>OW679202.1:38862167-39161165 GCA_940337035.1 Agriotes lineatus
ATGACGATGCGCCTAAACTAAGAACCCCGCATTTTCTACCGAAGAGGGCCACTCTTCGGTAAAAAATGCGGGGTTGTCACGATCTTGCGGCTCAATCTCGATCTGGTAAAATCCATTTGCCAAGTCGACGGATGTACAATAATTCGCTCTGCCAAGTTTATCTAAGATATTCTCGATATTAGATAGAGGGTGCTTGTCTTATTGGGTAATTTTTAATCGATTCACTAGGTTCTATTATTTTCTACTCTAAAATTTCTCTTGAACTTCTTTTCTGTGAACCTGTGGGTTCCTGTATGTTTTCGTAAAAAAGAGATTGTTGGTTTTGGTTCTCATATGGTGTCGAATTAAGTTGGTGGATGTCAATGGTATATCGGGATGATAAAAAAGTCTTTGTATTCATAACAAAGTCCAGTCAGTAAGGTTTGTTCTTCCTCATTAAGGTGGTCTACAGGTAAATTATTTTTGAGGTTTTCATTTAATACCCAATTTTTGTTTTTATTGTCAGTCCATGTAAAATTGAATGGAACCGTTTCATATGGTTCGAGATCTTCTAGGTTCACTAAGTTTGTGGTATCAAAGTTAAATTCTTTTTACGATGTATTTATTGCAGTGGTGTAAAAGTAATTCTTATGAACGTTTACATCATTTGGAATAGATGCACTTTATTCATAATCTTGCCTTTCGCAAACTTTGATACCACTGGAGCATTTAGTTGGCAGTTTAATTTTCATTTCGGTTCTTGGTGGAATTTTTACTGCAGATGTTAGTGGGGGTATAAATTTTGGTTTTGCTTTTTCTTAGAAATAGATATGTTTAATTTATTGGGTAGAAAAAATGGAATTTTTGCTTTATTAGTTTCTATACACTGATTTCGATAATTGATATATGCTCCAATTTCGTTAAGTAGATCGCTTCCAATAAGTCCCACGTAATTTTCATAAAACAAGGACATACTTACGGATAATTAAACATCGCCAATTTGGTGAAACAAATGCAATTTGAGGATAGCTGTATGCGTTATATGAAGGAAAGTTACTTAGTTTTTGAATCGACGTTTTGTGTATAGGTTTATGATTTCTTGATCTAATGTAGAGGATTAAATCTACCTTCAAACCAGTCAATTGATTTCTTGCTAAACTTGCATACATTTCGGTTTTTATATGAATAACTTCAGGATTGGCTTCGTTCATAATTAAATGTGAAAGTAAAGATGTCTTTAGATGCATGCACTTGTCGTAGAACTCTAATGCATCTTCGTTTCTTCGGTATAAAATCGTTCATTCTTGCAATAATGCGTCTTTGGAACGGTTGTCACCAAAGCTCGTTTTTAATTTATCCTTAAGTTCTTTCCGAGTGGTTCTACTTTGTCCTAAAGTGAATTAAAATTAAAATAACGGACGGCACTGCGGAACCATCGAGAAACATACCATTATCTTCACAAATGCTATTTCGATAGCTCGTATCGTTTTTTACGAATCCGATTTAAAATTTAAAAACTTAAAATTAATTTAAACCTCTTTAGAAAATGCGAGCTAAGCCCGAAAGCGATTGGGATGTTCTATTATTTATTGTGTGTAACCACATCTCGAAACATCAATAATTTTTCCGCAATCCCAATTTGATGTTTTTATACGTTTAGTCCTGTAGCAGTGAAACTAGTAATTGCATCATGGGCCAAATTTTCATCTACTTTGGACGCGATTTTGACATTGAAGGAGAAGATAAAATTTGAACATCAAGGAAGGTTTTGTGGTTTATGATCTGTCTATAATAATCATACAACAGTCTTTTTTCAACTGTATCGAAAGGTTATGAATTTCGGCAGCGTTTAGCGGCCTTCGTAGGGTAGCGGGTAGAAATTCTTCTACGATCCCGGTGGAGAAGAAAGATAGGTTTACTTCAAGGAAGCAACCCTGCCCACCTGAGCACCGATTCTCTTACAACTTCTAGTATTGGAAGGGATAGGCGTCCCAACCTTAATCTTACCCACAACCTATTTTATCCTTCTAATATCCTATATAAAGAACGTTCTTGATATATGTCTTTTTCAGGAACCTGATCTTGTTAGAAAAGTGTGCAGAAATCAACAGGAAACCACTGCACTATTCTTGAAATTTATGCAATTATATTGTTACTAGCAGTCCAGTGAGACAAATGTCTCATTTAATAAAACAAAAAAGACCGTTTTGCAAATAGAACGCGTATTCACCACACGTACTTATATGACGTCATGGTTGGTAGCAAACTACCAGTCGCATTCGCCTTGATAAAATTTGCCTAGAATCTAACCTAAAAAGTTCGGATTAGAATAATTACGATAATAATTAATGTTAGAGACTGAAATTCGGTTCCTGACCTGACATGACCATTCCAAACACATAACTTTAATAACTTTTTCTCTATCTCTTACGGTTTGGCTGCTGAAACAGCATTCCAGACAGACAAAACAGCGTCCCGGACAGACACGTCTATTAGATAAAGGATGAATTGTTGTAATAGCTGCACGTTGCGGTGCCAGTTTGTAAGGAATGCATTGATTTGTAAAGGTTATTTTTAATTAGAAAATTAACAATAGGGCAAATCACCACACAATTCTCAGGTTCAATTTTATATATACTGTGCCCACTTTGCCTGTCAGTAATTTAAGGCTAGTTAAAATGAAAAGGAATTAGCTGATGTTCAAAATAAAATGGTTAAATGCCCCTTTCTTAATATTTTATTGAACTGCAATACTATTATAGACTAGCTCTCGGTAGAACACAAAAAACTCATCTCAGGTTGGGTTCAGAATTTCACTATATTCATAACGTAATTCTCGATTTTAGACTATTTGTCCTGGAGTAGCTACTATGCGCCGTTCTGGTAGATAAAATTTACAATCTGTCGGATGACACACAAATTTCGTCAGTGCAACAGCGATTACTTGAATGTTAAAAAAATCGTGAAATTAGCAAGGATTCGTCAGGTACCTTGATTTAATTATCGCTTGGCAACAAAATCTCGACTTGATTGTTATAGATGGTGTAGAACCCACGCCAACAGTCACTTGTTATGCTCTCCTTTTTTTATGGATTATTACGGCGTAGCTGGACCCTTAGATATGCGATAGGCCTCTTCAGCAAGGTTTATTCTTGTACTTTAATATCTTTTTCGAACTCTGACGCTCGATTTATAGTTAATTCCTACCTCGTAAAATTTGACAACTTTGGCACGAAGATGTTCGGAAGATGACGTCTTTGATTTTTCTCTGCTGGAAACGCTCCCCTGGCTGCAACTATAACTCAAGATGCTCCTGCAAACCCCGCTGATATGATGCAAGGCAAATCTCTGGCTTTCGCTGCTTAATGTTGTCGGAATCGATGGTCGGAAAATGCATGTGCTTGGCTGACGATACTCCCTTGTAGGCAAATTGAGAAAACTTAAATTTTACCTGGTGGAACTGGCTAAAAACGCTCCCACTGGTGCACGGTGATGTGTACAATAAAATGCAGCACTTTTTATATGGACAAATCACTTTTATTATTTTAAAAATAATAATTTTAAGAGATCACAATTTTGCGCAAACTGTCTTTATATTTTCAATTGTTCCCTCTATTTTACTAAACAATTCGCGTTGCTATGTTACCGCGATAATTTTTGTTAATTAGAAATTAATTTTGATAACAAAATACACAAATGGAGTAAAGTTTGATTACATAAATCTTAAATTAACATTTTCTTAATCTAAAAAAATTGTCCTTTGCTTATAACTATCATTGTTCCTTCCGTTACGCACACAAATGTTTTAAAATTACTGCTCTGCTTTTTCACTTTATCTTATTAATGCACTGGAAATTGAGTTCAAATTTACACACGTTGCTCGCTTTCCTTCTTTTCCGTTGCCTAATTTCGGGATTTCTCTTTGCAATGTTCTATTATCCTTTATTCCGATCTTATTCACCTTTCAGATTGCTTGCCATTCACTGACCTGTACTTTTATTAATAATTACGCTTCTTTAGTCTGAACATAACAAACCTTTTGTGTCAATTAATTTTGTTTGGGCCGGCGTTAAATATGCACAAACCTATTATTAATTATATTACTTTATTCCAACTCTCTGCAATATGCTTTGATTTTATACGCGCGTTTAATTACTACTTCTCACATCTCATTACCAATGAATTTAATACTTTACTATTGTTTTAAATTTCAATTTCATAAAATATCTCAACTCTGTGCTTTATTGAGTTGGTTAAATATTTTGCACGGCAAAAAGAGCCAAGTTGTAGGCTTAAAACCATCTCAATATCTCTTTTCGTGGACCTGAAGAGAGAAGCAGTGCATTTACGTGCCGGCAAGTTTACAACAGTATATCCTAAGGTATGAAGCGGTTAATAACCCAATTATCTTCATTAAGCTAACTACCAAACCCTATAAGCTAAATCTAATTCAGGTAAACATTTCTACTTCGACATTATTTGAAGAAAAGTTGGAACAATTTCATAGCGAGTTATCCCATATAATTAATCGTATGCCAAATCACGAAATTTTAACTGACATTGGCGATTTTAACGCAAAGATAGGCAACTTAGAGAATTATGGTCACCTACGTTGTATGGTTAGGGTTAGAGCATATAGCATCGAAGTCAGAAACAAGAGGGGTGGACGTCTACTGCAATTCTGTAGTGAATAAGATCTGACAGTGATCAATACCTGTTGCAAATGTACATTCGTCGCCTCTATACATGGGTTTCTTCAAATAGTCGCCGTAGAAATCATGTTGATTACATCTGAATCAAAGCACGTTGGAGATATTCTTTAACTAACGCACATATTGAAATGGTCTTTAGCTCGTTACACAACTCTGCTTGCAGATTCATTATTTAAAGCAAGTCAATAAAAGCACAGAGCTGGGGAAGGCAGGCAACTGCAAGAAGTCATATTAGAAATTTTAATTTATAATTACATCGGTTAAGCTTTGCCGATATGAAGATAAAACTACTTTAGAATGAATGGCAAAAAGGCAAAGCTCAAATCGTAAGTTGGATTCACAGTTTTGTCAATTAACGTAAATTAAGAAATTGGTGCAATGTAAAGCCAATCAAATAATGCAACAAATCTATCACCAAAGGGATTTATTACATGCAGGTTAATTAAATTCACATGTCAATACAATTAAGTAAGTACAGTTTGATGAACTTTTAAATAAAGGTAAAAAGGACAGAATGTTCAAATACAGTGCAAAAGAGCACAATAATAGATCGAACAAGGCTATAAGAAAATGGAGTAGTAATATTAGAAGATTGATGAAATTCAGACAGGTTTTTATAATGCAAGAAAAGAACACACTACAGGAAATGAACCAGATTTGTGATTAAAAATAAGTCAGTGTAATGACACAAGTGAACAGACAATTAAATTAAAACTATGTGAGTGGCACTAGAACTTAAATAAATTGCAAACATGGACAAATAATAATTTAGACATAAGAATATGTACAGTTTTAATAATTTAAGTTGTAATTATAGTTATAACAAGTTGCATTGTATTGAGTTAACATCCGTTTTTATGTTTTAGGCAATTGTTGTTAACGAACTTTACTCAGAAACAATTGATAATAAATTCTTTGCTGACAAGCCAAATTTGTGTCTCCCGTTATTTGCATTTTTATACCACTTAACATTAAGATAAATTAATAAAAAGTATACCGGCGTGATCAGCAATTAACAAAGTACATGTGTGAATGTGGGGAATAAAATCCAGCACATTAAAAAATATTTTCATCGGTGACCACTTACCGAGAAGAACGGCAGACCAGTTCAGGTTTCCGATCATCAGTTGCGGGCTTCATTGGGGGCCCAGAGCGAAGAAGAAGGTGTCAGCAGTTCAGCCCAGGGTGTACAAGGACATCACAGCAGTTGCAGCTTTCCGGGAGTCCAGCATCCAGTCACAAGCTCCAGAAGAACCTGCCCGAACATTCCATCCGCAGTCTAAGAATTTTTACAAGGTTAGTTGGGAAGTAATATTAGCACTAGAAGCGTGAAAATTTACCAAACACCGAGAGTAGAACGCGGGGAAGCCGATTCCAGGCAGTTTGAGTGTCCAACATAAGCCTTATAAAACATCTGAATTCACTCAAGCCGCGTCCTTTTCGATCTAAAACAAAACACATCAGAGACGCTTAATAAAGCGCGAAAATTGATTTACCTGTTTAATTTGTTCATGGATTACCTTTACAACATATCCCAAAGTTGCCTCTGGCAGTAACCACCGGCTCTATGCAGCCACATTAAATTTGAAATTTAGGCGTCTCACCCTATCCACTGCTTACAAACAAACTGGGAAAGTTGACATAACTGGGTATTGCCTTGAAATCAATCAAAAGTTAAGACATTTCGAGCTAGACTGTATGGATAATAGCAACCAGATGTACCAAACGCTTAAATCAGTTGTCATAAAAGCAGCGGAGAATAATACCAAAACCACGAAACGGAAAGCTACTTTTTGCCAGACACCCTGAAAGTTATACCAGCGTACATAAATCAAACAAGTAGAGACACTCGCTGTCGGTTCCTTCAATATCAACATTCCAATTTGGATGACCTTGAACGGTTCTTGGGGGGTACTTTCCGATAGTACTAACAGATGACGCCTCTACTTGATTACATCGTGATTGGTAGCAGAGCCAGTAACTGGCTCTGATTGGTAGAACTTTGTGCTACCATCTGATAGTCAAGCTTAGAAATACCCCCTAAGGCACTGTCCCTGGCACTCTAGACAGGGTTCAACATTTGGCTTGAGTATCTCTACTTGTTTGATTTAATTACGCTGGTTATACTGCAAAGCGCGAACTTAAAGCAAATATCTCTTTACTGAAGAGGATCGCGAGAAATATGGCCAATTGAATCGTAAAATAAAGAGATGCCGTCGGGCAGACAAAAATCCAAAGAACTTTCTGAGAGAAATGAATTAAAAGTGATCCGTAGAAAATGAGCGAGGTCAGATCATCATTGATATTGAAAGAGTGTTAGAACGATGGTAGCAATGTTGTCCCGAACTTTATCATTTAGGTAGCTTGTCCTGTGGAAACATTATCCAAAGTAAGCGAGCATGAACCTGAGATACTCGTCAGTGAAGTCAGACATGAAATCTACTGTCAAAAATTAAACAAATCTCATGACAAAGGTACCATCACTGCCAAAATGCTGAAAGGCCTTGGAAACAAAGGAATTGAAATTATTCAGAAAATATGCTATGTATGTCATTAGGCATACAGGAAAATCGCCTGAAGATTGGACTAAGTAAGGTCTGATAGCATTTTCTAAAAGTGTAACACACCTCCAACTCGCTCAGCGGTAAAGACGCAAAATGACGGCGGTCGAGGAGGGCTGAAGGCGTTGCCTTCGGTTACACAGGCGATTCGTAGGAACAAAATTTATTATATGTTAGTAGTATTTACAACCACAAGTATACTTAAATCTAACCAGGTTATATATACAAGGAGAGAAAAAGTCAAAGCTTTTAACTGCTTGGTTTTTTAAACTTCCCAGACAATGAGCAATCACCGATGTGGACATTCATCGATGTATACGAATTCCATGAGTTGTTCACAAAACTGCTATTTTATTAATTTAATAGACTGGTTTTTACCGCAGCATTTGATATTACCTTCTTAAGAAGACAACATGGCTTGAATACGAATCAGAAAAATTGTAAGGATAAAACAGTAATGGCATAATTTAACCAAAACGAAGTCAGTAAATATACAGAAAAGCCGTGCCTTCTAACTAAAACAAAATTACTTTTGGAACATAATTGACACAAAAATTAAGTGTTTTCTGCATAGTGTTATACCACAGCCCACGCAAATATTACCTACTTTTCGACTTGTTTTACAAGGAGAAGCAGAACATCTTTCTTTATCTTTTTATGTTGGACGTGATGTTTGTGGTAGTCGAGGAAATATAGGCGTATCAATTCTCAACTCTGTTTTTAATTTGCTTCTCCAAATCATAAACTTATTCTACTGTTTATAAATTTCTTGGTTTTCAATTTCAACATCTTCCATTTCTTTTTCTTCACCTTCAGCACCAGCTCGCTACTACCATAAAGCTGCTGTCATATTAGCGTCAGCCCAAATATATTGTATAGTTTTTGTGTAAGATTTTGATACAAGATTAAAAAAAGATTAAAATAATACAGTATTAAATTGCAAAGATGAATTTATGTATTAAAAGAATATCAAAATTATTAATATGTATTTGGTAAAATAATGAAATAGAATTAAAATGAACGATGCAATATAAGAAACAGAAAGGTTCTAACTTAATTTAATTATTATCTATATATTGTTGAGGTCTCTATTGTATAATATTTTATGTGCTTATTTAATTCAATGTCAAGTTTTTTTTTATTTATTACAAATTAATATTAAATATTATTTCAATTGTATGAGTGCTCTTACTCAAGGTTGGTTCGCCAAAATCTAGTAAGTTTGTTTGTTGCTATTTTATTTATCTGAATTGAAATATTTTATGAAAGTCGCTTGCTGTCAGCTATTAATTTAATACCGTGTTCAATGACACTTTTAAATCAATATGACATAATAAAATTCTTTACAACGTTTTTATGACCCAATAATGTTATGATAAGTATTCAATGATATTGTAATAAACCTTTCTAATTGTCTTTTTATTATACATTACTTCATATTTCTTAGTATTGACCCACCTGGAAACAGCTCCAACTCACCTTGGTGTGCCTCTCTCCTGCTATCCAAACTCCTACACCTCAGCTATAAAACACTGGTCACCACAAACCGCCTTCCAACTTGTTACACCCCAAGACACAGGTATCACTCCTGCAACCTTCCTGCATCCAATTCCTCCTTGGTAAGTATACTTCCAATTAAGATGGTAAATTAACTGTGTCCTTCCTTAGCTCCTTGTATCTCCATACACGTCGTCAGCATCCAGCACAATCTGCAACCTCCAACATCTCCTCCCTTTTGATGCAAGCAAGCCGGTGCCTGTCAATTAGTCCTTGGTATTTTGTCTTAGCCTCCAACAGCTCCTCATTTTGATGCAAGCACACTGGTCCTCGTCAAACTGATCCTTGGTTCCTCAGGCGTAGTCCTCGAAAACTCCAAACAACAATAATACTCCATTTAATGTAACACCTGATGACTTGTAATATAACACCAATTCGATTATATCCAAATCTATTCTTCTTGCTTCTATGCCTTGTTCATATGTAGATCCACCATTTCATATTTTCATTTTAATTAAATATAATTTTCTTCTCGTAATTCACTTGCTTATACCTTGTGCATATTATTAGTAAACCCTTTTAATATTAATTGCATTTAAATTAAATAAATAAGGGCAAATTTATGGTTTATTTTTTACCAAACTCAATTTTTACAGACTGTTTTTCTCAACTTGTTATTTTCAATAATTAAACCAAATTTTATTTCTATCCTAGACTACAATTATTCCTGCCTGCTACATGTTATATAAATTTGAATGGTACCCACTTTATAAATTGTTACAATAGAATTTTATTCTGTCATATGCAACATTAAACTTTGTATTTATTATTAACTCTTGTTACCACCATCAAATAGTACTCAAATGCAATACCTTTCTTTTAAAATTTGTTATGAATCTTTAATTCCAATTATATCATTCAATTAAATAAGCAGTCATTAATACAATTTTCTACATTTAATCATTTCAATATAAGTACTGTATTGAACTTTTCCTTTTGTATTCATCTAAATAAATAGACATATTTAATGTAGTACATAGCCTCTATATACCATAGCAATATATAAAAATCAATCGCCGTGTGTTAGTAACGCAAAAACTTGAGAACGACTTGACCGATTTGAATGATTTTTTTTGTTCGTCTTACTACCGAGGTGGTTTAGCAAAAAAGAAAATTCGGAAAAACCCAAAGGGAAAGCCGGAAAATTGGAAAATATCGAAAGTGTGTCTTTCTATTTGCAGTCATTGCTTAATGATCTGAAGGGTTTTTCCCATCATGTCATAATTCGCATCAGGTAACCGAAGGCGGAAGAGATAAGGCACTAATAGAAATTTATGAGCAGGGGGTAATTCCAAATATCGTCGCAGTCAGTCAGTCAGTCAGACATTCAAATTTTGTTTGTGTAAAAGTGATTGTGAAAACAATTCCGTGTCGTTTTATAGTGTCGTCGCAGTCAGTCAGCTGCGCGGGTATATAATTTACGTGCGAACCGCAATAAGGTTTTTTGAGACGTTGCTTGTGAAAATGGCATTTATTTTTAAGTCCAAGACGATGAACATGACAAAATTAAAACGCTATAGTGGTGAAACGGGGTTTAAGAGACAAATTATTTTTTGGCAGAACAACGTTTGCCGGGCCAGCTAGTCTGAAATAAAGTGGAGGTTAGCATCAAATACCTATTCGAGAACTATCATTCAAAATAGTGGGTGTTAAATTAGTATGATACAGATTATATAGTGTTGGATTTTAAAAATATTCTAAAACAATATCACTATGGAGATATTTTCAATTATTTGACGTACAAATAATTTTGACTTAAAAAGATGTAATAACTTTTTTAAGCGCCTGAAAATTTTAAAATAAACCTTATATTGAATGACGTAAAATCTATTTTGGTATGTGAAGGGTTATATATCATACTAAAATTATCGAAAAAAGTTAAATTTTAAAAATAATTTCATATGGAGATGTTATGGGAGAGAATCGATATGGTGAGAGTGCCATATGTTACAAAAGCAATTTCTGGAATTGGATGCAGGATTGAGTTTATTGTCAATTAATTACATCATATGAATAGGATAGCGGGGGCTTACTTTACTGGAAGTAGCTTACAACAAGTTTGATAGCCAATCTTGTTATTGAAGTGACGTTTTGGGACTTGCAACTAGTCGAGATTCGTAGTACTACGTTGTTAACGGCTTGCAAGTTTTGGAATGAACCGGGGGTGACGTTTGCTTCTGGTCAATCTTGACAATTCTGTTTTAGGAAATAGCAGGTGTCTTGTCGTGTTAGGCTGAGAGGTGTTTGCGGTTCCTGGTGGTTGATTACATTCATACTAGGGTTTGTGTGGACATTGGAAGACTTCTGGGAGTGTGCTGGATGCGTTTGGATTTGTAAAAGAGCGGATCAGGGTTCATGGACAGGTGACGGCTGCAGGTATTTATTGAATAAACTGAAAGCAAAACATAGAAAGAGTGAAGTGAGGAGTGAGGTAATTATAAAAGGTATTACTTACTATTTAATGTTTGTTGAATGACAAGTAGTGTAACGAAAAGGTATTTGTGATTGATTTTACACTTGCATAATTTGAAGTGACAGTGACAGACATACAAATTGTCACACAATTTTGAACTTGGTTTTTATTAAACAAACATGCATTTTTAAGAATAAAAACAGCCTTGATTATGCGTGAACCCGAGCTGTGTTTCTTAAGAGTAAATGTTTTCTACCAGAGCTAGAGATAATTCATAATTTAGAAAGGGTAAATTAATTACTTAAATTCATTTTAAAAGAGAGTTGATTAAAAATAAACTAAAGTATAAGAAAAGTCAAACGTAATATTACTAAAACATAATAAATATTGGAATAACATAAAACCATTTACATATATAAATACTATTGTAACATAGTCAATTATAACAATATTTAGCATCGTCGCTAGGTTAAGCGCAATATAGTTGCTTCTAAATTAAATTATCATTTCTGCGCTGAAATTTATGGGCTGCATCCAGTTGTTTTACGATATACTGGAAATACTTGGTCCTTTCGTGTACAATTTGTTGTTATTGAGTTCCCATATCTGCTAAATGCTGTTTTATTAATCTACCAAAATCGAAACTTTTCTCAAAAGTGTTAGGGGCAACTGTGCTAGTAATTTTTTTCTAAGTGATGTTAGAGTTTATCGAATGTAATGTCTAATTGTGACACATGCTATTTTCACAAATAATATAAATAGTATAGAGTTTATGTAAACTCGTACGCTTTGGTATGAAACATCGTTGGATTAATTAGAGGTAGGATAAAAATTATACGTTTATTTAAGCAAATTAGAATAATTAAAAATATTTTATATTAGATTACGCCTCGTCAAACTTTGGATTGTCATCTTAGAAATCGACATCAAAATTAGAATTTGTGTCTGACTCTTCACCTAAATTTATTACAACGGGCGGTATGTCTTGGTCACTAAAATTGCCCATATATTTACGCCAATGGTGGTAGATTAGTTTTTTACAATACTGAATACTATTTTGCCACATTTTAGGGGTCTTCTTCTTCTTCCTCTTATTATAGGCCAGTGGTTTGTTTTTAACCACGAAGTGGTTCTATGAGCCCCCTTTGCCCTTAGTCCGGGTAGGTGGCTATCCTTGCCCCTCGAAAGTGAGGAAGAGTTTCCTTATTTATGGGTTAACGACTACCACAGGTGTTAGCGCACCACATTTTAGGGGTGAAATTAGATATTGCTTCTGTCCATAAGTTTATTGTTCTACTTTCATTTTTAGTGACACTATATTTTTGTTGAAGTATTGTTTACAAAATGCCTAGGCCAGTTCATTCGGATTGTACTCACAATTTGCGTCCATAACATACTTTATCGAAGAATTTGGTAAAATGGGTTCAATTAACTGCCATAATTGAGTTTTCGTATTAGTAGAAATTTTTGGAAAAGAATCTTCTTTTTAGTAGGAGAGGAATTCGGTTACCTATAATTTTTGATTTAAGGTAAAATTAACTTGTCAATTCGGGAAATGTCTCGAATTGCCGCAATTCCTGCATGTATGTTTGGTTACCTACTCTCATTTTTAATTTTTGGTATTGTGAAAATAATTGAGCTTTAGTGAATTCTACTGAATTTTCTAAATAGATTGCTAGTATGATTTCCGGCGGCCATTTTATGACACAGCTTTGGTGAGATTTGTTCCTTCTGAAGCTGTGATCTGAAATTTCACTTCATGCGGATATTATAACTCCGGAATTATTCTGTTGATCAACCTTCAGAAATTATATGTGAGATTTCTGAAATAAAGCTGATTA
The DNA here is from genome assembly GCA_940337035.1 of Agriotes lineatus. NCBI lineage: Eukaryota > Metazoa > Arthropoda > Insecta > Coleoptera > Elateridae > Agriotes > Agriotes lineatus. The sequence goes on from OW679202.1 coordinate 38,875,231, forward strand.
TACTAGAATAAAATGTATTTCTGTGCAATTACCTACGCTTGGCTATCTTCCAACTTTGATACGTTTCTATTGTTCCGTTTTGAAAATCGATTTTGATGTTGTGTTATTTTAGACCTTTCTCGTACCCTCTAGTGGCTCTTTAACGCCACGATCTGCATATGTCTCTTCCTGGCCTGTACAAGACGTGGAACACTAACCTGTAGGCAGTACTGTACTCTCCAAATTTATGTGGCTGCTTCTGAGACTTACCACACGGGTTCTCACTCGTACGATAACTGGAGAAAAGCCTTAGAAAGTAATCTGTACCCACTAAATATGATCGTTAACGTAAAGTTCTTAACTTAATGTTACCTAAGATTTTCTAAAGAGACCATTAACCATTAATGTATAATCCCGCCTCTATTAACTAATTTAGAATTCTTTGGAAGGTGTAAATGGTTCAAAATTTCCTATTGATATCAGTATTGTGCTTGTTCGCCACAGTTACAGTATTTAACATGCAATTCAAATGTGGAAAAAGTAAAAAGGAAAACCAACAGTAATTTATCATAATAAAGACAAAATCACAAATAGCATATTGTTGCCATTTTGCTGTGTAAGTTTTTCTTAGCTACTGATGATGACAGCTTGGCTGTCGAAATACCTATTTAACAGTTGTTAAATACTTGTGTGGTGAGCGGTTTTAACGAACTTGTGATATTTTCAAAGCACAGGCTCCAGCAGTGATCTACTAACATTTAATGTAATGGATGCTCTAAATAGCACATTATTCAAACCAAGATATTCTTGACGTATGTAATCCGACGTTTCTCCTCTTCGGAGAGGTCCCTAACGCTTAAAATAAGATTTTAGCATTGATGATTTTAGGCTTGCTTGCTTGCTTGTTGTTGCGCGTTATTTTACTGTAATTTTGGAAAAATTTTACATTGACAGTATTATAAAACAAGCCATACTTTAAGCGGACTTGACCAAAAACTGCAGACTTTTTGTTTCGTTCAGTTCCTTATAGTTAAATAAAGTGAGAAAATTGTTACGTCACAGCAAAAGGAAAATGTGTAGACCTTACACTTTATTAAATAATTCTACATTGCGGTTTTGTGTAAATAAAGAGTTGAAGGTTTTTAAAAAGGGACAGAATGATATGAAGTGATGTCAAAAATAATAATATTTTTAAAACCATCAAATGGTAAAGCTGGAATTAATTGCTTTTGTATCCACTCTTTAAATTGCCGAATATCTACAGTTTTATGGTAGTCCCTGTCGTTCTTTCTGAATTTTAAAAGTAAACTACAGCCATCCGGGAAGCCATCAGAAGATCCAGCATTAAACACCGTAAAGTCACCTTCTGGTTTTATTTCAATTTGAAACCTTTCTTGAAAAGATTCTCGCAAGCCGAAGATTTAGTAGAAGAACCGTTTTTGTAAATCCAAGTCTGATCAATAAAAATGAATCTTATATTGGGGTAGTCTTCTTTATATTTTAAATAAGTTTTCAGAAATTTTATTTTTTGTAATATTATACGGGGCTGTTCCACAAAAATTTGTCTGTTATTTTCCTTTTCGTATCTGTAACTCATTAACTTCAACATTTTATGTAATAATGAACAGAATAATCTATATTTTCTTTAGTAAAACGTAAAAAGCCATTTAAATTAAAATGTTGACCTCTTCATTTGTAGTTAAAAGTGTTGCGAACTATCTCTTCACGCAATAAATGATCTTGATAAAATTTCAATTTCTTTCAACCACTGTGACTTGCAGATAATGCCTCTTCGTGACCAGCATTAATTTTGTTTATTATACAGCATATTGTAGCTCTTGTAACAGACCAATTCGTGTCACCCTATACATACATTTCATATTCTTTTCTCACACACTGCTAGTAATAAGCTTAACCGTATTCTTTATACTAGTACATATGTCTCAGTATGTATCAAGTTAGAACGCACTATAAATATTTTGCGAGTGCAGAAATGAATATGCAAGACAGCTAATTCCAGGTAGCAGAGTTAAAAATAGAACGAAGCCAGCGGTTGCGTGAATGACCGCGGGAACGAGTAGTCGTAATAGAGTAAAGCTACGAGAGCGTTGTGTCTGACACTCAGAAGACGCGGCGCCTGATTTAAAAAGTGCATTATAAAGTGCACAGAATAGTGAGTTTTTGACTTGCATTGCTCGCCGCCAACACAAAGAGGTTCCTGAGTGCGAACAGAGACTACGAAGGCATCAAACCAACTGGGCATTTTCACAAAAGGTTTGCTGCATATACCATAGAAGGAAGCCGTTGCCACCGACACATCGCTCGTGTCCAGGCTCGGTGACACTTGGGAGCAACCGAATGAAAGGTTAGTTGCTAGTTAAAGCTGCAATACGAAGTAAGGCAATTCCGTTTTCTTGAGCAATTGTTTGCGTGCCCAATGGAACGGGGAATTGCCCGCAACTAGTAAGCAGTCGTTGCGTCATTTGCTGACACAGCGGGTCGCTTGGCTTGAACGTGATAAAGCAGCGTTTATAGTATAGCGCTTCCAGTTACAAGCGCATTTAAAGAATGGACAGCTTAGTTTTTCTAGTATTTGTGTGCGGAATTCATTTCGCGCTATCGGCGTTTGACTTTACGTTGACAGTTGAACACTAACGCACTATTTATGGTGCTTTCATGAATGTAACGTATAGCCTTTTTACTTTCTTTTACAATAGAGGAATTATTGGATTCACCCCAAAAATTCGAAATTGTGTTTTCAACAGATCTTCACGTTTTAGAGTCCCCTGAAGCCAAAAAACATATTTTTGTTCATTGGTCTGGTGTGTGCCTGTCTGTCCGTGAACAGAATATCTCAAAAACGAAAAGAGGTATGGCGTTGAAATTTCATATATAAGTTTTGTGTACTATGTAAATGCGACAGTAAGCTTTTGAAGAGAATCGCATAACCGGAAGTAGGTGTTTACCCTTATGATCTTTCAGTTTCTGTCGGTTTTTTTCAAAAATGGCTGTAACGATTTTTTTCAAACTTTACATTTTTATTACATTTCTAATGTATATTGGTGTGAGATTTTCCAGTTAAATACTTGTAAAATGGTTTTCTTTTGTGTTTTTTCTATTTTTTTTATTAACTCCTATTTTAAATAGAGCACCCGGTATATTATTAAATTTTTGAATTCAGCTTAAAATTTTAGAGAAAATTTGTCTCGAACTAATGCTGTATTTTGTACCGTTTTTGTAGAATTTGTATCGTTTTTGTAGAATTTGTAATTTTTGAAAATTTTTGAGAAAATCTTGGCTATTTATATTATTTGTCTGTTCAACTAACGCTCTATTTTGTACCGTTTTGTAGAATTTGTAACTTTTGAACATTTTTGACAAATGCTTAAAAATTTAAAATCAAATTTTTGCCTAATTATAAGATCGCTGTAAAAGGAAGTTGTGTGAGTGTATCACACCAGATTTTTAAATGTGTAATTTTACATGTATTTTTATGTAATAACGTAAGTAGAAACAACTTACGCTCGTAGATAATTGAAGTACTGTTGACAGCTTCACTGTATGTTTGGACGTCGTTCATTCTTGTTGTTTTATGTGCATGTATTCTCTTGTAGGTGTGTTTTTCTTACAGATTATTTATCTTTTTATGTAAACTGTTGGATTTTTATTGCGGGCAGTTTTTGCATGCATAATTTCAGCATTCCAGATGACAACGAGCAAATCCAAAACAATATTATCGTTTACTTAACCGCACTGAGAATGTTAATAGAGTTTTGTCTCTGCAACTGTTTGAGCTAGAAAACCCAGGGCAATATAAATTAATAGTACAGTCGAGTATAGGGCTAAGTAAACCTACTGTTACAATATGGTGCCCACCGTAAGGGCTGAATAGAAGTACTGTTACACCCTAGATACCTAACAATAAGAATCATATTGTTCAAGACTAGTAAGTCGATATTCAAGACAAAGTGCAAAAAAAAAATTAAGTCACTTAAAATATATTTGAATGTTTTCCTCTGGCGAGAACTCAAATTTGGCGCTAAACTGCAGAATTCGTGGAAACAATAATTTCTATTTAAACTTAGCGATGCGTACGCGTAATAGTAAGAACTTTGAACAAAAATTACTTTTGCATAAGTGCTGCCACATGCAGTGAAACAGGAGTTACTGTTTGATTTTTGTTCTCCAACACAATGGTAGTGGATTTTAAGACACAGCCTTTAACAACTTAGAAACAGTACTGACTCCAATTTTTCGATGCATCCCATTAGATATAATACCTTATAAAATTCAAAGTGATGGCGAGTGAAACGTGAGCGTGGTCCAGATTTAGTGTTGAACCGATTAATATAAAAGTTTATTTAGAATAGTAGATTTGAATCTATTTATTTATTTCATGGAAAAAGCATTGAATGCTTTTCGTTGTTAAAATACAATTAATTATAAAATGGAAACAAAATAAGTATGTATCGGACGTACTATAAATTAACAGGTACAACATAAAATATTACTTAAACAATGATTATCAGTATTATTAACATACATTTAAATACTAGTACACCGCAAATTAGTAACTTTCTTCGCATTTTCTTTAACCAAGATATTTGTAGCATCTAGGAGAATTTTTGAAGTGGCACACAATATAATGTTTTTTTAACGGCAAAGAGAACGATATACCTACCAAATAGTCACGCAATGCAAGGATTATTTCTGCGTTGCTTATCTACATAGCGAATATAATAAAAATCTACATTTATTATTAATTCACTGTAAACATTATCAGGTTTTGCAAATCGTAACGCTAAACTGTCTTTATGAAATTGCTGAAAATACGTATGTAAGTTTTAAATGCCCATTGTAACAACCATCTATAAAAACCATGGCTGTATGAATTTGTGGTATATAAACAAGACAGAACAGTTGGGGTTACTTTATCGTAAGTTATTCGGTCATCTTCCTGGTTGGTAACTTGTTGTTAATTTTGACCCTTTCCACAAAAATATAGCACTTGAAAAAATGGTTGTCAAAATAGTACTGGCTTCTATAATAGTTCTTGTCGTTGCATTTAATATTGGTAAGTTTTAAAACCATACATTATCATTAGTTTGAAGAAGAATAATTAGTTTCGAATGTTCACATTTTTAATTAAATAACAAATTATTACTTTGTATGAAATATGTAAAATAGAAGTGAATTATAGTGGGTAGAGAAATGCAATCACTAATTACTTTAAATTAGTTGTTTGTAAGACACAATTATGTGGTAGACATTTATTCCAGTAGGACATTGTCAAAATGGTGATAAATTTTACATATTCACCCCTATCATCTTTATTTGCTCGATATAATTTCCTTTGTTGACCTGTCACAATCTCAAAAAAATGGAAAATACATATTTCGGCCAGTAAACCACGCTAAGGAATATGGATAGTTTGCTGTTTAAACAAAACCACGTTAATGTGCAGTTTATAGTTATTTTGACCTTCTATTTGAAAGCTTCTAGCACGCTCTAAGATGCCTTGATGTCAATTTGACGTATTTGTCAGTACCCTGATAGAAGACAAATACGTTAAATTGACATCAAGCACGCTCCATTTTACATACTTTCATTTGTCGTTGACTATTTTTAATCCCATTCGTTTCTTTTGCAAACATACCGTTGCTAACAACTATTTTTAAATTATTTGGTGTAATCCTTGTATAAATATGTTTTCAACTCGAATTTCTGCAAACGTAAAAAACAGTAAAGACAAAAATGCATTGAGACTGCATTTAAACAGCCATTATCAGCGTCGAACTAACAACATTTGGCCCACCGGGCAAAGGATGCATGTGGCCATCGCACGTAAAAATAAGAGGGGGGGGGGGGCACAGTCCCCTGGCTAAAGGGGAGTCCGGGGGGCAGCTAACATTTTGGCCTCCGAACTGGATTGGACTACTGGGCATTTGCCCGGTTGCCCTGTCAGCCAGTCCGACACTGGCCATTATAACTAAGTCCTTGTCTGAAACTAGCATTAGTAAAGATGTAGTACTACAATTATTATGAATAGTTAGATCTGTAGGTCTCTCGCACTGTATTTAATAAAATATTTTTTTCTAGCATATATTACAAACTGTTTTACCTTGCAAACAATAAATTACATAAAACAATTTGCTTTAGGCTCTGCATTAAAATGCTATGATTGTATGAACTCTCCCGACACTGACTGTGGCCAGCGAAAATTGTCAGCGATGTCTGTAACAAAGTGCAGCAAGGGCATTTTTCCTGACTACAAGCCTTATTGTCTATCAGCGACTTTTGCGGCAGGAAGTAAGTTTATTAAACATTTAAGAGTTATTTTTAACGTTTGATGTTTAATAGCGGACGTCTTTGTTACACAATGTGTAACCGTAAATCCACCTGCCATAAACCCCTGCAATTACTCCCCTTACAAGAATTGTACAGTTTGCGATACTGATTTGTGCAACGGACATTAAATTGAAGATTGGTTTGAAAGGTTAATATTTTGCGGTTGCATAATGTATTTCGAATATTTCTCATTAAAATTGTCAGTGGAGTAATATGTGTGCTCATTAATGTGTATAGCGGCCAATACAGTGCTTATTATTAGCTTCACGAAGTTAATGTCCTATCACTTTCGATGGTTAATTAAATTTTCTTACCGCAAAAGGTCTTCGTGGTTTCCGCTTGTGTACATGTAAACTACATAGTGGGGAAAAAATTAAGTGTTTTTTTCCACCCCTCAGCTCAGGGGTGCTCACAACCCAGATTAGTTGGAAACTCTCGCCGATTTGTGGTCATGGATAAGAACTAGACTAAGGTTCTTAAAGTTATAAATTAAAGAATTAACAAAGTTGTCAACTACGACAAAAACAAAAAAGTCTGCGTGCAGTCAAATACACTCACTTAACGTATCGGACGTCAGCTTAGAAGATCCTAAACAAAACAAAAAAAAACAAGAAGGTTCCAATAAAGAAAAATTGCAGAAGTTAAATCAAGCACCAACGCTTTAATTACGCAACAACGCTCAAGTAGCAGGCGTCAAATATTTAATATAAAAAGAAACACACATTAAACTCAAATGACAATAGTCACAGCAAAATAATACACTAAAGTAGACAAAATACAAACGCTAAGTGACTCCTTCCAAGTCATCCAAAAATTTAAAGAGCTCTTTGATGTATCAAAATTAAGGTAAACTCATCAAATTCAAATCGGAAATCAAAACAGTTACACTAAGAACAACGCAGAACGTTATATTAAAAAAATGCAGAATTTATGCGAAATTAGTTGTATTCTATGGTAATACAACATTTAAATTATTTTGAAATCAGAATATGATTTAATATTACAGATTTACAAGCTTAAATAGCATACCGAAATGAAAATGTATTACTTATTCGTCTATGCTCTATGGGAACTAAGCAAGCAAATAAGGAATAGACTTCAATACTCGTCTGAAACCGAAAAACGAAGATGAACCTTAAATTAAGGGTCCTCCAGCACTCCAAAAAAGGCTAGATCTTATTATGTAAACCATGGTGGATATCTAAGCAAAAACAGAAAATCCGGTTACTATACTAACAATTCAATGACTCACGTTACGTTACAGCACATAACAATGATATAATGAACTTCAAAGATTATTTAAATATACTCAAGTCGAAAGAAAGACATTTAAACACTACGTTAAATGACTTTGAAATACGCAAAATAACTACTTAAATTTATAGGTAAACATACGGTTAATAAGATATTTTAAGCCGAGTAGCGCAGATGGGCAAGCGCTTACCTTGTATTAAGCAAGTCCTCGGTTCGAATCCCGCGAGGACCGAAATTTTCCGTAGTTTTGCGATTGGGCTTGGTGAGACCATTCACAGTTGGGCACCAAATTCCGGCGCAAGTTGAGCATTGTACCGCCAGATGCAAGCACATAAAGCACCAGTCTCTACACCGCAAGGTAGAATGAGGTTATCGATTATCCATACATTATACAACTTTGAAACCAAAAGCACAAAAGCGGCGCCGGAGCCACAGTCTCAGACAAAATTTCTCTGCTCCGCAAACGTTCTCAAGGCTGCCCAAGTGCTTATAGCTCGGTGCCCTCGGTATACAATCTTGACGTTTGGGCTATAACGATAGTCTACTCAGCTTTGGTGTATAATATACTATTATCTTACAGTAGCGGCTTTTGACGTACATTATGCATTGCTTCCAGTGACTAAAAGAAGCTATTATTCATAAGTAGCTAACATGTTTCATTGTACACTGCTACCAAATACAGCTAACAATTATTCAATATTCACACCAATGCAATGGTAATACAATATTTACGTTTGCATAAATTCTTTGACAGAATCTTCGCTCAATTCAGTTTGTACTCTTTTCGAACTCTTTTTACTGTAAGAGAAAACGTATATCAAGCATGAGTGAAATACCATTTTAGTATAATAAAAAAATTATTAAAATTTACTACTTTAAAACAAAAGGTAATTCATTTAATATTTACAGGAAAGCGTAATTGAAAAAGCCTTGGTCACCAAAGGGCAATTAGTAATATAACAAGGGCCAGACATACTAGGTTAGCGGGTAAACACTCTCTCTGTGATCCCGACAGAAGCAGGTTTACTTCAGGGATGCGACCCTGCCCACGCGAGCATTGGTTCCACCCCCACATCCCAAACCCGGAAGGAAATCATGTCAAAACCTAAATCCTACACAAAACTCCAATTTACCAACCTTATATCCTAGCAGCAGATACCCCTCTACGGTCCCGGTAAAGGGCAACTCTGCCTCAGGGACTGGCAACCCTGCCCAGAACGAGCCCCTAGTTTATCTCCCACCACCTCTATTGGGAAAACTAGGTCCCTTACCCCCGATCCTATTCCGCATCCCCTATCATTACCCCACCTTCCCTACCTACTCGCCAACCCGCACTTAAATGTCCAAAAAGATTCCCCTAAAATAATATGACGAATTTAGAAAACGATGGAAATGGTCCCCAGGTGGGTAAACCCAAGTCCCACCCCCGTAAAAAGGGCTGCCTCATGGAATCTGGGAGAGGCAAAAATTGGTTTAAAACCACCAGTAAACCTTTAAGACTCCACATTGCAACATATAGCGCCAGAACCCTACTTGCAGAAGAAAAATTTTCGGAAATGGAGAGCAAAATAGCAAATATCAAGTGGGACATAATAGGAGTAAGCGAAGTGATACAACGAGAAGAAAGCCTGAAAACTCTGAAAATAGGACATATGTACTATAACAAAGGAAGTGGGACAAAATCGGTGGGAGAAACTGGTTTCTTTGTCCACAAAAAGCATGCAAATAACATCCTCTGCATAAAAAGCATATCTACCAGTCACATATTTAATATTAAAACTCAACAAAAGATACTGTATAAAGGTCATCCAAGTATACGCCCCAACTATTGATCATCTAGATCAGGGGTCGGCAACCTGCGGCCCGCGGGCCGCATGCGGCCCTTTGAAACTTTTTGCGCGGCCCGCCAAAGCATCAATGTAACTTTAGAAAAAATCAACAAACTTAGAGCGTAAGCGTGCCGAAATGTGGCCGGTGCCAGACAGAAGCATAGTGGGAATTCTTTCTAGTGATGGGCATAATCGGATGATTTCAATAATCGGAATGTTTATAAAATCGGAATATCATCCGATTATTTTACATTCCGTAAATGCAAGCAAGGGAAAACGAGCGAAATAACAACAAGCGGAAGGAAGACGAAGTGCGTGCAAATTTACGATGAGAGCACTCGCCGTCGCGCCGTAAGCCCTTATCTGCGTTGGCATCTATTGTTTGGGTTTGTAGGACGGTCAGTAATTGGTATTTACGTTATTAGACCAGTAGCAACATTTTTATGGCCGCGCCAATACTTTACAGGTCGAACCGTAGGGCGAGACCTGTATGTTTGGCAAGGCCATAAGAATTCTACCGGTCGTGTATCGTATAAGATTTTTTAGGATACTGCATTGGTAACTAGCGTTTACATTGTTACAAACGAGTCCGGTAGATAAAATTTACCGGCCTAGACCAGTAGTAATAGAACTACTACTGGTCTAGGCCGGTAAATTTTATCTACCGGACTCGTTTGTAACTATGTAGACGCTAGTTAGCAATGCAGTATTCTAAAAAACAATTTATGAGTTTGAGTCGCACAGTGGGATATGAGGAAATAAAATATTTTTTCAAATTATTACAGAAGTTACGTTAATAGACTTTCGGAAAATGGTAGTGATATTTTAAAGTTTAATAGCACATAAAGTACATAATAGATAGTATAAAACAATACTTGAATTTGAAGTCTGTAGGTGTACTATCTAATAATTAATCTACGAAATACCACTGCCATTAGTGCCATTTACGTATCATACACTTGCGCACACGGCGCGACCCGTCGACATTCGCCAACCAGCATATAGCAGTCAAGTGAGTCAATACAACATTCCGTATTCCGTTCAGTTCAAATTGGCATTTCGTTTTCTTATTTTGTGTACCGAATAGTAAAATAATCGAATTCCGAAAAGTTCCAAAATAATAGGAACCTTCCGATTTTTTGAACAATCGGAAACTTTCCGATTATTCATTCCGGATAGGCCCATCACTAATTCTTTTATTTCGCCAGTTTGCTACTGTATGTTCATATGTGCGTTCATGTTGACAGCCGTATGACGTTTCACTACAATATTTTATATTTTTTATATTTATATATTTTATATTTACATATTTATACATATTTAATTGCAATTGTATTTTCGTTTTTTTCCTTTTAAGAATTGTAAAATTTTTGTTCTCTAACGTTATTGTTATTATAGCATGTCAATAAAAAATAATTTTTTTCTATATTTATTTTTAATAATATTTATACTCGTATATGATATAAAAGCACTATTTAAGTTACATTTGAATGTGCGGCCCGCATAAAAAAAATTATTTTGAAAATGGCCCGCCGTCCGAAAAAGGTTGCCGACCCCTGATCTAGATGACGAAGTGAAAAATTTCTACGAAGAAATATCCACAACCTTAAATGGCATGTCCACTCATTTTAACATAATATGTGGCGATTTTAATGCGAAAATAGGCTTAAAAGCTAACGACGAAGAAACGGCCTCAGGAAAATTCAAAACTCCCGGAAAAATTATAGAGGGGAGATCTTACTAAATTTCCTGCTCCAAAATAATGTGTACCAGATTAATAGCTTCTTCCACAAAAAACAGCACAGAAGATGGACCTGGCAATATAGTGCGCAACGAAATCGATTTCATAATCAGTGATAAAAAACATATAATAAAGGACGTAACAATTTTAAATAGATTTACGACGGGCAGCGACCATGGAATGGTAAGGTCTACAGTAGAAATATATCTTGGTAGAAAGGGATATCGCATGATTAAAAAGAAAGCAAGGCAAAAATGGTGAATTCCAGTGAACATAAAAGAATGTCAAGATAAAATAAACGAACAACTGAAAAATATAGATAACCTAAACCAAAACATAACCGAAGCCATTACGAAAATTCAACAAAAACACTGCCCCAATAACGAAAAAAAAAAGAAAAACTTAGCATATACACGAAACAGTTAATAAAAGAACGAAGAAAAATGAGAAGTCAGAACCAGGAAATCCGGGAAATAAATAAGCGTATATTAAAATCCACACAAAACAGAACAAATAGAACTAACTATAAAGAACAACAAGAGCTTGAAAGTGTTAAGAAGAAAATTAAAGAATGGAAAATACGAAATAAATAAATTGAAAAACAGAAGAGGTGAAATGACATCAAATAGAGAAGAGTTGCTACGTATAGTGGAAGAGTTCTATAAAGAACTGTATAGAAGTAGAAAAGAACCGACACACCGAGAAAACGCTATCAAAAAGAAAATTCTCAGAGAATGTCCCAGATATAACTGTAAATGAAATAAACCAAGCGATGGCAAAAATGAAACCTCAAAAATCACCAGGTGAGATTTTTCATAACGATAGAGGCTATCAAAAATGAGAGAAAAGAACTCTTAAGGAAAATAAAAGATCTTTTCGACTTATGCATACATGAAAAAACTCTCCCTATAAAATGGAATAATGCTGTCACTATCCTGCTCCACAAAAAAGGTGACAAAACAGACCTCTAAAACTATAGGCCCATCAGTCTGTTAAATCACTTATATAAACTCTTCACAAGAATTATAACGACTAGACTAGGGAATAAACTTGATTTTTATCAGCCAAAAGAACAGGCCGGGTTCCGTTCAAACTTCGGAACAAATGACCACCTGCAAACAGCGAAGCTGCTAATAGAAAAAACTGTCGAGTGTAATAGACCCCTAGTAGACTTTCATAAAGCCGTTGACTCAGTAGAACTGGGAAGTATACTGGAAGCCCTGAATGAAAGCCTTTTCGACAGTCGCTATTCTAAACTAATTTATAACATCTATAGAAACGCAACAACAACTGTAAAACTGCATGACATCAGCAATCCCATACAAATCGAACTTGGCATGAGGCAAGATAATACTCTGTCGCCAAAGTTATTTATAACACCTCTGGAATACGCGTTCAAGCATCTTGAATGGGACAACAAAGGCAGAACTATAGATGGGGAGAAGCTCAATCATCTTCGTTTCGCGGACGATATAGTTTTAATAACTACGAAATTGGACAAATGAAGCAACTGTTAAATGAACTTAATACAACATGCTCAAGAATTGGTCTAAAAATCAATTTCAGTACAACTAAGTATATCACAAATCTTACCCCAAGCGAAAAACTAAAAATACAAGACGAAAACGTAGAACTTGTAGACAAATATGTGTATCTTGGGCACGAAATAAGAATAGGTACGGATAATCAAACGTGCGAGACGAATAGAAGAATAACCTTAGCCTGGGCAGCATTCTTAGCACTAAGAGACACGTTCAAAAGTAATATTCCGATAAGTCTGAAGCGAAAGGAGTGCGACCAATGCGTACTTCCAGTGTTTACGTACGGCGCAGAAACAACGACACTCACGAAGAAGTCAGTTGAAAAACTGAGATTGGCACAAAGGCGCATGAAAATGTCAATGTTTGGGGTTATTCTCAAAGATAAGATGAAAAACGAAGATCTGAGGGCCAGGACAGGAGTGATGGATGTTGTGATCCGCTTGGCCAGACTGAAGTGGAGATGGGCAGGCCATGTCGCTAGACTCACGGACAACAGGTGGACTCCCAAACTTCTGGAATGGAGACCCAGAACAGACAGGCGCAGTAGGGGAAGTCCACCCACGCGCTGGACGGATGACGTAAACCGTATCTCGAACAACTGGCTACAGGCAGCGTAAGATAGAGAAAAGTGGAGAAAATTAGGAGAGGCCTATGTCCAGCAGTGGATGTGAAAAGGGCTGGATGATATTCTATTCTATGGTATAGTGGTACCGGCTATGCCATTACTGGCGATACTTGGATTGACCTTTAATCCATATATCTACAGACAATTACAGCTCATACATAGTGTGAGAAGTGATTACTGCACATTGGGGAAGGGGACGGGAAACCACCCCAATTAAACTCCCTCGTATAACTCTCATGGCGTTACAAAGCACGGAACACAATGTTACTGATCAGGGAATTCGGAAGCCAAGATCCGGCAGGAAAGATTACAGGGTCTCCCAGGTCGTCATCACGCGAAACCTCTGTCAAACTAACAAGAACACACTAACTACAAGAAAAACACCTTTAAAAATCTGTAGCTGGAATGTCCGAAGTATGTTTGAAGCAGGAAAGATTCATAATACGATCAAAGAAATAAACCGACTACAAATTGATGTGATGGGCAATATGGGCATTAGTGAAGTGCGGTGGTCAGGTTCAGGCGAATGCTGTGTAGATGATCATCTAGTATATTACGCCGGTAACAATAGCAACAACCATCTAAATGGAGTAGGTTTTATGGTAAATAAGAAACTACAGAATTACATTATTAGCTGTTTGCCTCATTCCGATAGAATAATAATGATCAGACTAAGAGGACAACCCTTTAACATTAACATGTTTCAAATCTATGCACCGAGATCTGAGTAAAACGATGACGAGGTAGAAAGTTTGTATGCACAAATTAAAGAAATTCTTCAAAACACCAAAGAAAGAGATAAATATCACAATGGGAGACTTTAATTCTAAGGTGGGTCATGGAGAGGAAGACAATATAGTCGAAAATTTTGGCCTCGGACTGAAAAACGATAAAGGTAATAGTGTAACGGTACGCCCTGTAATTAAATTATTATTGTACTCTAAAAGTATTGTAATTTAATTCAGCGCTTTATCAAATCTTGAATCTGTTTGCCGCATGAAAAGGCCATAACGCATTCCCATTCGCGATGCGCCAAGCTGAAAAAAAGTACCGATAGAGTCGTTTTCCCTTTCCATTGGGACCCGTTCCGGATGGACTGATAAGACGCCGAAAAACATATATAAGAAAGCTACATCGCCAGTCCGACATCTTGCAATTACCTGACGGGCTGACCCGTCCCGTTCCTAATCCTTTCTCCTGACCTGCTTATTTTTTGTCTTGTCAGCGCTTACTGGCTTGCAGAAAAATACAGCATCCTAAAGGTACTAAAGGAAGTAGCAGCGCTTACTATCAGCCTGAAGTAACTTTGGAAATTACCTGATATTTTCCCGATCAAACCGCCAGCATTTATTCATGCACACATAATTCCTGAACGCATATTTAAGCGCGACATAATAAGGTCACAATTAGCTAAATTTTACCGTGTTATTAACGCTCAAAACCCGTAGAGATTCCGCATTACCAGCCTGCAGCCGCTACCGAGAGATTGAAGAGATTCCGACTCATCTGGGGGATCTCTAGGCAACGCATGAAAACATCTGTTTGGGGTCCGCAGCGGTCGTTCCGAGATATCAAGTTCACGGCCCCGCTAATGTTGGAGTTCTGCTTATCAGCGGAGCACTGACGAGGATTACAATTACAGCCGCCTTCTGAAGTACGTACCTGGTGACAAGAGTGTTTCTGGATTTCCCTGCAAGCTTTAAAATCCAAAGCAATCGTCAGGTAAACCGATATTTATTAAATAAACTGGCTGAGATTACAGCGGCCGCTGTTCCTAAACAAACTTTGACTGTGAAACCAGCCACGGCACGAAGGCTGCAAGGGTCATTTGTTAGCGAAGCGGCGGGCTATTCCTCCAGCCAGACTTTCAATGTCCTGTGTTCTTAAGCGGCCGGACACGACGTGCGTCGTAGCAGCTATTCTTCGCCGGTCCCGCCAAACATCATCGCAATTTGGGTTGCGGCCGGAACAAGAAAGAAGAACAGCGTTTTAAGAAGCTTTAATTTGAGTGTGTAATATATACAATTTATTTTTGATTTTAATATACTTAGTTACAAACATTATATTTATTTCTAACATTACCTGGTGTTATCATTGAACTAGTCTATATTTGAGCTTATTTATTTCTCCGACCTGAGCTAACGCGAGGTATAAATTTTGGCGTCCTTAATAAGGGAGTGAAACGTTACAACATACTTGTACAATTCTCTAGAGAGGAGGTAACCAACACCTTCTTTAAGTTGCCACCCAGACGTCTATACACCTGGAAATCACCAGCGGACAAAATGGGAAAAATCGTAAGGAATCAGATTGATTTCATTCCGATCAACCAAAGATTTCGAAATAGTATAACATCTGCCAAAACATACCCAGGGGCCGTCGTACCATCGGATCACAACCCTCTCACGTATACATACATTAACAACCAAACTACGAAGGATTAAAACGAAACAAAGAAAGAAAAGACATGACTTCACCAAACTTCAAGATAATGAAATTCTGGAAAATATGAAAGAAATGCTGAATAGGGAGGTACAAGTAGTAGGTGCAGAAGTAGAAGAGCTGTGGGAAGGTTTTAAGAAGTACTGAAGTATGTGACCAGTTTTTGGTTTCTGAAAAACAAAAAAGGAAAAAGAAGGAATGGATGACGGACTAAATCATAGCCATGATGGATAAAAGACGAAAAATAAAAACGACTGACTCTATAACTTACTGGCAAATTCACAAAGATATTAACAGAAAAATCAGAGAGGCAAAGAAAAAATAGATGACCGATAATTGTGAAGAAATAGAAGAAGTCGTACAAAGACACGGCACGTTTAATCTTCACAGAAAAATTAAAAACGCTACGAGCACAAAAAGACGCAGAACATCAGGCAATCTTATGGACGATCAGGGTAAAATTGCACATGAAGTCAAAGAAAAACTTAAAATCTGGCAACAATAAATACATGAATTATTCAAAGACGATCACCGTCAGGAAAGACCAGACCATAATTTCCTAGATGGACCAGATATTACGACAGATGAAGTTAAACGTGCTATTAATGGTGCTAAGAAAAATAGTTAAAGCTCCTGGTCAAGACGAAATAGCCACTGAGGTACTCAAGATCATGGACGAAGAATGTATTCAAAAACTGACAGTTCTCTATAACAGAATATATAATACCGGTATAATACCGACGATTGGCTCACTTCCACCTTTGTCACCATTCCGAAAAAGACAGGCGCTAAATATTGTGAGGACGACGGTATGCTCAGCCTTATGAGCTATGTGCTAAAAGTCTTTCTTAAGGTAATCCACGCTCGCCTGTATAATAGATGTGAACAAAATATGGGGAAAACGCACTTTGACTTCCGCAGTGGCCTTGGCATCCGAGAAGCTCTCTTTGCTATACAAGTTTTCGTTCAGCGTTGTAGAGACATGAAACCTTGCAACTTATTTTCAGAAATAAAATGCTGCATAGCACAACACAAAATAAACTTGTTATTGACAAAAGTACATACTCAGCTGACAAATTTCAAAATCAGCTCCGACTACATAATTGGAACGAGGTTGAAACTTTAGATGTCAACACTAAATCAGCATATGTGGTAAAAACTATGCAGAAACGCTATAGTGGCTTCGTTTCGAATAAATGGGTTACGGTGTCACAAAGAAATGCGTGGTTCACTACGGAATTAAAACAATTGCAAATTCAACGCAATGTTTATTAAAATTCAGTAAAAATCTTTATTTTCAAAAGCTACTGGACTCTGTAAGAGGAAATTCTAAACAAATGTGGAAAAAATTTAAAAAATTGCAAATAAAGACACTGCATACACGGCGGCATTTGTGGAATTTTAAATACTAGGCTAATAGAACCGAAAGGCATTGCAGAGTTCCTCGATAGTGTAAAGGAGATTCATCAAAGCATCGAAAATGTTTGAATCAATCTAATATCAAAATTACAATAAAAATTCGAAGGGCCCTTTGCTAAATCTGTTTACTAAGTGAACAAGCTTACCTGGTGTTTTCGGTATTAATTCGGCAGCTAAGCTCTTCAAAAAGCTTCTTTTACTTCCTGTGACAAATTCGTGCACAAAACACCTAAATTGACAAATTTACTTCTGCCACACACAAACAAATAACTGGACCACCAGATTATTGTTCAGATATTTGTAAAGTATTGCAACCCTTAGGTTAGAGGCTGCAACCCTTTTGGTAGTCTTAGGGGTAGTTTTCCCTCTTAGACCACTAATTTCGCTTCTTCGGAGGTTAACTCGATCGCTAAACCCTGCTCTTAATTTAGGGGTTGTAAAACCTACTTTTAATAAAATAAAACGCCAAAGAATATTATAACACTATATTGGAAAATAAGTATCAATTTTGCCCAATTACACGGTAGTTCGCCCTAGCGGCTATATGCTTAAGTTGCTATAGTTTCGTAAATATAATTGCTCAGGATTACGCTCAAAGTTTATGACATTACAATTGTTTTGGAAGGAATAGAATAAATCTAGCGACGGCCCTTTGAGTTGGTTAATATAAAATAACAACAATTAAGTCTGACCTGTTACTCCTGCCCTGTGGTTACTACCCCTCGATTTGGTTATTATTTAATTTAAACGGCCCGTCCGATGTTTAGTTATGAATTAAATTGAGTTCGGCTAAAATTGATTGGAGTCCTATGGTTCCCTTTTTGGCACCTGGATTTTCTTAAGGTTGGGCACTACACACTTAGTTTTAGATCGAAAAGATGTAATTTTGAGTTAGTTAGAATTTGCACCGAAAAATGTTTTCGACGGGTTAATTTATTACTCGAAACCGGGACGCGAACTGCCCTCGCGGTTTGCGTTCCCTCCCAGGTAATTTTCTATCGTGGGGGGCCGTATATTTCTCGGGCTTCCCCGTTTTGTCCAACTAGCATTTTGACTTGTACTTTGCGCGCTCAGAGAATTGCGAATTCGACATATCCTAGACGGGTTTGCGCTATGTGTCAAATCGGCATTCTCTGTTCTCAGAAATCTTTTAACTTTATGAGCACCGGATGTAATTCAATCGCTTTTTCTGACTACGACAAATGTAGCTTTCCATTCTTGGTAAATGAACTTTCGCGTCCGCTATATTTGTGATTTACGCAGGGGCGGCTTTGATTTATTCTTTTCTTTCGACAACTTAAAGTTTATAGGTCTTATAATTACAAACGCAATTTCTTGCGGGTTGTTACATATTTATATATATATTTGTTCTCAGTAAGGTAGCCGTCACATCATAAACTCAAACAGCAAAAGGTTTGACATACGTTGACGGAACATACCGCCCACCAAAAATTAGGTCTACACGAGCTTTCTTTTACATTTTTTTTAAAAACAACTACTAACACTTATTAAGAAAAAAACTAAAAGTACCATTACTGCGACGGTAGAGGGCACAATTTAATACAAGGACGCTGCATTACCCTCTGCGTAGTTTGGATTGTTGCAACTTTGCAAAATCCATCTTTTCCCGGATGGATACTAATTATTCTGCCCAGTCTCCAAACAAGAGGAGGCGTCAGCTCGTTTTTAATAAGAACAAGTGTTCCTATGTCTAAATTTTGGAAGGTGTGAGTTTTATACCACTTAGATTTTTGATACAGTTGATGCAAGTATTCATTGTTCCAACGGGACCAAAAACTCTGTTGCATGCTTTATATTAATTGCTAACAAGAAAGTCTATTAATGGGAAGATTTGGAGGAGCAGTGAGAGGCTGTAGCGTTAGAAAATGACCAGGCGTTAACAATCTAAGATCATTGGGGTCAGCACTTAGCCTGCATAACGGACGGGAATAAAGCCTCAATTTGGGTCACTAAAGTTAACAACTCTTCAAAAGTTAATATTTGGGCACGAATGACTCTGTACAAATGAGTTTTAACTACTTTTATACCACTCTCCCAAATTCCTCCAAAATGTGGTGCAGAAGGTGGGTTAAAATGCCCCGTGATGGCTTCGCTCTCAGCGGCCATTTTCAAACAGTCGTTTAATTGGTGGCTCGCTCCAATAAAATTAGTGCCACGGTTGCTGTAGATGTCTGAGCAACTACCCCGACGAGCAATAAAACGAAGCAAACAAACTAACAAGGCATCAGTAGTTAAATCCGACACTACTTCCAAATGGACTGCTTTCACTGATAAGCATACAAACAAACACAAATAAGCTTTTGAAGCTTTTGCACCCCTAGTGCGTCTTGTAACAATTGAAAATGGATCTCCAAAATCCACACCAACATGAGAAAAGGGTTTTGCTTGAGAAACCCAAAATTTGGGTAAATCGCCCATAGGGTATACAAAACTATTAGGTCTAAATCTAAGAAACCATAGCATTTTGATAAATAACTACGAATACGGCTACGCGCACCAAGAATCCAAAAATATTGTTGTGGCAAATAGTGAGTGGTGTTCACGCCAGAATGTAAGTTTTGATAATGAATTTGTAAAATCAATAGTTTTGAGAGAACATGAGAAGAAGGAAGTAACGCTCGATGTTTAACTTCAAATGCTAACTCTGATTGAGATAGCCTACCTCCAACACGTAGAGTACCGTTTTCATCTAAAAAGAGGGCTAATTTAATAAATGTCTTGGGAAGTTTCTTACCACGACGAAGAGCCGAAATTTCTTGTGCAAAGAATTGCTCTTGGATTACTTTTACCAAACATAAGAGAGCTTCATAAAGTTCCTTTTGAGACAAGGGTCCCAAAATTTTGTCAGAATTTCTAGTATTTCTAACGAAACGCAAACAATAAGCAATAACACCCTGTATTTTACGAAGAGATGAAAAACGCGTAAACAACGAATCAATAGCCTTTCAAACAATTTGACCTATCAAAACACTTTTAATTTCTTCTAAGTCACTATTTTCATACATTACTCTTTTATTAGAATCCTCTAGAGAGCAATCAGTAAAAGATAAACGAAGCCACGCAGGTCCCGCCCACCATGAGGGAAACGCCATAAATTCTTCTGGGAGGAGACCCTGAGATGCTGCGTCGGCGGGGTTCTCAAACGAACGTATGTGATGCCAACATTCCGGTGGAAGCCGTTCTTGAATGAGGCTCACTCTATTTGACACAAAGGTTTTCCACCGATGCGGAGAAGATCGAATCCAATTTAAAACAATTGTGAAGTCAGACCAAGCAAAAATACTATCTATGGTAATAAGGTGTTGAAACGTATTTCTCACCCATGACACAAGAGAAGATAACAACACCGCAGCACATAACTCAAGGCGAGGGATCGACAAAGTCTTCAAAGGTGCAACCTTTGATTTGGCACAAAGTAACGAAACGATAACTCTACCACCTGGGTATGCACAACGAAGATACACTACACTGGCGTAGCCTTGCTCTGAGGCATCGCAAAAAGAATGAAGCTGCCACAATACAGACGTATGATCTAGCAATACAGCTCGAGGGATTTGCACCGAAGCAATACATGGTAATTGAGCCTTATATTGCCGCCACTTGTTGACAATTTCTGGGGGTAGAGCATTATCTCATCCAACACCTAAAGTCCATAACATCTGTATGAGATGTTTCGCAAAGAATATAACGGGACACAAGAACCCAAGGGGGTCATAAATACTAGCTATTTCCGATAAAATCGAACGCTTAGTACAACACCACTCACGAGGTTTCACAACAAAGGAAAACGAATCTATCAAGGATTGCCAATGAAGGCAAAGAACTTTAGTAAAAGTATCCTTTTCAAGGTCAAAAGATAAACTATGTTTCGAACAATATTCATTAGGGACGGTTTCTAACAGAGAAGAATGGTTGCTTGACCATTTGCGTAATTCAAAACATCCTGAACCACATAGTCCTAAAACTTGTCTTTGAAGTTCAACCGCATCTTCTATCGAATTAGCACCACAAACAAGATCATCGACATACAAATTATTTTCAATAGCTTGAGAAGCTAAGGGTTTTTCCCTTGGCTTCTCAAGCTGTCGTCCTTCGTCCGCCAATTGCAACATGGTACGAATGGCGAGAAATGGAGCCGAAGAAACCCCATACGTCACTGTGGTAAGCTGATAAATTTGCACAGGTTCTGTACGAGAAAATCTCTAACATATTAACTGATAACGCCGTTGATCCTCGGCAATTAAAATCTGGCGATACATTTGCCGAACGTCACAAGTAAAAACGAATGAATTAACACGAAATTTAAGAAGAATGGCAGCAATCTCATTCTGAAGCTTAGGTCCTATCAACAGCGAATCATTGAGCGAAGATCCATTCTCATCTTTGGCCGAGGAGTTAAAAACTACAAGCATCTTTGAATCATTATTTTCAGTTTTGAACACACAATGATGAGGAATAACATAAGAGTTTAAACCTTCAGGAAGTACATCAAGAAGAGACATGTGACCCGAATCTAAATAATCTTTCATAAATTCTACATATTCTTTTCGAAGTACAGGATTAAAATCAAATTTACGCTCAAGAGTAAAAAGCCTGCGTTGAGCTATATCTAAAGATTTGTGAAAAATAGGTTCATCAGATTTGAATGGGAGAGAGACCCCGAAACGACCTTCGGGAGTTCTAAAATAAGTTTCCTGAAAATGAATTTCCGCCTCGTGTTCTTCTGGAGAAATAGAAATTTTTTCGGGAACTTCCTCAAGTTTCCAGAATAATTTTAAAGTATCATCTGAACAAGAAAGTTATTTTAAAAACGAATAATAAATCCAGTACGGATGGTATTAATTCTAAAGTAATTTTGGATGCTCTACCAGTAATAGGAAACCTAATGTTGAAAATCATCAATGAATCCTTTGAAAGCGGAACTTTTCCTGGAATTTTGAAGACAGCAACAGTAAGACCAACTCTAAAAGTAGTTGGAACAAAAAAGTGTTCAGAGTTTAGACCGATTAATATGTTGCCTGCGTTTGAAAAGATATTAGAGCAAATAGCCAAAGAACAGCTAGAAAGTTATCTAGAACGAAATGAAATACTAATTAACGCTCAGTCTGGTTTTCGCAAAAATCATTCATGTGAAACGGCCCTAAATTTAGTGTTAGCGAACGGGAATGAGGATATAGAACTAGGCAAAAAAGTCGTTGCACTTTTTCTCGATTTGAAACGAGCTTTAGAAACTATCGACAGACATTTATTACTGGAAAAAATGAGAAAATGCGGAATTCAGGGTGCAGCATTACAATGGTTCAGGAGTTTTATTTGTCTAAGCGGCAGCAAGGTACTAAATTTGAAAATGAAGAATCAGGGCCAAAAGAAGTAGCTTTAGGTGTCCCTCAGGAAACAATTTTGGGACCTTTATTATTTATACTGTACATTAGTGATGTAAATTTATCTGTGAATAATTGTAAAATTTATGTATTTGCGGACGATACATTGATATTTGTAGCCGACAGCAATGTAGAGTGTGCTATCATTAAACTGAATAATGATATATAAAATGTGTCGACTTGGTTGAAATTAAATAAACTAAAATTATACACAACAAAAACAAAAGCAATGATAATCAGTAGTAGACCACCAGTGCATAATGTGGTAGCGAATGTACAGTTGCGGAAACATAAACCGGGACAAGTCCTGTAACACCCTTTTGAAATATTTGAATATTGTAATTTTGCCTTCCTAATTGTTTATGAAATCCTATCTACCACATGCCAATGAACCAAAAGGAACTGGTTAATGCAATATAAGCAGCGTGAGATAACATCGACAATGAATTCATTCAGATAATTTAACTTAGGCAAATTTTAGTGTCCCGCTTTATATTTCCGCAGCTGTACGGGTAGATAATGTAGATATAGAATTTGTTACTAATATTAAACATCTAGGAGTTATAATTGACAATAGATTGAAATTTTAACAACATAGTGACTATATTGTAACTAAAGCTACGAAAAAGATAGGTTTCTTTGGTCGAATAAGTTCCAAATTGAACATTTGGTCAAAAATATTAGTTTACAAGACAATCATAGCTCCACATTTTGAATATTGCTCCAGTATAGTATTTAATGCCACTGAAGGAGACTTATAAAAACTGCAAAAGTTACAAAACAAATGTATGCTCATTGTTTTATCTTGCAATAAACGAACATCTTTTTCTTTAATGTTGGAAACCTTACAGTGGCTTAGCATTAAGCAAAGAATTTATTTTAATACCTTTGTTTTAATTTTTAAAATTATAAATAATAAACTGCCTAGTTATATGGCTGAATTTATAGTATATAATAAGTATATTCATAATTATACGACTAGATTTGTAAATGACTTTAGATTGCCCTTTATAGCAGAATCATGTTCTCAGAAAAACTTATTCTATAATGGACTCAAATTATATAATGAAATACCGAACGAAACTAAACAGGTTGCTAATTTATATCAGTCTAAAAAGCTTTGTTCAAGATATGTTAAATCTGTTTGTTAATAACGATATCTGTTTTTGTAAACATCTTAAGGATGAATAAATCAACATCTATCTGTGACGTGTACATGTGCTTTATAGACTACGCTAAAGCTTTCGATCGATGTCAACACAGCAAGATGGTGAATGCTTTGGAGGAATCAGGCGTTGATGGGAAAGATATAAGGATAATTACCAACATCTACTGGTGACAAAGAGCGAAAATAATATTGGATGGACATGAATCCGAAGCTATCGAAATTAAAGGAGAGTTCGCCAAGTTTGCATATTGTCTCCATTGCTATTTAATCTCTATTCACAAAATATATTTAAAGAAGCACTGCAATAAACGGAGAAATCTTCAACAACATAAGGTATGCCGATGATAGGGTACTGATAGCTGATGGTCTAGAAGGGTTTCAGAAACTCGTCAATAGGGTCACCGATATAAGTAAAGAATAGGAGTTAGATCTTAACACTCGAAAGACCAAATGTATGATGATTAGTAAGACAACAATCCAACAAAGCACACTTCTATGTAACAACGAACATATTGAAAGGGTTAACAGCTTTACGTATCTTGGTTGTAACATTAATGACACATGGGACCATTCTCGAGAGATCAAACTCCGAATATAAATGGCAAGAGCAGTACTTATCAAAATGAGACCGCTTCTTTCCTCTAGAGATCTTAGCGTGGAACTCAAACGACGCATAATAAAGTGTTATGTTTTCTCAGCATTATTATACGGCGCAGAAGCTTGGACGCTCTCAGAAGCGACCGAAAAACGTATTCAAGCCTTCGAAATCTGGATTTACCGGCGAGTACTAAGAATATCCTAGGTCGATAGAATTACCAACCAAGAAGTCCTCAGAAGGATGAAATTTCAACCTGAACTTATGTCACAAATAAAAAAACGAACAATTGAATACTTTGGACCGGTTGTTACAGATTATAATACAGGGACTAATAAAGCGCGCATAGCCATGATAGTAGCCAACGTCCGAAACGGATAAAGCAAAGGAAGAAAAAGAGACATACATACCGATAATTTTGCACACGTAAGGGTCGAGTGCTGATTGCAATGAAAACTGTCCCGAGGACTTGCCCGAAGGTAGTTTTCTAAGGGCAGCTAGCACGATGACTCTTGGCACGGGCAAAATTATATGTAAGTGTAGTGCTGGCGTTTATATTTTGAGAATGTTACACAAAACCCGTATACGAATTACGATTTAAAATTGTTTTAATAATGCCAAAAATCTGAAATAGCTTGTTTCTTGCATATATTTTTCTAATTATGACACCATCTACTGGGTCAATAATCAGCACTAGGGTCCTTAACGCTTGATAAACCGCACTAGGAATTGGTCGATTTAAAAAAAATAATGCATGGTTCTCATTCGATGATCAGTAATGTGACAGTTGTGTGCAGTAATTGTTCTAATCCAGTAATTAAATTGACAATTACGTCAGAAAGATGTAAGACATTCAGTACCTTTCAATACAAGAAATCCCACACCGAGGTAAGCCTTATTTACTTTCCAACTGGTGCCAATTGGCGTGGGGTTCAAATTAACGAGGAGTCATGCGGTCAATTAATTTATCGAAAATTCTATTTACAAAATTCTCTCCTTTCTAATCCATTTTTGCCAGTTCAGCAGATTCTGCTATTCACGACAGGGTTCATTTGTAGAGTTATTAAAGGCAGATGCACTAGTCACTAGAGTTAGTTTGTGATCACTTAACTGCAGTTAGTGTTTGTTGTGAGGCACTTCTGTGTAGTTGGGACACAATGGTTTAGATTATTGATTAAGGGATTATTCACTATCACTCGTTATTAAATCGACCGGTAGTTTACGTTTAAGTCGACTATGTATTGATTTTTGTCCGAGGTTAAAGTATGTTGCTCCATCGCATTGACTGATGTTTTATGTTAGTATAAAATGTTTTCCTTGTTTTTGTCAGAAATTGTTCTACTGTGATGAACCAGGCGGAGTTGGTTATGATTCTCAATACCTTATTTTATATCGTAGAACTTGTAATTTGTTTATGTTCGTTTTTGAGGTAGCACTCCATACGTTGCATCCGAAAGTGAATAATGGTCTTATAAGTGATTTATATAGTAGAGTTCCACAATTAATTTTTAGATGAGATTTTCTATTTAATATGGGGTATAACATGCCCAATCGAGCATAACTTTCGAAAAAAATTGTGTTTATGTGGAGGCTCCAACTTAGTCTGCGGTCTAGGTGAACTCCAAGGTAGCGCACAGCACGGTTTTTAGAATTCCATGAAATAGGTTTATTATTAATAAGGACATTTGGAGGGTCTATGGGTCGGCGAAATGTGAATATTTTGGTTGTTAAACCAGGCACTGATTTCATCGATGCACTCTTGTAGATTATAGGCAGCTGTGTTGATTTCTTCGTCTTGTGATATGATTGCTGTATCATCAGCATACATGGCGAGCTTGGCACGTGGTGGGTGAGGGATGTCAGACATATAGATGTTAAATAAGGTGGGACTGATAACTGACCCTTGGGGGACGCCAGCTTTGGCTTGACGGGGTAGAGACATAAACGCGTTTACTCTAACTTGAAATGATTTATCGCGTAGAAATGATATTAGAATTAATAGCAAATACGGCGGCATATTTGTTCTTAACATTTTGTATATTAAACCATTAGTCCAGACGCGATCAAACGCTTGAGCGACGTCTATGAAGGCTATGAGAGTATGCATTTTATTTTCGTAACCTTCTTCTATTGCTTCTGTGAGTCGGAGTATTTGATGTTTAGTTGAATGGGAATTCTTGAAGCCAAATTGGAGTTTTGGTATGATATTATTATCTTCTAGAAACTTTTTTAGGAGGGATTGTATTGCTCTTTCTAACAGTTTGGATATTGTGGGTAACACACTAATTGATCGATAGTTTTTTTGGTTGTCGTGTGGTTTACTGGGTTTAGGGATCATGATTATTATTGCCCGTTTCCAAGCGATAGGAAAATAACCTGTTCTGAGACAGGCACTGAATATTGCGGTAAGATAGGAAATAGATTTGTCTGGTAGGTTTTTTAGTAACACGTTCAGGATCAGATCTATACCTGGGGCTTTCTTGACTTTGAGGTTTTTAATGTACTGTGTTAGTTCCAGTGGCGATATTGGGTCGGTGAGTTGTATATTAGAGAGGATATTGTTGCGTAGTTCGGCATTTATATGTTGCATAAAATTGATATTAGCTGGGTTTTGTATTGTGGTGAAAGTAGTTTCGAGTTGCTTAGCGAATACATCGCATTTATCTTTATCCTCTTGGTATATGCCTTAGTCGTTTCTAAGTGTTGGAGTGATCACAGGCTGTCTTATAATTCGTTTTGTAGTTCTCCATAGGTTGGGATCATTAGGGTTAAGTGACTCTATGTGGGATTTGCAGTTGGATATGCATAATTCGTCTAATTCGGTTCTTATTATTTGAACTAGTCGGTTCAGATTTGCCTTAACTATAGGATTTCGAGAGTTCTGCCAGCTTCTACGAAGCTGATGTTTTTCCCTTATTAGATGCTGAATATGTGGAGAAAGGATTTGATTGCTGTAAAGGTGAGGAGTTTTTGGAGTTTTGGTAGATTGTTGAATTGTAATCGTAGTAGTATCTTGGAATTTTTAGATAGCTTTATCGATGTCTTCCTGGGTAAGCAGGTTGGATGGGCAGCTTATTTTAATATTCATAAGAGTTCTAAATCTTTCCCAGTCAACGACTCCATTTATTAATTTTGGAAGTTGAGGATAAAGACGAGGTGAGCAATTTAATGTGAATATGACCGGGAGATGGCCAGAGTCAAGTTCTGTGATAACTGTTTGAGTTATTAGTAGCTTCAGCGTACTTATGCGAACGTTTTGTCCGTCCGTCCGTCCGTCCGTCCGTCTGTCTGGATCGCCTGTAACTTTCGAACGGCTACAAATATCGAAATTTTGAAAGGGGGCAAAGTTGTTGCTAAGGTCCCGAGCACCTTCATGCGCTATTTGGTTTTGGCGAAAGGTGGCGATTTTCCACTTTGCAAAATTTCCAAGCATTGTAGCACAGTGGCGGCTTGTCCACTTGGCGCCATCTACAGAAGTTCGGTGGTCACGTTTTGAACTACACATTCTGGGTGTACTATAATACTTAATGTATTCGCAGTGCTGAAGCTACTCTTTAGACCTGTACTTGAGCAGTTTATTGGAAACAACAGATTTTTGTGTAGGATTATATCCAGAATATCAAATAGTTGATCGCGTCTATGTCGAAAGTATGTGTAGTCGGTAGGTGCAGAGATTTGTATTGCAAGATGTGAGGTGAGTTCGTTCATTTTCACTCCGTTCGGGTTTGTTGCTCTGCATCCCCAATTTTGATGTTTCGAATTAAGGTCACCGACTAGCAATGTAGGTAATTGGTCTTTAAAAATTTGATTCAGCTCGTTTAGAATTAATCGATTTTTCGGCGGTTTATAGGCAGAGACTATTTTGAGTGGGGGATTATTGTTGACATTTAATTTGGTGGCAACTGGTTCTAAAAAGTTAACATCTTCAATTTCGACTGGAGTAGCGTCAAGGTTTCTTTTGATTATTATCGCCAATCCACCTCATTCTATTTCGTTAATTCGGTCTTTTCTGTAAATTTTGTAGCCTGGAATTGTAAATTTTTTGTTTGATACGAGGTGTGTTTCGGTGATGCATGCTATGTCAATTTGGTGTCTTGCTAGAAAAGATATAAATATTGATCGTTGACTTTTAATGCCAATGGCGTTCCAATTTAAAAGTGTGAACTTATTTAGAGTGGTATGACTATTTTCCGCCATTTAGGAAGAGCTTAGGTATTAAGGAGAGGACGAAATTTTTTATTTGATCTAGGTATGGAGTAATTAATTCGAAGATAGTTTGTAGGATAAACTGTAGGGTGGGATTTGTGTTTGCGTAATTATGATTAGTGTTGGGTGCAGTAGAGTTGAGATTGGAGGGGTTGTTTTTTAAGGTAGATGCGTAGGTTGGGTTATATGTGATGTTTCCCGATAGTAAAGAGTTACGGTTTGGAGTTCTGACTATTGGGAATGTGTGAGCATTATTGTATTTTTTGAAATATGGACATCCTCTGTAATTGGTCGTGTGATCTCCTCCACAATTGACGCATTTAGGAGGACTAGCGTCTTTGGTTTTTTTTGACACTATGAATAATGATGCTTTTCTAAACATTTAACAGAGGGTGGGGGTAGATGGCAATAGTTCTTTGTGTGGCCCACTAGCTGGCAATTTGTGCATTGTCGTGGTTCATTGCTTCTTCGTCTCGTTTCGACAGATACTGTGCAGTACAGTAATCGGTTTAGGTTGAATATTTCCATAGCTTCATCATTTTTGTTTAATTCAACTGCTATTATCGGGATTGGGAGTTTTTTACTGTTTAGCAAACGGCTGGTTTTAATTATGGGATAGTTTAGGGTAATTAGTTCTGTCTTGATCTCTTCCTGGGTGATTGATATGGGGACGTTACGTATTATTGCAGAAATATGAGTGTCTGCTGGATTCCTGTATGTATAGTAGTTCACTGTATTGGTGTCATAAAATTTGTTAAATTTGGTTAGGTTCGTTACCTTTATGGGTTGTTGTGAAGTCTTCTTTAACTATTGTTTTAATGTTATTAATTATATTCTGATAATTAGTACCGTTTGGCAAAAATATTGGGGGAATTTTCGGTTTCTCATGAGTATTACTAGATGTTTGGCTTTCTGTAGGGATTTCTTTTGTTAGATTTAATGCAAAGTATTTATTTTGTGAAACGAGTGTGTCAGAGCAAAATAGATATCTTTTATTATAATCGTTATCATCCGGTTTCCATATCTGTTGTACAATTAATTGCCTTTGTTCTATGATAATTAATACTCGGCGGTTTAAGTTGAAATTTACTTTGATCATTGGTATTTGGCATGATCGATATGTTTTTAGTAGTATAAGTTAGGAATGAAAAATGTTTTTAAGATCGCAGGTGTTCTACGCTGCGTCTAGCAACCAGTTCACCCAGCTCTAATTGGAAAAGCCACCAACTTCTAGGCCCTCTGAGCCCTGCCGATTCGGTGCTGTCATGTTTAATTCCAGAATCGCCAGTTTGGAAATATGGAGATCCTATATGTACTACAAGATGGGCAATTGGATCAACAAATAAAGGACCATGTGATCTAGAAAAAATATTTTTTATTTGTTTTATTTGACAGAAGCATGCACAAAGTTTAAAACCGGTAAAAATTGGGTATTCTATGGTTTGTAGATCCACAATAAATCAGTTACATGTGTCAACTCTTGCATATACAGTGACTCTACGAAATACATCGTACAGCGCTACGCGAATATTTTTCGGTGAGCGTACCGGGAGGGACCAAGGATACCAAGCATATTCTATGCATGATGGGCTACAGATCTCTGAAGGACATTTTGGCATCAATCCGACTCAAATAAATTTATACTTATCGTTTTAACTTGTAGGGGGTGTTCTTTTAGAGGCGGAGAACTTTAAATTGAAATAAAACACAGAAAAATGTTTTTAATATTCATGAAATTGGTTTTACTTGAAAGATAATTTTTTGGCGTTACTGTTTGAATATGATTTCTGGCATGTGACCGCCGCGGCTGGCGCGTACATGGCGTAATCTGGAGGTCCAATTTTCACACACTTTTAGCAGTAAATCAGGCTGTATTTCGGAAATAACGCGTAGAATGTTGGCTTCCAAGTGCTCAATTGTTTCCGGTTTATCGGCGTAGACATGCGACTTTACATATCCCCAAAGAAAATAATCTAATGGCGTCAAATCGCACGCACAAGGTGGCCAGTTAACAGATCCACGAAACAGATCCATGCGACCGAGACCGACAAGAATGCCAAAAGCGCTGCTAAAACTTTTAGCCTAACGTGTAAATAACCAATGCTGCTCAAGTTTAAGACTAATTTTCGGCGGCCAGTTTGTAGTAATCTTTTAGCAAGTTTGCAGTCAATTTTCGGCAATTTGTAGCACAATTTTGTCAAAATTGTTAGTAAACTTTTAAGAAGCTTCAAAAAAATTTTTAGCCAGTTTCCACACATTTCTCGAGCTTTCAGGGAATAATGGTAAATTGTTTACACATTTTGCAATAAGTTTGGAGCAAATGTAAAATTGCAGAATACGTCGGTTAGTCATATTAAGCCATTTGGTTTCTTTTATTTTATGCGTAATGCGCTGACTTTCTTGTATTCCATAAATAAACCGCAAGCAAGAATTTTGAACATTTTGGATTTTTTTTACAGTAACTTGGTCAAGTATTTCAATACTTTACACAAGCAAAACGTATAAATTGTGTAGAGTAAGGGCCCAAGAATTAATCCCTGAGGAATTCCGTGTTTGATATTAAGAAAGTTGGATGTTCTGTTCTCCAATATCACACACTGCTTTCTATCACTCAAATAATTTCTAAATAAAGATATAGGCAGCTCGTCGAATCCAAAATGTTGTAATATTGCAAACAAAACCTCATGATTTATAGTATCGAATGCCTTGGAAAATTCTAGTAAAACTAGTACAGTAAGGACACCATTATCTACTGCCCGCAAAATATCATCTGATATTTTTACTAGGGCTGTAGTGCAACTATAATTTGGTCGTAAACCAGACTGATACATGGGAAGTAAGTCATTGAGTTGTAGATAACGTCTAACCTGCTTATCCATAATTTTTTCCAAAACTTTCGACAGCGGACAAAGAATACTTATCGGTCTTAAGTCTTTTAATTCTGAAGGAGGGTTGGTTTTTGGAATAGAACGAATAAGAGCTACTTTCCATTCATTTGGAAATGCACCTTTTACCAGACAACAATTAGTAATGTGAGTAATATAAGGAATCAAATAAGAGCAACAAAGATCCAACATCAGTATGCCAATATCATCGAATCCAACTGCTTTAGATTTTATTGCCTTCAACCTTTCAGCTACAACTAACTCAGAAACAAATGTGAAACTAAATTTTGTATTAATATTTGGATGTACATTATCATAAAGCTGAAATACTTCGTGACTAGGATCAACAATACTATTCTGCACAGAATCTTCAAACATATTATTGATGCTGTTAACATCACTTAAGTTGGGGCAGTTGTAGTTTTTTTTACCTTTAGAGTAGATTTCAAATATTTTAAGATTATGCCAAAGAGAACTGTAACTGCCACGATCTAGTGTGTTATTTAAATAAGCTCGTTTCTCTTGCTTTATAGAAACTGTAACCAGATTGCGCAGCGTTTTGTAGTAATTCCAGTGTTCTGGCTTTTTGGATTTTTTGAAGCGGATGAAAGAGCGATCTCGCAATTTCATTAAATTGAATTTATATTATCAGAAAAACCACGAAGGTGTACGTTTGCGGAATGTGCGAGATTTAGATGGAGCAAAAATATTATGAATATTTTGATTAAGGTAATGAAACTTATCATTGATGTCAGGTATGGTAAAAACTCTTTGCCACTGAACCAACCTTAGACATTGTTGTAAGCCTTCACTATCTATACTGTAAAAAGTGTAGCTGGCAGGCTCAGTTTTTGGGATTTTGACGGAGAGTGTACAATGGATAAGCTCATGGTCACTGTAAGGCCCTGAACACACGGGGATTCCGTATCCCAGATTCGGAAAGCACGATACAGAATCTGGGTCTGTTCAGACGCGGCGACTGAATCTCAGACGCGGGCCTTCAGTCACTTGCAGTGCTGTGCTTTTATGGACATAGCATTGCTGTTCTTGGTTTCTGTCGAATTACTCTAATGTGCTGTATTTAAAGGCCCTGGTAGACGTGGACTCATATGCTCCATATGCTCCAATGGTAAATCGGTATCCGAGATACAGAATGTGTCGCCGGCGGCCGATTTTCCTTATCTCTCCATTTCGGCCGCCGGCGCCGGCGACAAATTCTGTATCTCGGATACCGATTTACCATTGAAGCATATGGAGCGTATGAGTTCACGTGTAGCAGGACCTGGACACGCCTACTTTTGCCAGCCAGAACATATGATATCATACCATAGGCGTAGCAGATTTTCTTCAACTTCTATTTAAATCGAATAAGCAGGGCGTTCCTTACTATACAACGATCATAGAGCGTACATTATTTGACAATGAAAAATTTATTAGCTTAGTAGAGCCCAATCCCTGGCTTTAAATACAGCACTTCTAGACTAATTCGACAGAAACAAAGAACAGCAATGCTAGGTCCATAACAACACGGCACTGCAAGTGTTTGAAGCCCGCGTCTGAACAGACTCAGATTCTATATCCCGCATACCGAATCTCGGATACGGAATCCCCGTGTGTTCAGGGCATAAGTATGTAAATTTTTTGTGCTCGAGTTAACTATGGGTTTTCCAATAAGAGGTCCCATTTTAACTATAAAAACTGTTTCGCGGCTTATGTAGCTCGTAGCGCCATCCTGCTGGAAATAAATATTGTTTATGTCCATATTGTCCAATATAAGCCAAATAAAGTCAATTTTCTTTCCTTGTAAACACTATACAATGTGTCCCAGGATTAATGTTGCAAAGGTGCGCTGGAATAAAAAAAATTGAATTTTATTTTAATATTGTGGGATTGGGTCCTGCTTGGTCTGAAGAGAATTTTAAAAATATTTTCAATTTTTAAAAAACGAGTCGGCCTTGACCGTGAAGCGAAAACTATCTTCTCTTCCGGTAAACTACCCTTTTTCTTTCTGATACAGTAAAATTTTACTAAGAAAAGTTGTTCAAAATAAGAAACTATGGCTCTATACAAAATTACAGCAAAATCTACCTATGATATGTTTTTCGGACTTTTTCCACTGTCTACACCCTAGACAGTGCAAAAAGTCCGAAAAGCATATCCTAATAGACCACTGCCAAAAAAATGACATTCAGAGAACAAAATCTACCTACTTAGATTAAACCGTCATTTTTAATAATAAATTTTCACGATGTCTATACTGAATTTTCACTATCCCTATACGTTGTTGGAGCGTGTATCAAGACATTTTCTTAAATCGTATAGTTTTTATTGAAAAATGTCAAGGATACAAGGCTGGGTATTCAACACATAAAAAATCTGGTATGATACACGCACACAACTTCCTTTTACAGTGATCCTATATTTGCCAAAAATTTTATTTAAAATTTTTAAGCATTTGTCAAAAATTATCAAAAATTACAATATTCTGCAAAAACTGTACAAAATAGATCGTTAATTGAAAAGACCAATTTTCTCTAGAATTTTAAGTTGAATTCAAAAATAGGAGTTGATAAAAAAATAGAAAAAAAAACAAAAGAAACCCATTTTAGAAGTATTCAACTGAAAAATCACCTATCTCACATCAATACACATTCAAAATGTAATAAAAATGTAAAGTTTGAAAAAATCGTTAGAGCCGTTTTTGAAACAATCGAAAAAAACTGAAAAATCACAAGAGTAAACACCTACTTCCGGTTATGCGATTTTCTTCAAAAGCTTGCTGTCGGATCTACATAGTACATAAAACTTATATATGAAGTTTCAACGCCATACCAGACAGACAGACACACAGACAGACTAATACCCACACCTTCTTATATTTCTTAGACACATAAGAGATGCTGCCAATATATCTGTATCAAAAGCAAAACCCAACTAAAGCACCTATATATCTTTTATGTGTAGCAGTTACGGAGGCAGTTGTTTCATAATGAAATTCAGAAAGATGCATGCGCATTCCGTCTGTTCCTGAAGTGATTGGGTTGTCCCTTTTGAAAGAGCAAAATGTTCTGGCATCTACCATAAAGAAAGGCTTCCAGCGATATTTGTAATGTTTGTGGGAAGTTAGACTTAAAATCTACATATACCGCGAAATGCAAGTGGCAATTTGTCATCGGTTTTATATTTCCCAACAGGATATTTTTCTTTGCATAGTTCGTTGAATTTGCTTATCACTTCTCTTGCTGCAGCAAAATTATCTATTTTTTTCCCTTGTGCCTATATTGTCAAATCAAGAACTTGCAACAAATATTTAAATCTTTTTTGCACGGCTAGATTCTAGTCGGGACTGAGAAGTGGGATGGTAGGCCAGGAGATACCTAATAAATACAAGGTGTTATTTGCTTAGAGTGCCAGAAGACTTAAAAACAAACTCCAGGTCTTTACGACGTTTCTAACCTTGAAAAAACATCAACGAAGTCGCATAAAAATGGCAAGCTAGACCTCGCTCACTAAACTTAGGTTCTAGGTAAATTGCTCGAATGCAATTGCTCGAAAAGAATTGCTCGAAATCAGTTGCTCGAAAGTCAATTGCTCGAATGTGACTTTGCTCGAATTGCAAGTTCCTCGAACAGCAATTTCTCGAGTATCTATTGCTCGAAAAAATAAAGTTATGAAATAGCCTTAACTCGAATAAGTTAATATCAAATATTAAAAAAAACACAAATTACAAATTATAACCTTTATTAATAAAAAATAGGCTTAGGTATGTATTACATTCCGATGATAATCGCTTTCGTGTCCCAAGAAAAACCTATTTAACATTATTTGCAATAACAAAAAACCCATTATCTTGATTATGAATACCCGTAATTACATTCCAATGGTAATCACTTTCCTGTTACAAGAACATAATACTGTTTTTTACCACTTACTACAAAAGATTTTGAAGATTTTAGTATTGACGCATTATTTAAGACCACATAAATTCGAGCAAAACATTTTCAAGAAATTGCGGTTCGAGGAACTTGTATTTCGAGTCGTTCTCGAGTTTTTGCGTTACTAACACACGGCGATTGATTTTTATATATATAGAAGATCTTAAAAGACTCTGTCCACTATCACGATATATTTTTCGACTTATGATGTGTTGTTGACCGCTGACATATTGTTCTATCCGTAGTTCTTTCAAACTCTGCTCCCTCTTTAATGCCGAAATAAATTTCCAAATGTTAAGACCACATAAATTCGAGCAAAACATTTTCGAGAAATTGCGATTCGAGGAACTTGTATTTCGAGAAAAGTTACATTCGAGCAATTTGATTTTCGAGCAATTGATTTCGAGCAATTGATTTCGAGCAATTGCATTCGAGGAATTTGCCGGAGACGCTAAACTTAGCTTTTAGCTAATAAGTTGGTTATAAAGATTACGTTTCAACGTCTGCCTTGCAATAGAACAACAAAAACACCCGATAATATTAAAACACTATAATGAACACACCAAGTTATCTTAAGGCTAATTATTTCCATTTGTGGCGTCACGAGAATACCACTATAGAAATATTGACTTCAAATGTACAAACGACAGCCAAGAAGACATTTAAATTTCCTGAAGTGGTTACTAAATCGTAAATACAGTAATTCACATAAACCAAAATATAAGCAAGCAAGTACTTCAAAGAAGGTAAATTGGCGATACGAAACACAGAATTCACACAGCATGTAAAGGTTACTCATGTACATTTTAATAAAGCGTAAATGCAGACTTCGTTACGATACCTCATGCAATGGAGGGAAGAGGCAGTGTCCAGCAGTTTTCTCACCAGATATGCGATAGGTATAGAACAATCGAGAAGAAAGTGTCATGGCGACAAATTATCGCAAGTGACGAGAAGACACCTGAGGCGTAAGATGCAATAAGAACCGGTTGGCAGCGTGGAATGTAGTCAACTCGATGGAGAGACTTCGCAGACGTGTGGTGTTCTGATCCGATATACAATCGATATTTAAAGCCAACGGTAAAAGAAACGATCCATTAAGAAATCCGGAAACCCAAAAATGCTCGCTAGTATGGTAAAACTCGACTGCCGGTTAAAAGACCAAATTTACAATCAAGAGGATAAATTCCCCTCGCACGGGATGTAATGGCTGCAAAACGTAATTCCCGCGAAACTTTGCAGACGCTAATTGCAGAAAATATAACCTACTCTGTTGCGCTGAATGCAACGAAAAATTTAAATCCCCATTTGATGTGTAGATTTCGACTGAAGCATTCAGCTGCATCACTCTCACAATTGCATCTAGAAGAATGCCCATGGGCGGATTTGCATTTGAATTTAACTTCCCCTTGATATAAAACATCCTGACAGTTAATTAAGGTTACAACAAACTTTGTAATCAAAGTGTACTGTTTTAGTGCTATCACGACATTATTTGCACGAATAAGGTTTGTGTTAGAAATTTAGAATTTCGTTGGTTTCAAACTTAAATTGTTACATTATAAATTGCCGATATTGAATCGGAACATGCACTTGGACTAACTCAGGGGAAGGGGGTAGGTAACTTACCTTCACAACTAATAGATCTAAATTTATAGGGGCGCCAAATAATTTAGGCAAATGTTCCTTTGTTCGTTTGAGCGAACGAACCAGTAAATTGCTCAAAGGTAACAACACAATATAATCAATGAAACCCACAGTTCGAAAAATCGTATAATGATTCAATCAAGTAATAGATTACAATAGGGGGAAATAAAATCGACTTTAATTGCTGGCATCAACGAACAATAAACCTTAATACTATATCACACAATTCATTATCACAATTCATGCCTGAGACAGTGTGCGTGGAAGCGCAGCCCTCGCTGAGTATATATATGATAATTTTCCTAACTGGTTTAATTTAAATTGTAAAGTAGACAAAGCAGTTAATTTTGGAAGCAACCCGATTACTGGATAAATGAAAAAAACGTTACAGCGTTCCACACTTAGTGATTTAATTTCATACCGCGAATAACCTCACATTCAGATATCTGTATGGTAGTTTGTATTACAATGTGATATGCTAGGAGCGTTTTTCCCAGCCAACAAACTTAATATGGGAGATATTTAGAAGAAACAAACGTAAACCGGTGCAAACACCCACTCAGCTAATTACACCGCAAATTAGTAACTTGCTTCGCATTTTCTTTAACCAAGCTATTTGTAGAATCTTGGAGAATTTCTGAAGTGACACACAATACCTATAATGTTTTCTTATCGGTAAATAAAACGATATAACTACCACATAGTCAAGCAATGAAACGATTATTCTAGCCTATATTTATTATTTAATTCACTGTAAAAATTATCATGTTTTGCAAATCGTAACGCTAAGCTGTCTTTATGAAATTGCTGCAAATGCGTATATAAGTTTTAAATGCCCATTGTAACAACCGTCTATAAAAACCATGGCTGTATGTATTTGTGGTATATAAACAAGAAAGAACAGTTGAGGTTACTTTATTGTAAGTTATTCGCCGCCTTGTTAGTTGATATTTTTTTGTTTATTTTGACTTTCTCGACACCAACATCACACTTGAGAAAATGGTTGTTAAGACAGTGCTGGCTTCTATAACAGTTTTAGTCATTGCTTTTAATATTGGTAAGTTTTACAACCATACATTATCATTAGTTTGACGAAGAATAATTAGTTTCGAATGTTCCACATTTTTAATTAAATCACAAATTATTGCTTTGTATAGAATGGGTAAAATAGAAGTGAATTATAGTGGGTAGAGAAATGGAATCACTAATTATTTTAAATAGTTGTTTGTAAGGCGAAATTATGTGATCGACATTTATTCCAGTGAAACATTGTCCAAATGATGATAAATTTTGTTCCACATATTTAACCCTAACATCGTCATTTGCTCGATATAATCTTCTTCGATAAGCTTCTATCAAAATCTCAAAAAAATTTAATACATATATTTTTACCAGTGAACTACACTAAGAAATATGCATAATTCGCTGTTTAAAAAAGCCACGTTAATGTGCAGTGTATAATTTCTTTGACCTTCTCCTTCAACGCCTATGATGTTATTTTGACGTATTTGTCCTATAACAGGGTACGGACAAATATGTCAATTTAACATCAAGGCATCCTAGCACGCTCCATCTTACACACTTTTATTTTTCGTTGACTATTTTTAATCCAATGCGTTCGTTTGAAAATACGATACGTATACCGTTGCTTACAACAGATACTTGTTAGTTTTAAATTATTTGGTGTACTTCTTGTATAATAGTATATTACATAACAAGCTGTAAGGGAAGATAGACGGGTTGGCCTTACCTTTTGGCG
The DNA here is from genome assembly GCA_940337035.1 of Agriotes lineatus. Lineage (NCBI taxonomy): Eukaryota > Metazoa > Arthropoda > Insecta > Coleoptera > Elateridae > Agriotes > Agriotes lineatus. Next base: position 38,914,006 of record OW679202.1, read on the forward strand.
AAAGTTATATTTGATATTTTGCCGGCTGGTAACTATCGGCCTAATGGGCTAACCAGTCGCGAGGGTCGAGGTTCCAACTACGCTGAAAAGAACACTAAACGAAATACGAAGAGAATGGGCGCCAGGTCCTCGACATTGAATCATCCTTGTGCCGGACCGTTCACAAGGTCGAAGATAAGTCCAGCAGATCAAACAAAATCAAAGCAACGACCAAACAAAATATCACAGCTTTATTAATATTGGTACTATAGTGCCAGAAATACCCACACACAAAAACAAGTACAACACTATATATATATATATATCAAGGCAAGCTATGACAAAACAAACACTTTAAAATAATTAGTTGGGCGCGGCATAAGCAATTAAAATGTTATCACCCTGTAACGGCGTTTCGCGAATAGGAAGCAAGCATTAACAATAATCTAGCTAAATAAATAAATTGTCTGCGCGCATCCCGTGAGGCAGGGTGTGGCAGAAGAGAGCTATCCGAGCAATCAGCTGACGTCTAACTCCGAGTGCCAGCTCAAAATGACTCTATACAAATACTCAAAATTTCTACGAAGCGAAAACACTGAGGATTATATATGACCATATAAATTCAAGGTAGTTTTCTATTGCAAAGACATCAAGTAAGTCAATGAACGCTCCAAAATCTACTTGAATATGCCCTTTACATTATTAAACATATTTAAAATCGAGCAAACAAATCACGGTAGCTTGAAATCGAACAAAAGGGTACCGCGTTCGGTTCCCTAGACACAGCCGTTAATTTAGTACCTACTATCAAGTTTACATACAAGCAAATGGCGGTTAATGAACTACGTAATAAAGGGTGAGTTTACCGCAGCCCCGGCCGGCTAACACGTCTAGAACGTACTACCGGGTAAGTAAATCAATCTAATCAAATAAAAAATTACGCAAATAAAGCACACAGAGCATAATACACAAAATACCATAATCGAAATTCTAAAAAGGCATACCTACAAGCCAAATCGACAAACAATACATATCTAAATTGCTTTAAAAACCTCTCAGGTACCCACGGCACATGGTGCAGAGCTGGTGGACGTAGCAACCAGACAGGCCTCGTAACGGGCAGCAGACGAGCTTCGTTAGTTGCAATGAGGCGACCGCAGGGGAATAGATAAGCGGCACGCCGGCCGGCTCGTCGAGGCTCCACCAGTCCCAGGTAAAATAAACCACACCAAAACTCTAAGCGATAACACCCAGTTCGCAGGGCGCAGAGGTAAAATTCAATTTCCATGGTGTACAATTAAAGCCCATTTTCATGGCGTAGAATTGGAAATCTCAATTCCAGTGCGTAGAATTAGATACCGCATTTCCTTGGCATATAATTAATTGGCTAAAAATTACAAATTTCCAGATAAACAACCACGCTGACGAAAAGAAATCGTAACAAACCTGCGAATGGTGACGAACAGCCTACGCCTCGTTCGATCGGAGAAAAGCCCATCAAAACCGCAACTAAAGCGAAGCGAACGTTGGCAGCAACTCACAAAGGCTTCCAGAACGTTCCAAAGGGCGCCTTGCCTCAAAATCCCTCAAGACTACGAGCCAGCGAAGCCAAAGGCCCCTAGGGCACAAACTTCAACGAACGAATCGATGGAAAAGAATGGAATGCAAATTGGCCAGCGCAGTTCACAATCCCAGGTTATCAATGTCAAAGTCAAATTCGAAAATAGGAAGAAAAACTATAGGTGTAGATTGTATGTGCAAAACTGATAACAAAAACTGTTCCTTTTAATTCAGAAATGAGGCTGAAGGTATTTGGGTTGCCTAACCATAGATGAAATACTGTAAATTTAGAGAATAAAAGTAAATTTCCAAATCTGACTAATTATTTCAATTAATAGATCGGGAAAATGACAAAATGAGCGTAACAAAGCGTGAAAGGTGCGATATTTCACACGAGCGGGAGAGTTGCGCACGAGACGTAGCCGAGTGCAGCAATCACGCGAGTGTAGGGAAGACACTTTCCTACGAGTTTTGTACACTACTTTTCCTACGACCATAAAATACTAGGTACATTCCTAGTTTGAAACAATTATAATTTCATAATAAGTACACTGAACATAAGAATAATTTTATGTTTATAATAATTATTAATTACGAATAATGAACATTTTATTAGTTTTTGGTGTTACTGTAAAAGTTTATATTGATTGTGTTTTTGTTGCAATTCGTAAAATGCAATAGAGGAGCCAACATTTCGGTAGTTAGTGTTTGTCAAAGGTTTTTCTGTTGTATGTTAATAACGCTGGTTTTGTTTTGTGTGTAATAGTCAGAATGCGATAGGAGTGAATCAATGTGTGACTGCGATGTTTGTGGATCATTGTATAAACTAGATAGTTTTGGATCATAGCCAGAGTATGGGATTTGCAAATTATGAAGCGAATGAGATGGTTGTACAGGTTGACGGGATTCTTTTAATGCACTTGTAGACGGATCATCGTTTATAGCATTTGAAATTGTATTGGCAATATTCATGTTATTGCTTAATGATTCGTCGATGTAGGTTTCAGCAACAGAGGTGGACCTGGACTTCCACCAACCATGCCGCTTAAGTATTGTAACGTCGCCTCCTGCATCGACGAGAATTGTGGCCATAAACTGTCTGTATGGAAATTCATACCTTTTTGCGATTTTTAGGTAACAAATTGAAAGCAGTGTTCCTGGCAGCCTCGACCACACTCGGTGGAGTGAACTGTGCAGACAAATCTTCGCTGCTACTGCCGATTTTCTCTACATCCATTTGCAGTTACGTTTGTACGTTGTTACTTGACGCAAAAAGTAACAATGACAGTTCAGATAAAACGACCGTCATTTTTTGTTTTGAACCGGCCGGCCGCTGCTTCCTATTATTGCGCATACTGTGCATTATATTCCTATACGTGTTGCTAACGCACGGGTTCTTCACTTGTTTTGTGAATGTAAATCGCACAGATGATATTGTCAATTTTCACGCCTGCATTTTTGTGCGTTAAGAGCGGCTTTCTTATATGGTCGTAGGAAAATATGTTTCCAACTCGAATGGCTGCAGACAAAAAAATTGAACAGTAAGAACAAAAACGTGTAGAGATTGCATTTAAACAGGCCATTATAATTGAACCCTTGTCTGAAACTAGTATTGCTAAAATGTAGTACTAGAGTTATGACTTTTAGTAAGATCTGTAGGTCTCCAACACTGTTTTTAACTGAATATTCCTTTCTAGCATATACTACATACTGTTTTGCTCTGCAAACATTACATTATATAAAACAATTTGCTTTAGGTTCAGCATTAAAATGCTATGACTGTCTGAACTCTCCCGACAGTGACTGTGGGCAGCGAAATTTGTCAGCGATGAATATAATCAAGTGCGGTACACGGCGTTCTGGCTTGAAGGCTTATTGTTTATTAGTGACTTATCTGACCGGAGGTAAGTTTATGAATCAATTAAGAATTATTTTTAATGTTTGATATTTAACAGATCCCTACGATACGGAGGCCTTTCGTGCAGGATGTATGCTCATATCTCCACCTGCCGCAAACCCTTGCAATCACATGTACTACAAGAATTGTACAAGTTGCGATACTGATTTGTGCAACAGACATTAAATTGAAAATTGATTGTAAAAGTTAATATTTTGCTGTTGCATAATGTATTTTCAATATTTCTCATTAAAATTGTCAGTAAAGTAATATGTGCGCTCATTAATATGTATACCGGCAACTACAGTGCTTATTATTAGCTTCACGAAGTTAATGTGCAATCACTTTCGATGGTTAATTAAATTTCCTAACCATAGGTCTTCGCGGCTTCTGCTTGTGTATATGTAAACTAAATATTGAAAAAAACAAATAAAGTGCTGTTTTCTACACCTCAGCTCAGTTATGCTCACAATTCAGATTAGGTCGAAACTCTCTCCGATCTGTGGTCATGGATAAGAACTAGACTAGGGTTCTTAAGGTTATAAATTAAAGAAGAAACAAAAAAGGCGCCAGTTGCCGAGAGCGACAAAAACAAAAAAAATCTAACTTGCATTCAAATACACTCACTTATCGTATCAGACCTCAGCTTAGAAAAACGTAAAAAAAAACAAGAAGATTACAATAAAGAAAAATACAAAATGTTAAATCAGGCACCAACGCTTTAATTACGCAACAACGCTCAAGTTCCAGGAGTCAAATATTTAGTATAAAAACAAACACACATATTAAACTCAACTGACGAGAGTCACAGCAAAATAATACACGAAAGTAGACAAAATACAAACGCTAAGTGACTACTTCCAAATCATCCAAAAATTTAGAGAACATTTTGATGTATGAAAATTAAGTCAAACTCATCAAATTCAAATCGGAAATAAAAACCACCGTTACACTAAGTACGACGCAGATTGTTATATTAATAAAAATGCAAAATGTATACGAAGTTCGTTGTGTTCTATGGTAATGCAAAAATTTAAATTATTTTAATTTCAGAGTATGATTTAATACTACAGGTTTACGAGTTTAATTAGCATACTAAAATAAAAAATTGTATTACTTATTTGTCTAAGGGAACTAAGCAAGCAAATAAGGAATAGACTTCCGTGCTCGTATGAAACCGAAAAACAAAGATGAAAGTAATAAACAGACACCACTAATTGCATTAAGTGTTCAATTAAATTAATCCACATATGATTGGCACTTTGATTAACCTAATTACACCGCGAATTAAACCTCGGATTAAATTCTTTAATTAAATGGCCTAATTAAACCACGAATTAAGCGCTCTGATTAATTGACCTAATTAAAATCGGCAAAGTAAATTCCACATATGAAGTTTCATTGATCGCCTTCGGTTATCTTTGCTTCTATCTCTTGCGCACTCATATCTGTCTTTGTTGCACGCATGCATCTCGCTTTCTCTAGTCAACCGCTGTGGCCTCTCTCTCGAACTCAACTTAACAAGCCATTTAAATCAAAATGTTTTCCTCTTCACTTGCAGTTAAAAATTTTGGGAGCTTTCTTTTCACGCAATAAGTGATCTTCATAAAAGTTCTCTTTTGACCACTGTGACTCGAAGATGATTGCTCTTTATGACCAGCATTAACTTTATTTATTGTACTGCGGACTGTAGCTCTACATACCTATCAATAAGAATAATGTTGTTCAAAACTAGCAAGTCGATATTCAAGACAATGTTAAATCAAATTTAACTAACTTAAAAGTATATTTGAAAGTTTTTTCTCTAACTGGCTGTACCTCAAATTTCGCGCTAAACTGCATAATTCATGGAAACACTCAATTAAAGGATCTTTCAACTTTTGATAAAGTAAATTGCTCAGTTTACGCGGCATGACTTATATTTAAACCAGTTTGTCGATATATTTCATTAGATATAATGCCTTATACAATTCACAATGATGGCAGCTGAAATGTGAGTATGATTAAGAAATTTAGGGTTGAACTGCTTAATATAAGTTTTCTTCTTAGATTAGTAGACTTGGATTTATTTATTTATTTCCTGGAAAAAGCACTGAACGCTTATCGTTATTAAAATACGATTAATTATAAAATGGAAATAAAACAAGTATGTATCGGACGTACTACAGGGACATCAAAAATGATTTCAAACCACATGACCACATTTTTGAATTTAGCGCCAATATAATTTTGTTTGCACTAGTGGCAGCAATGAAACCCCTGAACGTTCACTTGTAATATTCATTGACGTTCGTGTGCTTGGTTTTTCTTGATTTCGTTTATTGTCCGTGTGTTAATTATAAAACAAAGTGCTTGTCCGAGCTAATTATATCTACATTTGGAAGCTTGCTAAGGTATGTTGACAGTAACGACATAACGCATTTGTAATACAGAACTGAACTTTTTAGGTTAAACGATGCCGTTTACTGAGGAGCAAGACGCAGTTATTTTGATGGCCCATTTTCGCAGATTCCCAGATGTCAATTTAGATTACAATACCTTTGTGAATCGCAAACATTATATGCTCCAAAGATTTAACACGAAGCATTGCCTTTGTAAGGGCAAGTCCACCGGTAGACCAACGCTATTAAATCAAGAAACTGTTGACGACATTCAAGCACGGATACAAAGAAGTTCTTCGAAATCGGTTAAAACATTATCAATGCAAACAGGTATGATCAAAATCTTATTTGTTACATACATGCAAATTGAAATAATTATGATTTGTAGGTCTCTCTTACGGAACTTGTCATAAGGCATTAAAGAAATTAACAACATTACGCCAGAGATTCTAATAAATGTTTTTGACAATGTTAAAAAACGTGTGAGATTGTGTCTAGACAATAATAGTGAACATTTCGAACACTTATTGTAATGCAATTAGTAATTAGTTACAGCAATATGTATAAGATGAGATTAACTTAAAGTTTATAACTTTTATTTGCTATAATTATATTGTTCTTATTCAAAACTGGAAGGCGTTTTAATTTGGATTAATTTTCGCACCTTGTGAATGCATTTCATTAAAATCTGTTAAAAATTGTTGTTTTCTTTGTGTGCATTTAGTGCATATCGAACAAAATTTTAAAAATGTAATATCAGTTTCAGCATCATTATGAGACCTCGCCAGACATGCTTAAAGTTACGCCACTGGATAATTGAAATAATAAGTGTCGCCAACTGCCACGAATCGTGTATAATGTGTTGCCTATATGGCGGGATCACGTGGTTTGAAATCATTGTTGATGGCCCTGTATAAGTTAACAGGTACAACACAAAATATTACTCAAACAATGATTATCAGTATTATTAACATAAGTTGAAATACTATTACACCGTAAATTAGTAGCTTGTTTAAAATTTATTTAGTCAAGCTATTTGGAATTTTGGAGAATTTCAGAAGTGACACACAATATAGTGTTTTCTTAACGGCAAAGAGAACGACATACCTACCAAATAGTCACGCAATGAAAGGATGATTACTGCGTTGCCTGTCGATAGCGAATATAATAAAAACTTGCATTTATTGTTAATTCACTGTAAAAACTATCATGTTTTGCAAATCTTAACGCTAAGTTGTCTTTATGAAATTGCTGCAAATGTGCATATAGGTTTTAAATGCCCATTGTAAGAGCCGTCTATAAACACAATGGCTGTACGTATTTGTGGTATATAAACAAAAAAAAACAGTTAGGGTTACTTTAATGTAACTTATTCAGCCGTCTTGTTAGTTAATCATTTTTTGTTCATTTTCGCTGTCTCCACCCCAATATCGCACTTGAGGAAATGGTTGTCAAAACAGTGCTGGCTTCTATAATAGTTCTTGTCGTTCCTTTAAATATTGGTAAGGTTTACAAGCAACCAATATCATTCGTTTGACGAAGAATAATTAGTTTCGAATGTTCACATTCTTAATTAAATCACGAATTATTGCTTTGTCTAGAGTAGGTAAAATAGAAGAGCATTTTTATTGATAGAGAAATAGAATCACTAATTATTTTAAATAGTTGTTTGTAAGACGCAGTTATGTGGTAAACATTTATTCCAGCAAAACATTGTCAAAATGGTGATAAATTGTGTTCCACATATTCACCCCTATCATCGTCATTTGCTCGATATAATTTTTTTCGATATGCTTTTGTCAAAATCTCAAAAAAAATGGTAAAACGTATATTTCTACCAGTGAACTACACTAAGTAATGCGAATAATTCGCTGTTTAAGAAATCCAAGTTAATGCAGTGCAGTTTATAGTTCTTTACCTTCTCTTTCAAAGCCTCTGGCAGGCTCTATGGTATTTTGATATCAATTTGACGTATTTGTCCTATAACAGGGTACGGACAGAGGGGACAACGATTATGGTATGACAGATCGTTGCCTCCTTTCACTCTAAATTACTTTGGAGTGAGAGGGGACAACGATCTCTACATACCCTGGTGACAACAAGGCACCCTAGGACGTACCATTTCACATACTTTTATTTGTCGTTGACTATTTTTAAACCTATGCGTTCTTTTGCAAACATACCGTTACCAACAACAGATACTTGTTATTTTTAAATTATATGGTGTACTTCTTCTTGTATAAATATGTTTCCAAGTCGAATTGCTGCAAACATAAAACGTTGAACAGTTAGAAAAAAATGCAGTTAAACGAGCCATTATAATTATTGAGCCCTTTTCTAAAACTAGTATTGCTAAAATGTACTACTAGAATTATTACTATTAGTTAGATCTGTAGGTCTCAAACATTGTTTTTTATTGAGTATTTCTTGCTAGCACATACTATATACTGTTTTACTCTGCAAACAATAAATTATCTAGAATTTGCTTTAGGTTCTGCATTAAAATCCTATCATTGTCTGAACTCTCCCGACAGTGACTGCGGCCAACGAAATTTGACAGTGTTACGGTACTTTTGGAGCACCTCTGTATATGTAAACTTTCGTTAGTTAAATCTTTATCCTTAAGTATTATTAGGTGGCTTTTTGGAATTTTTACATGCTTTAAATTAGGTTTGGTTAGCGGTACCCGAGTTTTAAATACTCTCCTATAATTATCAAGCAGTCTCGTAAGCAACTCCCCGAATAATTGCCCATATTTTACAAATTAAATTTATTCTGGTTACATTTCTACAGATATTTAAGTATGGCGGCTAGGCAACCATTATTGCACTTCTATTAAACTATTCCTTTGTTGCTAGATAAGGATATCTCTTATTGCAATCAAAAATTTTCAGGGTTTTTTTGTATCTTCTGGCCCAAAATTTTGGAAAGTTTTGATAACTGGTAACTGGTGGATTTTTGAGCTCTTTCCCATTATAAAACTTGGTGTAAGCTGCTGGTGCCTCGGCTGTGTGTTTTATTTGTGAGCTAATTAGTGTAGCTTCGCTCCGTTTCCATTCGAGGAGGATCTACAAAGCACATGTGCTCTTTAAGATGTTCGTATTTGATTTGGTTGTACTTACGTCATTCGCAATTGCGGATTCGTTTGAGGCCAGCATTATTCTTGCACTTATAATTGCTGCCCGTTATCACTTAAGGTAAGCTGTCACTAGCCTCGGCTCCTTAATAGTAGATTTATTTGGGCATGGTGCGTTTATAGCCATTTCCTGTCGGATTGGACACCTCCCGTCGATCTGGACCTCTAAAATTGACGTAATGCCTGTACAATCTACAACCCCCGTGGGCTACGCCTGGGAATAGGCGATAGTGCCCCGCTTACCTCCACGTCGCTCACGGCGTCCATAGCTTGCCTGGCCTTCGATAGCTGCCGTCGTGGCCTTCGCCCCCCTGCGGCCCCTACTGTGCCAGATCGCCTGGGAGCGATCGGAAAGGAAGGGGCGTACCTTCCTGCAGGCAAGACGTTAGCTTAAGTTATTGCCCACTGCGTCTGTTGATTTGAAGATAGAACAGCAGTGCTTCGTATAATTAGAAATGTGTGTTGTGCCCCGTGCATGCTTTTGATTATATTAGATTTATTGTTATGATAGGGCTGTTGCAAAAATTTCAAGCGGCTATCTTGGGCAGTCTAATTAAATAATAATTAATGCCAGATAGATCTACCGGAGCCAAGCTTTGGAGTTTCTGCTCCAGATTATGTCGCTATCTGTGTTGCTGGCGCTTTCGATTATCCAGCATAGGTGGGAGGCCCCGCTAGCCACTGCCCTCTGTGGAACCCCCTGCAAACCGTATGTTAGGTCTTTCACTTATTTATTTCAAATTTAAATCTGTACTTACATTTCTTTGCGGTCCTCGGACTCCGCCATTTGCACGTCAGCCGTGTGACGAGAAGTTAGTAGCTTTGGTTGTGGCTCACGACCTCCTTACGGGAGCCGTTTGCTTCACTTTCAAATCGCTGCGAATTGATTAATTAGTTTGTATCGGTCAAAACCGGATATAGAGCAGAATTAATATTATATGGGAATACTTTGATGCGTTTTTAATATTAAGGACATCGACATGTTTAGTGTGGCCACGCAAACGTACGTTGCTCCGACACTTAGAAATTATTTTGAGTAGCGTTTCAACGTCATTTAGAGCTAACCTTCGCGGTTAAACGTTAGCCAGGTTAGGCTTGTATCGCTCTGTATCGGCGTAATTGCTTTTGAGCCCGCTTCGCGCTCTGTACAGGTTCAACCTCCGCTATTTATTTTTAATTGCCTCCGCGACGCCCTTCGTAACTTTTTCCCTTTTTAGAGTGGTTGTATTGTCCGCCGTATCGCGACCTAAATTAATTTTACAGATAGGTTTGCATGGTAAAATTTATATTCGGCTTGAAACATTTACGTAGCCTGCATGTAGTTACTATATTTATGCACATTATATTTAAACTTGTTACGATATATACATATATACATATAAATGTTGATGCCTGTTTGTATTTATATTTGCACTATAGTACCCACCCACCAAATATTAATAAAGCTGTGATATTTTGATTGGTCGATGTTTTGATTTTGTGTGTTCTGCTGGGATTGTCTATACCTTGTGGAAAAGGTCCGACACAAGGAGTAAAACCACGTCGAGGACCTGGCGCCCTCTCCCTTCGTTGTAGTAAAACCAAAACAATTATCCTTCCTCACAACAGCTATGTCTATAACGAAATGCCTAACACGCTATTTTCCTGGCTTCAAGGCTTATTGTGTATCAGGAACTTATCTGGCAGGACGTTAGTTTATTAAACAATTAAGAATTACTTTTAACTTTTGATATTTAACAGATCCCTACGAATCGGATGCCTTTAATACAGGATGTATTCTCGTACTGCCACTTGCGGCGAACCCTTGCCATCTCGCCGGCTACAAGAATTGTACAAGTTGTGATACTGATTTGTGCAACAAACATTAAATTGCAGGTTAATTTTAAAAGTTAATATTTTGCTGTTGCATAATGTATTTTGGATATTTCTCATTAAAACTACCAGTAAAGTAATATGTGTGCTCATTAATGTGTATAGCTGCTACCACAGTGCTTATTATTTTTATTAGTTTTACGAAGTTCATCTATAATCACTTTAGATGGTTAATACTAATCGTAGAGGGTCTTCGCGGCTTTTGCTTGCGTACAAGTAAACTAACTATTGAAAAAATAAAATAAAGCATGTCGGAGGGTAGTGGGAAAATAAAATACTCACCGTGAAAAAAACTGGACTGGACCTCCAGGTTGGGGGTTGAGGCGATGGGCTAGCAACGCATGCCCCCGTAAAAGAACATTTTTAGGCGCTAAAAAATCTGAGGGACATGCCTCGAAACAGCCGGACTGGAAACAGAAAAGACGAAAAATGCAACGGAAACGGATTTTGAAGATAGGAACGTGGAACGTACAAGGCTTAGCAAAAAAGAAAAAGGAAATAATAATAGAAATTGAAAAGATGAAACTCGATATTGTAATTCTGACGGAGACAAAACGGAAAGGCACAGGCCAAAAAAATATGGAAATTATATACACATATGGAGAACCGAAACATGAACGAGCTAAGAGTGGAGTAGCAATACTTATAAAAATCAAACGGCCGAATATCATAGAGACATGGGAAGAAGTGAGTGATCGGATTATAAATATTAGAATGAAAATTAGAGGACATAATACGACAGTAATAGCGACATATGTAATAAATGACGATATGCGTGCCGATGAGAAGGAAGACGTCTATAACTCATTAAATGAAGAAATAGAAAAAGTTAACAAATAAGAGGAACTAATCATAATAGGAGATTTGAACAGCAGAGTGGGGAGAAGAGAAGACAAGACAGTAGGAAACTTTGGAGACGGTTAATCACTCTATGTGAGGAGCACAAACTGATGATAGCAAATACATTCTTCGAACACAAATACATACATAAATATACATGGAGACACCCAACGTTAGGGCTCAGATCAATTATTGACCTGAAAATTGTTAAAAGGAGAAGAACGTTAATGATGAAGCACGTGAGAGCATATAGACAACCAGACTGCGGATCTGGCCACCACATAGTAGTAGGTACATTTATCAGTAAAGGACGAGCATCAAGAAGATGGAAAGAAGAGGAGAAACAAGAGGAAATGGTAGAAGAAATAAAATATCCGATATATAAAATAGAACTATTAAGAAAGGATAGCATATCAAAACTATATCAGGCAAGACTTGAACAAAACTTAGATTGGAGCGTAGACAAAAAGACAACGAACGAAATATACGAAGAACTAAAAATAAGCATCAACAAAGCAGCCAAACAAGCCTCAGAAACAAAAATTACAGGATAAAAGGCTAGAGGTATATAGTACAGAATTAGAAGAAAAAATAGAACTCAAAGAAAAGGTATATCAGAAATGGCTAACAAATAAAACATCAGAAGCGAGGCAAGAGTATAAAAAATGTAAGCAGGAAGTCAAAATAAAAGAAAGAAATGAATATTGGGACAACGTAAGATAAGTAATACAATTGGTTATAACAACAACAAAGAAGCATGGAGAGACAGAATAATAAAAAAGGAGTTAATATAAGTGTAATCACCCCGAAACAATGGATAGAATATTATGAATACACAATACCACAATACATAATAAATACAGATGAAACAAGAGAAGAAGCCAATACAAATAGTGAAATACAACTGTAGATGTTAAAAAAGCTTTAAAGGAAAGCAAATATAACAAATCGGCAGGCCCAGGCAACATGAGAATTGAACTTATAAAGAACGAAGGGACTAAGTTTATGAAAATAGTCACAACACTTTTTCAAAGAATAGAAACTGGTGAAGATATTCCAGAAGAGTGGAACACATCCCAGATCATTACAATATATAAAAAAGAGGATAAAAAGTATTGCCAAAATTACCGTGGAATCAGCATTTCACCATCACTCGTCAGGCTCTTTGGAAGAGTAATTAAAAATAAAATCCAAGGACACATTAAAAACTTTAGCGACGAACAAAGCGGTTTCATAGCAGGAAGATCATGCCTCGATTATCTGTTCGGTGAAACCATCATATGGCTTTCGTCGATCTGCGAAAAGCCTATGACAGCTGACCAAGATGTCTAATATGGCAGGCAATGAAAAAAATAGAAATAAAAGAAAAATGGATTTATTTAGTACAAGCACTATACCACAATACAACAGCACAAATAAAGATAGGCAATAAATTGACAAGAAATATAGAAATATCGAAAGGTCTAAAACAGGGTTGTACACTCTCTCACCGATGCTGTTTAACATATATATAGAACAAGCCCTAGAAACTTGGTACAGAAAATGTGAAGGGATAGATGATAAAATAGATGATAAAATAGATGATAAAATATTACATTCACTTTTGTTTGCAGATAAATTGTATTTGCTCAGGAAGAATATGACATGATACATATGCTACGCAAACTTAAAGAGAAATATGAGGTGTGGGGGTTAAATATAAATCTGGAAAAGGCAGAATACATGTGTGTGGGAGCGCGAACACACAATATACAAATAGGAGAAAACACAATCAAAGCATGCAGAAAATATAGATATTTAGGTTCGATCATTACAGACACAGGAAAAGTGGAAGAAGACATACAATAAAAAGTTACAAAAGGGAAAAGAGCTATAAAAGCACTACATGGACCATCTGGAATAAAAGCATCACCAAGGAAACACCCAAGGCTATTATAGAAAGTATAACAAGATATTTAATTCGCACTCATCCAACAGCCGTTAGGCCAATTATAGGCGTCGCTGTGCAGTTATGAGGACTTCCAACCTCACTAACGACTGTCATGATGTTGTTATGACCGCCGGGACCAACTTTTCTCTGTGATAGCCTTACCACGAGGCGCCGAGAGATGCAGCCGTAGAACTCCCATCCAAGTTCTGATCAGAGAGAGCGTTGCTTAACTCTGCTGATCGAACGTGGACGCTTGTTCAAGCTACACCACCCAGCTATGGTGAAATAAGAACAGTGGAGCTAGACTATATGCAAAGATGACTGCAGTATACACTCAGAGATAGAGAATAAGAACAGAAAAAATATTGAGAGAAATTAAGGTAAAAGAGTCAGTAATAAAAAGATTAGATAACAAAGCACTAAGATGGTACGGACACGTTCAAAGAATGGAAGAGGAAAGGTGGCCCAACAAAATCCTGCAGTGGCTCCCACGCGGAAGAAGAAGAAAGGAAGACAGCCGTCAAATGGAACAATAAATACACCAACAATGCAAGAGAAGGGTTTGGAAGAAGACGACTGGGAAGATAGAGAATATTGGCACCTGAGAAAGACCAACCTCTCAAGAAGAAATAAAGTGTTCTTTTCTGCCCCTCACCTGAAGTATGCTCTTCGAAACTCTCGCTGATTTGTGATCATCGGTAAGAACTAGACTACGGTTCTTAATGTTATAAATTAAGGAAGAAACAAAGAGGGCTGCAGTTGTCAACAACGACAAAAACAAAAAAAGTTTTACTTGCAGTCAAATACACTCACTTATCATATCAGACATCAGCTTAGAAAACCCTAAACCAAGAAACAAGAAGGTTCAAATAAAGAAAAATACTCGAAGTTAAATCAGGCACCAACGCTTTAATTAAGCAACAACGCTCAAGTACCAGGCGTCAAATATTTAATTTAAAAAGAAACACACATAATACAATCAACTGACAATAGTCACAGCAAAATAATACACGAAAGTAGACAAAATGCAAACGCTAAGTGACTCCTTAGACTTCAATACTCGCCTGAAACCGAAAAGCGTAAATAAACCTTAAATTTAAAAAAGTCTAGATCTTATTATATAAACAGCGGACATCACGCTTATCCAAAGCCCTTGAAATAACAAAGCGCATTAATATAGTCTTAAGTAAAAAAATCAAAAGTCTTCGCTCAACGTCATCTAAGCAAAAGCAGAAAATCCGGTTACTATCCTAACAATTCAATAGCTCATGTTACGTGAATACAAGCAGTACACAGCAATTATATAATAAACTTCAAAGGTTATCTAAATATACTCAACTCGACAGAAAAACACTATACTACGTTACATGAATTTGGAATACGCAAAATAATTTCTTAAATCTATAGGCAAACATACGGTTAATTAGATATTTTAACTTTGAAACCTGTTATATGTCAAAAGTCATCTATAAATATTTATGTAAGTATTTGCCTTATCTAAAGTTTTTTACAATTTAATCTAACTAGCAGTCAGGTTTCAAATGTATGTCAATGTATGAGAATTCCTAAAGGTTAGGTCACACTTCACACATCAAGCTGCTCTGGTTAGCTACCCTGCATTCTTTCAAGGTTTTCAAAACTTTTGACTATCTTATCACTTTTTCCTGTAATTCACCTCCATGTTCTGGTGCAGAAAAGCATGCTCTTTTGAAATACGTTTCTGTAATAAAACGTTCGATTTATCGAATTTGTTCACGAGTATTTTTGCTTGGAAATTCACCTGTAGGCCTCGTATTATTCGGGATACTGTAGTTGACTCTCCTGTAAAGGATATTTTGTGATTTTCGAAGACCAAAGATTGGTTTGGGATATGGTCTGCACATAGCACGTTTCACTTGCGAAATTAAGGGTGAAATACTCTAAGGGTAAGCTCTAACTTCCGTTTATTTGGTGTATTCCTATCGTTTACTTTTGTTTATGCATTTTCTATTTACGGCACGGAGCGAGGACTGTTCGTACCTTAAGTAACTACAGCTTGTTCGTATGGGGCTCGTGCACATGAGGATTCCAGCCTTGGAGCCTAATCGAGAGCTAACCTGCAGTTCTGCTGTCCGAATTTGCGATATGGTCGCCTAGGCGTCAGACGACGCTGTCCGACAGGACTTCCGACAAGCGTATGCTTGATACCTGCTGAATTCGTCTCATAAGGTCTGTCTCAATCAATAAAATTTTGCCCTGCTTCGAGATGTCGACCTCCGAGCTCACTTACGATTTGGGAACCCGTTTTTAATATGTTACTTTGCGTTACCTTATTTTACATCTAGAAAACCTTAAATTTCTTTCGCAAGTAGTTGAAATTAGTGTAAAAACCGCACTTTTCTATGTAGTACAAAACAATTTAGTTAATCCAGATTCAGTTTGTTTACTTCGTAACCTGTGTTAATCAAAATATATCGGAAGTGTCACATGTACCACTCACGTGAATTTTAATGGTAATTTTGGGATTTGTAAGGTACCGTGCATAAAAATCTAGTTTGATTTCGGCTTTCACGTCCGATTAGTGAACAAGAATTCGGTAGAATCCAACTTATGATAATCCCGCACTTGCAAGAATTTGCTTAACTTCCATTATGCTACACATCGGCACTGATGAGATTTAAAGCTACAAGTTATATTCCAAATTTTGAAGCTCCTTATAATCAGAAACAAGATCTTGAGTTTATGAGAGCGATATTGTCAATTACTGTCGACATCTGAATGCTCTTGCAATAGTGGGTTTAGGGACGAATTCAGCTCGACATCCAAAATTTAATCTGTAATAATTTTGTAGTAGTCATACGTGCTACTGACAACTTTCTGGTAGTACAAATTGCCAATTTGTCAGTCAATTTGTAATCTCTATATTTACAGTAAACATCCGCACCTCAATTAAATAAATTGTATATGAATATTATATTCACACATTAACTAATTGAACTACTCGTATATATGTAAATACTTGGGTGAGTTTCTAAACCACTCTTTATGTTGTGATATTTTATTTCTGTGTTATTTATGCTATATATTTATGAATTTATTACATCTGGTTTGCCGTGTTGATTATTTATTTTTTATTGTTGTGAATGTACTACCGTTGTCGTTACCTCTATTGCCTTTCAGGTTTGGTTAGTAGTACCTATCGTAGAGTACCTTTTGATTAGCAAAGTGTTGGGTACTTGCTACTTGGCGCTCATATTTTTTACAGCTTCAGATTAGAGTCTTTTGTTTAACCCATGATCACCTCCGGCTGAGAAGTCGACTGCCTTTGCTTTTCTCCTTTTACAGTTAGAGTGACAGTAAAAACCCATTAGAATATTAAAAAGAACAAAAATTCGTAAGCAACAAATGGTTCAATACAAGTTACTAAATTTTAAATGTATTTTAATTATTTTATTAAACCTTTCGTCAATTTCTGCTACCCTAGGATCTCTGACAGGATACTCTAAAGGCCCTGCTGCTGTGGAAAGCGGTGGCGGTGACCCAGTCACAGAAAAAATTTCCGTGCCCTCAGACGGTCTCAATGCTGTCCGAGTGCTTATAGCTTGGTGACGTCGGGATACAATCTTGACGTTTGGGCTATAACGATAGTCTTCTCAACCTTAGTGTATAATATACTATCTTACAGTGGCGGCTTTTAACGTACTTTATGTATCGCTTTCAGGGACCAAAAAAATTATTATGCATAAGTAGCAAACATGTTTCACTATACACTGAAACCACAAACAGCTAACATCAGTGCAATGGCAATACGATATTTACGTTTGCATAAATTATTTGCAGAATCTTCACTTTATTCAGTTTGTACTGTTTTCGAACTTTCTTTACTGTAAGAGAAAACGTATACCAAACGCGAGTGAAATGCCATTTTAGTATAATAAAATAGTTATTTACATTACAAGTGCGGTGGGTCGCATTTTACAGCAGGAGGTTTTAATTTTGAAGCACTCCGCTTCGCGTCGTGCTTCAATAAAACCGAGAGCTGTAAAATGCCTAACGCACCGAGTATTGTATTACATTTTTTGGCCGACATATATTTTTTTAATATTTTCTATAAATTTATGACTTCGCTTTCGAATATCAAACCATCGATCAAGCTGACATCAGTAAATGTTGTAGTTGACACTTTGAAACGTCAAAATTTAGAGTCGTTAATATCAATTTTCTTTATTTCTCCTAAACGCAACAAACGATAAAACACGTAACTAGAGTTTCGCTAACACCCGTTATTACTTCAAAGCAACTCTTTGTTTAAGGGTATCTGAAAGCTATAAATTTTCTAGTCATTTTACCGCACCGCAGTGCGCCAAAGCACTGACTAACTATAAAATTGTAGTTACGGTGGACGTCAACTGCGCATGAATGTGTTGTTTACATGTCACGAGACCAAAAAAATAATTACAATTTAGTTACATTTTAAAACAAAAGGTTTGATATTTACAAAAAACATTATTAAAATAACCATGATCACCCAGGTGAAATTATCCAAAATGATCGTTCTAATCCAGTAGGTAATTAATTCCAGACATCAGAAAGATGTAAGGCTTTTCAATCCGGTGCGCCCGACACCGAGGTAATCCTTACTTTCCCATTGGTGTCAATCGGGGTCGAGTTTGGACCTAATCACACGCAAGATCGTGACGTGATAGCAGTAGATACTATAGAAAATAGGGAGTTTTTGCAATTGCGTTCCGTTAAAATAGAAGCCCGCTAAAGCTTATGTTACCTAGCGACCTCAACGATACTGCCAATCAAAATCAAATTTTTCGATTTTAGCGTAACGCTAATTTCACGTGAGGGTGTGCAAAAGCTCCCTAATGTGATAATTCCAGGAAAATCAATACCCTCTACGAAGGCGCTGCAAATAGCGACTTAGGATAGTGAGATAAAAGAATGATATGTTTTATCGGAATTTTTCCACTATCTAGGGTGTATATCACACGACGTTTCGGGAGTTTTTGATCTACTCTCGTTTTCAGGTGTTCCTAGTTAGTCCTGAGAAGGACCCCGAGATTCGAACCCAGTACAGCTGATCGCTGTGATTACTAGCCTGTCATCTTTACCACTAGGCCACCAGATCGGTTATATATTTTAGTTATAAACTTAAATATATCTTACCGCTGTATGCGCAGTAGAATGTTTTTCTAATTCTCTGCGCAGTAGTGGCATCCAAATGGGCTTTAGTTCTGCGCTAGCCTGGCTAATTGGTTCTACTGCCAGCGCTATGTATGTAGCTTCTTTCAGCTTCCTACGGAACCTGTAAGATATATATAAGTTTATAACTAAAATATATAATCGGTCTGGTAGCCTAGTGGTAAAGGTCACAGGCTAGTAATCACACCGGTCAGCGGTCCTGGGTCCAAATTCCGGAGTAGGCACGAGTGTACGTATAAAGACGTACAATAGCAATCCTTCTCAGGACTAACTAGGAACACCTGAAGACGGGAGAAAATCAAAAAATTCCCATGCGTCGTGTCATATACACTCTAGACAGTGAAAAAAGTCCGATAAAACATATCATAATAGACCACTGCCATCAAATAAAATTCAGAGGACAACTAGATAAAGGAAATTACGAAAGAAAGAACTCACTTATACTTTCTATGGAAGTAAGGGTTTTTTTTTGTTTTAGTGTAAGACAAAGGAAACCAAACTTTAATTTTCGTTTGGAATAAAACTTGCTTCACACAAGTAAAAGCAAAAATTCTTTTCAAATATTATTTTTCTACAACTACTACAGTTTAAATAGTGACGTTAGCACCTGCATAAAATTTAATTTATGCATAACTAATATGCTTAGAATTAGTACGCCGTAAATACGCCACAATTGGCGCTTGAATCTCCTGTGCACGCGGACTGAAGACATGCAAAAATTCAAGCAATGAGCTCCACCGCCTACGCAAACCTCGTCGCATTCCTTCTCAGCTTCTCCCAAAAGATTACTCAAATAGAGGGACCTAAAAAGTATAAAACTTGGATGTTTAACCTGCTAAAGACACTTGAGTTTAGCAACCAATCCATTCAGCTCCAATTGGAAGAGCCACCAGCTGTTAGGCCCTCTGAACCCTGCCGATTCGGTGCTGTCATGTTTAATTCCAGAATCTCCCGATTCTAAATATAGAGATCCTATATGTACTAAGAGATGAGCCATAAGATTCACAAATAAAGAACCATGTGATATAGCAAAAATATATTTCATTTGTTTTACTTGGTACAAAGTTTAAAATCGACAAAAATTTAATACTTCATGGTTTGTAGTTCCAAAATAAATCAGCTACATGTTTCAACACTTGCATATACAGGTACTCTGGGAAATACATCGTACAGCGCTAAGCGAATATACTTCTGTGAGAGCACCTGGAGCTACCAAGTATACCAAAATTATTCCATGTATGGTGGGCTATAGAAGATACTTGAGAGACATTTTAGCATCAATCCGACCCAAATGCATTTATATTTATCGTTTTAACTTGTCCATATATTGCATAAATTGATTTTAGACACATCATTTATATTTAATGCGTTTTTCGTCTATAAACTTGAGTATGAATCGAACCGTGCCGTGATATAATTCATGTTCTTTTTTTGGGTATTTAGCCACTCTGAAAAAATAAAAATATAAAATATCGAACGTTTCGAGGGACTGAAAATGAATAAGAAAACTCAGCTTTTCACTGGACTGAAAAACGACCAACCTCCAATGAATTGCTTGATTGACATTTGATTACGTATGCCTACGTCTTGTCCAAAAATATTGAGAAAGACGAAACACATTTTTCTTCGTTAAGTAAAACATACGCCGCTTCTCTAATCTTTAGTTGACATCTTTGTGTTATACCATTGTATTTTGTGGTTGGTATTCCAAGCATGTTCTGCCAGCGTATACTGAATTGATATGTTTTTATCATATTTGTATGTTCTGTAACTCTAACTTTTAAAGGTCTTCATGTTTCACCGATATATTTCCTGCATTACAGGGAATCCTATATATGTAATTCTTTTAATATTATTCTTCGTTGACCGGTTTAAGCTTTGTAAGAACTGACCGCAAGGTATTCATCGTTTTGAATACCGTCATAACATTTAATCCATTTCCAATTCGTCTAATTTTGTCAGATATACCTGGAATATAAGTTATGGTTAGGGTATTATATTTCTGAGTGTCATTTCTTTGTGTGTGTGTGGCATTGTTTGTGTATTAAAAATGTTCCGAACAAATGTCTCTGGATATCCATATTCGTGTAAAACATTTATAATAAATTCTTTCTCTTTTTTGCAAATTTCATTATTAGAGCAAACAACTTTGGTTCTGTCGCAGAGACTTTTTACACCTGTCTTTATGTTTTGGTGATGGCTGGAGTTAAAAAGTAAGTACCTATTAGTGTTGGTTTTCTTACGGTATACTGATGTTTCAATAATATATTCTCACTGGTGTTAGTCTTGGGCAGTCCACCAGAATATGTTTTACGGATAACTTTGTTTGACAAGTTTCACATTTTGGTTCTTCTTCACGATTTAATAAATAACAGTGTGAGAATTTCGTATGACCTATACGTAATCGTGATAGCAAAATTTGGTCTCGGCGGCACTTTGGTACACTTTTCCACGGCTTAATTGAGACTTTCACCTCGAAAAGTTTGTTAGTAGTTGCCTCATTCCACCTATTTTGCCACTCGTGAATCACTTTTTCTTTAAAAAATCCTTTAAGATCTTCTGATGTCGCTCTTGTCATTGCTCTAGCTTCCGGATTCGTAATTGCTTCTCTTGCACCTTCGTCCGCTTTTTCGTTGCCTGCTATTCCAATATGGGAGGGGACCCATAAAAATTTCACTAGTTTGTTGGATGCCTGCATGCTATGTAGTTCTTGCTTGATTAGAAGGAGAACGGGATGTTTTGTGTAAATATGTTGCAGACTTAGTATGGAGCTGAGGGAGTCGGAGATTACGATAAACTTTCGGTGGTTCTGCTGCCTTGCATATACGAGAGCTTGAAATATCGCGTAGAGTTCCCCTGTGTATGAACTACTGCATTTTGGTAAACGGAAAATCAGGTTTGATTCTGGTGTCGCAACTGCTGATCCTACTCCTTCTTCCGTTTTGGATGCGTCAGTGTATAACGCCATATAATAAGGATTATTGGCCATAATTTCGTGAAAGTGGTTAACTATTAGGTCAGGGTTTGTATCTGTTTTCTTGAAGCGTGTAAGGTTTAAATTACATTCGGGGATGTTTACTATCCAAGGAGGAGGCGAGGATATGGTTATTGGCAGAGTGGCAGGGAAAGAATCTTGCAGGTCTGTCAGATATCTGTTTATTCTTTCATGCAATGGGGGTGTTCCTGCTCTTCTTCCATATAGGTTTCTATATCGGGTTGAGAATACGTTTTTGTATGTTGGGATGTCTGTATTTGAAGATATGGCCGAGGCATATGAAAGACTTAACATTTGTCTTCGATAGCTTAGAGGCGGTTCGCCCGCTTCGCAATATAAGCTTTCGACAGGGCTAGTGCAAAATGCTCCCAGTATTATACGTAATGCTGTGTTGTGGAGAGAGTCTAGCGATTTGAGTGTTGATTTCTTCGCTGATGAGTAGGTTATGGATCCATAGTCAATCTTGGATCTTATCAGGGAACGATATAAACTTAAGAGCGTTACTGAATCTGCTCCCCATCTTTTGTTTGATAGAATTCTTAGTAAATTTAAACCCCTTTGGCAAGATATTTTCAGGTTCCTAATATGAGGTTTCCAAGTTAGTCGGCGGTCAAATATCATTCCCAGAAATTTGATGTTGTCCACAAATTCTAGATTTTCTCCACATAAAGTTAAAATTGGAGGGACTTCTTCAGTGTTTCTAGAAAAAAGCATGCATTTAGTTTTTTGGGTTGAAAATTGAAAACCGGTAATAGTTGCCCAATTCTCCAAGCTGCTTAAATGATCTTGTAAAAGTGACGCCATGGTCTGTATGTTTTTACCTTTGATATATAAGATCATATCATCGGCATATAATTGACTTTTGACAGGTAATTTGATGTTCTCTACGATATCATTAATTGCCGCAAGAAATAATGTTACACTGAGTACAGACCCTTGCGGCGTTCCATTCTGTTGAACTGCCATCTGAGAATAACATCCGTTTACTCTTACTCGAAAATTTCTAGTGCTTAAAAAGTTGTTAATGAATGCGAGCATGTTCCCTTGAATTTTCCATGACTGGAGCTTTTTCAGTATTTTATGTCGCCATGCGGTGTCATATGCTCTTTTTATGTCAAAAAATATAGCAATGCAGTTTTGTTTATTCACAAAAGCTTCCTGTACATCCGTTTCTAGGTTTATAATGTTATCATTCGTAGATCTATGTTTCCTGAAGCCACTTTGTTCTTGCGCTATGAATTTGTAGGTTTCTAAGAACCAGACTAGTCTATTGTTGATAATTTTCTCCAGGAGTTTACACATGGTGCAGGTTAACGAGATTGGCCTATATGATTCTGGGTCAGTCTTAGATTTATTGGGCTTCAAAATCGGGATAACTATTGCTTCGGTCCAAAGTTGGGGAAATTTTCTTTGTAACCATATAATATTATAGATGTTAAGAAGGTGTTCCTTCGCAGTTTCTGGTAACTTCTTAAGAAATATTGCTGGGATATCATCCGGACCTGCACTGGAATTTTTCAGGTCTGCAAGTACTTCGCTGAGCTCTGCATTGGTTATGGGTAGATTTAAAGCAGAATATTCGTCTCCTATGATAAGTGGATTATCAGATTCCTCCTTAAGTTTATGTTCCATGAAAGCAATGTTGTAGTTGGTGTTGTTGGAATATTTTTCGTAGGTCTTAGCAAAAGTTTGCGCTATCTCTTTATTGGATGATATGACCTTGTTTTCATGTATCAACGAGTTTACGGCATTGTAAGTGTTGGCTCCGGCTATTTTCCTTACTTTATTCCATACTTCGGTCACTGATGTGGATGAATTGATGTTGCTAACATAATTTACCCAAGAGTCTCTCTTGCTTTTCCTGATCGTGTATCTTGCTTTGGCTCTTAGTTTTTTAAAAATTAGTAGATTTTCAACTGTTTTGTGTTTTTTAAATTTGTTGAATGCTTGTTTACTTAGTTTTATAGCCTCTTTGCAGTCCTTGTTCCACCACGGTACTGCTGTATGTTTGGAGATATGAGATGTTTTTCCAATGGCATGTTCAGCAGCGTAGTTTATTGTATGAATAAAATTATTTAAATTTCTGTCGATATCTTCATTGTTGTCCAATCTTTGCAGGTTGTCCTCTATTATGTTAGCAAACATTGTCCAGTTAGCGTTAGTTATTCGCCATTTGGTGAGTGGCTTGGAATTGTCCGGTATGTCTCGAATGTTCGTGATTTTTATTGGGAAGTGGTCACTACCATATAAGTCAGGGAGAATTTCCCAATCCCAATTCACTGATAATGCTGGGTCACATAAGCTTAAGTCTAGGGTTGAAAAGTCGCCGGTGAAAGAATTGAATCTTGTTTTCCCGCCGTTATTTAGTAATAGTAAGTTAGTCTGTTGAATAACGTCGGCGATAATTTTGCCTCGAGGGTTAGTGTGACTGCTTCCCCATATTATATTATGTCCGTTAAAGTCTCCAACAATAATGCGTGGTATCGGAATTTGATTAATGAGTGCTGCTAAGACTCTACTACTAATCTCTTGGTTGGGCGGGATATACAAACTGCATATATGAATTTTATTAGGAATATGAGCTGCCACTGTAATCGCTTCAAGATCAGTATTAACTTGGAATTCCTGTGTTTCGATGTTGTTTTTAACAAAAATAGCTACTCCGCCACTTGCTCTTTCTGGATTGTTTCTATTACGAGAGAAACATTTGTAGTGCTTAAGACCGTGTGTTTTATTATTCCGGAAGTGGGTTTCCTGGAGACAGATGACACTAGGTTTTTGATCGTATATGAGTAAATTTAACATTTCTAAGTGTGAATAATATCCGTTAATGTTCCACTGTACAATTTGGTTTTTAGTAGCCATTGGAAATATAAACAGCATGCAAAGGTATACTATGTTAAAGCTGTCTTAGTACGTGTCTTGGGATGAGTCACTTTCTAACTCTAGTGGTTGTATGTCGAGATGGTTCAATAATTTCTTTCTCAGTTTTGTGCAACGAGTTTTAATACTTCTTTCGGTAAAGTAAGGATATATTTTCTGTAGCATTACTATTAATGCTTGAAGATTCTCCGTGTAATTAATTACAATATTTATGGGTTCTGCAGCACCGTGAACATTTTCGAATAAATCAACAATTTGGTTGTAATTGAGAATGAACGGAGGAGAATGCGATTCAATGAAGTCTTTGGTAGGTTCTAGAAGCTCTGCTGCTGGAAGTATTTTACTTGAAGATCCGGAATTCTTCGATTTTTTTAGTTGTTTAGTTTCGGGTTTTGTAAACATGTCGCTTGTATTTGCAAGATTGTTAGAAGGAATATCTATAGGTGGTGACAGTATTTCTGAGAATGGTCTTTTGGCTGGGTTCTGACTAGTAGCATCCATTGGTTCTATTTCATTAGCGAGGGTTAATGATTCTGTTGTGGTTTCTTCTGGGTTATTGACTTCAGGTGTTTGCTCTTGTTGTGAGATGTTTGGACAGAGCACTGCAAGATGTCCTGGTTTCTTGCATTTGAAGCAGGATAGCAAATCTTGAGATAGGAAAATGCGGTAGGAGATATTATCATAGGATACGAGGATTGATTCTGGAATATTGGGGCTCGACGTTGGAGTAAAAAATACTTGACGCCGGAAGCTAAATATGTGGCTGTACTCGGGGTTAGACACGCCTACTTTTAGAAATGTGATTGGTGACACTAGCTTTATCCCCAGTTTTTGTAACTCTATTTCTAAAGCTTTGTGCGGGATCGTGGGACATACGTTGGACATTACTAGGCGCTCTGCTGGTGTGATAAGTCTGCGTGCGACGAATGTTTGACCATTAATTTGTATCGCACCTTGCTGGGCCATGAAATCGTTAACTAATTCTGTGCTACTTAGGTAGACACATATGCGATTATTTGATATCCTTGATGAAAATATGATGTTCTTCGGACCGATAATGGTGCCTAGACCAAATATGTATTCTTGTAGTTTAATGCCATCGCTGGAGCTGAATATTATTGCCTGTTCTTTGGTTGGGAATTGGTGTTGTGTTAATGCGGTAGAATACGATTTGGATCCAAGTGAGGACTCAGTAGTTGATGGGTTTTGGGTACTCCTGTAGTCAGAAGACCCTGTCTGGTTATCACTCATTTTTATGTTTAAAGTTCGATGTCATTTGCGTGATTATCTATGCAGTCAGCACAGCGGAGCTGGCGCGCGCGATTAGGGCGAGCGCGTCTTCACCGATGTGTTCCCGTTCGGATTACTCTTAAAATTAAGGATTTAGACTGTACTTACAGTATAGTTCGTCTAAAGCGACAATTTAGGGATAAGCACTTCACACAATTTTATTTGATAACACTGATTGCACTTTAAGCCGTATTCAAATCTAGAGCCGGGTCCCGTCTTGTTAGCACGTTGCCGGTCCGGACCGATCTTTTTCACCATATTATTTGCATAACATAACTAGACTAACTATTCTCATTTTTCAATATTCGATGTTAAGGTGTTCTAGAGACGATTAACATTTTTGCCATTTCGTCTAGTGCTGAATTAAATAGTAGTTGGTTTAGTACAATGCATCCTTGTTTAAAACCTATTTTATCTCTCTGTGATATCATTTTTTATTCTAACATAACTGTTGTACTTTACGTACATGGTGGGACTTAGAGTTATGAACGCGTATTAAATGACCTAGATGACTGTTTACTTCATTTTATCATTATCCTTAAAATACAATGTTGTGCTTCAACTACTATTTTTCCTGGAATGCCAGACAGAACTTCTTACTGTTGGCATTTTGCATTTGCATTTAAAATTGTTTAGGTCTAAAGTTTTGTAAGCATAGCTATAAATAGTACCCATCTTAATAAAGGTAACGTTCAAAACAATAAAATCTACTTTTCGTTTTTACGCTCTAACCGCAATCTTTTGTTAATTTGAGGTATTTTTTGAGTCCCTCGTTCAGAAGTGCTTTTTCCAACTTCAACACCTTCTTTCTACATCCATAACTGCAACTTCCACTTAAAGCACTACTTCTAAACAAACTTTTGAAAAACTTTGTTGTCTTTAGCTTAAATTTTAAAGTTTGTGCGTTTCGTAAACGAGCTCCTCGTATTAAAACCTTTAAAAATTGAAACTGTATAACCAATAAGTATTTAAGTTTGCAAAAAACGTCTATAAGCAAATTAACTACCAACGTGAAAGGAGCAGGTTTTAAGGAAAGCGGCTTGAACTGTAAAGTTCGCAGCTCATTGGTTTTGATCCCACGAGCAGGGTTTACTTTGACACACCAAATTGCTTTATATCAAATTCTTCCGCTGCCATAAAATCCGCATTATTGAACAACTATTGTTAAAAAAATTCATAAGCTTGCCAGGGAACTGGAATATTGCCAAAGTTTGCGCAGCGACGGGTAATTTAATAAGAATGTTCTAGACCAGGACTGAATTAATTTTGTGTAAATAGTAAAATGTACCGACTTTTCTGAGAAAGTTAAGAAGTTATATCACGTCGCTGGTTTATTAACGAAAGGCAAATTAATTTTCTGCAGAACACCCACATGCTTCAGTCAGTCTTCGCCATGGGGCGTTAAGCGTTTTAAGGGAATTACCATCAAATAACAATGCTCCATGGCCTCGCACGTGCAGCTTCGCCGAATTGATCAAAGAGTTCTTTTTGCCAGTGGCAATCTCCCAAGAAGCGGACAGCATAGCTTAATAAATATTCTGCCTTTATGTTAAAGCGAGTGCACATTCGTCTTCAGATGAACGATAAATTGACAGCAAAATATTAGAGAGATAGACGTCGCGCGAGAATATTTTCGTGTCTTATTTCTTAAGCGACATTGAAACAGGAACTTTTACTTCACACTAAATATATCCATGATGGATGTTTTAAAAGGCGATTTAATGTCTGCATCAAATTAATTAGGATACACAAATATCGATAAAACGTAAGTGCGATTTAAAATCTAGACGTAAAGATGGGAAGGTTTGAGAAAAATAGAAAATACTTTGCATCAGGAGTCTGACGTCACCGAATGCCTTAAACGAAATTGTAGCATTCAAAATATATACAAAGCCTGGGTGTAAACAGGGGATACCAATTAGAGACGATATACTATACACACATCTCCTCGCTAACTACCAGATTGAGATAACTAGTGACAGCTGATGACGATGAGGAAGATTATAGCTATATGGTTAGAAAAAAGCTAGTTGAGCAACACAGATTCCGGGCTTGGAAATTAAGATGAAGAAGACCAAACATCTGGTAATCTGAGAAGATGAACAAGATTTACTATTTCAAATAACGAGAAAACCAACTGAGATGTAATAAAAAAGATCCGACAATATATACACAACTAAATACTATAATAAAAAAAATAACCATTTATAAAACAATAGTTGAAATCATATATAGGTATGAGTCAGAAGCACAGAAGTACTAACTGTAGAAGTAGTGGTTTGTCCAAATTTGATAGTACTAAAGGAATTCATTAGAAAAGGGACAGTAATGAACACTGTATAAGCAGATAAACTTTCGTGATACCGACACTTACAACGCGTGTGCAGAAGATGGCTTAAAATTATTTGGAATCGATCCCCGAAGGAAGAAAGAAGCATGGAAGCCCTCAACGGAGCTACAAAAAGGGGTTACACGAGCCAATTCATGTTTGAAGTCTATGTGAAGGTTATGGAAGTGGCCTAGCTAAGAAACAACGCATAGTCTACTAGATCATGATGCCATGAATCCAGGAGAAAAACTACCACATGGTTGCAACTTTCCAATGTTTCGTATGAGTAATTTTTCCTCTTAAAAGTACACTTATCCCGTATTCTGGTATCATACATACTATTTATGAACGAACAATAAATGTAATTTATAATTTTGAAAACAAGGAAAGTTCACCACCAAGTTCACCACCATCCGTTAGCTGCGCGAGAGGAGTCTACCAAACTGAATAAGTTTTCTATGATGGTAATAAAAACTGTTGTGGCATGTAAGTATCATAGTAGGAATATAGTCATATTACGTTGTTCAACTGCAATTGCCATCAGTTACATCGGAAAGCAGAAGACTGTTTATTTTATCTTCGCTATAAGTTTTATCTCGTCTATAAACATATGTAATCCATTATACCTTTATCAAGACCAAGATAAAAATAGCGGCCGTGGTAGTCTTGGTTGTAAACTGTAAGAACCTAAAGAATTGATTGAATAATATTCACCTAGAAGTTTCTAAGACTTAACCAGAAAAAGAATACCAATACTCATACACCATTTTTTATAGCTACCGGTCACCAAGAGCTTAGCCATAAATGTGAAACCATGACCAACGAGTATATTTTTTAAATTTGTTTTGTAGAAATTTTCAAGCACTTAGAGCTTTATAAATTATTGCTATTCTAGTTGCCTCATCCACTATGTTTTTTAACTGATACTGAGTATACTATACCAACTAGAGGTAAAAGGAACAATATGTTATACACAAATATAACTGTTTTGCATAGCATTGTATCTTTACTGAACTCCTTTTCTCCCTTAAAACTGATTTTTTGACGGAGAAAAAACGGAAACTGACCATCTTTCCAAAGATTCCAGTTTTTCTCCAACTCCAACCAAGACCAGTCCCATTATTAAATTTACCGAATAAACTAATTAATTCGCTTACTGCTGAAAGTTTGTTGTTTAACTGAGTTGGAGATAGACTCGTTAAACATAATTTGCGTTGTTTTAACTAAAGGAACAAGGTGAAGTACATTTTATTGTTTTTTACCCAAACTTAGGGTGATAACTACATATATTCCTGTTAGGACGATTATGTACGTTATCAAAATTAGATTGCCTTGAGATATGTGTTTCGCGACTTCGATTCGCATTATATGTCAGTTGTGACATATTACTGTCAAACACAGGCTCGTGTTGGGTGTGATAGATCAAGGCTAGGAAGTTCAGGTGAAGACAAGGTTGTTGGTGTTGGAGTGGACAAGACAGGACCAAGCGTTCTCCAGTGAACAACAGCTCAGCGGACAAGCTCGTGTTGCGTCGGGTAGATCAAGGCTTAGAAGTTCACGTAAAGACTAGGTTCTTGGTGTTGGAGTGGACAAGACGGAACCAGGGCTTCTACAGTGGATGACAGCTCAGTAATGGGTTGTAGGTGATGTAGATCACACGTTGGGACGTTGGGATTGCCAATTTTTGGAATATAAGGCCGTGGGGTGTGTATATCTTACAATATGTCTGCTTATTTAAAGATCAAACGCATGATGTTTTAAGAACCAATATAGTAAACTTGTTTTGTATTTGTTGTTGGCATATCATCTTAACAACCAACTAAATAACGCGATCATAACAGTACCCAAGTCTTGGAATTGTGTTGGTCTTATAACTAGTGATTTTGGTCTTGTCGTAGCCTGCAAATTTCAATCTTTAAAATCAAGACAAAGTCAAGAAGCCTCGCGAAACTCTAGTGAAAAAAGTTGGAATCATATAGTAGAAGTAAAACGGTTCAATCAGATTACCTTCATTTTGAAGCCATTTATATATTGATACAGACACTAATATTATCATCGAAATATACAACCAACTACTAGTTGAGGTGGAAGAAGACTTGTGGAATTATATAGACGTAACCTCGAACTTCAAATATATCAGTGTTACTGATAATCCATATCTTTGACGAAACCTACCAGGGTCAAAACGATTTCACATGAGCTTTCTTCATTTCTGATTAACGTGAAACCAGACCCGCTAAAAATGTACGAGTGTTGCCTTTACTCTTAAGAAAAATAGTATTTTTACTAATAGGCGTCTGGATATTGTAAAATAAATCGTTCTAAGTATGCACAGACATATCCCAGTATATAGTTGCATGAAAAGAATGATTTTTTTGTTAATACCTCAATAATACAAACATTCAAATATAATAATGGACAATATCCCTAAATCGTTTTAAAAGTATACACTTTTTATTTGAGGAGAAGGCTTACTGCAGCAGCATTAACTGCCGTGCAGTTGTATTTGTTGTTCTTGTTTTTTGTGTCAAGAACACATAACAGACAACCATAGACGAACAGTTTCAAAGATTTAGAGGTCTTTGTCGATTTTTTTATCTAATACTATCTATCTAAGCTACTATAAGAGAAACGTACAATAAATATATTTTTGAAAGACTTATTTCATCCAATATTACCATTTATGAACATTCATAAACGCCTCGAGAAGCAATAATTTTTAAATAAATTCCATTTTACAAATTTAGGAGTGTAATGAATATAAGGCGACCAGGGGAAAGTTGGAACAAAGAAGAACAGCTGATTCATTACGGAAATAATAATTACGATAATAAAGATTTTTTTTTAAGAACCACTGACCCTAATACAACGTGCTACATAACAGATTAATGAATGGCTATCTAGCCAGAATAAGGTGTACAACTACAAGACCACCAGTATAATAAATCTACATGAAAGGATATCAGCCTATAGCAATAAATCATTTTTCAGGTGACCAAAGTAATGTAATGAAGCGTAACGTAACCTTGAGTGCATTATCTTGCGTGAATTTCACAGATCCACGCCAACTTTTGTCAATAAATAATACTCTTTGAAAAATCGAAATCAAGTTTAACATGATTAGAACAAGTGAAGTTATCGGCGTTGATTGAAGCTGTAAGTGTACAATAGACTTTAACACGAAAAAAAATCCGGTACCCAGCAAAGTGAGCGGGCTATTTTACAGAACCAAAGAGAAGAAAGTGCAAAAACCTTAATTACATTACATACACGAAAACGACATTGACAGGCAATCTCGCCGGTCTCGGCAGAATCAACACAAAAGAGCAAGTTTCTTTGGCAAAGATATAAAATGGCCGAGGTCAACGGTGGATATTAAACAGGCAAGGGTAGTTTTAGAAACACGATGAACTGTAGGTGACAGGCGGCTGGTGAACAAAGCCTGGCAGTCCTGACAGGTCCTACCAACTTAGCGACCAGCACGTACTACGACCAGCCGTCGACTTCGATTAACGAGGGCCATCAAGCAATTTTGGTTGCCACCCTCGTATACAGATCAGGTATGCCACGGGAGCATCTATATTTCACGATTCCATCCCGACATACTAGTAACAGCTATAATATAAACACAGTCGGGTTAACGAGAAATACTCTAATAAATATTAACCAAGCATAAGACGAGAATCATAAACCGGCGTCGGCAGTGTCTCCGGGATTCACCCCTCATCGAACATAGTTTAGTCGCACTTGCATAAAATGGAGCAACGAGACAATATTCTGCGAAAATCTGATAAACGCCCTATTCTTAAACACGTATAAAAAATGTAGAACTTCGTTAGCTCCAGTAATTTTGCGGCGTTACAATTTGACCCTCTCTCTGAGGTTAAACGAGAACTTCGCTATTACCACTTGAACAGTCTACCAGATAATTGTAACGTATTTCGGGCGCGCGCCTTTTACTTAAATATTGCACGGTTCGTTAATCTACTCCACGCATCTAAAAATACGGTAAATGCCTCCTTGTAGTTCTCGTCAACACCGAACAAGAACTGCGTAACGCGGAATAGGGGGCGCTCGTGGGACACTATAAACGTAATTTCTATACCATGGCACATAATAAACGCACTAATGGGGAACATTGTAATAAATATTAATCAAAATTAGGAATAGGGAAATATGCTTTATTACTGACAAGGGCGCCGTAATCTAATCTTCGAGAGAGACGAAAAGTAATTAGACTAGATGGTGCATAAAATAGCACGAACAGCATAAAACTTGATTCATCGCTATTACAGCAAGGATGTTCTTCGAAATTTAATTCAGTCGACAGCTTGTCCTACAGCTTGAAAATTGTCAGCAGATATGCTTGTTCATCGAGGGCAATATTCCAAGCTCTAAGGAATAATAATAAGTATGCAAATAAAACTACTGTTGCCAACAATGTTAACCAAAAGAGATATGCATATACTCTAGCAGTATGAAATTCAGATGCTGCAATGACACGAAAATAAACGTGGAGACAAGTATAACCTGATTTAAGGAATATAGTAACTTTGGAAATGAAACACTACAAGTGGGGAAAGGGATTAACGTTCATATATCGGCTCTTGGAAACGTTCTCAATCCATTATCCGTTTACTAACCGGCTTTTTTGAATATTCATAATGGGTTTAGTATGGAAGGAAATATTATAACTAATACATGTTCTATTAAAACTGTTTGATAGCTTCTCCATGGTAAATTTGTTACAGTATAATCGGGATTTTACGACAACACTAGACCGCACTTACTACAGGTCAGCTTACGTTGGGAGGGAAAGGTATTAAAGCCCCGACTGTCCACAGCTAGTTCGCGGTGAAGGGAAGTACACGGTACTCGTGAGGTCCGGTCCTGTTTCAGGATAGTCAAAAATAGAGAACTAGCAGGGCGTCACTTTGATGAATTCAAGCCATAACTCTATAAGTACACTTCCTTCGCAGCCGAAGCGGATTGGCGCTAGTATTTTAACTGCAACGCGCTTGAAGGACGTGGTTCCTCACTACTTAGCTAATTCACAATTTTACTCAAAGAAACCCAAAATATTACAAATGACGTTGATTAAACTTTTAAAATGGCGGGAAATGGCAAAACGACCATCTACAATATACTAGTTACACAATACATAAAACAATTTACAAAATTCAAACTACAAGTAAGTAATTTGGTAAAAGCATATCAAATAGTGATGAAGGGCTCCTGTAAGCAACGGGAAGACAGCTCAACTGAAAATAGTACACCTCGAGTGCACAAATGAAAATATCAAACCTTGAGTGTACCACCCCGAATTACCTTTTGCACATAATAAAGCACATCATCGGTAAACGTTGACCAAAACATAACACATATATTCTATATCTATTACGAAATTACGCATAAATCAAAGGAAAGGTAGCATTCTGTAACGTTAAAGTAAACGTTTGTCGCTAGTCAAGTAAACGTTTCTTAGTTTAAACACACACTGAGATTTTCGCACTCCAATAAACACTTTACTAGCAGTTACAGCTAAATACCTGTGCGTAAACGAAGTTGCCTTAATAGGGGATGTTCCACAAAAAGGGCTTGTTGCTATTCCAGCTTAGAGCCGTTGTGGCACAAAGCTCGAATCGCCCAGAATAAGGTTAATTTAGAGGCCAACGGAACTCACAGCAAACGATAGGCGACAACCTCAAGCCACTGCAACAGTTCTCGATACAACGGCACAACAGGATTTAAATTTGCGGATCGCGCGTTATCAAAATACCTTAAAGGCTGCCTTAGCTCACGACAGAACGAAAAACCGCCCCGGGACACGATTGGCAATGCGAGGTGACGATCGAAAATTCAACGTCTTAACTCGTTTACTAGCTGGTGAATAATAATCCAATACGCTGTCAACCGGCATATAGTTGCGTCTCCCCCTCGGCCGTATCTTGGGCATCTCCAGCTATCTTACTTTCAAAATAATCTTTCCCTGGTTGTTTTGACAGAGTGGAAAATTTTTAGGGTAATCGCTAACATCGGTGACAAAATTCAGGTGGTGCTAAAACAGAGCATCCCGACACGCCTTCCCGTTTGATTGGCGAAATGTATTGAGAAATGTCCCTGAATGGTCGAAAATTGGACGCCAACGCGTATCGGGTTAGAGCCTCGGTGGTGCCAAAAACCCATTAACACGGCGAGACGAAATTAATAAGCAGAGAATTTGAAAATTTTACCTACGACGACCTCTGTTAGCCAGTGACAGAACTTAAGCAAAGCGCAACATGCGCTAAGTCGCGCTTACGCGGGACCCTGCAAAGACATTTTTGAGAAAACGGAAGAGATGGTGTTAGTAGTTATATAATTTGACTGAATTGAGAAAAACACGTGACACATTTCGCTGAAGTATTGTATCCAATATGCGAGATTGATATTCACCCCTGTCAGTGAAATGAACAATCAACAATACATAACGGATTAAAAAAAACTAAGAACGGACGATAGATTCTTGCAAACACTGAAATATATTTATGGAAAAGTAACATTTTACGAAGAGGCAAACAGCATTTCTATAAAACAAGGTATCCTATCTCCTAAACTTTTCACCTTGGAAACTGCGGAAGTATCAATCACATAATTAGCAGATAACGCAAAAAACAAAAAATCAATGTTGGAATCAAAATAGAGTTGAAAATAAACTTTCAAAAAAACAAAGAACTTGTAAATTTAATTCACAAAAAAAATTCACCAACCTGTTGAAAACAAGCTTTCATCTCCCGATATTCGTAAAGAAAAACATGATAATGTCACAATTGACTCGTCTCCAGGTCCTGACACGTTTCCTCTGGCAGTCTTTAAAAAGTATTCATCAATCTTGGCAGAAACATTTACCGACACTTTTCAAGCTGTTTTGATCAAGGTACTCTCCCGTCTATATAGTTTTCAGCTTCTGCCATTCCAGTTTTCGAAATCGGCAATAAACTTGATTCAAGTAATTATCGTCCAATAGGCCTTACCTCCGTCTGTGCCAAAACTATGGAGAGAATTATTGAAGACTCTCTACTTCCTTTCCTTCTGAATAATAATATTATTGCTTCAAATCAACAAGGGTTCATACCTGGCAGGTGGATAGTATATACTTGGACTTTTCAAAAGCTTTTGACAAAGTCTAAAACTCGAACACTTTGCCATCCGAGAAAAACTTCTTTCCTTATTTCGGACTTCTTATCCTGTCGTACGTTTAAAGTTAGTATTGGACCTGAATTTTCAGCGTGGCGTGATGTTCTTGTCCCAAAATTGTTTCTTCTATTTGCAAATGTTATACCTCACATTATTAAATCCAGACGTTCCTTTCATTCCGATGATAGTAAGTTTTTTGGAAATTATATTAACAACTACAATACTCTACAAGAGGACCTCGAGCTCATTCAAAGCTGGTCTGAGACTTGGGCTATCCCTTGTAATGTTGTAAGGCGCTGTGTTTTACACAATGGATATAATAATCCTCGATTGGCTTACCGGCTAAATGGCATTCTAATCAGCTAGAGGAAAAGCTGGTTAGATTTGGGTGTGTGTCATAGTTAACAGTAAACTTTCGTTGTCTTAACAAGTTCAATCTTATATCAAAGTAGCTGATACAGCAAAATATTTACTTTATAAAAACCTTCAAACCAACAATTATACCCAAGTCTGTTATTGACTCTACAAATCATACATGTCTTCGCCTTGAGTATGCCATCCAAGTTTGAAGATCTTTCCTCAGCAAGAACACACAACTCGTGGAACGAACACCACGAGCAGCTACCGTACGGTATCTGGGCCTCGAAGATTCTTCGTGTCCTGGCCAATTTCTTGATGTCGTATATGTTGCATTTATTTCTTATCTCGCTGTTTAGTCAATGCAAGAATTGTACGACAAATGCTCAATATAAAACGAGTTGATAAAAAGTACTTAAAAAATCAAAGATGTTACTCAAATAGCGGCAAAGCACAATTGCAACTACTCTGAACATACTGCAAGATGCAAAGATAAACGATGGTCGAAAAGTGTGTTCTATTTTATAGTGGAGGTCACAATTCGTCATATGTAAAAAAAAACGAGGAAGAGAAGCAGGAAGACGGTTGATATGTTAAATGTAAGGTTCAGATAAATTCGAATAGCATTGACAGACTGTAGTAACAAAGCTTTCGTTTGGATCTAGAGTTGGAATTTGATGTAGTTGTTGTTTCTTGGGCGCTACGGCAAACATTTTCTGTTGGATATGGTCTGAGGCTGCTTACTTGTGCTATTACTACGATTTTTGATTACTGCATCTTGTGAAGTTAACAGTATATTATTCCAGATAGTTAATATAAGTCTCTCTTCTTGTTACATATGACGTAAAGATAACTGCTAGGTGGAAGCGTTTCGAGTATTAGTAACGATTGCATTGGAGTGTATGCTCAGCCACCAGTAGGAATTCATCAAAAACAAGGGTTATTCCAAATTTAGTGGTCTTGCAGATATCGTCGGGTTTTTTCATTTACTATAAATTCTATCAACTAATTTCTTCAATAAGCTTTTTAACCCCTCACATATTTAGGTGGACTTCTAATTAAAATATTTTTTGAAATTGAATTTTTAATAAAGGAGTTACAGAGGAAAATGTTTTTAACGTCTTTAGATTCGACTTGTCGCCAGATGCCTTACACGTTTGGCCAATCGGATGTTATGTAACATAGGTGTTTATCGTTGTATTATAAAGTTCACGGTGACGACAGGCTCGATTGCGAATGAAGTGCCCCTGATCAGTGACGATGAAAACGTGACATGGGCAAGCAGACACGTAGGCGCAACACAGTTTATATACGTATAAGGGATAGCTCGGTAGCCACCACATAGCTGGCCTTATTCAAATTAAAATATTTTTGTATATTTAAAATTGATCTGTAAATAAGAGAGTTACCAAAGAAAATGTTTTAAACGCATTTAATCAAGAAAAACAACCTTTGCTAGATCGTATAACGGTTGAAGAATGTTCCAAATTATGTAGAATTGGTGAAAATATCTTGTTTCTAATAATACTAAAACATTACAAAAAATAGTGGCAGCCTACGGGATTCGAACCTGTGCTCCTATGCGGTATTAGATTGCTAGTTAGATGCTTTACCCGCTCAGCTAAATAACGTACTTGCTTATTGGTGCATTATTAAAGGCAAGGTACCATCAGGACCTATCGCAGACAAACTGCGCCCCATCAGTGACGATGAAAACGTGACACGCTCAGGCACCCATACAGACACAACACGCACTTATACATAGAGTGACAAAATAAATTTCATACCGATTTGGCTGATGTTACATGATGTCCATGTGGAGCCACAGCAAAACAGATCTCGATACAAGCATAAGCAGAGACCCGTCCAATTTTATTTCATTGCGACACAACCTTTTTATGTTATTTTCTCTGAACATTTAGCAAGACCTTAAGGATTTTAGATATAGTTTGTGTTGCTTCTAATAACTCTTTCGGATGTTGCTCTTGCTTTTCTACATTGCTTGAATTATAAAAATCAAATTTTGGCTTTCACCACGTTATCTTTGTAGATAAACACGCATTTTTGAGTTCAAACAAGAATGTTTGTAATAATTGTGTGTATTAGTCGCATTTGAACCCCACAAACCACACATGTGTTGATCCTTGCTGTTATAGTACCTTGTGAACAAGGATATTTTCGCAAACTTGGCCTTGTTCCTATTTGTAAATCCGTACAAGCTAACGTTTCGCAAGGCCCCAAGAGTTAAAAGTAGACATCATGGCAGTCGTACGAAACAGCGTTACGCACATTCAACCCCAGTGCATTTTGAGGCGGCGTCACATGACCGGCCGAAGAGCTACTACAAAAATCATTATTTGGGTCGACAAAATGTGGGGCATACGAATGACTTTATCATCTTCACAAATTCTTCATTCCTAAAAAGTTTAATTAACAAAGTAGTGCTATTTCATGTAGCAAATATTGTGATTATTATTTATACATAGTTGTTTTTATATTATTTCGTTTGAAAATGGTTTGGTTTTCCGATTTATAAGGAAAAATGCAATGGTTCTTACTAATTTTTTCACGTTTAATTGGAGTATGAGTGTTTTCTAATAATTTTTATACTATTATATCGTACATATAACATCATGTGATCTTGCTACATTGAGAAAAATCACATCAAAGGGTTGCATAAAACTGACAAAAATGTAAATCAATTGCATAAATAATACGTTTACAATATTGGAAAATATTGTCAGTCTCTCAATATAGTTAAGAGGACGTTAAAATTCAGTACCCAGCACTTGGTTACGTATTCTTAGAAAAATATTAAACGAATATAAATAATAGCACCGTTTGCTATAATACTTTATCCATGTTATGAGGAAATATTTATGTAAAACCTCGACAAATGTGTGTTCAACAGGATGGAGCTTCAGCACAGGCATATCAAATCGCAGTTTTTCACATAAATTAATTGAATTTATACAGTTGTCGGTCCATTCTCCATACCTTATATCAAGCAACATTTGTTTAATTTTGTAATTTTCTAGAAAAAGATTACATTTCTTCGAGGTGTCGTTTTAACTTTTGTTTAGGAGTTTAAATGTACAACGGTAGTTTATCACAAGGTATTAAATAACAAATGTTGGTGTTTTATTTTCCGAAAACGATTTAATATAGTTTCTCATCGAATACATCATCCAATGCTAGAGAGCAACTTTTGCTCACCCTCAATAATTTCGCTCAGATAGCCCTTGCGAATTTTACGATCGAGTTGTATTACAAGGGGCAAGTGATGGTGGTCTCGAAGTACGACTAAAGCAGCTCCGCAATGCATTGTTCAGCGTGAAAGCAGCAACTATTCGGATTTTAAAAAACACACAAGAGGACAAGCTTGGTCATATAAATCGGAGCTGGCCTATAAATGTTGGATGCTGACAGCAGTCAGCAAACAGGAAAAGATTTCTCGAGTTGACTAGTTTTTATTTAAGTTTAAGAACGTATGTTCATAGCGGAGCCAGCGACAATCAAAATGAAAAACAAAGGAGTAATCTTAGCACCAATCCTAAATAATGAGGAAATTATATTGCAAATGGAAACGAATAGCGGTATAAAACTATGAACGAGTGAAGGAGGAAAATAAAGAAAACAAAAAGTTGCTGTTATTTAGCTGATTTATATTAAAGTCTCTAGAACGAGGCTTTATCCGTCATAGGGATGTTGGATATTGGCAGCCTAGTTAGAGTTTGTGCTAATGAAACTACAAAGCACTACCAAGCTCAAGGAAAATTTAATTTAAATAATTAATTGATGCAACTTGAAAGGAAATTGCAAGTGTTGTGGGTCGATCATAGAATTAGTTCTATTTACAACGTTTAATTTCAATGCAAGAATGCGAAGCATCAGCAACCTTGAAAATTGTAAGAACAAAATCACTTCGGTCGTGTTGAAAACCGATTCCCGGAAAAGAATGCTCCTCTTTAAAGATCCCCTTTGTTTTGCGGCAAATAATCTTCCGCTGAAAGTAAAAGTTATCTACGACGATACTTTTTTAAATTAATAGATAACTTTTAAACGGAACTTCTCTCGAAGCGATACTTTTAACGCAAACTTCAGACCCTTCAACTTTCATTGATCCACTTCCCAGTTTCAATCTTTGCGGGCCAAAATTTATTTCGTACGTTAATAATGCAGCTTAAAACGTCGTAAAACTCCTGGACGCGATTGTTCAGAAGCGCTCGAGATAAATCTATTACTTATTTAGAATATTCACTTTGGGTACTTTTATATTAATGGCTGAACTATACGTCCGGCCGTGCCAATTAGGGTCTCCGGCGTGGTAAATGAGATCGGTTTAGACGTGCGCGTGCAAAACGGGATAGGTCATTGGATTACCGCTCCCCAAAAACTCCTCTGAAATATTTAACGACATTTTCGACATTATTAACGTTTCCAGCACTGTGTCAGTGCACTAGAAAGTTTCTTAGAGAGGCTTAAACGAAATAATTGAATAAATCCGAGATTTTTGTATATAAAATATATGTATAAAATATAGTTATCGAAACATCTGGCAACAGCGAGTACCCTTTTTTACATTTTTTCCTCCCATCCATAAATGGATTTTTAAGTAGCAAGTTAATAATCGCATTGTAGATTGCAATTAATTTGCGATTCTTGCATCTGCTGTTAAAAATACAAATATATTTATGTAAATTATAGAGCTACTATCGAATCTTCAGTTCGTACATCTTCAACGTCTTTTTGGAAATGTTTATCGTCACTACCTTGTCAATATACCTATCCTAAATGATTCCATCTGTCTCTCTTGGCTTTTTCCCATTATAGGTTTGCCGTTATCAACCACTAATACCGTCTGTTTTCTCAATCTTCTTCCCCTAAACGTTTTGCAGACACTATATCCTGGCCATGTGTTTTCCATTTTCCTGGGGGCCTTTTCTCTCGGTGGTCCCTTCATAATTGCTTTCGGCGATCTGTCGTTATTCACCCTCTGGACATAGAAGTACAGTCTTAGGATTTTAGTTTGAAGTTTTCATGTAATTGACGTCTCTACTTTCATATCTCTTCCGTTATTTTTCTATCTCTGCTTGCATTTTGTAAACTTTGGCTTATAAAATCTAACTCAACTGTTCCTATTCTGTCTCTTATTTTGTTTCTTCCTCTACGTTTCCCGTATTTGATATTATATATTGAGACCAAATACTTAAGTTCTGCACAAACCTTTATTGTTGCTTGTCATACGAGCAAGTCTTGTGTTAATCTTCCAAAACCCTTAGTCAAAATTAGTTGGTCGGAAAACCTTAGCAAACGTATTATTTTGTCTCTTATGGGCATCCCCATTCTTTCGCATTTCCCATTTCTAACTCTGGTTCGGCATATATATATTTAACAGTGAGGGTGACATCGTGCCCCTTTTAGACATTTCTATTGCTTTGGTTACTTTGTTCCCCATTTTGATTTGGGATTAACATTTTTTCTTATCCCATTTTTTTGTATTAAAAAATATACGACTAATTGCATTCTATATGTATATAGTTCCCTCTTTCTATGTTATGGAACATATTGGTTGTTGTTTCCATCCGTTTATTTCTCTTTTATCCAGATGTTTCCTGGCGTAGCCTATTCATTATTCTTATTTTGTTGCAATGTCTTTGTCATATTGTCTACTCTTATCTCTGTCTGCCTTATGACCTCTTAATTTATTTCATTTTTCTCTTATTGTGTCCTATATTCAGGTCTGTTTTCTTGCAAAAGTGATTTATGTTCCTGCAAACATCATCCCAATTGTTTTTCTTCTATTGTCTCACTTATTGTATTACTTGTTTTCGACATTCCATATAATTTTTTCTTGAGCTTAATGTTTTATCTCTTAGCCATTCATAATATCTCAATATTGAATGCTTCCTATAACTACTCTTTTCTATTATACCCGGTGTTTTATTTGCTGATGTATGTATGCTGTTTTTTTACATGTAGGTATATTCCATTTCGATTTCCTTCTACTATCCTATCATTTGATTGTGTTTCCAATCTATCTTCGTATAATTTCTTGTTTGGCATTGAATTTTATATGTGGGCGCTCATATGTCTTCGAAGTTATCTTCTATCTTCTCGTCCTGTTTTTTGATTGCTTTCCCTGGTAAAACAATTGTTTCTACCATGTGGTGATCCGACCCTTCTTCCATTTTCATTCATATTTTCTTCTGTAAATTGTCTCGGTGTTCTGTTATTTACTTTCCTTTCGCCTCTACTATACAAATCTCCTATTACAATCAATTCGCTTTGCTTACTTTGGTTTTCTGGTTTTTCGCTAAGACATTGAAGCATGCTTCTTTTTTTAGGTTCGCACATTTACAGCGTATACTCCAACAGACCATGCACCTTCATGTTAATTGTTATCACTCGATGGTATACTTCTTCCCATGTGTGTAACATGTTTCATTATTTTTAACGTATTATAAACTGTTCATTGACTACTTTTCAACTGTATGTATTTACTTAAGTAAATACATAAACAAGTGTAACAATATTCCAATGCTTAAACCCTTAATCAGTGAAGTGATTTTTTTGTCAAATGTGATGGTGGTTGAGAGAAAGAAAACATTTTACAGATTAACTGAAAAAATTTTCAATGAACAAACTGGATGAAAATGGGAATAAAAGCAGTTCTCACCAGCCTACTTACACAAGTCAAGCTTGTTTTCTTACCTTTACCCTTTGCGCACTTGCCACACTTAACGTTAGGATGAGATTCTACCAGCTCTGTGGCTGCTATCTGGCTTATTCGAGGTTCTTCCTATCTCAGTCCTGATTTCCTGTAGGGAATGTGGTGATCAATGAACAGTTGTAAAGCCTCCATACCTTGTGTCTCGTTTACTAGTGCTTGCATGGCTTTTTCTGTGGTGTAGGTAATTTTTTCTATCACCGTTGATAAATTCATGTCAACTTAGTTTTGTTTGCTCTCGAAGCCTTTTCTATACCAACTTCTGTTTTCAATAACGACAGAAGTTGGATAAAGAAAAGCCAATTTCCTGCCATTATGTTCTTAAGCATTTTATTGATGGGAGCAATTAGATGTTAAATGGAATAGCTAGATCTTTCCAGTTTCTTATCGTTGATATAGACTGTCTTTATCTTTTCTAGACAAACTGTAGACGCTTAGGAAATCTTCGCATCGTTCAAGACCATTATTTTTAGTTTATATTTCTGGGGCTTGGCGATTGGAATCGAGCTCGGTGAGACCATTCACAGTTGGGCACCAAATTAACTGTACTCTACTCAGAACCACAGACCTAAGAGATATAGAGTAACAAGGTCAGCACATCACCAAGACACACAACTCACACAATGGTTGCTGCGCAAACACCAAAGGCGCGCTCCAACTCTGTATCCCGAATCCGCGACAAGTTGAGCATTGTACCGCCAGATGCCAGCGCATAAAGCACCAGGCTCTACACCGCAAGGTAAACGAGGTTACAGATTAAATATATACATAAACGGAAATTTAAACTATAATAATTTTATACACACACGGGTATCTCCCGATGCAAT
Organism: Agriotes lineatus; assembly: GCA_940337035.1. Taxonomy (NCBI): domain Eukaryota; kingdom Metazoa; phylum Arthropoda; class Insecta; order Coleoptera; family Elateridae; genus Agriotes; species Agriotes lineatus. The sequence goes on from OW679202.1 coordinate 38,957,378, forward strand.
AACATGTCTGATAAGTCTTTGCAAATATCTTCAACATCAGTGATATCCAGTTTTCCTCTTTAATTCATTTGACTGCGACTCATTAATCGAAAATTAAAATTTTAGGTAGGTCCACGTAGAGATACAAAAGAAACCGAAGTTCAAACAAACAATGCAACCCTAAACGTTTATCGCATTAAAATAAACTGTTAACACATCAAGTATTACAAAAGCAAAAAGGTCTGACTTGGGAAGAGTATACGGCACCGATCTAGCGAAGTAATAAAGAAGATTTTGAATGCAAAGTAAAATAAAAGTACAGATTAAAGTGACTCGCGGGTACGATGTTTCAACGAGGTCTCCTGAAACGTAACATGTCTATAAAAATAATGTTATTTATCGCATACAATACACTATGTACGATATAATGGGGTTTATTCCTATACTATTATTGTCACAAACAAAAAATGCCGTCCAAATTCGAAAAGGGCCTCCACCTATAATTTTAAATCAGAGATGGGTAATTTTTACGACGAACGCCATGTACTCAACCATAGGATCGGGAAGCATGTGCTGTGTTGCACAATATTATAACAATTGCAAGTGTTTAGCACTGCCTGGCGTTAAATTGTAAGTCTTGCGGACGTGCAGAATAACGCATACAGCTACTTTATATATCGAAGTAGTAAAGAACAATCAAACTGCAACGAAACGATGAAAGAAAACAGGAGAAACTTGGAAAAGAAAGAAAAAGGCTAAAAACAAATTCTATAAAACATTAGCTCAAATAAAAACAGATATAACCAAGTCCTACCTCAGACCATGTATGTCGAGCAAATCCAGATTATCCTCCAGCAAACAGAAGGGAGCAGCGACACATCAAACCAAACAAACCGAATCCGCTCCATTAAAACGAGAAAAATTCATTCACAAGGCGTCACTTAAAGAGCGCTCCGCACAAAGAGGTTGCGTAACTTCAGTAGCAAGTTTAAAATTCCCCAAAATTTCTGAAATGGGTATCGGAAAGCTATGTCCTATCTCAAAACTGTTTAGGTGCGATGAAACGTACTACGGCGTACTACGTCGTCGGACCTCAGCAAAATCGGGCGAATCGTAACAGTACGTGAGATTTAGCCCTCATGTGGTATTTTAAATTTGAACATGGTGTCTCGTACGCCTTAATTATTATTTGCCCTTTGTGTCCGGTGAACACAATTCTCTTAACCTCTTATTAAAGATTAGTATCAGCCAAAACAAATCTGCTTCTACCTGTAGTGTTCTCGGATTGAAACTGACTTGGACAATGGACAAGGAAATCCAATTCCTCTACATCGACCTAGTGACTTCCGAAACATAGGTAAAAGCAAAATAACAGGATTAAATATTCAAACAACCTACGTGAGATATAGCTTGGGCTACTAGCATGTGAAATATATCAAACCCACATCAAGCATTACTAATTAACGTTGAAATAATTGTCGCAAATACAAAAATTTCTAAATACGGCCCTGGCTTAACTCTGAGCCTGATCTCGCTTATATGCAACTCGGGCACGAATTGCACACCTAAGCACATCTTTTAGATTCGCAAAAACTTAATTCAGCTCAACACAATTCGTAGTAACGTTAACTGCAAACATTTTACTTGGGGCTGACTGTTGCGCAACGTTGAATTCAGCAGATCTTATTTTGCATCATTGACCGTGATGCCTGGAATTCCCGCATGCACTTCTCGACGAAGCCTCGATTTCTGCTTAACTATGTAGATTGTGTTTGCGTACTTGCAAACGCTTACTCGCTGTACTTTTACTCTTATGCAGCAACTCTTTACTGCTGGTTTCTAGCCGCTTTGCTTTACCTTAGATCGTATTGGCAAACTCGCGCACTATACTTTGATGTCACAAACATGTGTATCCCTCAAAAGAAGCTGTACGAAACTGCTCTCTACTTGAGTTGAAACTCGCCTCATTCCGCGAACAGGCTTGGACGTGCGTTTCTCGCTAAACCCATGAATTCTATTTTACAACGCGTTCATTACACAGGACCGGCGTTAAGAGCATTTATAATTCTAGAACATATTGCTTAAAAATAACACAAGAAAATACATATAAAAATACAAGTTGACTTGGACTTTAACTGTGAAAATAAACATTTCAGGCAAGAGATAGCCGAGGCTCGTTTCAGTAATATTTATCAGAAAAATACAACAACAGCTAAGGGCAGTAAACATTAATTGCTTTGGGAGAGAAGTAAAGGTTTTTAAAAGGGATGGTATTGAAAATTCAATTTAAAGAAATCATAAAAATAAAATAACATAGAACACAAGAAATAAATGGAAATGTTCGTTAGGAGATGAACAAACACAGATTGCCAACATTGAAATGGGTTCTAATAGAGACACAGAAATGAAGTCGATCAAGAAGGGGATTATGGTAGATGGCAACGTATCAAAGCCCTCCTTCGTATTATCTATCCAATGCTACATAAACTCAATAAACAAATTATTTTACTTCCAAAATTTGTTAATATACTACTTATTGTTTAAATTTTAGGCGGGTTGTTATTTTTTAATGACAAACTGTAACTACTATACATTTAACATTTGCTCTTCAATATTTAACCAATAAAATAACATTCGAATAAAATTAAACTCCTTTCTGCCTTTCTCAGTATTATTTTTGTTATAACGGATGTAAAATTAAATTACATGAATCTTTCTCGAAAGGTTTCAGGTTAACACAAACGCTAAACAAAATTCTTGAAAAGCTAGTATAACCGACTCAGTGTTCATTTTATTGCTGACTGATTGTAACATTACGACGTGCTATGCCCCAACCCTACAATTCAATCTAAAGGCTTTCTTGTCCGCTCTTCCGGAAGAGTCATCTACAGATGATTTAAGATGACTGGATGATTATCTCCATCTGCTAGTTGTTTCTGAAGGTAGTCCCCACACATCCCGGTTTATGCCTGGGAAGCGGACTGGTCAATTCATTAGATCAACGCTTTCTCTTTGAAGTGATTCTTCTGTGATTGCAGCTCCATGAGGTCGAGCGTTATTGTCCGCAAGAAAGAAGTTTGAGCCAACAGCTTTAGCAAAAAAGGTTACAATAGCCATAATAATATTACCCTCAGCTTTGTGCTGTCGCGGATGCAATACGCACTTCGCTAAAAGGCCGATCAGGATCTTCCCTGAGAGGTATCTGACGTATTAATTATGTAAACAAAGTAAAATCTTGCGCCAACAGTGCGTTTACCAATCAGTTAGGAAAGCAAAGTCTCTCCGCGCTAGCGCTGCGTGCGGCCAGGATTTCTAAATTTGATATCAACTTAGCAAATCCTGTTTCTAATCGACTTAGTCGAAGCAGTGACTCCGGCGTCGGTAATACGAAACTGAGCTGCATTAAAGGATCGATCCTAAGTCCAGTTCTCGCTGTTAATCAGTTGTTTGCAGCCCATTTTTAGCTCGGCGCCTCCACCATATGCCGGTTGCTCGCGAAGCTTTTTTGGGAACTCGCAACTTATTTTCGGGTTACTATAGTTCACCGCAGGCGCCTTAGGAAAATCCCAACGAGTTTAATAATAATATAGCGTAATTGCTACCTTCAGCCTCCTTTCAATGTAAGAGATTTTCTCTACTTAAGCGGCCCAAAACTTTCGGGCGGATTAGGCGTCGAAGGACGACTCGTGTGGCTAAAGATTTAATACTTAATGATTGCATGAAAATAAACTTGCCGTTTTATACATACTGCGGAGTATAGAGAGCTGTTACTTGGGCCAGTGATTAATTTCGGCCGGAACGGCGTTCCGGTTATTACATTATCACTGAAACGCACGTTCCGGCTGTTTCCCAGATAGCTCTATTCCGACAATCGACAAAGTTATAAGTTGTAAACAGAAACCGTCTCCCTTATTGGCAATTAATTCTTCCCTGGCAATTACCAGCAGAGATCCCTAAAAGAAATTTTAAATCAGACTTTCTCAAATTGCCTAATTAAATAATTATTTTTCTATGTATTTATGTACTTATTGTATTGGTGCTGCAAATGGGATTAACCCAAAATAGCAAGTACAGTATAAACATATAAATTACATTTTATTTAATTTAGCCCTTTAACATTCATTTTGGAGGCAAATTCTTGAAATGGTTCTCTACAAAAACGATGCTGTTTTTAAATGCATCAATTGACTGTATCGAACATCTCTTTCATTTGAATTTGTATTAAAATCTGTTCGTAAGAATGCTTTCTAAACCAGTAAGTTATTGCTTAGGCTATACGTAGGTACATTAACATTAATTAAAGCTACTAAAGATGGCAAGTTTATTATTACATTTTTTTATTAATTATTTAATCTGAAAGTCCATGTACCGTTAGATGTTGAACTGTGCAGTTTTTATATTTCAAGTTAATACTATTTCAAGTATTCTTAATTTCTATGTATTTCTGCCTTGTGTTAGTCTTTTGCATTCATTCAAATTAATTCCCCGTTTTTCCGCAATTTGTCGTATATGCTCTTCCCATCTTCCCATCTTATTCATATATTTCCTTTGTTATTCTCTCGTCGTTTTTCATTCTGAGTTGTTTTTGCTGTATTATTTGTTACAAGACCAAACTGTACCTCTCACGGGGGCAGTAGGTCGCTACTTGCCTTGACGTGAATGGTAAGCCGTTTAAAGGGGTGTCAAATCTGACGTACGATTACTTTTTAAAGGTTACATTGCCCCAATCCGTTGATGTTTAGTTTTGCAACAAGTTACCCCGGCTAGTGGGTTAGTCGAGACATAGTAGTATAGTTATTTACCGACACGTTGACACTAGATGAACCTCAACTATCTTTAACCTTATCTGTTATTGCAATTCATTCAATTTTTCTTAAAAATTGCAGTTCTATAACCAATAATTTACTTTGAATTCATTTAGTTCATCATTAGTAAACGATCGATTCATATTTAACCACCAGTATTTTATGTTACGTAATTTCTAGCGATACCTCACAGTAACTGTAGCACACAGCATTGATAATGTGGATAAATTATGACCTAAAGTTCGAAATAGTTGCTAAAATGTAGAATTCGGAGCTGCTGTATTCCCCTTGCCTTTTCATTAACCATTCTTGTTATTTTAGTTCTAGCTTTTTAGTAGACTAAAACTGGCAATAAGCTGTCAATGTGCACCTTTATTTACATAAATATGTGCCCACGTACCTACGTCAAAATTGAAACAAATCCTTCATTATCATGTATCTGAACAGGTGTTAAATAATTTACTGCGATGTATTAGACCGCAATGTGTATACCATAAGCACCTGATATAATTTTCAATGTTTTCTAGTTGCCAAATAATGTTTTGATTGTGTCTTGTTGAACGAGTACTCGCAAAGTCATTTTTGCAGTAAGGAAACTTTTAATATCTAGTTCGATCACTGTTCGCTAAGTCACTTGTGCAGATAACGAACTTTTTAGCAGTTATTTATTGTACCTCTAATTTATTATACCAGTCGACTGAAGTTGGTATTTGTGCCTCTATGATTCTCCAAATATATTACAATTTTCTGAGTAGTAATGTTAGAACAACTTTTGGTAAATATCGTTATAGTGCAATAACGTTAACTAATATATTCTTTGAGAAGAATATTCCACCAAACTGCAATAATGGTTGAAATACACATACCATACAATAAAAAAATTTATAGAACCACTTCGAATCTTTTCCATTCATAGATTAGTGTTTCTAAAAAACATGAGAGTCACAGTAATTGTTTTACATAAACGCTTTGATAGTGACATTATAACAGTATACATAACGATAGTATAAATGACAGTGTAAAATAACTTTATTTAATAGTATTGCACAGCCACACAATGCCTTGCTTCTGATGAAACCTACAGAGTGCATCAAATATGGCTGAATAACCGATGCTTTTATTTCATAACATATTCCCGTATTGGTAACACTCAATTTTAAACAAACAACAAGCACAATTTTAATATAAAATAGAGTGTCCTATTCTATCATTATGTCAATTACAGAGCAACGTTTTGAACTCGAATTTTTCTTTACACAAACTAGTGCTTATTGCATTTTGATCATTTGATTATATTCCGTCAAATTTGATAGATAATTTTTTGAAAACAAACAGTATAACTTTGGATTTGATACAAAATTTAGGTATCAGCTTACAAGATTGTTGCCATTTTTTAAATAGATCTGAGATTTGGAAAGTTCGGTCAAATATGCTAGACAGACTGTGTTTTTTTTAACAAATAAAACAAAATAAGTTCGTGTACGATATCAATGCCAGTTTAAGTTACTTTCATAAACCTATACCTCCCTAAGTAAGGACTACTGACAAGAATATTGCTTTTAAGCATCACAATGAGCAGTGCCCTGCATACAAGTATGATTTCCGTTGCTTATGAGTTATGACCATAGGTTTTGATTTCGCTATGTTGAGGTTTATATCAAATTCTTCACAAGATTTTTCTACTCGGTGCGTTAATATTTGAAGATCTTCAATTAGATTATTGTTAATCTATCTTTGGTTCAGACTCCTTCCATGTATTACAAGTCCTACATTGACGCTCCGAACAGCTACCTTAAAAAGCAGTAGAGACCCCTGTCTTGCACATATCTTTATTTCTACCGCATCTGTCAACTGCAGTTGTTTGGTGCCCATATAAATTATCGACAATACGCGTATCTTTATCATCAATTCAATTTGTTTTGAAAATTTATAAAAGTTTGTCATACCGTACTTTGCTGAAAACTTTCTCAAGATACATTACACATGCCCGTATACTGCAGTGGCGTAAAGGTTTCAAGTTGCGGTGCCAGTTTGCAGTGGCGTAACGGCCCCACGTTGGGCGCCAGTTTGTAATGACTGCCTTCTGTTTCTATGGGATAAAATATATAAATTAAATAGGGAAAATCACTACACTACTCAGGGTATTTTTATTAAATTTGAGAATGTAAAACTTTGCTTGTCAGTATTTTAGGCTAATCAAAAAGAAATATATTTATTACTTTTAATAAAGTGGTTAATTGCCCCTTTCTATATTTTATCGAATTGCAATAATTTTTTGGGCTTGATCCGGCAAAACACAAGACTAATCGCTCAGGTTAGGTTCAAATTTAAGTTCTATCTGAAATTTGCTTTGCTTAGGCTTGCTTTTATCCCTCTAATTATGCTTCTTGCATCTCATTACCAATGCATTTAATAACTTTAAGTACTGTTTAGATTGCAATTAAATAAAATATGTCAACTCTGTGCTTTAATTGGCTTTTTTCAATATGTCTCTCTGCATACAGAGCTAAATTGTAAACTTAAAACCATCTCAATACATTACAACTGGCATCTCGCTATCACTGCATCAACACTTGTAATCCAAAATCCACACTCGTATCTAGAGCCCACTTCGAAATTCAAAATGAGTTTCACTTATCTTCTCTTGTTAAATTGTATTCTTGTTTCAATAATATGCAATCATATTTTTATGGCTTTTCTCTCTAAGCTATTGGTGGGGTAGTCATTGCCAACGTGATAGCATTGATTTTCTGCGAAATTGTAATAAAAATTTATTTTAACCAATCTGTTGGTAAGACTCCTTTGTCGTATATTGTGCTAAATGAGCTTGTTATATACCTCACATGCACTTCAATGCAACTTTCTCTTTAGTAGCGGGCTTGTATTGTATCATTCATGCCATGCTCTGCGTTTCTGATGTCATTAAAAAGATCTTATACAGGGTGTTCATTTAGTGCGCCGATCTGCAATTATGCCTTTAATGTTTTCCAATAAAAAGCATGATTGAGGCAATTTTAATGGGGTTGAAGATTAATTTAACGTGTAGAGGTGTCCCACAAAAGTTTGGCTTAAAAAATATTAATTTTTTAATGGAACACCCAGTATTTCTTTACGGCTATTTAAGCCCCTATAGGTTCTACGTTCAATACTAACTTTTCTTTTAAATTTCTTCTAGCGCTTCCAACTTATGAACGATTTTAGTATTTTTTGTTAATATCAAGCTTTCATTTAAAACGTCACATTTTCCCCACTTTTGAATATTTCTTTCCTGAAAATTAATGGAGCCGTCATCTAGGATACAAATATACTAAAGTTCAATAAATACGGAATATTTTATAACAGGGTGTTCAAAATACTGGGTTTAATTTCAATATCTTCAATCTTTGTTTTCTCGTTGTTTTTAATGAAACACCATATATTTTATTAGAGGAATAAATAGAGCATTAAGTTTCCGTTATTTTGACCAGAAGATGTTATACTTTATTCGAAAGAGTGTTTGAGAAATTAAGCTTTTTAATAGAAAATTACTATGAATGTGTACTATCTAGCATAAGGTTCATAACAGTGCTGATAAAAAACCGATTTGTTAGTTAACCGGTTTTAGATTAACCGCAATTTTTTCATGAATCAAACACCGGTAAACCGCTTAACCAAAAACCTGATTTTAAATCGGTTCGCCAACCGATTTGTAAATCTGTTTAAGAAGCGGTTTATAAAGCGGCTTATAAAGCAGCTGTCAAAGCGGTTTATAAGCAAATTTAAAAGCGATTTATAGGCCGGTTTAAAATTGATTTATTAATTGATTTGACAGTCGGTTGTTAATAATAAAGATGCGTGGGTATAGCTTCCACATTTTATAAGTATAAATATATTATCTTTGTTAGAGCGGTTTATAAGTCGATTTTAAACCGGTTTCCAAACTAATTCGTAAACAGATTTAGAATGGGTTTTTAAGCAGGTTTACAAAATGGTTTATGAACCGGTTATATTCAGGTTTTCGGTTCAGCGCTTTACCCGTTTTTTATTTATAGGAAAACTGTAGTTAACCGAAAGCCAGTTAACCGTTTCAAATACTCATTGGAATAAAGTATAACATGTTGTTGTCAAATTAAAGGAAAATTGAGGCTCTATTTGTTCCTGTAATAAAATATAGGACTTTTCACTTAAAAAAAATGAAGAAAATAAAGATTCAGCATATTGAAATTTGAACACCCTGTATTAAAATATCGGCCGTTTATGAAACTTTAGTATTTTTGTATTCTAGATGACGACCCCCTCAATTTTTAGAAAACAAATATTCAAAATGCGAGGAATGTAAGTTTTAAATGAAGTTTGATGTTGAGAAAAATACTAAAAACCTTTAGAAGTTGGAAAGGCTGAAAGCAATTTAAAAAAAGAGTTCGAATTGAACGTAGAACTTACAAGGGCTTAAATAGCCATAAAGAGATACAAGGTGTTCCATTTCAAAAATTAGTAGTTTTTTGAGCCAAACTTCTTTGGGACATCCCGTATATGTCAAAATAGTTGTTGAATGTGCCTCTTTCAACCCATTAGGGGTACCTCAATCTAAATTATTATTGAAAAATAACCGACAGCGTAATCGAAGACCGGCGCACTAAATGGACACAAGGTATATACTGCTTCAATTTTCCCGTTACCGTTGTTGGTTCGTTATAACTGTCTTTATAACTGGTTCTTGTCTAAAATGAGCTAGAAGGTTGTCTTCCATACTTTTTGTTATTTTTCGTTCTTCAGTTTTTCCGTCCAATTTTCCCATTGGTTTTGGCTTTAGGGAAATCTTTTTAATCGAAATCTTAGCTGAGCCAACAATAAGCTGTGGTCTGTCGTTACATTTTCGCCGATTTTACACTGTTTCTGAATGTCTTATTTATAGTTGTATTGTAGTAAAAATGTTTTTGAGACAATTAACCCTTTTGTTAAGCAGAAGCATACTAACAGATCTCTCCTATCATCTTGCATTCCAAGTCCATGATCTTTTATTTCTCTTGCCCTAGCGAAGGCTCCCATTAGTATGAGCACATCGTTCTTTGTTAAAAGTAACACCTGTTCAAGTTGTGCGTAGAATTGTTCTATAAGAACTGTGTTTATGGTTACTGTTGTTATTTTTACTTGTATCATGATTATTCGAGCTGAGATCTGAATGACATTTTTGTAGCTTTAGAAACGTCAGGTGATACAATTATAGCTAGTTCACTTCGATGTTCAATCGTTTCATCTTCTGTACTGTATTGTAGACCTCGCCTAGTTACAAGTCTCCAGAGAATATCTAACTTAAACCAATTTGTAGCTCTTCTTCTCAGTATTAAGTCAGTACTAATGGATGCTGCCCTCCACCAAGTTTGGTTGTTCCTCTCAAAATCGGGGTATCGAAGTTCTCATTTTGAAGAAAGTCTTCTTCATTTCCAGCGTTGCTTACGTTGTCGTATTCACGCGTAACTCTGGGCAAGGGACCTCTCTTAGGTACTAGTTTCCTGGGTCAGAAAACTCCTAAAATCTGCAGTGAACATGGTCGATTTACCTCACTGAAGCTCCTACCCGCTCTTCGGCGAGCAGTATGTACTAGAATTTTTTGTTTTTCTTGTAAATTGTAAATGCGAAAGATTTGTTTTTCTAATTCAGTATATTTCTTTTAAATAAAAAGTCTTGTAATTTGCTTTTTCAAACATTCCAATTATTTTTAAAGTTAAATATTTTACTCGTAAAAGGTTACTCTTGTTATATAAGATCATATTGCAATATAGACACGCATTATAATCCTATTTAATTACTACTTACTTACGTACTTAATCCTTCCTCTTTCTATCGCCAGAGTAGTGTAGGTTGAGGGTGTCGTTCTTATTATTTAGCATTTGCTTATTATCCATTTACATGCAAATTAAAAATATATATTCAAATCATTGCCTTGATCTCGTATTGAATACTAAGGCCACACTCAAATCTGATACAGTAAGCCAATAATTCTCCATGTAAGTTAATATAATAAATGTCCAACTAGTAATTACTTCTAACACCTCTTTTATACCTACAGGGTGATTCACAAAAAAATTAAAAAAAAGGGTCCTTTATTTTTTAGCAAATCGCCTTGTATTTAGTACATAATACCTTTGCTCGTCCTACAGGTTTAATATGATACAACAGATGTGCATCACCCTAACACCTTCTAGAAAATCTTTCTAGCCGTCTACTCTTTTCCATCTTTTGTTAGACTCATTTTGTAAATTATTTTCTAGAATAGCAATTATACTATCGTGTTTATCAGCAGAAGCTTCTATTAGAGTCGGTTGCTTAACCCTTACATGTTCTGAATCATATATAAAATATTTTACAGGTTTCCAATATTTTCAGAATCGTTTTCGTCGATGCCAGTCTTGTAGATTTATCTTTACGAACCTCAAAATCAATGTTTTAGAAATCGTCTGAATTTATTATTTCATTTAGTTAGTCATTAGTAAATGATAGATTCATATGTAACTACCAATTTTTTACGTTGCATAATTACTAGCGATACGTCACAGTAACTGCTATAAAATGAACGAACGCCTAACCATACTACGTTTGTAGTATACAGCATTGTGCCTAAATTATGATCTAAAATTCAAAATAGTTGCTAAAATGTAGAATTCGGAGCTGCTGTATTACCTCTACCTTTCCATTAACCATTTTTGTTATTTTCGTTATAGCTTTTTAGTAGACCAAAACTAGTAAGAAGCTGATTAAATGTGCACCTTTACAATGTTTACATAAATATGTGTCCACGTATCTACGTCAAAATTGAAATAGATCCTTCATTATCATAATCTTAAATAATTTACTAAGCTATGTTAGACAGCAATGTGTATACCATAAGCACCTGATATAATCTTTAATGTTTTCTAGTTGCCAAATGGTGTTTTGGTTGTGTCTTGTTCAACTAGTACTCATAAAGTAATTTTTGCAGACAGGAAACTTTTAATGTCTAGTTCGATCACTGTTCGCTAAGTCGTTTGTGCAGATAACGAACTTTTTAACAGATATTTATTGTACCTCTTATTTATTATACTAGTAGACTGAAGTTGGTATTTGTGCCTATATGTTTTTCTAAATATAGGCCAGCGCTAAGAAGCTCCTACCCTCTCTTCGGAGAGCAGTGTGTACTGGCACTTTTTGTTCTTTTCTCGTAAATTGTAAATGCGAAAAATGTGTCTTTCCAATTCAGAATATTTCTTTTAAACAAAAAATCCACAACAATTTATAAAGGACGTTGAGCAATTATAATTAATTAAAATTTTATTTATAACTAGCGGACCCGACAGACGTTGTCCTCCCCGCTGCCTACTATTAGCGAGTTCAGCAAACGCTTTTTCGATATTCGCATATTCGATTTTTTTCATTTTAAACAATATTGGGGGGTGGTAGGGGGGTGAAATTTTGGGGTTATATGTTCTGATATGCGAGAAATCTTAAAAAATTAAAAAAAGATCGTCAATTTTTTTCTAAAGAATGCCTAGAACCATATTGCAGCGCCACCTACTGGAGCCAATTGTGAATCTAAACCATCCAGGGAGCCACTCACACACACACACAAAATTTCATCAAAATCGGTCCAGCCGTTTAGGAGGTGTTCAGTCTCGTACACACGTACAGAAGAATTATATATACCGGGTGACAATGAAACTACTACCCACGACGGCATTTCGAAACGGTTAGAGATAGAAATATGCAATTCGGTATGTCGATAGAGTTGAAAATACTCCGTTTTTCCGTAAAATACAAACAAATAGGAATTACGGCATATGTTTAAGCGGCTCTATTGCAAAAACTATTAATTTTAGACATGGAGTATGTTAGACAAAAGTTATTTAGAATTGTGCAGAAACTATAAAAAGAGAAAATATATAGGGTGTCCCATTTAAAATAACAAAGTCAAGGCCATTTTCGGTGAAACCGGAAACGACATTCAATTGTTTTGATATTACAATTGTTCACAATTTTCAACCCTATCGACATACCGAATTGCATATTTGTATCTCAAGCCGTTTCGAAATGCCGCCGTGGGTAGTAGTTTCATTGTCACCAGGGTATATAAAGATTACCAACTTAAAGAGCTCTTTAAGTTTGAATGATCTTTTACGACGCTGCAATTAAATTCATTTATTTATAATATCATAATATACTACGGGATACTGTTTCGCCGAGACGAATTTGCTTTTGATGCATGGAAAGTGTTCTTTGTGGGAGCGAGAAAGTGAAAAATGTACAGCTCGTATCACTTAACACATTATTAGTTGCCGCCAATGCATACACAAGTTATTGGACGGGAACGAATAAATGCTAAAACAATTTTAATAAGCAAATTTAAAAGTATAAATAAAATATGTCAGATCTGTCAATGTTTTTAAAACAAACATATGAAGGCCAGTTTCTATATTTTCTTTTTCGTAAAACCTGCTAACATAATTTTTATTTCATATTTTTATATTTTATATTTATATGTGTAGGTTGTAATCGTTGGCGATTTAGAACCGCTCGGTGACTACCTTCGCTACTTACTTACACCAGATGAAAAGTTAGAATGATGAAGAAGTCAAACGTACCGCCCCCATTTTAGTTCACTTTCACTACTTTAAGACATCTCACTTAATTATCTCGAAGGCCATCTGAATTACTTAACAAGTGTGCATACAGTTTTCCAGTATAAACCATCCATCACTTTTAAGAGAAAACTACAAGTTTGACATTTCAAATTCTCTTGACGTTCATAAAATGTGTAATTGTTTATACCACTAACATCTATGTAGAAATTAACAAAATTCAATTAAGTATCAGTAAGTTATGAATGTAGTAGTACGATTCGAGTATAACGCTCTACTGGAATCCCTAATTCTGGAAAATTTAAGAGTGGTACCTAACAGCTGCTCTGTTCGAATGTGCTCAATATTCAACTGCTAACTAAAAGTACATTCATATGAAAATTGAATGGAAAGTGTTGAATATTGTCATTTACAAGCGTAGATTGCCTGCTCATTCTTGAATTATTTTTGGTTAGCAATAGGAGTAAATTTTCCACATTCTTTCGATTTAGAAAATAGGACCTATGGTACTACTACTTATCTTTTATGGTTTCTTCGTAAACAATTTTCTCATATTCGACGGTTTGCAGGTAAAATCTAAATAGTTAGAAGATAAACCAAAGTAAGTGGTATTGGACACGAAAGAAATAAACAAATTAAATAAGTAGATAAAATTAATAGATAATATGATAATATAAAATGAAAATACAAGGGTATGACCGGTATCCTAGACATTGGGGATACCATACTGCAATCTTTAATTGATTACGTGAAAACCTTATTCTGCAGATGAAGTCGGACAAAATAAAGACATCTTACCAGTTCCAAAAACCGTTCGAAGTATATGTTCCAGAGCTGAAAGAATGAAACAAGGAAGAAGTCTTAACCAAACTAAAGGTAGAAGTCTGGTACACAGACGGATCAAGAACATAAAATGGAACAGGTCTGGGTATTTATGGCACGGGACCAGGAAATGCAATGAGCGTAAACCTAGGACACTATGCAACAGTATTCCAGACCGAGGTAACAGCAATTCTAATCTGCCCCAGTTAATGGTACAGAGATCCTACAAAGGTAGGAGAATATATATCCCGACGGATAGCCAAGCGGCTTTAAAAGCGCTGTGATCCAACCAGTTTAACTCAGAACTGGTATATGAATGCCATAGAAAACTGGTTCAACTGGGAGAACACAACAAACTGAGCTTGTTGTGGGTCCCAGGTCACCAGGAAAGAATAGGCAACGAAAAATCAGATAAATTAGCAAAATCAGCCAGCACAATCCAGCTAATAGGACCAGAGCCCACCTGTAACATAGCTTATAGCAGGGAGCAAACTAGAAGCTGGTTAAGAGAGATAAACAGCGCAATTTCTGGTACGACTACCCTAAAGCAAGGCAGTTTAGAAACTGCATAGGGGAACCATCCAAGAAAGCGAAACTGGCACTCCCGGAAAATGGAAGGGAGAAAATAAAACACATAACAAGTATAACTACTGGAAACTGTTATATGAACAAACATATGCACACAATAGGAGTGGCAACAAACACAGACTGTAGATTATGTGAAGAGAGGACGAGACTCCGATTCACTGGTTATGCGAGTGCGAGGAACTCATAACTATACATCATAAACACTTTGGAAAAATAACAATCGAACCCGCACTGCTGATAAACACCTCATTAAACGCACTACTAAACTTTTTGAGGCCATCGAAATACCTCTGTGGGGCAATGTGAAGCACTAAGATCCACAATAGGTCTTTTAGATCGCAGTGCAAAAGGGGGCACAAACCCAACCAGAAGTATAATAATAAATCTGTACAAAAACATAAGATACTTCCATAAATTAAATAATGCATAGCAACCTTTTAACTGTATATTTTAAGATGTTTCTAAGTATACATTTTAAATTCTGTATCAAATGCAGACCTAATTTGAACATTTAAAAAAATATCTTCAGTTTAAAAATATGAAATACAATTTGATCTTGATGATGCAGTAGCATGAGAAAGAGACATTCTCTTAAATAGCTAACTGCTGCAAATACTTCTTTTTAGATAGAATGAGCTCTTGATTGTCTAAAAAAATAAAACGTGCAAGGTACCTACGCGTACAACATTAAAAACGTCAGTTGTGAATTACCACCGTAATTAATTTTGCAGTGCCCTTGTTTCTCACTTTATTCTGGAAGATAGGTGTTTACAAAATATTAGCGGTTTTTAAAATATACACGTGGCAGAACAAACACGTATTTCTAAAGCAACGATCAAACTTATGCGACCAGAAATAGGGGCACTTTAATTAAAAAAGCTAAGAAATGCTTAACCCAATTCTCATTTAGTCCAACTCGTGTCTGGTGGAGCAAATTGAGCTGTATAGTTTCAGAAATATCCAAACAATTAGTTAATGAGGCTTTAGTGTTTTTGAAAGCTTTCTTCACATTAGTCTCCTGAAACCTACGGCAAATAGGTTTTCGAGTGTGATTTGCTCAGAAAAAACACGCCGCGTTTTCCGACATGAAAGGATATTTACCAACCTGAAATAGGATTCTTCGGCTACCTTCACTTAAGTTGGCAAAATAACAAGACGGAAAATCATGCGGTTGAAGCTGGCCACTGTTCTAGTTTGCAATTCAATACCTTCCGTAAAACAAGCTCCTTGTAATTACGGGAAGGATATTCAATTGAATTTATTAACATTCGCAAATTCAAAAGTGTCACGTCTTCTGCCGGGAAAAAAGTTTCGCCGAGATACTTTTTAAATTAATAGATAAGTTTTAAACCGAATTTTTCCCAGCTACGATACTTAACACAAAAACTTTACACCCTCCAACTTTCATTGATCCACTTTTCTCGTTGAAACTTTTCTAGAGAAATTTTATTTCGCATGTTAATGATTTCGCTTAAAATTTTCTAAAGTTCCTGCAGTTGCTGAGAAATTTTAATGCCAATTCAAATGTGACTCGTTAGGGCTGAACTAGTTCACTCTGTTAACTTGTAATTAAAACTAACTGGAATTTAAAATTGAATACGAAAATTAAAAATAAACATCGCAGACATAAGTTCTTGGCAAATAATATTTTTCTAAACTGGACGGGTTAACCAGCCATTATTCAGGGGTGCGGTCGAAGATGGCTTGTAGAGGTACAATTTGTTTGAGAAAACGCTTTAAACTTACCAGTAAGAGGAGAAGCTTTGTCTTTATGACAATTTTTCAAACAGATGAAGGTGTAACCGCAAAAAAAACTAAATTACGCTTGTAACGTCACAAATTAAATTACTGAATGTTTTAGCGCCTCGTCGTTACACAGCCTTTCTATATGACAGATAAACATAATCTTTCTATATGACTAGGCTAATAAATCTATAGCTAGGGTTATTTTGTTAACATCGCAAGTTGTCAGGGAATTTTGACGCTACTTAACTTTTTTTTTAATCTTTCATTTCTCTAGTTACTTGTTGGTGGAAACACAAAATATACTATAGAAATTCTAAGCAAATTTGCTTGAGGCAATTAGGCTTTTTAGTTTTTATACTAATTGATGAAAATGCGTTTTATTAACATGAACATTTTAATGTTTACAATAACACTTATAAGCCCAAATGCCAACTAAGGGGTGAGTCAATTTCATGGCATAGCTTTAAAGTACTTAACAAGCATTGGTCTACAACTTTATCAGTTGGATTTGTCAGTTTGAGTTATGGGTTTAATTTATCAACATTTATCAACTTTGTCGATTTTTTAACGTTCTTCTGTGTTTTTATACGAGTTTGTCTTTAATTATGATTGCGATCGAAACGATTATTTGAGAATTCTAACTACTGTATAAAATAGTCGTGATTTTACCATTACAAACACGCGTTGTATTTTCAATTTGTCAGATTGCTAAGTAACTTTAACCACAATATTTTACGTTCGTATGCAGGCAGTTGAATTATTATTGGAATGATATATATATGCTCAGCCTATTAAATATAACCATTATTATTTAATATATGGTTTTGTTTTCTTGGTGTGTTGTTCTTAAACGATTAGGAGAAATATCTCGAGAGGCTCTATCGAGGTATCATTAATTATGCTACAGATCCTGGCGCCCATTCATTAATATTGTAATTATAACGATTGGTCCTTTATCTTGTAATGAGACCACGATCACTCTATCCGTTCTATTATTCAAAAGCTAACGGGTATTCCCAACTGCATAAGATGATTTGGTGTATAATTTGTTTTGTTATAACCGTCGGTTATAACACAACACTCAATTTTAAATACAAATTTTTTATAAATAACCATCTAGACATTGTTGTCCTTTTATGTCCTGCATCTTGTGAGCACAAAGAAGTATGTTGATTTGTATTGGTGGCCTCTAACCTTATATCTATAAAGACGGTGCGGGCTAATCTCAAATTTGATTTTCATATTGACACCTCCGTTAGTTGCAAAAAGCTCAAACAATATACCCTATGTCCGCAGGAGTACACACTATAAGGAAAAGATAATTCTAATACAATAAAAAAAATAAGTAGCGCTAAGATCGCCGACATGCTGAAACGTTTGCCTTTTGTGAGTTTGGTTGTGACACGTAGTTAATAACTTTTCAAAATTAAAATAAATACGGGAAAATATACGGTACCAGAAAAGGCACAAATTCTGAAATGGATTTATTACAACCAGAGGCAAGCGGCGAGCCAGAAGCCAAACCTTAGCATGCAAATGGTCACATCACTAGCTGATCTTTCTATTCTATTACTATTGTATCATTCATATGTAGAGCACTCTTGTGGTCGCCTTTCATGATAAACGTACATTAGTATTTATTGATAAATCCACTTGAAAAGGTTAATATTTTCTAACCAATCGTTTACACAGTTTTGCTGAAAAATACAAGAAATACAGAAAACTTTTAAAATCAGAATTTGGAGTAAAGGCAGCTCCAAAAAATATCAAATACATCTAGCAGTATGTATATATCCAATCTAATTCAATGCACATACCGAGACAATATAGCCCCGGGCAAATAAAACACAGTCAAAGGGTGTGTGATGTACAAATTCACTGTGTTGAAAGTTAGCTATAAATGCACTATGTAACCATCTGACAGTAAAATGAAATAACATTTGGAGTAAATTTCCAGCTTCCTAATTTAATTGCTTTAAATATCTTAAAGTATGTAAAAACCACAACAAATTTTCTATTCTGTCTGATAAATATTTGAATGAATTTTTATAATCACCAAGATAGAATTAGGAATTAGGAAAAAAGCTCATCTTATAACCACTTTAACTACTGAAAACCTTCATTAGAAACAGCAGCCCTTCCAATATGATACCTGTAGGTAAATCCCCGTTTACGACCTGCAACAGACTGGTTACTAAGAAAGGGCGGGTCTTCAACTAACAAACCAGGGCTCGCTTGCGATAGCAAAGTTTGTAGATACGGGAACAAATTCTTGTTACTGAGTAGGACGCCACCAAGTGATCATCAGCGGGTGACGTAATAGACAAACTTCACCAGAAAAATATTTCTGCTCAACTCGCGGAACCAACTTACCTTGCCTCTATTTTCACTAAAAAAACAATTTCCGTCGCTGAAATAGCGTACTGTATTTTGCTTCACAAGAAATAAAACAGTAGGTAAAAAATATAATACCCCAAAATAAATACAGTTTTCGGTGGGCACAGCTGCAAATGCCGAGACCCGCAATAAATTACCCTTAAAAATTGTACCTGCACGCGTGACGTTACACGGGATAGAAACTACGGAAGTCAGTTTTTATGACTTATTGATCCCCAGATAAAAATGCGTTCAAAATTGAAATCATTAAGTAGTCAATTACACTTTTACATACGCATATTAATTGCTATTGTGTTCAAAATGGACGTTAATACACACGAGCATTGTTAAAACAGTAGCGTACGTTTACTCAACTTAAAGTAGCTATTTCAAAGTTGGCGGCAAGATACGAGGGACAAAGCCGTCTGATCATAGAGCTCAAATGAAGATTTAGGGTTGGCGGCAACCGCGCTAGCGATGTCAGTGGAGATTCTGACTCCCAGTTCCTAGTTTGCCGATTCTTTAAAGCGAGAAGATAGCTAAAGACAGGTGTAGCGGAATACAGTGTTGAAGACTGACTTGAAATAAAGCAATGAAGGGCGGAGCTAGTGAGGTGCTTACGATATCCAGTATAAAAGGCTTTCCGATGCACCAACGAGAGCTGAACAAAAGTTCAAAATGAATTTTTGCCTGGAAAGCTGCAGATCCGGCGAAAAAGACAAGTATCACAAGGTCCGTAAGACATATCGCACTAAGTGCAAGACCCCTAACTGCGCCTTAACAGTAGCCACCAAGTTACTGTTCGCTGGAATAAAACCACTCCTTCAAACCAACATAACATATCACCATCATCAAAATCAGCCGTTTTATATTCAATGGCGGCTATAGGCTATACTACGTTTAGCGCGTTTCGAATCACTTCTGACTCAGACGTGTGCGTCATAGAGTTACGACAGCCTCAATTCAATGGGATCGCTGTTTTGGGTATTCTTTTTAAGTTCTAGTTCAAAAAAAAGTTTTATCATGAGACTGTTTGTTGTTCCTTGTGACATCCATCTCGGGCGACAGAAAACACACTATACCATTAAATCCAGGTATTTAGTTTCACTGCTTTCGCCCAACGAGTCACCGATGTCTCGTTACACTCTATAGAGACACATGATTCGTCTCATCAAAGACTCGAGACGTACGCAACAGAAGGTTACAAAATAAAACGATGCACTGAACGTGTTAAGTTTGTGCTATGTTGTCCCTTTTCTGTTGTGTTTAATGTAGCTGCATCGCAAAGATCCGAAAGATCCGTGTGGCAGCATGAGAACAACGTGCGCGCTATGCGCGGCCTGCTTGCTTCCCATTCGAATCCTTTACACAGGCGCTGAAATCGAGCTGAGTTCGAATCCCGTCTGCAATTTTTTGTTGATTTAATTTGTATTAGCAAATATAGTGTCCGTATTATCAAGAACGTTAAGATATGTTTACCCCTAGTTGCCTTTGATTTTTCAAAGTATTTAGTGTCACAAATTCCACTTGCGAAGGAAGTTCTGAGTAAAACCCTTTTCAGATTTTGTGTGCGATGTTCTCTGGCGAAGCAAGGTTCTGTTTGAACGACTGTATTACAAAACATTATTGTCGGTACTAGTCGAACTATAATATCCATTGCATGAAGGACATTTTTACTCACCGTCCACAAAAAACTAATGTGAGGACTAGTATCGTTAGAAATCTAGACACGCATGCTGGTCAAAACACTGAATGTTTCTAACATTTTTTTGCCATTTTAGACTTATTGGAAACGCTATATGTAGAATACTATTCTTTATGTGGAATAAATCAAATGGGGGTAATTACCTCTTATATAGCCAAGCAGTATTTATCAGATACTCCTATCTACAATTGACAGAAAATAATAAAAAAGTATACTAAATATCTAGAAATACAATAAACAAAGTATTTAAACAAACATTAGCCATACGCTACAGGGCAGCAATCACCCCAACAAGCGAGTTAAGGAGCGCATATTTCAATTATTGCTTTATTTCTTCAATGGTATTGTAACGGTCGAAAATAGTTTTGCCCGTCTCGCAATATTTTTCCAACTGCCTTCGCAAATTGTCATTTTTGTTAGATTCCTAAGCTCCTTTATTTTAAATAAAGCGCATGTGTGTGGAGCATGTTGCCTAGCATTCTGATATTTCAAATTGGCACCCCGTTCGTGTTGAGCCTTTGCGAATTTAACTCCAGACTACAACGGAAGGACATCGGCCCTTTTAAACCGTTAGCATTCCGCGTCGGGATGAAAAGCGGGCCCTTGACTGTTAATTCACCAGCAATCTTTGATGTCCATCAGCACCTAAAGGTATACAATAAAATTATTATTTCACCTGGCTTAACTTGGGCGACTCGTGGGCCTCTACCTCTTTGAGCAGTTTTCCTAATAACTCCATTATCGTTGGATAACCCCCAAAAGATCCTGTAGTTGTTTTGTAGACCACAGAGGTGGCACGCCCTAGGCCAATGCATGCAGTTTTAGAAGCCGCTAGAGAGGGTGGGAAACCAAGGTCAGGTTTTTTACCTCTATCATGTTCCTGTACGGTGTTAGAGCGGTCGGTTATTAACATCAGAGAAAGTTAAGAAAGACACCCTAGAGCTTTTCTATTAGTTCAAGCTATCAAAAGTTTAGTAATAACTAGGCTGCTAACTTGAGGCTGAAATATTATTATTTACAATTGTTTGCTTGTTTTGATAACAGTCAAATCATTTTAAGTAGTTGTGGATTTTCACTAATGTTCTGTTTCAATTAGCTTGCATGGCTTTCACCGAAAAGTTTTTTATAAAGCAATTATTTTTGACGAGTAACAAATGTGCTCCGTTTTCGAGAAGCCTCTGCGACAAGAGTGCGTAACGCGATTAAGATTAAGTAGTAGCTTTTTGTAAGCACCTACTGAGGCTACAAATCAGTTAGTGTAATTTCACTGTTCGATTCCAAGGCCTAAGTAATCACTTCTTTCATTTGCTAGCATACCTCCATACTATTTAATCTTATAACTTTGTTTTAACAACGCCTATTTTAGAAATTCAATACTTGAAGCAACAATAATATTCCCTCCACTTTCTAAAAGCAACTTAAAATTTCAATTCCCTCATTAAGCATATAGCTCTCAATTCCAACATGTTCCTATTTTATAGCATAATCTGAAACGGATCTTTTTTAAAATAGTAATCCAGTAAAAAGTTACATCGTTCTCTAACAGGTAACTTATTTTTGCGCCACCATGTGTATTCAGCAAAAGCAGGAGCAAATATTAAGTCCAGTCTTTTATATATAATCTTCTTGAGTCAGTTAATAGATAAAGCAAATTATGATGTTCCTTTTATAAAATCTCGACAACCAAAATGACAGTTTTAAAGGGGGTTTTTAGAACAGAAGGTTGCCGAACAAGGAAATCAATCAGGAAGAACGAGTGAGCTTTATAATTAAAATCCGGCTGGGAAATTTTCATATGGGCCAGGAGGCTAAATCGGGGTTGTTAAAGTAATTAATTACCGGCAATACTTGGCGTCAACATCATCTCGAGAAAGGCTTCGCGATCAAATTCTTTGTTATTTGTTGGCACGGCGCCGATATCGATTCTAACCACTCTTCTAACCGAAGTTGCTGGTGTCGGTATTAGAACAGAACTTGATGAAGGAGCAGCATCGCGCTATCCTCTAAACTGAGCCGCCGAACCTTCCATCCAGCTATTTCATCTCCTCTATACCGATTTTCTGCCTCTGTATTTTTGCCTTTCTTTACAAACACACGTTCTCGCGAATGGCATCAAATCGAGACTTACCCATTCAGCAGATACATCTCCTCACAAAGGACGCCGGAAGATATGCGGTCATTCCGAAATTTCTGCATACTCAAGCCTCCATGAGAGGAAATTAAACTGCGCCCCCAATTTAACGAATTTATTCGATAACTTCAATATTGACACGCTGAAATATAATAACGGTTATATTAACCCACAACGGAACCCTCTGGTTGATGTATTTTTGAATTTTATAACCTCCTCCGGTTTGATTAACGATGTATTCTACAGCCAAACTCACAGCGAACCTTCCGATTTACAAATACCACTCCCAGCAAATAGGATCTGGAATTTGGTTGGTAAACACTAGTTTGAACTGAATATGTTTGTGAATATTAAAACAACTACGCATGCATACTATAAAACTCTTTACCCAGAATTTCCCTCGTCGACATTGTGACAATAAATAATTTTAAAAATAAAATTAAGTTAGGAGTAAAAATACCTTCGCGTTTCTAATAAACTAAATAAATTTTCAAATAAAAAAAACCTTAGCGGTGGTCGTATTCGAATGGCAGGCGAACCGCGCGTGCAGCTCCAACGTTTTGTGGGATATTCTGAGGAGCTGGGCAATTTCTACCTGCGCCACGAAGTACGGACCTTTCGAATTAATGCGTCGCAGCTATATTTAGTAACGCGTTAATTTGTGTCTTAAAACAGTTATTCTGTATCTATTGGCTCCCATTTTTTGTAAGAATAAAGCCTGCACTATGTACAAATGATTACTTGTATATATAACTAAGTTAAATAAAAAATAAATAAAATTTGATTTTTAAGGTGCTCACTCTGTATATTGTTATGATATCATAAGAGTGGATATAGTTTGATAATAAATACGATAAAAGAATTTGGTAAAGCATTGTAGTCAGTCTTTGCAAAAGTTTAGAATATAAAAGGTTATTTGAATTAAATTTTAAATAGAGATTATATTTTAAGAAATGAGAATGGAAAGAATAAATTTCATATAGTTTAATTTATAAAGTAAGATGTTAAAAGATAGAAGTTAGTTACTACTGATATCAGATACGACAGACCAAATTAAAATATTAAAAGATAACAAAGTATGTAGGTATCAAATGTATATTTTAATATAGTAAGCATCAATAATGAAAATACGGTAGTTAGGAGAGTTGTTTTGAGAGTAAGAATAACAAACTCATAAAATGTATACAGAATTTTGAAAACTCCTTTTTGATATAATAAAAAATTTGAAATTATGCCTTATTTGTATAAATATTTTGGTGGTATACAAATAACAGGGCTTTTAACAAATCTACGTGGTACAAAAATATGAGAAAGTAATTTTGAAGTGATACAAGTACATAATCGGTGAAGAGATTGTGCAATACAGTTAATTAGATAGAAATAACCAGAAAACTACAGTATTTGAATAGATTTGGATTGAGCTGCTTTATTGGAACTGATACAGTTTATGGGAAGGAGTGAAAAGGATTTGACTGGTGTGGATTACTGCAAGTGTAGGAGCCGTGATGAAGGACTGATGTATCTTCCTGGGAATCATTCTGAGTGATTGGTGGTATTTGGATATTTCATTTTCATGCAGAGGACAGATCATCGTGACAATTAAACCAGAAAAGAAGTAATATTAGTTGGAGTACATCAAGGATAGTTTACTGGCAGAAGAGGGTTGTGAAGGAGTAATATAAAAGTCGATAGGTGCAGTCTTAGTAAAAGGAGTTAATTGCAGTTGGACGTGTTCGTGTGGTGACTAGTTGTACAAGGGGATCTGTGGTGCTGGATGTGCAATTAGTAGAGTCAATAAGGTTGGTTAGTAGTTTAGTCTAGAATAAAAATGAAGTAGATGAACAATATTTATTACTTGCAATAATTAAAAGAGTTATTACTTACTATAAAAGATAGAGAAAGTCATACATCATAATAATATTGAAAACAGTGTACGTTGGTCGTATCTGATTACAAGTAGAAGAATTATTTTGAATTCATTCAAGATAAGTGACATTTAAAGTCATTTGACAATTGAAATTTATTCTGAATATGACAAGTCAAATATAAGACAACTAGATAAAAGAACCTAACCCTGATGATTGAGTTTTCATGGCAATAATTATTTTTAAAAGAGAAATCATTTGAAATTAATTTTTAAATAAGAAATAAATAATCACAGCTAGCAGAGCAGGGCAATTGAATTAAATACTTATGGTACAGAAACGTGAAGTCATTGCAATATATTTGTCTGAAATTTTTCCGGTTTCATTCCAGGTTTATACATAATGTGCATGCAAAATATCGGCTTCCCCGACAAATATCTTTTGAGTTATACCGCCAACAGACAGACAGACATACAAACAGACAGACAGACAGACAGACAAATAGACGGAATTGAGAAAACCTGTTTTTCGTCATCTAGGGACCCTGAAACGTGAAGATGTGGAGAAATCTCGGAAGATGATTTTTTCGTGATTACAATCTTTCAGACGAGGGAAGTAAACATGTATAAACGGGTTTACTCAGAACTTCCCTCGTCGACATTGTGACACTAAATAATTTTAAAAATGAAATAAAGTTAGGAGTAAAAATATCTTCACGTTTCTATAAATTAAACAAATTTTCAAATAAAGGAAACGTTACCGGTGGTCGAATTCGAAGGACAGGCGGACCACGTATGCAATCCCAACGTTTTGTGGGATATTGCAAGGAAACGGATTATTGCTACCTGATCTACGGAGCACCGATCCTTCGAATTCCTGCTTTGCAGCTATATTCAGTAACGCACTAATTTTTTGCTCCTTTTTGTATCGTACAATATTTATTCTGTATCTATTGGGGCCCATTTTTGGAAAGAATAAAGCTTGCGCTATGTACAAATTATTATTTGTATTTATTGCTAAGTTAAATAAAAAATAAACAAAATTTTGTTTTTTTAAGTTGATCGCCCTTATATAGTTGTCCAAAATTTTCTCGGTTTCATGCCAGGCAGATATATAATGTGTATGCATAATATTGTCTTCCTCCGACAAATAGTTTTTGAGTTACACCGCCAACAGACAGACAGACAGACGGAATTGAGAAAACCTGTTTTTCGTCATCTAGGGACCCTGAAACGTGAAGATCTGGAGAAATCTCGAGAGGTGATTTTTTCGCGATTACAATACTTCCTTCGTCGTTTAGACAAGGGAAGCAAAAACACAAATAATAATGTGCAAATAAAGCTAAAGTGACTATATATCTTCGATTTCGAAAACTTAATTTGCAAAAAAGTATTTCATTTACGAGGTAAATTACTCAAATTGATAAAAATAGAAAATTGCATTTCTAAATTTTATAATTGAATGTTAATTATCTATCATTTTTACTTACCTCGAAATTCTCTTATCAATCGTTTAGCCGCGAGAACGCCGCCAAATTATAGTCCAGTCAAATGGTAGAAAATAGGGGAAAGTTTTGGTATTTGGTTCGTGTATGTTTTTTAGGTCGCTGTACGAAATATCAGGTTTTCCAACATTTCATTCACGAAGATTTATTTCATATACCATTTTTGATTTACGAAAAATGGATAGTTTTCCAGTTACTTTGAAATAAACTGTGATACTTCCTTTTTTTGTATTTTAACACCTAACTTCTCTAGTACATAAAATGTAGGAAATTTTATCTTTTTTTATTTCGTGTAAGTACAACATTTAATAAAACTGGATAGCTTTCCGGTAATTTTAGAAAAACTAAAAAAACCGGTTTTTACACTGTTTTTGATTAAAAAAGTGTTTCCGGTCAAAATTCTTGTTGGTAAACCTGATATTCGTGTACAGCGACCCAAAAACATATAGGAACCAAATATCAAAACTCCACCAAAACTTTCCCCTATTTTCAACCATTTGACTGGACTATATGGGAATTTTCTTATCATGCTATAACTTGAAAACCAATGAAAGTCGGATAACAACATTTGAGTTTTTTTTACATTATTTTCACATGTATAATACATTCCTGGAGTTTGGTCCGTTCCTCCCGACTCACCCTCTACCTGGCATGAAACCGAGAAAATTTCAGACAAATATATACCGAGTGAGCACCTTAAAAAATTAAATTTGGTTTATTTGTGATTTAACTTAGCAATAAATACAAGTAATAATTTATACATAGCGGAGGATTTATTCTTACCAAAAAAGGGGCCTCAATGGATACAGAATAAATGTTGTACGGTACAAAAAGGAACAACAGATTAGTGCGTTACTTAATATAGCTGTAACGCAGGAATACGAAGGGTTGGTGCTCCGTAGCTCAGGTAAAAATAGCCCGTTGCCTTGCAATATCCCACAAAACGGTGGGACTACATACGCGGTCCGTCTGCCGTTCGAATTCGACCACCGGTAACGTTTTTTTGTGTTTGAAAATTTATTCAATTTATTAGAAACGTGAAGATATTTGTACTTCTAACTTAATTTCATTTTTAAAATTATTTACTGTCACAATATCGACGAGGGAAGTTCTGGGTAAAGCCTTTTACAGATTTTTATAGGTTGTGGAATTCTAAGTCATATTTGTATGCTTTTTTCTGCTATTTACCTAATTGAAAAATGGTATATGTTGTTCATCTATTCCTGTGGAAGCCATATTGGTTTTCCGTATGAGTGCTAATTAGTAATTGTAAGAATTTATTACGTTCGCAAGTTAGCACACATTCTAAAATGTTATGCATCTATAATTTTTACACATATTAACTTCACTTCTAGATACCGGAACCATAATTCCATGTGAGCAATCCTTGGGAATTATTTCTTCTCGCCATCAGTTTCAAGTTCTTTGCCTCCAGCTTTTATCATTTCTGTCACAATCCAATGTGAATCAGCTACTCTAATTACTTCGTGTATTTCTTCCTACTCTAGCTGTTTAGTTATTTCACTTGGACAATTTATTACTTTACTAGCGTTCTGCACCCAAATTGGGCGCGAAATAATTCATTTAATGCAATTTGTACAAGAGTGATCCATTTTATGTGTCGAGATAATTTTGAGGTTAGAAAATCCACATAAAAAAGTCACTTATAAAAATTTGAAAACTCTACTACTGGCTTACTTGCGTCGCCCTGAGTCGATTGACACCAAAATCAGCCAATTCGGCCCACGGGTTCGCTCTCAAAGTGGTGTCAAGCAAGCAGGCAAGCAAGCAAGCAATGAAAATTATTATGTCGGATCTTACCCCTCACTTCATCCACTTCTACTTGATCTGGCCCCAGTAAATTTATAGTGCTCTTTCGACTGTGTAAGTTATAGTTCCTTTTATATATACCATTTCACCACATTTACTGTTTGTTATATTCCTAGTTGTTATTTTCTAGGCTTTTTTCTTTTGTATCTTTTTTAAACTTCTTTAGTGTTTCTGTTCTTTCTATATCGTTTGTATCTCTTCCTGCTTTACTTGTTTAGTAATTTCATTTGGATCTTCTATTACTTTATCTACCGCTTTACTTGCATCAACTTATACTTGATTCACCCCATCAAAACAATTGTAAAAATAAGAATTTTTGCTGTTTATAAAAATGTGTTGAATTAAAGAACTTGTTTAACCATCAGTTTGAAAAATTATATATATGTATATATATATATTGTTATGATATGTCCGGCTCAGCTTTGTGTTGTACTTATGAATTTAAATATTATTAATTAATTACTCTTATCTCATGGATTGGGTTTTTACATCCTTGCAATTTTTTGTTATTCGGTTTGTAAGTTTATTTTATAATATACTGGCTTGATTGCATAAATTGTTATGGTTGCATTGAATGCGCTCGCTTTTAGGCTATCTATTTAACCAATGGAATATCTTCGTACGGGATTTTTGAGGTTATGGAAAATTTCTTAACGTCAACACTTATAGTAACCTAAAGTCAACATTTCTTTTGCGGTACAGATTTAGTAGGCTTATGTATTAAAAACTACATCCGCTATAACTTCTTGATGCTTAGCTTATGTGATTTAGCGTAAGTACGCAAAGCAACTGTAAATAAAACACTTGCAAAGGACGCCACAGCAATTTTATTTCTAAATTTTAGGAAATAGTATCCCTGACCTTGGAATCCTCTTCTGCAGACTGATGTTTAGCCATGTGTCGACCCACCAGCAATTTCCTCGATGCCTAGGCTACCTTTGTATGGTTAGCCTGCCTTGCAAACCTCCGAAAAACCTGCGATTGTGATGCTTGTAGGATGATCTCTGCAATTCCTCCGATTTGGCATGAAGCTCTGTTTTTGCCTCACAGCTAGGGCTCCGTCGTGATGCACGAAGGTGGCAAAAGTCCAAGGGCTTCTATAGCTTCCGCTTCATTCTCTGGATCTCCAAATATTTACCGATCAAGCACTTAGAACCAGATACTCACATCGAGACACCTTGATCATCTGCAGAAGGGCTAAGAATAACTGCAAAACCTTGTAACTTTTTCACGACAACTCACTAATATCAAACAAACCATTTAATTGTAAAATCAGTATTTATTTTATATTGTTGGCTTGTTTTTTTTTTTGGAGAGCCAACCACACACAAATTTTGTTGTGCTCCCACTTGATCTTACATTCTGTTTGTTATTTTATGTCAAGGCTAATGATATATGATTACAGTTTCAAATGCAAATTATGTCATTTATATGAAATATTTTAATATATTTGAAATGCTTGAATTATTTAATTATTATCGTAACTGTATTATTAGTTGAAAATACATTCATTGCAATATCTAAATTACAAACTAAGTGCTGACAGATATTCCGGTTCTTTTCGGTTTCCCTGCGAAGAGGTTATTCCGAGTTCGGGGTTAGCAAAGGATTAAAGAGGCGGACCAAGGTGAGAAGCCTAGGAAGAAAAAAAATCCTAGCGGTTGCTTTGATCTAGATGAAGCCGAACTACGGTTCGGCCTCGTGGAGGACGCGTAGTGCCGGGTAGGGTTTTCAAGTCCCGGGACCAAAAGTGTTTTCGGGACTTACGAGCTAAATTTCAAGTCCCGGAACTAGTCCCGAAGATCCCGAAAATGGTCCCGAAGGGGAAATAGTGTTCAGGTGAAATTTCCGAATGCAATTTCCAAAGAAAAACTAGTGTTTTAAGTTAAATAAAGTATTTCTGTGCCGATAATTTGCGTTGGGGCTTGTCTACAACTTCATTGCTTCCTTCTGGCACTAAATATGTCTGTCGCTCTTCATCTTTTGATTTTGTTTGAACTGCAAAGTGCTTGTGTAATCCTTTCGTCAAGCTGCCTCTGGTTATGATAATTTTGTAGGAACCAACTTTACATTTCGCCAATTGTTTTATCTTCAATATATAAAATTGTTGCAATATTGACTTCAAATCGTTATTTTTTTTAAATGTAGAATGAAGGTAAGTTGCGAATCGGAATTCATTCTAATTGTAACTTTAGCAGACAAATAACGAACACACTTAAAACTCAAAAATATAAATTGTTCAGCTTCTTCGCACATATCTAAATCCAACAAAAACAGACAAACACATAAATTGAAGAGTATATACAAATGTGCCTGAAACAACACACAGTTTTAATTCTAACATACCGAAAATAATACATCTCCTTACGCAAAACGTAAATAATGCTGAATGTGCAAGAGGCATGAGTAATACACAGGAGGCCGGTGAATACCCGTCCTAATCTTCTGATATCGAGTATACGCATACGCAGGCATGTTGACATGGTCCTGGAACTTCGCCTGTTCTGGGTGTGGTCCCGGGACTCGGTTTTTTTGGTAGAATCCCGGAACTGTCCCGGGACCGGATCCCGGGACTGGAAACACTAGTGCCGGGCGAGTGAAAGGTTCGACCTGGACGGAGCTGTGGAGCTAATGGCTAACAGGCGAAGCTTGGTTCGGCCTCTTGACGAGGAAGTAGCTTCGGTCGGCCACAAGAGATACAACTGTCGAAGATGCTAGAATACTCTAAACGAACTAACAATTTACCTGCAGAATTTTAATGCCAAAGCTTTAAGCAAACAAGTTTGTTTCCACCGTAGTGATGGACTGGATTTTGTTACCGATCCTGGGGCTACTTGAAGTCCTTGAGGCCATCATTTGCAAATATCGGCATCGCAGGGAGGGTCAAGTTGCCATGTTTTATTAAATCTAGCTATAATTTTTGCCAGGGGCTAACGAGAATTATTTGATCTGGATCATGTTGTAGCTGACCTAAATCCGAGAATTTTGGAATCGAACACTGCCCCATTGCTAGGCAGGTAAAGTTTTTGTTTAATCTAATCATTCGAATTTATCTTTGGATTAATTAGGCCGTCGAGCCTAGATTCTGTTACCTGACCGCACACTCAGGTGGGCGTTTCTATGCGTGTATATGGATTCCTATTTAACCTGGAGCGCTTCTTAGCTATTGCCGTGTTACCTTAGTATTTAACCTTTGGGCGGCTGTAGACAGAGCGACGTCACCCTACCCGCATCAGCTGCATCACTGGTCGAATTAATAAGTTCATAGCAAACTAATCCTGATGGTGTCATGAATATAAAAAATGAGTTTCTTGAAAAAATAATAGGTGAAATATATATGCCAGTCAAGACAAGAAACTGAAGCTATAATTCGGAAAGTGCTTTCACCACCCTTCTGAAACCAATTTAGAGAGATATTTGGACCAACTAACCTATCTGAAAAAAGCTGGAAAAAGACTCTCAATATTAAACTGTCCTAAAATTAAAAGTGAAGTTTATACAAGAATTGGCGACGTATCACTCTATTGGAACGAATTACAAATAAAATCGAACCAGGCCTTCGGCCGGAGCAAGCAGGGTTTCGTCAAAATCAATCATGTGTCGACCACATAAACACCCTAAGGTTAATTATTAAACACACCATTTTACAGCCCACTTTAACTAACTTTTACAGATTTCAAGCAACCATTTGTTAGCTTGAATCATGATACCTTATGGACGTCCAACGCGTAGCCCCATGAAGATTATGTCGAGTTATGCATAAATGGAAATTTACAAATAAGTTCGTGGTTAGAAATAAAGTGAAGCAATACTGCAGGCTCTCGCTGCTGCTCTTTAATTATCTCTATAATATGGTCTAACTGCATTACCAACGAAGAGCTATTTGCATCTATGGGACATAAAGCTCAAACAAATTGAAATGGATCAGCCATATATTACGAAGAGAACAAACTCGCATAGCTTGCCAAGCACTTGAATAGAACTTACAGAACGACCAGTAGCCACATGCAGACGAGCAGTCTTAAAAGGACTACAAATCAAAAGCAAAACTTAGAACCAAGTAAAGCATCTGGCCCAAAACAGACACCCATGAATTTTAATATACATAACTACTTTTCATTTATATTTTAAATACTACAAAAATGTTTTCGTTTATGTAGCAAAGATTTAAAACGACTGCAATGGCAACAACGTAAGACAACTTACAAGCATCACTTTTAGGTTGCACGCCTTACACTTGCGAAGCATAAGCAATGTATGTATTTATTTAAACAGGTTGGTGTTCACTTATAACAACCTAAATGCCATACTGTCAACTTGAATGTCCGGTTGTTTAACTTTAAATTCTTATGCACATATATACAAAACTAGGAAATGTAATTATACAAGGTGTTTCAAAAATGTCTGCCCAAATTTCTAGGACGTATAGTACATCAAAAAATAAGTGTAGTTTACTCGATAAAAGTATTTCCGAAAATGCACTCCCAAGGAGCTACAGCCCCTAGAAGAAGACTCAAAAATGTTTTTTTTGCATTTTATTCAAAACTGTTACAGCTAACTTAATGAAATTTGCCACAGGGGAGTAGTTTTTTATGAGAAATATTACTAATTTGTTAGAATCTTCATATTTTATTCAGCGACGTAACTTACAAGGGGGCTGGAATGATTCAATTATCCTATCTTTTTTGAGCGTGGTTTTATCTAATACATTTATCAAAAATCTCAAAGCTTGATTTATCTTACATAAAAAAGGCCATTTGTTACTCATTTGTTTAAGTCATATCTAGGCCTACTCAAAAGATTTTCGAATGCATTTTGGACAAGCAATTTCAAAAGCTTGAAAAACACGTCAACATTCAACTGCAAATTACACTAAAACGGTCAACTTTAAAACATGTTAACAAGAATGCCTTTTTTATGTAAGATAAATCAAGCTTTGAGATTTTTGATAAATGTATTAGATAAAACCACGCACAAAAAAGATAGGGTAATTGAACCATTCCAGCCCCCTTGTAAGTTACGCCCCTGAATAAAATATGAAGATTCTAACAAATTAGTAATATTTCTCATAAAAAAGCTACGCCCCTGTACCAAATTTCGTTAAGTTACCTGTAACAGTTTTGAAGAAAATGCCAAAAAACCATTTTTGAGAGTCTTCTTCTAGGGGCTGTAGCTCATTGGGAGTGCATTTTCAGAAATAGTTTTATAGAGTAAACTACACTTATTTTTTGATGTACTATATGTCCTAGAAATTTTGGCAGAGATTTTTGAAACACCTTGTATATGGCTATCTCAGAAAGGCAAGTCTTCTCCTTAAAAATCGCTGAATAATAAATGCATGCAAATTTATAATTCACTTTTCCCAGCAAATGCAAAGCTCTTCTAAAAATATTTTTTGTAATCTCAAGATTCTTTTATGGAAGAGAATGATTAATATTATGCTGATATTTTCTTAATTATATTGTACATCTATTAATTTGTTACTAAAGGAAGCTATTTTTCAAGAAACAGTAAGAAACTTATTTCTTAACGAATGATTAAGGACTATGCGACGCTGAAAGACAAGGAACTTTGACCTTTAATTATAACTAACCTTCCACATTTTTAATTGAGCATATCGACGTTTTCCGAAGGGGTATAGAAACAAAGCATTGTAAATTTGCATAACGTTGGTGACTTGGGGATTTGAATAGAAAGCCTATAGCATTTGTTTTTAAGATGTCAAATTTGGCAGGATTAAATGTAAGTATTTGGTTTTATAACATTAATAAAAGTAACAGTTCACATTTTTGGGTTTCTTTTATTTGAAAATGTAAATACATACACGTATGAATACCATTTTCTCCTAACATTTTCTGTATTTAAACAAAATTTTTCTGGAAGGCAAAGGAAGTAAATAACCAAACAGTAAAGATTTGTTACGGTACATTCTTATGATGCGGTTCCTAGTTAATCACATTGCATATTATAGTACTATTCTGAGATTAACGCCTACTCATCTTTTACTTTCATGGAAATAACTCTCTTTTTACTTCCCTCGTCTAAAAAACGAAGGAAGTATTGTAATTGCGAAAAAATCACCTTTCGAGATTTCTCCAGATCTTCACGTTTCAGAGTCCATAGATGACGAAAAACAGGTTTTCTCAATTCCGTCTGTCTGTCTGTCTGTCTGTCTATCTGTCTGTCTGTTGGCAGTATAACTCAAAAAGTGTTTGTCGGAGGAAGACTATATTTTGCATACACATTATATATCTACCTGGCATAAAACCGAGAATTTCAGACAAATATATACAGGGTGAGTACCTTAAAAAAATGTTTGTTTATTTTTTATTTACATTAGCAATAAATACAAGTAATAATTTGTACATAGTGCAGGCTTTATTCTTACCAAAAATGGGCCCTGATAAATACAGAATAAATGTTGTACGATAGAAAAAGGAGCAATAAATTAGTGCGTTACTTTATATAGCTGCTACGCAGGAATTCTAAGGGTCGGTGCTCCGTAGCTCAGGTAGAAATGGTCCGTTCCGTTACAATATCCCACAAAACGTTGGGACTGCATACGCGGTCCACCTGCTGTTCGAATTCGACCACCGGTAACTTTTTTTTTATTTGAAAATTGATTTAATTTATTAGAAACGTGAAGATATTTTTACTCCTAACTTTATTTGATTTTTAAAATTATTTAGTGTAATTATTTATACAATGTCGACGAGGGAAGTCTGGGTAAAGCCTTTAATATGAATCAGTGAACAGAACAAAGCAACAAAGGGAAATTCGCGTCGCCAAATACACGGCGAACGAAACAAAGAACTCAAACATCTGTTCACCAGCAAATCGCCTCGATCCTACAAAAATTTTAAGAAAACCGTTACCCCCATAAAACAATAAATCGCGGCACGCGAACTCAAAGAAGCACCAATTCGCAAGTATAAACCGCTGCAATAAAAGGGCCACCGGATCGCCGAACCTCAATAACGGAAGCCGACCAAACGGCGCCGCAGCGAAAATTAATAAACCAAGTTCGATCACTAAAACGCTCTTAAATCAGAGTGCGCCAAATCCAAAACCCCACATAAGGGTACCTGCCGATAGGAAAAATCAACCGCCACCTAATAAAACAAACACCAGGGCGCTAGCACATATACAGGTGGAGTAAAAGCAATTTTTCCATCAGACAGCAAATACATGCGGCCCGAGCGCGCCCGAGAGAGCGGCCGAAAATTCAGCGGCCCAGCCAAAACGCATCTTTGTAACGGAGAAATCAGGGCCACGACAAAATACAGCGGGCAAGGATACAATATTACAAATTAAAGTATAATCAACGGAAGGAAGCATCCCAGAAAAGCGTAATTGGTCTCAAAAGTCTTATAAAAATAGCGCGCAACCGATCGAAGCATAATAAACTTTTGAACATACGCCATAAGAGTAATGCTTAATTAAGCTTTACGCGGAACACGGAATTAAAAATTCCAAGTTGAGCTAATTTTTACTCAAAACATAGCAAATTGGGTGTCGTTAGAATCGCCATTTCAACAACTTTTGATTACGACTCAAATCAAGTCGATAATTGATCACGCCGCTCAATTAAACGCTATAAATCCGAAATATATCGAAATCGGGCAAAACATCCCTTCTACTTCGACCAATGAGCGTCGAGATCGCGTTTGACAAAGGACTGGCTCCTTTAAATAGTCAGACGCTGGCAGCAGGAAATCACTCTGCCTCGGCGGGTCAATCCAGCATCAACTCAGCCAAGGAGAGTCCACCAGCAGCCACTTCAGCTTCCAGGACTACCAGCAGCCACTTCAGCTTCCCGGACCACCAGCAGCCACTTCAGCTCCAGGACCAACAGCCGTTTCACTGGACTTAGCTGTCTGCCGTCTTCGTGGGACTTGGAGTTCGAGCCACTTTAGCTTCCAGGACCAGCTAGCAGCTCCCGCCTCTCCAGAGCCTATCACCCTCGTGGACTCAGAGCCAATCCTACGCATTGGACTCTGCTGCCTGCCGTCTTTGGAAAGCCACTTTCGCCAGCCGCCGCCTCCGCCGAGGAGATCAGCACTGTCGCCGACGTTGCCGCCGCCGCTGCTCACAGCCCGCCGCCCCGTCGCCAGTCGCCACCGCCGCCGCTGCAACCGCAGAAGGAAGCCGCCAGCCGCCGCCTCCGCCAAAGGAGATCAGCACTGCCGCCGCTGCAACCGCAGAAGGAAGCCGCCAGCCGCCGCCTCCGCCAAAGGAGATCAGCACTGCCGCCGCTGCAACCGCAGAAGGAAGCCGCCAGCCGCCGCCTCCGCCAAAGGAGATCAGCACTGCCGCCGACGTTGCCGCCGCCGCTGCTCTCAGCCCGCCGCCCCGTCGCCACCGCCGCCGCTGCAACCGCAGAAGGAAGCCGCCAGCCGCCGCCTCCGCCAAGGAGATCCGCACTGCCGCCGACGTTGCCGCCGCCGCTGCTCTCAGCCCGCCGCCCCGTCGCCAGTCGCCACCGCCGCCGCTGCAACCGCAGGAGGAAGACGCCGGCACCGCCTCCGAAGGACCACACCCGCTTCCAATCGCGGATGCCAATCCGCCATTTTCTTTTCTTTTTCTGTACATATATGTTACCTAGTTCTAAGCTTATTTGTATGTTAGTTAGTGTAAATATAATAAACTTTGTTCCAATCAAATCCAGTGTCTAGCTGAGGGTAACGCCCACCCTCCTCTTCCGAAACCGACGCCATTGAAGTAACCCTACCGCTGAGCATAGACGTAGGCTTGTTACCTTTTACAGATTTTTATCATACCTTGCACTACACCTACATCAAGAAATACTTAACAATTTCCAGCACATTCTGTGGTTAAATGGAATTAAAAACTTCTCCTTTGTTTAAAATAAGTCGCACCCTGAAGTTTCCTCAAGTTGATATTAAACAGATAAGTAGTTGAATTCTCCCGCAAGGCGTGGATGTACTCGGTAGGACTTGCATCGGAAAGCAGACACAAGTGCTCTTCGGTTTCTTATGAAACAATCGGTTCACGGTGGGATGCACATGGCGATTTCGTTTTATCATATCGGCGTCTAACCAAGCAAATAGCTCTTTTTGTTACCTCGGCATTGATCAAAGACTCCCTCGCTTGCACCATTCACTACTCAAGGGTACCACCGGAAATTATGCATAAGAATCGTGTGGCTTCTCAATCAATTGAACAAAAGAGGGACGAATCTGAAATGTATTTCGCTCTTAACTTTACATCAAACTACCCCATCACCTTTGCTTCGTGTATCAAATAATATACTTTTCTACTTTGATAGAGAATTTAGAAATAATGTACCTGTGGCACAAGATTGTCCAAACTTCCAGTAGTGTAACAAACAAAAGTTAACAAATAAAAAAGAAATATAATATCCATGTCTTCGGTTGAGTAAACTTTTACGCTACTCCTTGCAATATTGACCCTCTATTAGATATTCTAGTTCTCTCACGTTATTTTAATCTTTAAAGTTTAAATTCTTTTGTCAGATAAAACATTTGGAACTTCAACATACCATGACATGTCTCTATATTAATACAGACGGTTCGGAAATATCGTTTAAAGTTGTGGGTCGCCTGGCACCATCTTGTTGAAACCGCAAATTACGTCTTATGCATCTTCATGTTTCTAACCTGGGAAAGAACATCACGTTATGGGCTTACTGTACCGACATTATTATTTTCTTCAAAATCACATGGTCCAATTATCCCATAAACAAAGACAGAACATCGCACCTTATTCATCTGACCTTTATTCTTCAACTTTCGACCATCTGGATTTTGTAATGGTTGAAGTTAATATTTGTATGTAAAATTCCTAGCAGAATGACTGTGACTTCACTAAATTACATCTCTCTCTTGGTCTCGCTGTCGCAACGGCAAGCTAAATTCTCGTCGAAAAATTCTGTGAGATTGGATAATATTCTCCTTTATCATTTATCATCAAGAAAATATGTATTAGCCAGCTTTTAATCTTCCACAAAAGTATCGTTAGCTTCTAAAAGACGAAGGAAGTATTATAATTGCGAGATTTCTTCAGATCTTCGCGTTCAGGATAAAAACAGATTTTCTCTATTGCGTCTGTCTGTCAGTCTTTTTGTCTGCTTATTGGTGGTCTAAGTCAAAAACTATTTACTGGAGGAAGACGATATATTGCATGCGAATTATATGTCTACCTCACACGAGACCGAGAAAATTTCGGCCAAGTATATTTAGGGTGGGCACCTCAAAAAATAAAATTCTGCATATTTTTACTTTAACTCAATAACAATAAATTAGTTAAATAAAAGAAATATTTTGGTACATAGGTCAGGTGATTACCCTTGAAAAAACATATAATATTTTGGACCAACATGTACAGGGCGAACACCTTAAAAACTTAAATTATTTTTGCATTTAATATTTTCAAAAATTTTCATTTCAAAACTTCCACTTGCGAGGAAAGTTTCGTGTAAACCCCTTTACAGATGTTTTCAATTATTTCCCATGGAATGCTAATAAAAGATAATCAATCTTTTTTCTTTATTTTATATATTTCTTTACAATTCTCAAGAAACAGTACTATATAACTGAATATACATCTGTTCATCTGTTAGCTATAATTTAAAAATAACAAAATGTTTTTTGATTGTGGTTAGAACATAGCAAGGCGTGGTAGCTACTGAACATATATTGCAATTTGTAGATTTTACATTCTAAGTGAAAAAATCTGTTAAAGCGGACATTCAGCTTTCAGCAATGTTAATTTTAGCGTGTCTTCATAAAAAACTGCCTTCACTGACGCATAATCGATAGCTTGTTAAGCACCGCCAACGAGACGTTGACACCCCTTCATAGATTATGACCTAATATATAATAAAATAATATCGTAACGGACCAAAAAGCTAAGTTGATGTTCACTTTTTCCACCATATAAGATTCTGTATTTATGATATAAAAAGCATGGAAGGTTTAATTCAACTTGTGCGAAACACACACTTTCCTCGACTACAGTTTGACCCCAAAAGGAGTTCATAGTAGTTCATATTCTGTCACATAACAACAATTCAAGAAGAAAAAGAAATAGATCATCAGCTTAAGATAAAATCGTCGACTGTTAATACAATCCAAACTTGATCAGCTATAAATTGTTTCATAGAATATAAAAAATTTCTAGTAAAAATATTAATATTTGTTTCTGGAGGATTTACACAAATATTATATAAAAACTAATTCCACCTGACTGTAGCTTTAACAGTACACGAACATATAAAATCGTTATGTGCTGCATGACGTATATACCCTCGCAAACTTAAAAATAATTCTCCGGGTATATGCGGTTATAAAATCCGACGAAATTAAGAATTACGAGTAGAATCTTGGACGAATGTAGTAAATTTAAATGCCAACAGTTTAATTATAGATATGATACTATAAAGCACCACTGCTCTTCCTAAATATTAAAAATTTTACGTGCCGCGGAAGTGCGAAAAACTGGACAACGAGCAAGGGCCATAAAGATCTTTATTATCATTGCCCTTACACCCTTGCCCAATTTATTTTTCATATAATCTAATATTTTTGGGTATATGCTTGAGACTCGGATGAAATTGTCAGCTTTACTGCAGTTGTTAATACTATTTACATTATTTGGGATTGGTAGGCGACCCTCAAATCACGTTTGCATTTTAAAAATTTAATTTGAAGTTTGACGCATATTCGTATAGTGGGTGATAGAAGAGTCACTCCTAGTTGGCTGCGACGCCATTTCCAGAAATAACCAGATTAGAATATCTTCATTTATTAATTATTTCTCAACATAGTATAAGTGAGCTGGCAGACAACAGGCATGACGGAAATGGGACACACGAGTAATGACAAGGAAATAATATGGAAACTGGTTGAGTACACTGAAGACGAATGTGACAGAGAGTGCAAATCGACCCAAAAAGGTATAGAGAGTAATGGACGAAAATGACAACCTAGAATGTTCGAGGAATGTATAAGGAAGGAGCGGTTATAATCTGGTAGATAAATTGAACATAATAGCAGTACACGAAATACATTTAGAGGAAGCGGACATAAGACAAATACATAAAACATAAGTTTGTAAAGCTTGAAAGGTAGCCAATGCATTACATAAATTAAGAATAGTACTAAGCGACATAAACGAAAGTAGAAAATGACGAAATATACAACCATATAACCTGAGAGGAAGCACACACTAGAAACGTAATGATAAACATGTATTTTAAAAGACAATAAATTTACAAAGGTCAGTGGATCTCACCAGATAGTCGGTGCACCAATCAAATTGACCATGTTATAATAGCAGAGGAGCATAATAGCATAATCAAAAATATAAAATCATATAGAGTGGTCGATATGGACTCAGTACACCATTTAGTTACGATAAATGTTAGAGTCAAGGAAACTCAAAGAAAGGGAACAAACAGAGCTAAATGAAGGCGTACAGAATGGGAAAACTATAAGATACAAATATTCAAAGAAGGTAAGATTTAGAAATAGAAGATAGGTATAAGGAAATCAAAGGGCATATATACATAGGGTGTTCCTAAATAAGTGTCGCAACGGAACACTGTAGATTCCTTAAGCAAAAATATGATGATTTAACTCAACTTACCTATATACAAAGTTTCTTAATTTAGCCGCTAGAGGGCTTTTAAAACCGATTAACTTTTTAAAAAATTTTAACCCCCTGTATAATCACTACCAATTTTTTTCTGAATAGTTACTTTAATTTAGAAGCTATTTCCTCTCTTACAAAATTTTAGTCGGGTAAACGGTTTAGCCACAAAAAAATATTTTTTAAATCCCTACAAGGCTAGTGTTAAGTTACAATTACTGATTCAGGCTTGTAGGGATTTAGAAAATATTTTTGTGGCTAAACCGTTTATCCGACTAAAATTTTGTAAGAAAGAAAATAGCTTCTAAATTAAAGTAACTATTCAGAAAGAAAAATTGGTAGTGATTATACAGGGGGTTAAAAAAATATGGATGGTAATGTATTGTGACGAAGTTTTTAACACTTGTAATTTTCGAAATTAGAGTATATTCTTCAAAAAGCTGTGGTTTACTGGTACAAACGTATGGCCAAAAAATGAATAAAATCTATCATGTATACACATCTATATATGTGTTCAATATCTACTCTTCGTTTATGTCACATTTTTATTATTGTTATGTATCTTATATTGTTATTGGCAATACTTTGTTTCTTCGTGGGTGATCAGGCATTAAACTATTATAATCTATTAAAGCCGCTTTGTCAAGCAAATTACTATTATGTTATATTGTCGGTGGGAGGGAAGAGCAGGGTCCTCCGTTTCTTGGAGGTCATCTGACTGCCCTCGAATTTCCAGGGAAATTGTTAATTTTTTTGTATTATGTAAGATTTCTATTTTTTTTTCTGGAAATAAACATTATTATTATTATTATTATTATCAAAGATTTTTCGACTTATTTGGAAAAAATTTAAAAATTTAATAGTTTTTAAAGCCCTCTAGCTAAACTAAGCAACTTTGTATATAGGTAAGTTGAGTTAAATCATCATATTGTTGCTCAAGGAATCTACAGTGTTCCGTTGCGACACTTATTTAGGAACACCCTGTATATCAAGATATAGAAAAAGAGTGAGAAGAAATGGAGTCTATAATTTGGAAAAGAAGTAATCCCCTTAAAAAATCAACAACAAAATTGAGATGGTAGGATAAAGATTATAAAAAAGAAATGGAAAGAAGAAGCAAACTGATTGATAAGACTTTACAAACACAAAAAGATGACAAAATAGCATATAAAAAAGTGGACGTGACTACCTCCCTGGACTTTCCCATACTGGAAACTGTTCATATCGTCTTTATTCAACAGTCTTTACAACATATCAAAATTTCAACTCGATGACTCACGTCTTCATCGTGATAAGCGTTTACACTTTCACGTAAATTGCGGGTAAATATAAAAGAACTAGTGAGTCACCCGAACTACGTTTCGGTTCGCAAAATTAAGAGAGATTCATTAATATAAATTAAAAAAAAAGATTCATCGACGGGATCGAACCCGGGGCTCCCGCATGATAGGCCAGCACGCTTACCGCAGAACCACACTCTCCTGTTTGAATAATGAGCGCACCCGAGCTAATAGTAGACAGCGATAGGCGCTCCGCTCTGCTGCCTAGAGAAGTTAATTAAATTATACTGCTGCCTAGAGAAGTTAATTAAATAGGTCTGAAAATTAGCAAACTTTTAAGCCATCGTACAACTTAATCGGTCCAGTATCTTCGGAGGAGATAGCGAACAAACATAGTTACACGCAAACAAAGAGAGCTACGATTTTATGTTATAAGATGTGTAGTTCAAAACGTGACCACCGAGCTTCTGTAGATGGCGCCAAGTGGACAAGCCGCCACTGTGCTAGTTTATGTATTATTTTCCTCAAAACGGCTGTAGCACCGAGGTGAAATTTTCTAAGTACCTGGAAATTATATTTTCTAGGGCATACAAAATCGATTTTTTTATTTTCGCGGAAAAAGATTCTTTGACGCAAAAATATAACAATCGTTAGAATACAAAAATTATTTTTCAAAAATAGAGGGGGGAGGGGGCCGGTGCGCTTACATATATCCACGAGTGTAATATTTTTTTGCATATTCATATGCTCCATTATGCACTGAGCAATTCAGTGAAAATCCCAGCTACCTATCTTGTTATGTTTATTAATTAAAGGGGTTTAAATTTTCAAACTTCAAAGCTTCGTAGAGGGCGCCACAGATAATTCATGAGATTCTTTAAAAAACAGATCGATAGCCCTTTTCGGGTTCTATCAGTGTATGAAGTTTAAACAAATTCCTGTGGGCAGTTTTGAGAAATGATTTTTAGAAAATTTCCAAAATTTTGAAAATTTGTAATTTAGGCCCCTTAATATTTTTCAAAACACTTCTTATATCACCTCATGTTAGCCTTCATATACTATTCAGAAAACAAAAATCAATTGAATCGATTCATCCGTTTTTGAGTAATAGGGCGTTAAACTCAAAATTTTCAAAAAATCATAGCGCCCTTCAATTTAAGCCTAGCGAGTTCGGAAAAAAACTAACAGATTTGTCTTATGACCCTCTATCGTTATCCGTGATAAAATTTTCAAAATTTTAATCACGAAAACAGTGATACCAAAAAAACATGCGTAACTTCCGCTTCCGGTTTCGGATTTTTTTTAAAAGCTTATTTTGTCGATGAATGTTCGATACACCCCCGCATTCCAAAGCGCATCAAAATCGGAGCAATACTTTCGGCTGTAGGAGAGTCACCCACCCACACACACACCCACACACCCACACACAGACAGAAATTTTTTAAAAACCACTTTTTTGGGTTCCTAGAGGCCCAAAACGGATATTTCTGTGAAAATCTCGATTTCCAAAATTTTCATGATTCCAACACTTCCCTATACCTATGGGTATGGGAAAGTAAAAACAGAGAAGAAAAGTCAAAACAATGTGCATGTCCAAGAAAAGAAAATAGAATGACCAAAGGATACAGCAAACGGAATCTTCCTTCCAAAGGAAAGAAATTCGAAATTTTTATAGAAACATGAGGAAAGAAAAAAACAAACATGAGAATAAAACCATTGATATCGTGGCGATATTCTTCGTAAAATTATGAGCAATGTTGGATGTAATCAATATGAGAGTCGGATAATAATGCAAAATAATTTGTTTTGGTCTTCCGTGCCAAAAACAAGAACCCCAGGTTTATTATATTCCTTGGTTTTCTCTATCAATAATTTTATAACCAATAAATGGTCATTAGTCCCAAATCCAGATCGGAAGCCCATCTGCTCTCTAAGCTGCTAGCTGTCCAGCTTAGCAGTTAATACTTTAGTTATTATTTTCATAAAAAGCGTATACAGGTGTGAAAGCAAGCTAAGGGGACGATAATTTCTAATTTCTCTTCTTATTCATGACAACTATGATTTCGTTGTTCCACTTCAATGGAATTATTACATCGTTCAAACACTTATTGTAATAGAGCTGCCACCACTATTATTGCATATATGGGACCGCATGTAGACTGTATGATTTAACGATTTCAATGTCTTTCAGGTTTATAACATCAAGCTGGTTATTAGTTGCCCTTGTAATTACCATTATCTTTTATTTGCATCTATTGAGTTTTAATTTCTATTCTTAAAAAAAATGCCGTTTCCACAACG
Source organism: Agriotes lineatus (assembly GCA_940337035.1). Classification (NCBI taxonomy): domain Eukaryota; kingdom Metazoa; phylum Arthropoda; class Insecta; order Coleoptera; family Elateridae; genus Agriotes; species Agriotes lineatus. The sequence continues at coordinate 39,001,534 of OW679202.1, forward strand.
TTATTATCAATCAACGGCTACGTACCTGATGTAATTGTTTGCTGTGTGTCTGGCAGAAAAATCGTTAACTTGTTGTATAAATACGAATGGAATGGAACTGTAAGTGCAAAGAATCATACATAATAATATATCCATAACTGCGTCATCTGTGTCAGCAATTCTGGTTGTATAACTAACACACGGACATCTAAGAAAGATTCACATAGGCCCAGAATTGGTATTCTATTTATTACAACAATAAGTCAATATTAACATGGATAATTATACAAGATATGATTAGCAGTAACTGTAAGTTGATTAACAGAGGCTACCATTTAAATAGAACAGTATCAGCACGGTTGCGTTCAGCTCATTATTCAATGTTTGTGCTCATTATAGCAGATGCATCTAATTTATGGTGACTGACAGATTAAATATTGTAACGTTTCATTATGCCACTAATCGGTAATGCATCTGAAGGGTAAGGAAGCAGTCTAAGGGGGAATATAATGCAAAGATCATTGAAAGGCTACCTCAGAAGTAATAAAGACATAAGTGCAGTGCTAAATAAACTTGTGGACCAGTGCTATTTAAAAATAAAGTGAAAATACAAACAAAGTGAGGTTATACTGCGCTCCAAAAATGACATTTATGCAAAATAATTTTAGTTATTAAACATTGTACAAACTTACTTGAAAACAATTGTTAACTTGTTGCTACGACACCTAGATGTTCTATTGTCATTGTTTATTAGCCCTTCTACTTCTAACGAGTTAAGCGCGCTATTAGGTGTGGTATCATATTCTTCTCTGCTATAATTTTGTAGCATCTCTATTTTTATTCTAGCATATTTCTTTGTTATTATCCTTCTTGGTGGTCTGATCATTGTGTCTGCTGTTAGTAATCTATGGTTGGTGGTTAGTTCTGCTCCTTTATTGATTTTGGTTATATAATCAACAAACGTTGACGCCCCAGATGCTGGGCTTTATATGCTATTTTATGAATCCCTTTGTGATTTAATAATAAAGCATTTTCAATTAATATTTAGTTGGTACAGTACTCTATCATTCGTTCTCTATTATTGTTATAGCTCAATCTATTCCATACTGTTCCATTTTCATACCATAGTCCTTTATTATTCATATGTGAGCATTCCAATCTCCCATTATAATCAGATGTTGATATTTACTTTACACTTTTTCTATAGTGCGTTGTAGTTCATCGTATACTTGGTCTTTATTACTTTCCTCGTCTGAAAGACGAAGGAAGTTTTGTAAAAAAGAGGTTTTCTTAATTCCGTCTCTCTGTCTGTCTGTCTGTCTGTTTGTTGGCAGTATAGCTCAGAACCTATTTGTCGGAGGAAGACGATATTTCGCATGCATATTATATATCTACCTCGCATGAAACCTGTACAATTTCATACAAATATATACAGGGTGAGCACCTTAAAAAATTAAATTTTGTTTATTTTTGGTTGAATTTTGAAATAGAAAGAGGTCATAACTTTCACATAGGTCAAGCTTTACATTTGCCAAAAATAAGACTCAACCGATACAGGATAATGTCACAAAAGAGTAAAAACGTTTCAACAATAAGACCGTTCTGTTCAAGAGAGGCGCGTGATGCACTTATTTCTATAAGGCTGGACTTATCGATGCAGTTACGATCACTGCTGAGATGCGGACGATCGCTATGCAGATGAGGCGGGTTTAAACCCAACGGGATATATTTTTTTTAAATTTGCAAATTGATCTAATTCGGACGAGGGAAGTTCTGGGTCAAGCTTTTTACAGATTTTTTTCCTGTTGAATTTTTCTGTTGGGACATACATTTGTATCGCTAACATCTTTTCTTATAACTCCAGATTTACGGTCATTGAATTTATGGCCTAATTGATCACCTTTGCTTCTATTTCGTTATTGATAATGATTCATGCTCGTTCTGATGTTTCTTTTATACTTGGGGTTTCAGCATATCTAACAGTATACCCTTTGCATAGAACCTTCTTGCCATTTCATTTCTTTTCTATTTCTGCTACGCCTAATACCGGGTGAAGAGCGGAAAATATTTCAAGAGAAGACTGTATGGGTCAGTTTAAAAAAGTTTATATGAATATGGTTATTATTCTTAACAGTTTCGGAGATACGGCTGTTTGAAGATCTGAACATCAAAAATAAAAGCCAAAAATTCAAGGCTATAAAAAAAGTTACTAAGAAAAATTGCTTAGCATTGCATGACGACTTCGTGTACAATTTAGCACTTAGAGAATTTGTATTGTTGAAAATAAAAGAAAGTTAATAATTGGGGGAAAGATTGGACACCTGTCCAGCAATGTAATGCATCATAGTAAAAATGATTTTAACTAAAAACGTGGTTTCATTTAACTGAATGAATTAAAAACGCGTAAAATGTAAAGCTCATTAAAGGCTTCGCGCTTCAAACCATTTCATAACAATGCTAATTCAGATCAGATTTGCAATTTTATAATGTTTATAAAGTGTTTATGCAGAAACTTCAATAATAATCTAATTTGACAAATACATATATTCGCTCAGGAATAATCCAGTCCAATAACTAGGAAGTAAAATGTTAACTTAAGCTGAACATTAAGTGCTTATGCAGAATTTATTTACTGCAAGGCGTAAAATATGAACAGCACCTGATAACAAGTAACAAACTGCACTTGCTTAATCCTTCCTGCCTTAATCGCAGTTATATGCATAAGCAGAAGTTAAATGAGGATAATTTATATCCCCTTTTTAGGTTTAGCGCATTAAAGAATTCGTATTCTACCGCTGTTCTTGCACTTCCCTCACAGTTGCAGAAATTTCACGGTGCAAGGGGTTCCCTTAAAACGTTTCTTTGGTGTCTCCACAAGCATTGAACCGAAGGATAAATTACCGTTTCTCGATATGCATACAGGTGGTGAAATAAATGATGCGAATTGACGTTTCCGTCGATATCAAGCTTTTCTAAGTAAGACAGTTTAAACCAGGGAAAACCTTAATTATTTGCATTGCCCACGGCAATATTAACAAGCAACCCTTCTCCAAAGCAAATAAAAACGCAAAATTTGAAGGTAAATTACGCTACCTTGTTAATAAGCATATTTGAAGGAGGCTTGTTTACAAATTTCGTTAGGCCATAATAAATGAACATAACGGAACGTTGATAGACATAAAATTTTATTAAAACTGATAAGCGCTTCGGATTTGCGAGTTGCTCAATAAATTCCGGCTTCATTCATCAAATCCGGGCATTCATAAGACCATTATATGAATTTTCGGTTTGTAAAGTGCGAGCTCCGAGGGCAGCTATACTATTTATATGTGGACTAGTCCAAAAGCTTATAAAACCATGTAAATATAAATCCAAAATTGTGTAAAATTAAATATTTAAAGTCTCAGTAAATATTGCGACTAACATTCATAAAGGCTTTGAGTATTCTTATGTTAGTGCTTTATAGTAGGAAAAATAAAATGTACACTATTAGACTTAGAACTTTCGATGTAGGTATAATTCAGTTTTCTCTTAGTAATTATACGTGCTTTATTATATCTTCTCTGTCCGTCAATATCGTGCCCTTGTCATCCATTATCCTTATGATGTTGGGTGTGCCTTCTTTGATTCGAGTTCGGAAAACTTTTGGCCCTTTGTTTTGTTCAATCACTTCTCCAATTACTCTTTCGTTATAATCTTTTGTATCTTTTTTTATGTTTGTTTTTATTTCTTTATTTATTGCTTCTAATTCTTCATTTTTGAGGAAGGAAAAACGCCCGAAGCATGGAAAAACTCAAGGGTAATTCTTATATACAAGAAAGGCGACATCAAAAATCTAAAAAACTACCGTCCAATATACTTGCTATCCCATCTAAATAAATTGCTTACAAGAATCCTGACAAACCGCATTGCTCAGAAATTAGAAAATTACCAAACGCCAGATCAAGCAGGATTCAGACAGGGATACAGCACTATGGACCATATACATACCATAAGACAAGTTATGGAAAAGGTACACGAGTACAACCAACCCCTGTACTTGGCGTTTATCGACTTTGAAAAGGCCTTTGACACAGTCGAGACTTGGGCGATAATCAACGCTCTAAAAAGATGCAGGATAGACTATAGGTATATAGCACTTATTAAGGACCTCTACGTAAACGCCAGTATTACTATTGAGACATTCACGAAAAGTCAACCAATACCAACAAAGAGAGGCATAAGACAAGGGGATACAATCTCCCCTAAACTGTTTACGATTGTTTTAGAGGATGTGTTCAAGAACCTGAACTGGTCAAAATTGGGTATCAATATCAACGGCGAATACCTCTCCAACCTGAAGTTTGCAGACGACATTGTCCTGCTCGCTACAAACATGTCAGACTTGGAAAAAATGATCAATGAGCTACGAATAGAATCTCAAAAAGTGGGCCTACGGATGAACATCGCAAAATCCAAAATAATGGCTAATCGAGACGATGCCACGCCAGTACAGTACGAGAACGCTACGGTAGAAATAACAGACAAATACATTTACTTGGGTCAAATTTTGACATTCAAGGAAGATACACAAGAGGCGGAAGTTAGCCGTCGAATCAGATTGGCGTGGGCAGCCTTCGGTAGGCTCAGGAGAGAGATCTTCAGTTCAAAGTTTCCACAATACCTTAAATCGAGAGTCTTCAACCAGTGCATACTTCCAGTGCACACTTATGGTGCAGAAACGTGGTCAATCAAGAAATCAACAATGGAGAAAATGAAAATAGTACAAAGAAAAATGGAAAGGGCAATGGTAGGAGTGACATTACGGGACAGGATATCTAACCAAAGGTTAAGAAACATAACAAAAGTAGTAGATGTAGCAGAACGCATAACAGGTTTAAAATGGCAATGGGCAGGTCACCTGATGAGAAGGCAGGACAATAGGTGGACTAAAAAGGTGACGGAGTGGCGACCGAGACAAGGGTACAGAATCAAGGGCAGGCCCAGACAAAGATGGAAGGATGATATAGTGAAGGTAGCGGGGAAAGCTTGGACTAGACTAACTTTTGATCGCAGAATCTGGCGAGACAATGAGGAGGCGTATATCCAAAAATGGATCGATGAACGCTGAATATGATGATGATGATGATGAATTATACGTACTTCGACCAGGATGATAGCAATACGTGAAAGGTAAATCATAGATTAACAGACAACTACTGCCCTTAACAAAGGCATGCAGCTATTTGAATGGCCGGTTCTTCGTCTAAACTATTAAAGATAATGCAATATCGAGTTACATTACAACAAAAACTATAGCTACTTACCAGTTTCAACATCGATGCGACTTACTTAAACGAAAGAATAATAAACATTTAATGAAATTCCCTTGTATAAGTAAAATAATATAGTGTTGCAATAATATTTGATAAATGGGAAAAAGGATTTTTTTCGTGATGTTTAATAATTTTTTGCTAAGGTAAAATACAGACTACCCGTTTTTAGGTATATTGGGAATACTTTCTATTACGTTACTGGAACTCAGTATAAAATTCGTGTCAGTAAATGTTTGTATTTTCCCTTTAAATTATGAAGCAAGTTCTCCTGACATATTTGCAATATTTAGTGTTTTGAAACAAAAAGTAATATAAGTAGACCATGGCTATTTTTATTTATATTTATATTTTTGATAAACTAATTATTTTTCCTTACTGCTGCCAGACGAAAAGCAATTATTAATTTAAAATTTGTTTTTTGGTATGTTCTATAAAAACAAGATGATTATAATAAATTATAAAAACCCCGTAATTAAATAAAATGTGTGTTTCGGAGTAGTTCTCTAAAATCAACTGACATCATCTTTGTATAAAAAAATAATAAATCAAACCATAATTCTTTACGCTTAGTTTAAACGTTATTTAAATGTAGCAGAAAAATGTGAAGATAGCTTTGATAAACAGTTGACTATAGATTTTAACCAAAAATTTTAGACACACTTTTTGTACTGCATGCTAATGCAGTTGCACTACTTTTTTTAGAAATTCTAAAACCACCAACAAGTGATGACATTGTTCGTTGTAATCAGGCTGCAAATTGTAGATGAAATAATCATTACAAATAAAATATTCTATTTTAAAATTGATGTATACCAAGATTTACTTCGAAAATTCGGAGTAAACATTTTACAAAGTCTTAATTTTCAGTTTCATACATTTTACCCCATAGTTAAAAAAATATTTGATGCCAAATTCAATAGAGGGATCATTATAGCAACGTATCGTTTTTTTAAGTTACTAAACTTTCTTATTATTCTAATAAGAAATTGTTATTAGTTTTCGGCTGAAATAGAAACTTTTTATTTTTGTACATTCTAAATAAAAAGTTGTCTATTTAGCTTAATAAAAACATGTAAAACTGAGGAAGTCTGTTTATTCATATTTTATTTGAACCACTTTAGAAAAAACATAATTAAAGTAATTTACTCATAGATCACTTTATAATAAAGAACCAACTTCTGATGTTCAGCTAAAACTAATCACTGAATTCCACGTATATGAGTTTTATAGTTCGCTTATATTAAAAAATAAACATGGGAATTTTAAAGTTTAATTTGAAATACGAATAAAATATTCATACATATTCCTACCTTATGCTAAGCTATTTTTTATTTAAAATATCATTTCAATATACGGTGGGATTTCCTTCTCACATTCACACCCCTGCACCTTACCTAATCCTGAACCTCTTGTACCACCACGTCTGTGTGACAGCTTAACCCCTACATCTTTCTTATTTATTTTCTGATCGATTCCAAATTTTGAGTTATACTAACCTTTCAGAGAGTTACTTTTACAATTTTTAAATAATTTTAGAATAAACCGCCTACTGCTGCCAAACATAAATACAAAAAATTAAAAACTCGTACCAGGCTTTGTTCTATTGGAAAAAAGTTTTTAGGTGAAGTTGCTCAAAATAACAAAAATTGTAGAAATCCAGCCTTATTTAAAAAAAATTATTGTAAATAGTTTGGAATATTCCAATGTAAATAATTTAAAAACCATTGTTTTTATAGAGTTTCATGGAAGTATAAATTATGAATTATTAATTAAATTTATTAACTGTCGATCAATCGCCGTATAAATCTAAATGACACGTTAAATATCACCTGGAGTACCTCTAACAACTGCTGAAAAAGTAGAAATTGTGCGTCTAGTGAGTCAAAATTTGGATAAAGGGTATGAAATGCTCCAAAGGTAAAGTTCTACGAAACCCCATAAATAAATGTTGAATATTTAACCTAGTCCAGAAGCTCTAGCAAAAAAGTGAATTTTTAACATTTCAATTTTTTTAAATAACTCCTCTATTTTAAGATGAAGTCGAATGTAATTTGCAGATTCGTAAGGCACTTTTTTAATAGGAATCTAGTGGTATATTCAGATTTTTGAAAACTGGTATTGTTGTAGAGTTACAACGGTCCACTTAATTTTTCTTATGTGGATCATAGTTGTATATGACGCCGTTGCAAAGAGAATTCTTTTCGCTTTTCAAACATGTATAATTTGTAATAGTTAATACAAAAATTAATGGCCAAAAAATGTTTAAAAACCTATTTTTACTTTTGCAAGTGAGCGCATCGGTCATAAAGTTTGCCATTTGAAGGTTTTGAAAACGAAGAAATAAAGAAAATTTAAAGCAATCATGCATTTATTGAAAACATGGAAGGCTTTGGACAATATTTAGATCTTACAATAAATCAAATTATAATAAAAAATTACAAAAAGTGTTCAAGAACTTGACCATTATTTTCGAAAACATAAGTATCATCTACGGATATTAGATTTAACAACATCGAACCACTCTATGAGCTACCATCGGCCTGTTACCAAAATCCTTAGGCATGAAATTGGTTACAACCTTTGAATTATGTGCAGGGGCACCATCCTGATTAAACTAACAACTATGAGCCTCTGCTGAAGGTATCCATCCAGCAAGTCTTTAATATCTTTTTGTTAATGAATGCAGATAAACGTCAGACGTTAGTGTTTCATTAACAATTATAGAACCAGTCTATGGTGGTCATAGTATTCCACACCACATATTAAATGCAAAACACACTTGGTATGAGCGGGTATGAGGACATGTAGATTTTCTGTGGACCAAAATCGTAATTTTTGTCTATTGAATCAATTGTTGTTTGTCAATCTAGTTTCATACCACATATTTGCGAACGAAAATTATCATTACCTATTGTAGCATTCACAAAATTCTCTTTGCCTTTCATTATCTTAAAGAAATATATTGTATTTATATGGGTAATATTTGTAGTATGCCAAAACCTCGTGTCCTGTAGATTTAGGTATGCCAATTTTATGTCAAATTTCCCAAGTTGATGTGTTTGGATTTTGAACTACTGTTTCTAAAACGGTAGTTTTGGTTTTCCCATTTATGCGCTGCAGATTTGTATACGGCTTAGTAAATGTGATCTATCAAAGTTACCCTTAAGTTTCTGTAAGTAGATGGACGAGGTTGTCTTCTTCTGGATTTAAGTACATTTTAATAGAGTTTGGCAGGAATAAATGGAATTTATAAGAACATTGCTTTTATATTTAAAAGTTAAGTTCAGACAAAGTTTCTATAAAAAATATTTATGTTTATTTTTCTTCGATTTTTAGTTGAAAATTACTGTTACGACAACGAAACTGAATTTTCTTCATGTAACATTAACTAAATCCTATGCTTTACCATTATTAAATACAGTGATGCATCTGTGGAGAGCTTGTAGAAAATTAGCAAACATTTCAGTGTTTAAGGCACATTACTTGTTGCATTTAAAATTGTATAATGCTCGTATTGAAATAAAAATCGGCACGCCAAGAAAATATATCAGTGGTACGCTAATCTAACTAAATATATTTTTTAAATCAATAGTAAAAACAATTCCCATATGTTGCATACTTTTTGGAAAACTGCATTTCCGTTCACATGATTATTCTGTTCATTTTTAGCCAAATATTTTACAGCTCCTTTTTATTAAAAACATAAGTAGCGGCAATTGAAAGCAATTTAACGTCTCTTCTCTAATTATAATGGTAATTTAATAATTATCGTATTTATTCGGAGCCTAAATGGTGAGCATTCTCTATAATACTTCAATTTGTTTGTTGTGTAGATTAACTGTCACACTTTTTATTAGGAAAGTAATTTAATTTTCGAAGATATTTTATTATGTATTCTAAATTATCATATGCATATTGGCGAATTTCAGGAATTTACACTAACTTTTTAAATTGGATAGCTTCACAATTACATAAGTCAAATCCATGGTCAGATAAAACTTAAACCCTAAGAAAGCTCCAGGCATTGACAGGCTAGGTTATTTCCCAGTATAGTGGAAAGTAGCGCAGATAATACAGATCCTCAAACCAGGAAAACCTACAAATGAAATTACCTCCTACAGACCCATTAGTCTACTGTCAGTAGTAGGCAAAGTTCTAGAACAACTCTTAACCAGGAGACGGATATTAGTCCTAGAAGACAATAATATGGTGTCTGACCATCAGTGTGGTTTCAGGAAGGATTACTCCACTGTACAGCAGATTCACCGTATTGTTGATAACATAAATCAAGCCTTTGAAGTGAAACAATACTGCACAGGCTCTTCTTGATGAAAGTCAGGCTTTCGACAAGGTGTGGCATGCAGGCCTCCTGTATAAACTGCAAAAATACTTCCTCACTCATTTTATGTCATCCTAAAATCTCACTTGGAGGAACGCTTTTCCACGTAAAAGTTGGCCAATATCGAACAGTTCTCCATACAATCAGGGGTGCCCCAGGGCAGCGTCCTTGTCCCGATTCTTTACCACTTGTATACATCAGACATACCAACAAGTCCGCACTGCCTCACTTCCACCTTCGCCGATGACAAGATCATCATGAAAAAACACAAAGATCCAACACAAGCCGCTCATCTCCTTCAACAGAGCTTAGACCAAATAATACACTGGTCCAAACGATGGCGAATCCAACTCAAAGAAGCGAAATCTTTTCATATCACTTTCACCAAGTGCAGAGGTAATACACCACCAGTCCTCATAAATAACACCCGATTAACTCAATTTAATGAAGTAAAATATATTGGCTTACATCTCGACAAAGGCCTAACATGGAAACCACACATATGGAAAAAAAGAAAACGGCTCAGTAGGCACTATTGGTTACTAGGTAGGAAATCTACATTATCCATAACAAGTAAGCTCCTAGTTTACAATGTGATCTTCAAACCCATATGGACGTATGGAATCCAGTTATGGGGCACAGCAGCTGACCCTAACATTCAAATCCTAGAGAGCTTCCAATCTAAAGTGCTGCGTGCGATGCTGATGGTCCATACTTTTTAAGAAATAAAGACATTTTGAGTGACCTGAAAGTTGACACCGTAAAAGAAGTGATAGTTAAGCTCAGTGATAAATACCTAAGATAGCTAGAACATCATCCTAATTCCCTAGCGCTTAACCTACTTGATAACAGCGAAATCTTACATGGACTAAAAAGACAAACCGTTAGACTTTCTGCATAGATTTGTAACCACTTGTATAACGTACTATGTATGTAGAAAATTGTAAGTGGTAAATCGTTGGATTTCAACAATGTCATTGTCTCATGTCCATTATTCACTAGTACACATATGTTTTGCTTATTGTTGTAAACAGATTGCAAAGGGAAATAAAGTAAATAAAAAAAACGTTTTAAATGTTTGCAAAAAAATTTTATAACGTGTTGCATTTGTAGCAGCGTTAGAAACTTGAATTCTTTCTTATAGTTACCTGATTAATGATGTCAATTCAGTAATGCACAATGACAATTAGGCAATGCAATATAATTTCTTGTACCTATGTGCATTATTTTACATTAATTCGTTTTAATAAAAAAAATTAATTAAAAGTTATTCAATAATTTATTAAACATATACGAAAAGTAAAAAGAGAGCGAATGGCACAGCAAGCAGAATGCTTGAATTTCAAGCGGCCGAACCGGGTGCGATCCTTGACGACTACACCGAAATTTTAAAAGTCATAGGCTCTCCGACTACCACGCTAACACCTGTGGTAGTCGCTAGCCCCTAATAGGAGAACTCTTCCTAACTTTCAAAGGGCAAGTCACCTATACGTCTTACGAGTAAAGAGAGCTCATAGAACCACTTTGTGGTAAAAACAGGCCACTAGTCTACAATCAGAGGGACAAGAAGAAGAAGAAGAAGAAAAAAGGTAAAAAATGGTATTTTAATTTTATTTGCATATATATTGCATAGGAGTTCTTAAGTGTTAGTTGTGTGTAATGGCACACTAAAAACGTTATGTTTTTCAATAATATAAACATTTTATTCCTTAAGTGAAAATGAAGCATAAACACTTCTGACCATCTTGTTCTTAACATTGTTGTCAACCTGTTTGGTGAAGTCGTTTTTAACCTTATTTTGCACATTATATCATTTAGTAATTTGGTTGACTTTATTGTGATGTCAACTTTCTTCCTGTTTCTGAAATTATTATTATTATTATTATATTTATTTACAGGGAAGAGGAGAAGTCGTATAATATCACACTATAAAATAAGTATGAATACTTGGAAATGAAGAAATATATGGTAAACTAACAAATGTAAATAATCAATAATTGTAGACTTCTAGTATGCAGGAAAACGCCGAAATAACCTTGTACTTCATCACATTCTTCTTGGAACCAATTAGTAAATTCATCTAGATTGTTTCAACGTGAAAACATACGATTGGATAGGAAAAGTTTTCTATTTCTCACATGGTAGCGTCCTCGAGTTAGCTTAAAAGGATGACCATGTAGTCGGGCATCTTGGTTTATGTGGAAAAGAAATTGAAAGTTTCATAATCGCTTTTTTGGATAACAAATTTTATCTTCAGTTTTACACAAATTTCTCTATGGTCTTGCTCGATTACTTTAATTTTTTCTACCACATTTTCTTCTAGAAGCTCCTGCTAATTTATCTACAATTAAACGAATTCTTCACTGGCATTCTTCCTTTCCTGTTGGTAAATCAATTTCTTATGCCCAATATTCTTCAGTTGTAACTTTACAATTCTTCCTCTTGGCACACGTTTTTCTTTCATTATAATATATTGTACCCTTTGTCAGTCACTTTTTTCTTTTCTTCGTTTTTAATGTATGTCAGCTTTCAGGCGGAATATTTTAACTGTTCCTGTCTATTTTTCCCCGTTTTTCATTACTGTGATTTTTCTTTCCCCTTTTTCAACCTTAGTTTTCTATAACAATAATATGGGAAAAAAATTATTTAGGCATTTGGGTAATTTCATTTCATTCCATCCTTATGAAGTCTGTATCAGGTTCAAAGAACAATTACCTAACATTACATTTATATAAACTATCCTTCATTTTTCAACAGAAAATGTTCCTATATTTAATACAAAATAGAGCATGGGACATAAATTCTCCTAATAGCTGACAATTACGGTAACAGTGTTTGAAATTTGTAATTTTTATTTACAGTGTTGAGGCCACTATACTCTTGCAAGGGTTTTTGATATATTTCTTCATAAATAGAGGAGCACTGGAAAATCAGGCAGAGATGCAAGAATATGTAGCTAACCCACCTTCATAATGAAGACTTCCATTCATATAAAGATTTGTTTAACTACTTACTAAGAAAAGCGATTTAACACAAAAGGTTTTGTAAAAGATCTGCTCTGTCAAGAACCACTTAACTTCCGTTTTTTTGCAATTTATAAACAGGTGCATTCGCGTTCTTAATTTAATTGTAAATACTACAAGCCTCTTTTGGTACAATAAACATACAGGCATGTTTGTCTTAATTTTGATATAAAAATCTTAGTAAAACCAGTTGAAAAGGATAGATCCTATAATTTTAGAATTATATTGGAAGTGAGAAATGAGAACGATCAAGTTTACCTTCTGTCTTAATTTTCCTGTGGACTTTGAGGTCTGTGAAAACAATGGAGTGCGCATTTGAAAGGCGAAAATTGCTTTGCACAAGCAGTACAAAGAAACATTAACCTCTTGTAAAGCGCTTATAAATGATAGTTTTGTAAACGACATCGGCAAAAGGGTTGCAAATACTTTAAAAACAGCTCTTATGCCTGGACTCCGTTCTGTCGTGTTTTTAATGGCATCTTAATACTAATTGGGATCGTCTTCTTTGCCTTTCAGTAAGTTTAGCGCTCTGAGAAATGTACAGCAAATGCGTAGAATGGGAAGATCTCAACATCACAACTACTCCAATAATTAGGAGCATGTTTTTAAACAACGGACGACGACAACAGGGAAAGGCTCTAATGATCACCAAGATAACTACAATAATTGGTTCGGAACCTTTCCGGTCTGTCTTTTCGACATATCAGAACAATGGTACATCAAAAATATAATTTTTGTTTTGCCATATAGTGCTCAACATTTAAAGCAGTTTGGATTTTTATTAAATATCCCGCATTACATGTAGTTACTATTTTAGAACTTAAAGTTGGTGGTTTACATTTATTTTTTTAATTAGTAAGAACCAGTTCAACATTCTACAGTGTTGATCGGATTGGTCTTTAGAACTTGGGATTGAAAGTTGTATTTAACAGTGGCTAACTCACAATCCTGAAAATTACTTCTTATCGGCCATCAGAAAGGAAACACTTCAAGGGCTCCGCGATTCAATTCTAAACGTCGTTTTTGAACATGCCGGCAATTATATAAAAACGCAGTGGAAATGTTTCGAAACATCTTCAAGGCTTATTCTTAATGCTTTAACTGTGTAACACAGGTGACGTAGGAGGATATATCTCAAAGGTCAACAAATCAACATTCGTAAATAATTATGTGGATCTGGCAACGAAACGAGAGTGGATAATGTTTTTAAAAGTATGAGAGGCACTTGAACTTCATATAATCATATGAAAGGTGTAGGTGATAAGGTGCTGCACATTAATAAAATGCTCTTGGTTATACCGGGTGGCTCAAAAAAAGGTAACGAATCAAACTTGTTTTTTAGGGGACACCCTAATTTAGCAGCTTAAGATTTTTTATTTAAAAAGGTTTTCAGAGCCACCTTTTCTTTAAATGACAGCAGAATTTGATTTCCAATGCAAATTCAATGTTGCGAACACAATTTTATGAAATTATTTAGCGAAAAATTAGTAGATAAATAGAGTAAATCTTTAATAGTCAACTCGGAAAGTTCAAAATTTTTAACCGTATTTGCTTATTATGTATTTAAATAAAGAATCTAAGAAGCGTATGTTGGTTTTTAAGTTCAAACTTTACCTGAAAAACACTTGAGTTTAGCAATATGAAAAATCTGTAAAGGGGTCTACACGGAACTTCCCTAGCTTGAATTTGATCAATTTGTAAATTTTAAAAATGTAGTCCGCTGTGATCAGGGCTCCGAGGCGAATATTTCGATCCAATGTCTCGTCCGCCGCTAGAATAACTGGGCCACGAGCGTGTTCCAGTTGAACGAGTTTCCGTTGCGTTATAAAGCACCACACTATTCTGTCCCATTTGTGGTGTTTAACCTATATCTGTTAGGTCTCATTTTCTCCAATGATAAAGCCTGAGCTATGTGCAAATTATTACTTGTATCTATTTCTCAGGTGAAGCAAAAGTAAACAAAATTTTATTTTTTTTAATGTGCTCACTCTGTATATATTTCTCCGAAACTTTCTCGGTTTCATGCAAGGTAGGAATAATATGCATGCAAAATATTGTTTTCCTCCAACAAATAATTTTTGATTTATACCGCCAACACACGGACAGACACGAAATTAGGGAAACCTGTTTTTCGTCATCTGGGGAGCCTGAAACATGAAGATCTGAAGAAATCTCGAAAGGTGATTTTTTCGTGATTACAAGAAAGTACTTCCTTCGTCTTTTAGACGAGGAAAGTAAAAATGATATAAAAAGAAAGCACATTAAACGGAATTTTAAAAAATACAGTAATATAATTATACGGCGTCCTATTTTAAAAAAATATTAGTTGCAAATGGTAAACACTCTGGGTAGCATAAATACCCAGAGGCATCCAAAATAGTTAGCTTCAGATCCAGTACACCTTTATATTAAAATCATCAGCATTTCGAAGCAAAACTTGGAAGTTGCCTAAATATAGCGTGTTCTGTTAAAGATAACTAAATTGATTTTCATAACCGTTTTTAGCCATTTTGGAAAGTACTTGCGTAGCTAAAGTACCAACCGGATAGGGGTTTTCGACTTCTCTTTATGTTAGAATGTGCCCCCAGAAACCACGCAGTCAATTGGGGAAACACCCTGTATAGGAGGTAATTTTGTAATTTCAAAATAGTTTGCAAAATAAAAATTAACAAAAACTGTATTTTTGTTTGGTGGAAAAAGTGTTTGTAAAACGTGTATGATAAAATATAGGAACTTTTTGAAGTATTAAAATGTTAGGATTTCTAAAAACATCTGTCCCATTTTATCACATAACACCTCCATGTCTTCTATATTTTTAAACGCAGCGATTTTAAATTTTTGTAGCGTCTACAAAGTCCAAAGGAACTTAAAGGTACAAATTTGGATTATTTCCACCTTTCCATGCCCCTCTCATAATACCATGGTCGATTAAAAATGTGAGTTTTGTAAACAAATCCTAGTAACTTTAGGTCTCTACATAAAATGTGATGATATGAAAACCGAAAGCATTTATGTAATTATATTTTGGATTTACGGAGTATTTTTAGTTCCTTTTACAATAAAGAAGGTATTGGATTCACCCCAAAAATTCGAAATTGAGTTTTCAACAGATCTTCACGTTTTAGAGTCTCCTGAACCCAAAAAACGAGTGAACAAAATATCTCAAAAACGAAAAGAGGTATGACGTTGAAACTTCATATATAAGTTTTGTGTACTATCTAGATGCGACAGCAAGCTTTTGAAAAAATCACATAACCGGAAGTATGGTGTTTACTCTTGTGATTTTTCAGTTTTTTTCGATTTTTTCAAAAACTGCTCTTAACGATTTTTTCAAACTTCACATTTTTATTACATTTTATGTGTATTGATGTGAGATAGGTAATTTTCAAGTTGAATACCTCTAAAATGGGTTTCTTCTTTTTCCTATTTTACATAGAACACCCGATATATTACTAATTTTTTAAATTAGGTTTATAATTTTAGAGAAAATGTATCTTTTCAACTAACTCTCTATTTTGTACGGTTTCTGTAGAATTTTTAATTTTTGAAAAGTTTTGACAAATGCTTAAAAAATCTAATTTTTGGCTAATTATAAGATCACTTTAAAAGGAAGTTGTGTGCATGTATCATTATCACATAAATATACTCAACGATCTCCTCAAATTTTAAACTGAATGATAAAGTGAATGATCACATTGCTACGTTGATTTTGTAACTGACTTTACCCTTCTTCTCCTTCTGCTTTATTCACTGTTTTTGCCGTTTGCTTATCTCATCTCCATCCATGTACTGCACATATCGTCTAAGTAATTGTTGTTCTGTTTTGTGTTGTTAATTACATATCAAATTTTGTTTGTTATTAATTACTCAATTTATCATCACTACTGGTAGTTCTTAGATACTTGTAATTAACAACCTTTTCTATAATCTTATTATCCAGTTGAACCTCTTGCTTTTGCTTATGTTTGTACTTAAATTTACTTTTTGCAGTTTCCCCTTGCGTACTGATATTTCTGTTTGGTAGGTACTATATGTACAATAAGAGTACATGCAGCAAATATTGCAAATGTCTGTACACCATTTCTATGTTATACCCTAGTTTTACTCCTTTCAGCATTTTAAGTTCATTGTTTATCCCTACAAATACTTGGGCATTATTACCTAAATTTGTTATCACTTAAAGAGGTACTAATTAATTTAAAAATGTCCCAAACTCTATTTCTTGCTCGTATAATATCAAATGCTGCTGCGTATCTAAAAATTAAAATCTAAATTATTTACATTTTTCCAAAGTTTCTTTCATTGTCATTTTTTAGGTTTAAATATTGTTTTTGTAATCCTCGTTTCTCTGAATGGCAACTGATTGCAAAGATACCATAATATTGGCCGCCCCAATATTTTAAATATATTTCTTTGCATTTTGAAATGTCTTATTTTATTAAAATGTATCACAAATTTTTATATCATCTGACAATTTTTCTTTTTATCAAGTGTCTGATGTGTGAAGCTTAAACCGTTCAACTGCTATCTATGGATCTAAACAATTACTTCCTATGTGAACGTTGTTAATTATTTACACTTACAAAACGAAGAATTTATATATGTCATCTAATATTGGTTTAACTGTGGAATTAGTTAAAATAATTTCAAATTAAGTAGTTTTTTAGCATCAAATCGATTCGTCTGCTAATTTTCTCAAACAAAACAAACTTTATGAGCACTTGGATACAATTAATTGCCGGTCGGCACCAGGTCGACGGCGCGCAGCACTTTAAGTACTCACAAATTATTAAACGCCAAAAAGGCGCCAACAAATCTTTACCAATTAACAACAAATATATCCAGGCATTCAACTGAGAATTCCTAAACTCAAGTAGCACATAATTTCCTGAAAGGAAAGCTCAAATCACGCATATCAAATCCGCCAACTAGGCGCGATAAACAAATTCTCCACAGAACTGCCCTGGCTACAACAATCCGCAACTTCTGCGGGGGCCACGAACCAAAACAACCATATTAGGTAAGCCGGTAAAGCCTCAGCAATTTCAAAGACGTTACAATCAAGTCACCATCACGGCGTTCCAGGAGAAAGAGACGCATTCAAACAAAAGCCAACATTCGAGTCGCTTGGCCGCGCAGATAAGAATCAAGGAAGGCCGTGAGTGCGCGAAAATACGAACACCCGCACCTCAGACAGCTCACACCGAGCTGTGAAGATAGTAGAAAATTAATTTAAACTTAAAAAGCTACAGAAAACTTGGAAACGGTCTGTTACTTTATGCAAACAATAAAGAGTTAGATAAATGGAGCAAAATTAGTTCAAAGTGTTTAGCTGTGACGTCTGAATTAATATTCAATGCTATTCATTTAGAACTTCAATTGTCACACATTTTTCAGATCGATATTTATAACAAGTTTTACTAAAAATATATTATTTATTTTATTATTTTACTTTTCTATCGCTCCTTGATTACAGTAAACGTAGAGATTTTTTCTTCTTCCAAATATTAGATTTCTTCTATTTCTATTTAACGATTTTCAATTTTCTTCCTGTAAACCTAATATTTGAAAACGGTTTTGTTAAATTGATTTCTGTGAAAATATATTTAATGTTTTGTTATCGTCTGCATGCTCTGACTAAATTTCTATATAAATTTAGAAATATCCGTTTACCAAAAGATTTGGATGTAGTTTACAGTTTTTTTTGTCTGTGAACAGAGTTGGCGTTTAATTTTAAAATGTACCGGTACTTTTGTATACGATACTGCTCCGAACCGATACTTTTAAATCGATCGATACGATACGATTGTACCGGTACTTTTCGGTGTATCTAACATCCCTAAATCAAATAAAGATATTGATTTTAAGTAGTCTGACAGAATATGCACTCATGCTAATACGTATTATAGAACTTTATAGCTGTTGTTAAAAATTTGTATGCTACTATGAACCATAACGAATTTGAACTACTAAAATTCGCATTTTGCCTAACCAAAGTCTTCGAATAAATGCAATCGTCCTAGAACAGAAAAATTCTGGGCATTTACTTAATGCTCTGAAAAATGCAAAATGAAGAAGCTGTTGTGTTGTTGTGGTTATGAATTCTACTAATTTTAAGGTGCATACACTTAGTAAAATTGCAACTATGTAAAATTCAAAGCTCAATACACACCTGTGAAGGCTGTAAAACAGATCAGTTTAATTAAAACATACATGTCGAGCCGACCTCAATTTTTATTGTTGTATTAATGACATGAACACATAACGCATTTTAAGTTTAAAATTAAAATAAATCAATTGAATATTCACTATTTTTTCGCAAATTATTACCGATTCAGTTGCCAAGATTATACAATGAACAATTCTACAATTCCTGCTTTGTAGTAAACAATTTGTAAAAGTAGATTTTATTTCTGCCCGGAGACGCTATTTAAGCGGTACGGATTGTCCTTTTTAGAAAATTATAAAAGCATGGATTAAAAAATGAATGAATGTAGCATGAGAGTTAAATACAGCACCATTTGTTTGCCTGCCGAACGTCAAGATAAGGTTGTACCATAGAGGTGTACAAGACAATTCATGAAATTATTGAGCGCCACCTTTTGATATACAACCTGGAGTTGAAGTGGAAGTCATTTCAATAGTATAAGAACATTTCCTGACTTTGGGTTGCAACTTAACTTAATTTCTAAAAATTCGCATGAAAAGATCTCTATCGGTTTCCAGCCTCACATACAGTAAATAACACGCCAAAACAAAGAACAATTAAAATATTTAAAGATCCATTAATCTTAATAGCATGAAATTAGCCACTACTTAAGAATATTTAGAATAAAGACAGTGCAGATGCACTTATGCGCGCTACAATCTAACCTTGCTAGTAACGTGGCGCTATTGTAGAAGGCAAAAAAATATAACTTGCTTGCGATGATGCAATCCAGAACTCTTAATTGATTTTCTAATGACCATTTACAGCCCTGCCTCAACGCAACATGCGCGAGTTCAAACAAAGCTTAATATATTCGCTGAAGAGGATTATGATACAATAACTTCTTCATAATGTACTAGAAGTAATTCGGCCATGTCCAGTTCAAAACAGCGAATTACATAAAGCGCAACACTTACCTGAAAATATCAGAGTAACATTCTTCGGCGAACACCAACAGCGGGATTTTATTCGTGCTAGATAGATCGCAGTGCAGCGTCAAATGGGTGGTACGAGAAAGATGAGCTACTGTCTTAAGGTCGATGATATGGCAGTAGGAACTGCTACAGACAGCAAATTTGAAAATTTAGAACAATGCAAATTGCATAAATCGTTACACATAACTGAAAACATCACAACGACATTGTTCGGTGATTTCCAATAGCAAAATTACATTCGTGTGACAGGAAGTAAGAGGAAGCCAGATTCTCCAACGTGCAATGCGAGAGAGATGGGATACTGCCCAAGGTCAATGCTATGGTAGCACGAAGCGTTGCAGAGAGGAAATTCAAAATAATTTGAATGCGACGTTCGTCACGGATATATGTCATGAGAAGACACTTCGAAGATGGCCCGCAAGACCCGTTTTATTAATCTGATATTGTTGAATGATTGCAAACCAAATTATTGGTGGAAATTGGGAACCGAACACACGAAGTCTGCTAACGTAATTAATTCACTGAGGATTATTTACATACAATGAAACCAGATTTTATATTTGTTCTCTAGTCTTATGCACTTGTTGCCCCTAAGTTCTGCCGTTTCCTCTGCAATCGTTTCCGCATTACTTCAGAGGATGCGGATATCTCTTAGAAACGCCCGGGAGATATTCTAACTCTCGCTCGAACGTTCCGTGTTTTACTGTGACATAGGCCAGAGAGGGAGAACCACTGACCCTACTACTAAGATATGTAGTATATCAAATAGTTTTCTTTTATACTTTTGGTGGGAAATAAAGATATCGCAATTGTTATTAGTTTTAAATAGTCTCTTCGTGCATAAGAAAAATTGTCGGAATTAATGAAAAAAAAAACGAATGAACTACATAAAAATGTTATGCAAACACTTCCTAGACAGCACCCAGGTATCCTGAGAACGTCTTATGGATACCCCTAATGGTCATGTAGATGTACGTAGCTTATTCTTTTAAGATCTCGTGCATTCCCTGGAAGTCCATACGCAGTACGAGGATGTTTTATGAACGTGCAGTCGACATTCTTTATAAAAATGTTCAGAAGATATCAATTATGCATGGTAGAAGACATCCACTAAAGACTTACACAAAACGTTTTCATGCAGATCAATTAAATTTTAGTAATTCAAAGTGCTTTCCTTCCAAGTTCAGAATGAAGAGAAAATGGTTTAACGATATTATTCGAATTTTAAGCTTTCTTGGTTTCTAAGTAATGCCGTCGTTTCCGTAGCTCGTGGCAAACATCTTCCAATTCTTTTACATTTGGGTGGGATATAGTAAATATATAATAAACTAGAATAACCACAAACACCATAAACACTACGTTGCAAACAAACTGCTGCATCGTTGCTGCATCTCTCGGCAACACTTAAAAACTTTCCCTAGCTGGTTGCTGAGAAGTTTAAAAAAATTGTTACGATAAAAAGAATACCTTCGATATTTAAATGCTTATTTCATATTTACTGTTAATGAGAACAATCAATAACACAGAATTATGAAATATCCAAAACAAGGACGTAGAATGAGCTCTATAAGACGTCCTTATGGAATGCCTTATGAACGTTTTAAATGGGCATGTTTTAGATATAAAATGGATATCCCAAGGATATTCCGTGCTATCTGTGCTATACAAATAAAATATCAAATTTAGACCTACATCATCTACCTATATTTCGATTGCTGTCGAATTCACGTGCACCCAACAAAATAAGAAGTTTATGAAATTATATATAAAAAGTTGCTTCAAGAAGCTTTACACATCGCGAAAATATTTACCGCAACCGAAAATAAAATTCAGTTTTCCGTTTCTCAGCAATAAATTAACAATCAAGGCTTAAATGGCCGGTGTATCTTTTAATTATCAACCCCATTTAACTGCTTATCCCCATTTTAGTACTTCCGATGTTCCACTGGCGAGAGTAGAGTTATGTTTGGAAGCTGAGTATGTACAGAGCGTCATCACAATCTATTTACCACTCAGTATTTCCGGTCCCAAAAATAATGAAAAATTTGAAACGCAAAAAGCTTAGAACAACTTTCTTTTCGTCCGTCGCTATACTTTCTTGTACCGGTTTTCGCATTTTTCTGCAATTACCGACGGAGAATCGACAGAGGCTGCTCAAGCACTGCCAATTCTACCATGTACGAATTAAGATTTCAATTTCCGTTTAGTAAATTGATTTGTTCATTAGTTCTGCTTGTGCAACTGATGTAACTCGATCAGCGCTCGCGGAGTAATTAGTTGATATAACCCGAAAAAGTTTAGAAAGCTGCTGCGAAAATGAATTCGGCATGATTCATACATGCATTACTTGCCCTGTATAAAAAGGGGAAAATAGAGGAGACAAATAGGCCATCGTCATCCAAATGCCACGATCAAAGGGAGGGATGATTAAGCATCATCAGCATCCAGTAACGCTAAACCTGAAAGCTTGTCCGATTGCTTTTTCTTTGAAACTAATTTTACTACTGTCATACGCAGTCCCAGTGTATTCAGTAGATGCATGGCGTCGTATTTTTGCATTTGTCGTTTGCGTTATTACATTCATGATAAATTACATGCTCTTGGTGTGTCATTTATTCTATGTTATCAGTTTCATATGTCTAACCATTATTCGTTTGAATTAGCCGGCGGCCAAAAGAACTTTATTTCTTAAAAGAAATATAAACCTTGTTTATTTAGTGGCTGCGTATACGAGTATTTGATTTTAAGGTGAAGTTATTGCAGCAATAACTTTCCTGTAATACATTTTCGCTTGCGAAATTTGAGAAATGGCGATTTGTATTTATTGTATTTATTACAAAAGGAAAGAAAGTTCAAGGATTTGATATGAGCACTAAAGCATTACCTCGAAAACCGAATTTTAATCACAAAGATTTAAAATATTTTTATAAAATTTGCACTTATTGTATACCTACTGTTTTTAACTGTAGTGCATTTGTTGGTAATTCTATTAACTAATGGTTCGTCGCGTAATGGTACTTTTATTTAGCTCTTGCTTTGGGCACCACAAACTGTAATGCTACTTTTTTCCGTTCCCTATACTCTACTTTACTATAAATTTAAAGTGCCCTTTGTTTGCTAGTTAACTCAGTCGTAGAACCACAAGACCCGCTCTTACCTCAGTGCAACTAAGGGTAATGTCAATATTGCTCTTTCCAGTCTGCTTGTGATCACCTACAGTTCTGTAATCATACATGCAAGTCCTGCCTGAAATAAAAACCAAACAGTTTACATGAAATTACATATACTCTGAAAAAGAACATGCTTGCATGAAAATACATAAAAAATTTACCCAAGGTAATATAATAATTTTATATACGCTATGAACAATAGCCAAGAAAGGTCTACGAGCTTAGTGCTGAATCTACATGCTTAAATACACTCCTTAAGTGGAAGTGCAATCACTTTCACAAACAAACCGTGCGAGCAAGGCGTAATCTCGTGCACAAAATTACCTAATGCCACTCTGCCTCTGGTAGCTTAAAATCAGCTGACACAATGTGTCAACAAGATGACGCAAGCGCTTTGTACGGACGCGCTGATTCAGCAACTACGCTCGTTGGTTTCGGGCGCGTACTTACTCGTTGAAGCTATTGCGCAATTTGTTGCAATCTCTTCATAATTCTCTATTATGATTCTGCTCCAGTTTCCTGGACCGGGCATTGGGTTTTATTTATAATAACTAAACTTGCGATGTAGTTGCTCCAAATGATCTCGCACATTAACCTAGAATTAGCTAGAGCCAGAGCTAGTATTAAGCTGGAATGACGTCTTTTGGCGATGAAGAATTATCGGTATCCCAGTGTTGATTCCAAAGTAGTTGTAGGATTTCGAGGCTGTATTTCCGCTCAATAATAACGAGGCGTCGACTGCTCTTATCGCAGGTCCACACAAAAACTCTCAATCGCACTTTTTAGTACTTTGCGTGGGGTCCCTTTTATTTGAACGCACGCAACCGTCGCCTATTAGTGAGCGGCTGACTCCCTGCGCTTTAGTCCGCACACAACTTGCTTTGTTCTATTAATAACCGCACTCAACGACTGCATCAGCTGGTTTGCTGGCACAATTTAACCCGCGACACTCGTTGCAGGTTTTAAACGCATAAGACGTTTTAATCTAATTATTACAATGTATAGGATACAATCTAGTTCCACACTAGCAGGGTAATTGTTAAATACCAAGGTGACAAGAACTAACCCGTTATGGTCGCTGTCCAAGTTAACAACAATTTTCCATAAAAAGTAATAAATCACTTACGGTACACTCGTTTATTTTGTTAATTAAAGGAATTATCATAAACGTATTCGAATAGAAATTATTAGACACGACATTTCCATTTTTATTAGAGTACCTTGTGAACAAAAGTACTTAGGCAAACTTTGCCTTTTTGCTCTTTGCGCACCAATATAGACTAACGTTTTGCAAGACATTGCAGCTTGTATTATCACAGCCAAAGTTATTCCGAGCAACGTCAAAAATTGTTGGGTGTTCATTTACAAAGAAAACAGGGTCTAAGCTGATATTTGATTTTAATATTGACAATTAGAGTAACCGCAGCACTTGTCTGGTGGCTCAGGGTCAAACAAGCTACGGCAGCAAGTAAACTAGGACATGTGCAACGTGTTGCCTGTCTTAGTTCTACAGGTGCTATACGCTCAACACCTACAGCCGCTTTAGAGGTAATCTTATACCTTCCACCACTTGATCTTTTTGTGGAGGAAGTAGCCGTAAAGACCGCCTTGAGGCTGCGCTAAAAAGGGCTGTGGCACACAGCAGGCAAAGGAGGCAGGCATACCCGCATTCTGAATGAGGCCGTCTACAAGATCCCTCTTCTGGACGCTATGGTAGACTACCTCTCTCTACAATATGCCTTCAATAGACAATTTAATGTCTATGAAAATGCCGGGTTTACCCAGCATATAGGTATATCCATCTTTACTGATGGATCTAAAACAAAGCACGGAACGGGTGCCCGAGTTTTCTCTGACGATCTGAACCTCCCCCAAAGCATACCACTAGGCAAAATGGTCACTGTCTTCCAAGCGGAAGTAGTTGGAATAATGCATGGTGCAAAAGCAATTCTTGAAAGGAAAATCGAGAATGTGACAGTATTCGTATTCGCGAGCTGCTGGGAGGTAGTACAACGGGCCCACTTAATGCGACCTCAGTGCGTGTGAGGTAACTTACCCTCCATTTTTAATCCAGAATCCAGAGTAACCGCGAAAACATCAAACAGTTGTTTGAAACAACTTATGTCTTCAGCTATTGTTTTATCCCATCCAACGGGTTTGGAATACCCAAAACATAGATTTTGATTCCTATACTTAGTATAATACACACAAATGAAGCACTTCGCAAACGTCATCCATTTTGGCAGACATATTTAATTTCGCATTCTATAATATGTTTACCCCATTTTTGAATTCAGCACCCCTGAAAGAATACAATTTAATACCAAAGATGGCCATATAACAGTACCGTCGAAATTTCAAAAAGCCTGACGCCATATTGACTATCTAAAAATGCTCAAAGTGTGGCTTATGTCATCCAGCATTTTCAGTTAGCAGACATCAATACATTTCACTTCACATCACAAACAGAACTACTACTATATACTCAAAAATTAACCCAACATGAAATGTCACAGATATCTGCCGGACCAATAGAATTATTATCACGTCGAATAATGCGGCCAGATCATAGGATTCGTTATCCGCACTAATCAATAGGTACCTTTTACGTGTTCAATATATAAATTTGTTTTCATAAATACAGATATAAAACTATATATGGCAATGGAATGAACACTTAGTTTACATAACCAGTCTGGAATTATTTTCTAGTTAAAGCCTAGGTACCAGTGATTGTGTTCAATTATAACATATGTATTTTTCACAGTATTTAAGTTTAAGCTAAACGATATAACAACACTCGTTCTTCATCTAACTGTAAAATTCTATTCGGGTTTTCTTTTTTCTTAGTACCATGTACTTGGTTGACGATTTCTATCTTCAGAGTAGTGGCTGCCTTTTCTATTTCTGATCGTATTCTCATTAGGATTGTTACGCCATCGGCATATACGTACCAGACACTGGAGATATTCATTTATTAACGCTGCACTTGCATTTAGTCTCTCATAATTTCTTCTAATACAAAAATAAACCAAATTGGAAATAAGGGGTTTTCCTGTTTTAATTCGTGTTTGACTTTGATGCTTTCTATCAGATTACAGTTGACCTTAACTTTGTTTTATGTGAGATCTAATGTCATTTTCACTAGCTTTTTTAGTTGTAGTAGGATCCCAAGTTTTTCCATTGCCTTATATGCATTGAGTCATATGCCTTTTTAAGTCAATAAACAGGGCATGTATTTCTGTTTTTCTCTCGTAACTGACCCCTGCTATCCGAAACCAACCTGATAATCACTTATTTTGTCCTCACAATATTCATTTAGTTTTTTTTTTATAGTTGTTACCAGTATATTAGAAGTGGTGTTCAGAAATGCTATCCCTCTATAGCTATTGCAGTTCTCTATGTTCTCTTTCTTATGCATCGGGACGAGGGTGGCATTGCTCCATTCTTCTTGCATTTATTCCCCCTTCTCGATTTTTTGAATCAGTCGCTGTGTTGCTGCATGTAAATCCTGGCCTCTATACTTTATCAATTCTGCATTTACCTCATTCTCTCCTGAACTCAAAAACGATAGCGTTTTTTATTTCCAGTTTTCGATCATGTCATCCTTCTTCTTCGTCTTCTGTCTCTGCCACCACGATTCTTCCTTATCTAACACTTGCTCACAATATTGTTTCCATATTTGTTGTATTTCAGAGTATTCTCCAATTAAATTTCCCATATCGTCTTTACAGTAGGTTGCTCTCTGTTGATACCCCTTCTTGAGTTTTTCGAGTTAGTGATAGAAATTCATTATCCCCTTGTTTTTGTACTTTTCTTTTAGTTCCCTAATTCCCTTTGCTTCTCCCTAGAAATGCCTTCTGTCGATTTTAATTTTTCCTAACAGTTCTTCGTATCGCTTCGATCTTCTGTTCATAGTATTCTTTCTCTAATTTAAATTCTTTCCGTAATTTCTCTTCTACAGTTTTCGTTACACCAACATTTTCTTTTTCTCTTCTCTTAATAGTACTTCCCCCGTTGCTTGCTTGACGCCTCCCTGAATGATGTTGAATTTTTACTTTCCTCGTCTAAAAAAAAGTAGTGATTTCTTCAGATCTTTACGCTTTGGGGTCCTTAGTTTTCTTAATTCGCTCTGTCTGCCTCTCTGCCTGTCTCTGTTCGCCTATTGCCGGTATAACTCAAAAACTATTTGTTGGAAGAAGAGGATACTTTGTATGCGGATTATATGTCTATCTGGCATAAAACCGAGAAAGTTTCGGTCAAATATACACGGTTTCAGCTACGTAGACAAACTAGTAGTATTTTTTTCGCCAATTACGATGGTGGAAACGGAATCAAAATCGAACATCGCGTTCGCGAGTTATGTCAAAAAGTTCTATTTTTTTAAATGGGACACTTAGTATAAAATATTCACAATTGATAGGAAGTTGAATTCTGAACAAAACGTGTCCTATGACCTTTTATCCTAATGTCAAAAATGACAAAGGTATTGATGATTTTTCAAATTCGTCAAGGTGGCTGTGTTAGTGGCAACTTTGCTTTACCATAAAATAGAAATTAAGAAGAATATCCATGAAGTGAAACATCATCATTTATTTCAAATTATTCTATGAACTTAAAAAACAAGATTCAAATAAGATGCTCAAAAACATCACCCTCTTGCTCCAAGCATTTTTGAGCCCGCTTGTAAACGCTCCTAGTGCCTCTGGCAATGACATAACTGGCGACAAAAATACTACTAGTTTTCCTATTCCGTCCACCAGAACCAACACACTCCGAAATTCATCAATATACAGAATGTGTAGTCTGGTTAACAGGTTCGCCAGAAAACTAGATATTTACATGCCATCTGCGATAAAGTTCAGGAGAATTTGTTATTCTCTGTTTGCTGATTAGACATTACCATTGTTTTTAAATTATTATATACCATTTATTTATTATTTTTTTCAATTTTTCTGTTTTATTTATAATACTTGTGGTAAACATACATTTTTTTGTTCATTTGGTGTTTTATCGAAATATGAAATTATATATTTAGTTCAATACATACATGTATATATTTAGGTGTGTACCACTGCAACACGTTAGTTGCACTTCAATTATTATTATATTTAAATTGTGTGATGTGAATTAATTTAGTATGCCAGTTTATGTTTGTTCAACTGTGGCCCATTTTTAGTTTTGTACTGTTGGCCGCAGTATAAACCCGCTAAAATAAATAAAAATAAATAAATAATAAATAAATAAAACTGACTTTGTAGCTCCAATAATAACTAGGTTAGCAGTAGTGCCGACTTAACTATGAAAACCGTGTATACAGAGTTAGCACCTTAAAAAATAAAATTGTGTTTATTTTTGCTTTAACCGAGATATAGATAAAATTAATAATTTGAACATAGCTGAGGCTTTACCCTTGGCGAAAATGGGAACCAACAGGGTAAACGTTATAAATGAGAGAAAAAGAGTCAACAATAACATACTCACATTGGCGTGAGAGGTGCTTCGTGGGTTTGCAGAATATTTCCGAACCTTTAGATCGCATTCGCAGGCGCTGCTGTTGGAATCCCGCCAGTAATGGTTTATTTATTTGAAAATTAATGTAGTTTGCATTGCTAAGGTTTTCTTTTATTGTTTCAGTATTATTAGAAACGTGAAGTGTTCCCGTTACTTAGTACACGCTACCCCATTAATATAAACATGTTATATTTACATTTTTCTCAAAATGCCCTCGATTAGTCTTAAAATATGCTTCGTAAAGTAATAATAATTTGAAAGACCACTTCATTGTTGAATTTCGAAAATACACTGAATTCATAAATGATAAAAGATATATGTAACGTGTCAATTAAAAACTATGTTTAAAACTTCTGTGTTGTATTTGATCAACTATCTACATAGGTTTAAGTATACAGATTGGTGGTGGATAATGTGAATATTGGCAGTCGAATCAGCTAGAATACAGTTCATGGGCTTTGTATGCGTTAGACAGAAATAGACTAATATGCGATTAGCATCTAGTATCTGCAGAATAAGGTGTTTTGTTTTTAGGAAAAAGTGATTCCTAAGATTTATCTCCATTTCTGTTTACTGTTCACTGCTCTAACTCAGTACCGAGTTTCGCCCCACCTACCCCTAGTTTAAGTTTAGGTAGAAATGTAAAAGTTAGCTGTGCCAGAAGCCGCATAACTCAAATAAATTCAATTCAATAATGAGGTAAGCTTAAAAAATGCCAATTTTATTGTTTAAAATATATCCTTCAAAACCGATTTACTGTATTTTTGACTTCCATTGTGCAGCACAAGATGTCATTAGTAAAATATCAACATTAATATTAGAATACAGTTTGATATTTCCATCTACTAGCTTTTGTAAAAAGATAAAACTATTAACAGAATGATGGATCATTTAAAATTGCCTGAGTAGCTCAAGAATTGACTACTGTACTTATTTCGCCGAGGAATAATTAGGTGATGTTAATATAACATTTTTCTAATACCGAACTTTTATTGTATCTTATTATCTTTTCTAGTTAGTATTTCAACAGTTCAGCTGTCATCTTCCGTGAGATTTATAAAGTAAAAACCGAAAAGGAAATTCATATTTATACCCAAAGGTCAAGCTTTAGGTACAGTAACTTTGACTAATCATGCTGAACAAAAGGTGAACTGAATGACAGAAAGGTTGAAAGGTTTGAAATTAGAAATTGGGCCAGAGTTTACATTTAAGTGAACACTTCCGTTTTCCATAATAATGGCTTATTTATTTCTAGCTTGTGTAGTTCTTTATTAACTCTTTATAACAATTGATAAGCTTAGCTATTATAATGCGTATATTAAAGATAATAAGTTGTGGTAAGTGTGCACATATATTTTATAAAGAACAAATCCACTTGTGGCACAGAAAACTCTAATTGAGAGCTATCGGCCACTAATAATGTTGTTATTTATTATTAAATCAAATAGGATAAACTTACCTGATCAATATATACAATGAAGGAAGCTATATCAGTTTGCTGAAAAATTGTCCATCCAGAATATCCGTTGACTTCCCCTTTTTCTTTTATTATTTTGTATCTACTCTAATTTTCGCGAAGTTAGATCAACATCATACCATTTTAAGCATTTGGGGTATATAATTTCTGTTATATAGATATCATCTCTAGTAGGCCAGTTCAAGAGCAAGTACTTTAGATTCGGGCTTTCTCTCAATTTTGGATTGCTTTGCACTATACGTTGTAATATGCGGTTTTATATATCCTGTTTTTGGTGGTTTTTCTTCTTACAGGGTTTCATAAAACTGAATTGAATTGCCTAATTGCTGCTCTACCTTGACCAATCCAACTATTAATTGCTTCGTTGCTACCCCCGTTGTTTGTCCCAGATATTTGTATGTCTTCGTGTTTCTAATACTATCGTTCCTAAGAAGTAAGGTGTTATCGTTATCTTGTCATACTATCATATATTCGATATTGTTAGTATTCGTAATATGTAGTGCACGTTCTTGTGTTGCGCTAAGATGATATGATGATGCGCAACGTAGTAAACACTGTTCCATCATCAGCTGGAATTTCCATTCCATCACTTTTTCCATTCGAGTTCTATAATGTTAATGCTAAATATAGTTTGAGAACGTGGTAGTTAAGCAACATCCGTACTTTAAACTTTTAGTGACAGTGTCTTCTCTGATATGCTATTCCCCACCTTTATGAGGTTAACAATATCACTATTTCTTAGAGCATCTCATCTGTCATATCCTGTCATGATTGGTTCGGGATTTTAATTTTTAGACAAGTATTTTTGTTTTCTAAAAGTGCAGCTTCCACTGATGACGGTAAGATCGCAGTAATTATTGTTAGCCTACTATTTCTCTAGATCATTTTCAATAAAGAAAATGTGACTCGCTTAAAGATTTTGTATAACCCATCAGTCTTTATCGAGCATAATCTAATTATTATCAAAAGTAGCAATATCGGTTTCGTGATTTTTATCACTGCTTTCCAACAGAGTTGCTAATCTTTCCTTCTGCTACAAAGAGTAATTGATTACTTATTCGAAAGCTAATATTTAGAAAACGCTTTAGCGAAATTTGCGTCCGAAAGTACGCAAGGTAAATGGATTTGCAGACCTAGAATGAGTGAGTGCACGATAATAATAGGTTTTTCTGGTTCTGTATTCCACCCATTAGCCAATTTTAAATTAAAATCAGTAGCCTGTGTCACAGAGGGTGAATCGTTTTTATCTCATTTCCGATTCTCCGCTGACTAGTGCCACCCCAGGATCGCCGCCGCATTCATTACCGCCACACCCACCTTCAAAAATTTGGGCTCCTTCCAAAGCGGCTTTCCCAAATCCGAAGTTTTCGGAGCGGAACGCATCGGGAAATTATAAAAAGTAGTGCGGGCCGGTTATATTTTATCCGGTCGATGTAAGCTAGCAGCGATAGTGGCATCAACAACCCCCAACCCGACATCCAACCTGCAGGGACCATAAATTAGAATAGCCCCAGCATCTATTGTCGCTAATTTAGCAGGAGGAATTCTGCTATCTATGCGTTATTCAGTTGGCAGGATCTCTTGTTTATTATTGCGTTACCTATAGAACAATCCAATTCGGTCTGTTTGTTGGCGTGCGTCGATTTTAATAATTTGGCATTA
This sequence comes from Agriotes lineatus, assembly GCA_940337035.1. NCBI lineage: Eukaryota > Metazoa > Arthropoda > Insecta > Coleoptera > Elateridae > Agriotes > Agriotes lineatus. The sequence continues at coordinate 39,033,156 of OW679202.1, forward strand.
CTTATTAGGGCGAAGCGGAACAATGGCCATATAATTCTCAGAGCCGGTTTGAAACAAATTACGCCTGGGGCCTGTATTTTATTTTGCGCCCCATCAACTCCAACGTACACGATTCGTTTTAATTTAAAAAGTATGTATTCCAAAATTGAAGTTTAATTCCAGTTTGATAAAAACTGGAGAGTGGTTTAGTATTCTAACGGTTGGACAATGACACCTCAATTTTAAATAGCCTCCATCTATACGTTTCGGATAATATAGTTACTATCTTAGATTTCTTTATGTTACTTGCGTTCTGTTCATTACATGCTTTCTAAATATCCAACCTCTGTCCCATGCTTTACGAATCGGTAAACTACGGAGATACGTCTTTAATTTAATGTAATTCTTTATTTCATTATCTATCTCATTCTACCAAATGGAGACCATGTTAGTTCTATACCTCCTTGCGCATCCGCTGTTTAGTTTTCTTTCTGGGACCTTTCCATCCTATCCCATCTAAACAGCTATTAACTTTTTCAATTTATATTCTTGTTTTTTCATTTCAACTTCGAACTCGCATAGCTGAGATACATAGTTTAAGTCACTACTGTTTCTTTTTCCCATAGGTTTGTTGAATAGTACTATAAATTTATCTAATAGGGGGTTTCCCATACTTTTGATAATTTGGCCCAACACAAGGGTTTTTGAATTTTCCATAGTTTTTAGTACATTGCCTATTTCTTCTTTCTCTGTCTTTGAAATCTTTCTTGAGTTTACGTTAGCTAATGCTTCCTACTGAATTCTATTTACTCCACGATTCCTTATATTTGAACTATATAAAAATAGATAATATCGCCATATTACTTTTAGTAGTTTTCTTTAATATGTCGTGTCCTCCGTCTTTCTTCTTCAGTACTGTACGTTGTAATGTTTTATGTTCTCTTGCATTCTGTAACGTGTTGGTTGTACACATTGAGTATGGTCTATAGTTTTTTTCTTACTTTGTAAGGACAATTCTTCGAAATTAGTACGTTCTTGTATTTAACCTTTAGTCTATACGATCCTTATTTCCGCTTAGCCCGTGTATTAACGCTTTGCAGTTCATTTATGTTCGTGGAAATTCAATTTTAAATTGAGCTTTGTACCTGCTTGAGGTGACGTAAGCTATTCCCGCATGAGAAACGATGGCATTCTTATAATTTTGTTGTTCAGATAACCCCAAAACTTCCCCGAGTTTTTTTGCGAATTTTCGAGTCAAGGTTTCCGAGCGTTCCGCATAAGTGGGACAAGGAACAAGTTAAGTAGCGGCTGCGCAATTCATTTTCTGGCTTCGGGGATCCTAGCTCAAAGGATCACGTAACGCCCGGCCTTCAACTCCTTCAAAGGTGTTGGGCGTTGTGTCCGCGGGCTGGCGTCGAATTGCCCAGCCCGAGTAAGTCGAAATTGTTGTAAGTTGTGAAACTCCATTGTTGCCCCGTCTTCGAGCCAGTGCGTAGTAGTGGTAATGTTTAGCCGGGGTGTCCGTGTTGTGAAGCTAGCATCTTCTGTACCGCCTTACCGGAATTTTAAGTAGATACCTCAACCGTGTGCTAAACCTGCAAGTGTAATAGAGCTCTGGGTTGTCATAGCAAACCTGCTTATCGTAAAGGTGCTTCATTTGTAATAGAATGGGGATGTAACGCCGCTTTTTCGCTCGATTATCGCTCCTTCATGTGGTTTCCCAATAGTTCGCATTTCGTGGTAATGGCTTGGGATGCGATCTGCAGCTGGACAAGAACAACGTAATTCATCTGACTTCCTATCAGGTATTTGGTAGTTCCTAGTACGTGTAACACCGATAACTTTATACTAAAGTGATTTTCGACGTGTTGTTTTGGCCCATTTGGTTGATTTAAATTGGAAAATGTTGAACAATACCGTCAAGTTTATTGCCTACATGTTGGTTTGCGCCTTAAGTTCCAGTAAACGTTATTGTACTGCTATTTGAGTAATTATTGCTAATGTTAACCATGTAACGTAGTCCTTCTGTGAAGTATTTAAAGATATTACTGTTTGGAATGTAGCCTTACCGTTTGATTGTCATTTTACCGCCGTGTTTAGTCTAAACACTGTAACCAATAAAGATTTTCGTGTTCATTGTCATATACATATTTTTATTATTTTAATAGAGTTTATTGTTTGTTACTTATGTTTTTCATTGGTATTTGCATGCCCTTTTGTGTTTTGTTTTAATGTACAGGAAATCAGATTAGTGTAAGGGAATGTAACGAAAGGTCAATTCACCTGTGGCGGTCGCCGCCTCAAGCTATGCCAAGCTAGAAGTAGAAAAGTGAAACACTTACTTCCACATTCAGAGTGCCTTCACCTGTGTTGCTGATTTTGTTTTCCCGATCTAGCCCGAATGTCGAATGGAATTGTAGCTCCAATTATAAGGTAGTAAAGAACCCGCCCTCATGCTGAGCATTCCGTGTCAGAACAACCTATTGTTACCGTCCAGCGTAATGGGGTTGGGGCTACATATCCGGTTAAAGTTCCTGATTGTGTCGTTTTTATGTCGTTAAAGTCGTTTTTGTGGGTAACAGATTTGACTCCAAAGCGTGTGACCGTATTTTGCCCACTTGAGGGTCTGTTTTGTGTTGTTGATAACGTTTTTGACGGTAACAACTTTCTCCAATTTTTGTAGTCTTCTTTCTGAATTTATTGAACCTTTTATCACCTTTGTTATGTTACTGCTGTTTCTACTGCTTTTTAGATTGTATTAAATTCTTTGACTATTTGATTAGCTGCCTTAAAGTATTTTGCTAAGGCGTCTCAGCTGTCGCTGTCAACAATTTTCTTTTCTTGTGTTTTTCCAACTTCTGATCAACTCTTAAAGCATAGAAAAAAATAGAGCAGAAATCAGTGAACGCGCAAAAGTTGAAAATATACTACAAAAAATAACTAGTTTACGAGGGAATGTCAGATCATCTAGCTTTTACAAATGAAAACAGTTATTTCAAATGCAAGCTTTCTCTGACTGGCTTTCAATGCAAATATTTTTCTATTTACTATACATCCGTCTCCATTCATCCACAAACAATATATTTTGCTAGAATATAAAAGATTTTGCGTATAGGCGCTTCTACATCGTTTCTACATACAATTTGTTGTGATTATACCAAAATCCTACAATATGTCGCTAAGAAAACATTGCATCACCTATGTCATGCATCTAAATATTTCTTAACGGTGTCTTAAGAAAGGAAATAAGAACTGGTCTTTGTTATTTAAAATATGTAAAACATGCTTAGTTTCTTCAAAAATTCAAGCAACAGGTGAACCCCACAAACATTTTTTTCTACTATTGACAAGTTAAATGCGAAAACCAGGAAAAGATAACGGCGACGTCGACATTTAACTGATTATACAGAAAAATGTAAGTTAATGGAAACCGAATGCAACAATAAAGATTGGAATTGGACACTATCATAATGGGCTTCATCAGAAGGAAAACAAAAGATCACAGTATCTCAACATGTAAACCACGCCAGAGACGAAATTCTTATGCAATGGTATGGAACAGAAAAGCACAATAATTCAACGTGCCAACCACGCCATAAAATAGTTTTCAACCGACCGGACGAAAGACGGCGAAATTTGTAGCCAACTGTAGTCACCACTGAGGAAAGAGGGGGCGAAGGGGGTTAGAAATGATAGCTTTCCACATGGTTAATAGTTGAAAACCTTCGAAATCGCTTGTTTTATATAAAACGAATAGTACATACAAAATAAAGTTAACATAGGAAAGACATATTTTTCGCTGGTAGGCCTAGCAATAGCATACGAATGACATATCAATTATCAGTTTTCATATTGTGTTAAACTATTACAAACCAGTATTAACAACAGATGAACGAAAGTCATGCAAGAATTATTGAAAGACACGATAAATAAAAATAAAAATGGAAAAACTACTAACTAAAGAATGTAAGACTACAAAAGCTTTTTGTACATAAAATACCCTCGAAATAACTGAAAAGCAAATGCAAGTTACACGTTACAATTTGCTGCTGACCAGGTCCTCCAGAGAGAGAGAGAGAGGGGTGTGAAAATACTGGAGTTGAGACATAGAAAATGAAATGGCAGAGAAATTATGATTAGTAGTACTTAAAACTAAACTAGTTAAGAAAATCCGAAAGAATATGGAGAACGTATTCTGTAAACCGTTGCGCAAAATGTGAAGAAAAAGCAATTAATATGATACAACCGCTCGAACAATAGTAAGAAACCAATTAGCCTGAACTACATTTAAATTGATCACTACAGCCAGAAGGAAAGGAGGAAACTCAGAAGAACTTAGAAAAACAAGGTACAAAAGGCCATGATTGACAGATAGCTACTAGATTAAGGATGACAAGCGTAGGTGAACAAAGAGTGCGTGTATGGGACAGCGTTGGCAGATGTTATAAAACCAAATAATATACCAAACGCGGTGTCGTCGGCATATTTATACAGATAGTGATAGTGGTTGTTAGTTGCTGAGATAAAACAATCTTCGTGATAACTGAAGATAGTGTGAGTTGGTAGAATCACTTTTTAACCCTTGAGTTCGATGGTCGCAATACATTTGATGTCAGAAATGTCTTAAAATCTCCACATTTTCATGGTAATTTTTATTTTAGAGAAACGCCAGAGGCTAAATCAGGTTAATAGAAAAATGATCTACTTTGGTAATAGATCTTTTAGGCATTATTACGTTAGATGTTCCACTTATCAGACTAAAATTCTAGTCTTTTTTCCCAGAATCCTGTAACCTCTTCAACACTTCTAAACCGTTTGCCATTGTGCCTTCTACATTTGCTACTCTAAGACACTTGATTTGTCCTTAACATCCTCACCATGCTCCATTTGCAACAGCTCTAACGCTTAAGTAACACTTACTGATCTTCACTTAGACTTCGGTGTTAACCCGCTACTCGAAAAATTCATACACTGATGGATATTTCTTTCGCAATTGCTTACTCACGGGTGATTCGACCGGTCTGTGATTTACGTACTGGTTAAAACATGTTTAGAGAGGCATAGACGATCTTTCTTCCATCGCCACACGAGCGACCCTACATAACCGTACGAGAAATTGAATTGTCACACAGGGTAATTATGTTAAGTACAAATACTCAAATATAAAGAACAAAACAGGAAATGTGGCAGTCGCCAGGATCCAGCCGGTCTTGACAATTCTGCGCCGCTTCCAGGGAATTACGGTTTTCGTTGCAACAGTCGCGGAGGCGGTAATAAGATAAAAAGTTTTTAAAGAAAATCAGAAACGAAAATAAAGACACGCATCACGGGATGTGACAAAGATCCTAATGATGCTCCTCCAGGACACGTCTCGCAGGATAATTACCCTCGCAGAAGGAAGCTGTCAGCAGTGACAATTTATTTAAAGTCTTATTCCAATACGGAGACAATTTACTGCGCTTTAGGTTGCCGAGGACTTTTTTGTTTATGAGCATTTATTTCAATTTCGTAAACCGTTATTAAACTTTTCACTCATCTTCAGTAATCCGCATTCATTAAATATAAGCCAGGAAGCGCAGTTATTTCGGAATTATACTGTCGCGCCTTAGTTCGCTAATTACGAGCATATCTCCAATAAATACTTGCCTCTGATTAGTGTTGTGCGTTCATAAATTTCCGCTGGGGATGGTGAAACGAAGCGCGAAGTTTTAGCCCCTCTTTAAATTGTTGAACTTAAATATTCAGACATTGGTAGAAGTAGAGGGTTTCTCACTTTTAGCAAAATCTCTGGAAGAATTTGTAAGTTTAGGTGCACGACCGATCATCATACCTTACTAGCATTACACCGTTTCATTGAAGTGAATTTTTTTAATTAACATCTGCATGCATACATAATCCTAGCTAGCTGCTTGTCTTCTATCCACTATTTTCTTGACCTTCTGACGTTTTTTCCTAGTGTTCTGGGTGCGTATACCCTTTTTGTTATTCGTTTTTCTGGCATTCTTTGAAAGTGTCCTAACCAACTCACCTGCCTCTCATGCATCACAGTCACTGCCGTTGTTGCGTTTATCTGTTCTCTCTACAGTTCATTTCTTTATCCTATTTACATGCAATTTACCTTATGTTTTTCGAAGAAATCCCATTTACTAGTTATTTTGCTTTTGACACTATCAAACTTTGCCAAGAAAATTTTATTTTATTGTATTAGAGATCCTCCTCGCCGCAAATAATGCTTTTTCTCTTTCACTTTCCGTTTATGCTAACCTTCTTCTTCTTCTTCTGCTTCCTCTTATTATTGGCCAGGTGGCCTGTTTTAACCGCAAAGTGGTTCTATGAGCCCTCTTTGCTCGTAGGCCGGGTAGGTGGCTAGCCTTTCCCGCCGAATGTGAGGAAGAGTTCTCTTGTTTAGGGGTTAACGACTACCACAGGTGTTAGCATGGTAGCCGGGGAGCATATGAATTTTTAAAATCCTTCTAGACTCCGCCGGGATCCGAACCCGGGCCGGCCGCCTGAGAGGCGAGCATTTGCTCGCGAGGCCATCTGCTCACCTCGTTTATGCTAACCATCTCTCTCAAATATTTAAGGTTAAAATACAGATAGTGTCATAATATCATAAGTATGTATATAAAAGATACATTTGCTTTCATACCGGTAGCTGAAGCGATAAAACCGTTTTTAAACATTTTTAACTTGTGACTTTTATACGATTATTCTTAATCGCTTGTTTTGCCTAACTGAGATAATTTCCTATATAATTTTCTCAATCTTCTGTTAAGTATAATGCTCTCTAGTAGCTTTCTGGCTATAAACTAATTTTTGTCCCTCTCAACCTGTACACTTCACCTCCAATCATTTGGACATTATTTTTAATTTTATTCCGCTGAGGTTACCTTAGCTTTGTAACAGGAAAGGTGTAAAACATAACCAACAGTGTAATATGTGCAAGTGTCAACAAATCATTTGAATCTCCTGTGTCATGCTCTTTTGTTAAAATATATATGCGCTACTTTATTTTCAGCGTTTCAGAAACTATCCAGATGACTTCCGGACTACATACACGGCATAAATAAAATAAAAAGTACCCCATAGTTACGGTTGGCAATTTTCATCAGTACATTAGAAACCTATCAATATGTTACCGATATGTTCGCGAAATTCTATCTACAAAGTTAACAACCATTCTACCTTTCCTAATGCGATTCTTTCTACGGACTATGCCGCTTCTCGGTCCTCTGTCTCCAATCTCTTCTGTTATAACACGTCTTCTTCTACCTCCCTTGCTTGCACAGCCTCATCTATATCTTCCTTCTAGCTTCTTCTAGAGCGCCCTCTTTTTCTCCTTTCGGCGATCGATTGTTGATATACTACTAATGTTCTCTAGGTTTCTTTCGTTATTTATTGTTTTGTCCCATAAGATTAGGTTTAGCGATCGCATTGTCTATTTTCCTAGGTTTATTTGTTTTGTTATTTCATCGTTACTATCTCCATGCTTCTTGAGGATGATACCTAGATATTTACATTCTTGCGTTATCTAGTACGAGATTGTTTTAATTTTCATTTTCTACTATCCTGTAATTCTGTGCCGTGCAGCTTCGTATTCCTTTGGACAGTTTCTGATTCTGTTGTGCTGTTCTTAAGTTTAAAAAAAATGTGCATCTTATAAGGGTACATATTGAGAATTTTTCTGAGAACGCACCATCTTCTTCTTCATACGCCTCTTTTAGGTCCATTCTTGAACATATGCCTCCTCTAATTCCCTCCATCGTTCCCGGTTTTGTGCTGTTCGGATCCATGCTAATCCAGCTATTCTTTTAAAATCGTCATACCAGCGCATTGGTGGCCTCCCTCTGCTTCTCTTATGTTCATAGGGCCTCCAGTCTAAAATTTTACGGTTTCACCGAAATGTGTCGTTCCTTGCTACATGGCCAGCATAACTCCATTTGAAGCGTGCAACTTTAACACCAACACGTTACTTTGGTGATTGCTCTGAGTGTTTCGTTTCTAATTTTGTCTCGTCTTGTCAGGTTCACCATGGCTCTTTCCATATTTCTTTGAGCAGCTCTTATTGTCTCGATGTTATATTTAGTTGTTGTCCAGTTTTCCGCGCCATATGTTAATACTAGTAGAATGCATTGTTCAAATAATCGCGTTTTAAGATGTTGAGCTATATTTATTTTTCGGAGAATGAAGGACAATTTTACGAAAGCCACCCATGCTAATCTGATTCGCCGTTTTATTTCTTTTTTTTGACTGGTTCTATCTAGCTCAAACCTCTGCCCAAGATAAACAAAATCTTTTACTATTTCTATTTCTGTGTCTCCTATTCTTATTGGTGTTGTTGGTTCGTCGTACATCACCTTAGTTTTATTTAAATTCATTTTTAGTCCCACATTACCGGATACTTCATAGAGGTCTGTGATCATTTCTTGAAGGTCGTCTATGTTTTGTGCTTGGAGAACAGTGTCGTCAGCGTATCGTAAGTTTGTTAATTGCTCCCCATTTATGTTTAGACCTTTCCCTTTCCAATTTATTTTCTTAAAAACCTCCTCAAGGGCCAATGTGAAGAGTTTCGGTAACATTGTATCTCCCTGTCTTACTCCTCGTTTAAGAGGGATAGGTTTCGTCGGATCGTGTAGAATGTACGTTCATTTTCTTAATGAGTTGCTGTTATCTGTGGTCTATTCTACTACTGGTCAGTGCTTTATATATAGCCCATTGTTCGATGCTATCGAAAGCCTTTTCGTAATGAATATGCTAAATATAAGGGAAAACCATATTCATTAGATTTTTTGAAAATAATCTTCAGTGTGAGTAGATGATCTCTAGTGCTATAATTGTTCCTGAAGCCTGCTTGTTCTCTTGGTTGATAATCGTCTAACTTGTTTGTCAGCCTATTAGTTAGTATTTCTGTCAATAATTTATATATATGTGATAATAGGCTGATAGGTCTATAGTTTTAAAATTTTTGTATTACCTCCCTTCTTATATAACATTATCACGTTGGCATTCTTCCACGATTTAGGTATTTCGCAGGTTTTAAGGCACATATTTAGCAAACTCGCAATTGTCGTTAGCAACAATATTACCTCCTTCTCGAATGATATCCACTGATATGTCGTCGTCTCCCATGGTTTTGTTGGATTTCATTTCTCTTAATGCTTTTCTTATTTCCTCAACGGTTATTTCGTGTTGTTCTTCTGATCCAACATTTTAAACTTTTTGAGCTGGCAAATCGTTTTCTACGTAGTCTGAGATCTTTGACTCGTATAGTTCAGTATAAAATGCTTCCACAATTTTGAAAATTTCATCTCTATCGTGAATGATAGTTCCATCTTTGTTGCGAAGGGCGTAGATCTGTTTCCTTCCCATTTGTTGTCTCAGACATTGCATTCATTTATTTTGTTCGATCACTCCCTACACTAATTGTTCTTGTGTTTTTATTCTGTCTTGTCTTATAGATCGTCTAATTTCTTTATTGAGTTTCGAGTATTCTTCTGTTGCTCTTTTATTTTCTTTAGTCAGTTTTCTTTTTATATAGTACTATCTTTTTTAATTCTCTTATTGAACCGCATATTACGTTTGTTATTTTGCTATTTACTTCATCCACCGTGTCCATACATTCATTGATGTTAACTTTCCCCAAGTTTTTGTTTATTATTTCTGCAGCTCTCTTCTTTCTCGTATTTCTTCTGCTTTTATTTTATTCGTGGCATTCTTTATCATTTTTTTTGTTTCTAATGTCTTGTTTATATTAATTAGTGCTCTTACGAGTCTATGGTCGCTGCCAGTATTAAATGCATGTAGTACAGTGACGTCGTGAATTATTTCTTTGTTGTCTGTAAGCACATAGTCTATTTCGGATTTTGTCTTTCCGTTTGATGCTATCCAAGTCCATTTTCGTTCCTTTCGTTTTTTAAAGAATGAGTTCAAAGCGTATAATTTATATTCACACATAAAATTCATCAGGGTATCTCCTCGTACGTTTCTTTCGTCGATTCCGAACTTTCCGATGTATACCTCATTGTCTTCCTGTCTTTTGACCAGTTTGGCATTAAGATCCCCCATAATAATTTTCCACCTAGTGGTGGTCGTCTTTTATAGCGATTTCTATGTGTTCATAAAACTCTTCTACTTCCTCATCCGAATGTTGTGAAGTAGGTGCATGGACTTGAATAATTTTAATTTTCATGCTTGCAGATAATTTTAGAATTACGTAGGCGACTGTGTTTGAGACTGCGTTTTAATATATGGGGTTAGTTTCTTATTGATAATATATCCGATTCCTCCTGTGGTTCCGTCAGTTCCACCTTTGTGTCTGAATGTATTTCCTGATTGTAGAGTAATCCAATTGTCTCCAGCTCTTCTAATTTCACATAGGCCTAAGATGTCCCAATTTATTTTCTTTAATTCTTCCTCCAATTCTACCATTTTATCATCAGTTCTTAGCGTGCGAGCGTTATAAGTAGCAATCCATAATTTTGTGTGTTTTGCTGGTATCCGGTTAGCATGCATATTTGAATTTGAATTCGAATTCTTGCCCATCCCCCTCCCCAGAATCCGCGGGGCGGCCTGACGTGTCAGGGTGAGACTGTGAGTTTTTACTCTACACACCTGGGGTCTATGGCATATGATAAAACGCCGCGCTTGCCGGGCTTCTTGGCGAGTTGGATAGGATGTAGAAAGGATAAGATCAAGGATTGGATAGGATTATGGTTAGGACATGGTTATCCCTGTATTAGGGGGTGGGGTAGGACCATGAGCTCAAGTGGGCAGGGTCGCACCATACTGTGGTATAACTCATTTGAAGAGACTTTGCAACTCGAGATATTCCATATTCATTAGCGGTAGCTAATTCTTGAGTTCGTTGAATAACTTCAGCAACAGTCGTGACGTTTACTTTTGGTCTACCAGTTCTGTTCTTATCCAAAATGGAACCAGACGTTTCAAATTTTTGTAATAAATCACGTAAAGAATATTCTGAAACGGCCCAATTCTGAAATTGTTTACATTTCCAACCTTTCGCAGAGCATTCGAAACGCTCCTTTGACACTCATAGCAGCAATGAATCAAACTAATACGAACACGAAGATCTAAAACCACGCACAAATAGGCGATACTTTGACATACAGAGATTATTATTTCATTGCATTTTTTTATAAACAAAATTTAAAACAACAGAAGTATGTGCACTATATTTAAATCCCAATTCTGCCTGAGTATAAAACTGCCATCAATTTTTAAATAAATGAGTACCTACATGATTAAGCTACAGCAATTCAAAGTCCCCAAGTAACTTTAGAATAACTCTATACTTTAACTCTTTCAAATAATACAATGAGATGAGGTACTTCTTTCGTCATTTCTATAAAATTTTTAAACGACAAACGACTATGATATCGTAATTTCAAACTTTGTACACCGATTTGGCATATCTATATATGCGTCAAAAATATGTGGATATCATCTTACGGAAAAATATTATCAAACGCTTCTTAGTGTTCTCCATAAAGATTTATTGAATAAAATATTTGGTGAGATGTTTCATAACCAACACGGTAGTTTCAAACTTCTACGTTGAAAGCACATGTGCATAATTGAGGTTATACATTAATAAATGAAACTCGATCATGGAAACACAGAAGAAATGAAGAAGTAGCGTTTGAAAAATATAAGAGAATGATTAAACTATAGCTAAATTGTTATCATTCTGAGCTTGGTCTTCCTTAAAGGTCAGTGCCTCTTCTATTTTAATTCCTACAATGTAACCTACTTTTCTCTCTTTTTTCTTTAATAGAATAACGAAGTGTTGTAACTGATATTGCATAATATGTGTTCTTAACTTATGATCGTCTCTGACTAGTTCATTTAGAAGATCAATTTTTTCTTAAATACGCCCAGAAGGCGACTAATCAGCACATTTTGCACTTACGCAATTTCATCTACTACATTTGAACATCCAAGGCGATTTTTACTACTCGATACGAAGAAGTAGAATCCCTTAACACACCAACGATATCTGCATTCATTTGTTTTGGCGTAAAACCTTTTTTTTGTAGGTATTTAGTGAGTGATTAAAGCTTAGTTTTGCCCATTTCTGGAAATTTCCTCACAATTTCTACTTCCAACTATTACAACTTCTAAACTATTAAAGCCCAAGTAATCAAATTTAACAGCTTTTTTGTCAATAAAATACCAAAACAATTGCTGTTGCTACGTGCAGCTTATTCCAAAGCCATATATGCTAAGGACAATAAATACTGTACAACCCTCTTATGTGCTACGAAAACGTATTCTTTGGCGAATTCTATTTGGTGATAATTGAAAGTAGATAATATCTATTCAAATCATTTACGACTTACAAGGTTGGCATGTTTTTATTTTATATTTTTTATCTATCAGTTGTAATTTATCGACATACCAACAAGACTTTCCAGGATAAAGTATTTTAATTTTCTTGAACAAAACTTATGGGAATTCTGCAAGAAGTTGCTCTTCAAATTCTTAAGCAGATGATGTTTATGCATTACGGTGCGCACATTTTGTCGCCATGTATGTTATTACTTATTACTTACACACTATGTGTGATATTAGACGTATTTGTTATAAGAAGCTCGTGTTATAGTTCCTTCAGTCACCAGGGCTTCCGACTTTAGATTAGTTTGTCGATGTCATATTGTTCGATTGTTTACCTAGTATCCATAGATGAATTAAGATATCGGATTCTGAAAGCTACTACAACCTTTGAGGAACATCCTACTATGATAAGCCGTGCTCATGAATGATATATTCATCATGCTGAATGTTGTCTAAGAGAAAACAGAGATTACTTTGAGCAATTCCTATACACTTGTTTAATTATTGTTGGTTGTATAATCAACCATAGCTTGAAAACGCATGATCTTAGGACATATATATTAGTATTTCATTCTTTGTTTTGCCTTACAATAAAACTTTCATATTTGTTCCTAGCAATTCTGAAATACTCTGTAATTGTAGTAAACTATCCTTATTTGTTTGGCGTGTTCAGTCCAAGGCCGGCTATTTTTTCATACTCCTGCAAAGTATAGAAACTGTTAAATTTGATAGCTGTGCATAGTTACTACTAAAATAATTGCCAATGGGATTACGGATATATATCCAAAGTCCATCTCTCGGGAATCTAAAGATTCATAGTTGTAAGGATTGCCAATTTCGTGAGACTTGACAATGTTTTTTTGGTGCAGGCTACACGGGAAAAACTTGCGAAGAGGAGACGGATCCGTGCACGTCGATGCCCTGTCAAAACGGGGCAACGTGCTCTGGGAATGTAACTCAGTTCCACTGCGAATGCCCCCGAGGATTTTCGGGACCCCTATGTCAGCACAACCTCAACGAATGCGAGTCGTCCCCGTGTGTACACGGCATCTGCGTTGACCAGGAGGACGGCTACAAATGCTTTTGCCAGCCAGGTAAGCTTGCGGCAATGCATAACCCCATAACTCGTTAAGGTAACCCTACGACCATGCCTGAACGCAGTTTTCTAGTTCACTTGGGATTTCACTGCGGTCGACTAACGTGAAAATTTGCTTATTATCTAGGTTACGTGGGCGTTGGGACAAAAATCCCGGAGAACGACGTTTGTGTGATTTAAGGTGATACCCTACAAGATTTTAGAGGCAAAGAATAGTTTTTTACATAATTTCACGGTTTTTTACAATTTATTGGGTTCCTTTTTACATCATAGGGTGTAAATAAAGTAGTTTGACATATCTGTTTGTTAAGCAATAGGTACATAATGCATAAATAGTTTCGAGTAGTGATTTAACAGGTTTAATCGCAAATGACCTAATTAATATTCAGTTAAATCGGCGCTAAGTTATTCTCACGATCTATCACTACATTTTACAATGTAATCTTTCTTTACATTACAGTAAACGGAAAACAACCACACAAGGCTTAAAAGAAAATAACAGTTTGCTATTTGATCTAATAGTTACTCGATTTAAAATGTACAATTACACAAACGTCATTTATATTATGTTTATTTATTTACATATGGCGCCGCAGCGCTCTGAATCGAATAAAGAAAGAAGCAATCACAACAAAGCACTAAACAAGCGGTTATTCCAGGGTTTTCATTAATTCCCATGCCCCACGTGACCATGTATTCCCCCTTAATACTAGGCAACCAAACTTACACGATTGGCAGTACTCCCTAAATACTGTAACACAAAATTATCAGTGGCGTAGATACGACACAGACTAAATAACGCTTGAAATCTGCCGAAAATTGCTAAAGCCGACACGAATGTAATTTTAGCGATCGCGGCGGACGGTCCTCGCGCAGCGCGTCCCCGAGCGGAGGGTCGTCGGCCGCCAACCTCACTCGGTCGGGGCCGTTGAAAACTGCCGAAAATTGATACTAAACAGCAAAACGAAACGTGTGAAGTTTAGAGGTTAGATGTGACGAACGTCTATGTCGCGTTGACAATTTGTTTAGGGATATTAACAATACCACCAACATTCGAAAAACAAATTTATAGCGGCAAATTTAAATTTAGTCACGTGGGAAATGGAAATTAATGAAAACCCTGTATTGTCTATTAAACATTTTGTGTAAAAAAATAGAAGTAGCATAATTATGAACTAATTTACTTAAATTCGTAGAAAATTTTCCAATTTTAAATTAAAATAATATATGAAAACAGTGACATTATATGTTGTAATACAGAGATTGGCAACCTTTCCGCTATCGGTGACATGCATAAATTCAGTCTGTAAAGTTAAAAATACCGATTCTAAATAAATATCTAACACGAACACACAAATTAAAATTAATTCGAAAGAAATAAGTTAAGAGGATTTATTATAGCAAGTAATTGACATTTTATATTTTTTTAATACAGTGAAATATATCAAACACTTCTTTGAAAAATTCTTAAAAGATATTCTCTCAAGCAAAGTGCAGGGGCGTACATTTTTATGTTATTTGGTGATTTATTTTTAAAAATTTGCATCACAATGTTGCGTTAGTTAACTTAAATTTATCTGACTATTTCATTAGACAAGCACACCGCTTCAAAACGCAGAAACGGCACGAACTACACTTGAAACGAGCCAAACTGAACTTGTATGTGTGTTATATTTAAGCATTGTATTCTAGAATTATAAATGTTCGCAAAGTTGCTCCAGCGCTGGAAGTGTTTGTGAATTTTAATTCACATGTGTCGTCTCGAAGAGAGATTTAAACTTCTAAGCATCTTTGGTTGGCGTTTTCGAGGCCAGCTTTAGTCGCGCTCAGACTCTGCTAAGAGCTGCATGTGTTTGCGACTTTAAAGTGTATTGTGCGATTTAGCCCAAAACGAATTAAATAAATGCGGCTTAAGCCCTGCATTAAATCGTTTGCTGCAAGCAAATAAAAAATGCAGCGAGCAAGCGTTTGTAATTACGCCAACGCATTTTTTTAGTGTACCGGTGAATACTCACTTTTGTGCCATATTTTAAGGGTACATTTAAATCGTCTATTTGGAGACGCTAATTTACGCCACACCCAGAAATGCCGTTGTACAATTCAGATTCAATAAAGCAATCTAAGACGTGTTCAATTCAAGGGCACCTAGCAAGTCTGCCCACCAAGTTCCAGGTAAAATGTCTGCAGTTAACGCTATTACGAATTGCGTTCAGCTGCGATCTGTTGCTACAAGTGTGCGAGAATGTTCCTCGGTGTATATTTCGCGCTTGCTTTGAATATATGCAAGCGCTACCAGGGTTGGCATAAGCCAAAAACATTTGCATTCTTTTACAAGACAATTATTGTGATGTTATTTTGACAAGTTTTCGTTAATATTTCATATATTGAAACCCAGTTATCTTGCACGTCGATTATTTGATGATTTAAACTTGTTTTCTTTTATTTGATTTGTATTTTGTTTGTGAATTTATGTTTTTATTTATGTTTTAAAGTCAATAGATAGAGGTAAATACCTTGGCTTTTCTTGTGCGTTGTTTAGTCAGTTTCAGCCCGAGACAACACTACAGGAAGAAACAGATTCCTGTTTTAACATATGGTGATCTTTTATAAGCCGCAAACTGGGGTATTAAGAGAGTTGTATGTATCCACTAAGCTAGCTACGGTATAAAAAAGGGAAAATAATTATTTAAATATTAAGAAGTACAAGACGTTCAAATTTAATATATCCATGGAGGGGTGAACAAACTCCGCATTTTACACTATTGCATTTCAAAATTATCTGTACTAAAAAACCTAAATACTTTTCTTGAAAAATTACATACAGGCATCAGTAAACAAAAACTGAAAGCTGCCCTAAACAAATAAAACAAGATAAGGCCGCCGGCAAAGATAACATTGTAATATAATATAGATGACTAAACCTCTTGGCGATTCGGTAATTGAAATAATGTTTACAGTATGTACACGAGTATGGTAAACCTGCAAACAAATATGGCCAAATGATTGGACAAATTCAGTATATGTACCCTTCCATAAAAAATCTGGTGTGATACACTCACACAACTTCCTTTTACAGTGATCTTATAATTAGTCAAAAATTTAATTTTTAATTTTTAACCATTTGTTAAAAATGTTCAAAAATTACAAATTCTACAAAAACGGTACAAAATCGAGTGTTAGTTGAAGAGACAAATTTTTTCTAGAATTTTAAGGTGAATTCAAAAATGTAATAATATACCGGGTGTTTTATTTAAAATAGGAGTTAATAAAAAAAATTGAAAAAAAAAACAAAAGAAACCCACTTTAGAAGTATTCAACTGGAAAATCACCTATCTCACATCAATACACATTAAAAATGTAAGAAAAATGTAAAGTTTAAAAAAAATCTTTAGAGCCGTTTTTGAAAAAATCGAAAAAAACTGAAAAATCACAAGAGTAAACACCTACTTCCGGTTATGCGATTTTCTTCAAAAGCTTGCTGTCTCATCTACATAGTACACAAAACTTATATATGAAGTTTCAATGCCATACCTCTTTTCGTTTTTGAGATATTCTGTTCACAGGCACACAGACAGACACACAGACAGACCAATGAAAAAAAATATGTTTTTTGGGATCAGGGGACTCTAAAACGTGAAGATCTGTTGAAAACTCAATTTCGAATTTTTGGGGTGAATCCAATACTTCCTTTATAGTAGTAAAAGGAAGTAAAAAGGATCTAGAAATGTGTGCGAAAATTTAAAAAAAGTCACTGATTTCGAATGGTAGGAAAATAATGTTGCAAACTGCAAACTATTGTAGAACGACTAAAAGAATACTTTTTACCTTAAATGCCACAAGAACAAGTCCTGAATTTGTGGCACCTTATTAAGGAATGCAGATAATATAATGTTAAAGTTGGATTATAGCAAGGCTTTTAACCACATGAGATGGCAATTTTAGGTGAAATGGGAATGCCACACTACCTGATCAGTCTAATGAAAATAGGTAAAGTGAAGGTTGACACGGAGCTATCGGGGTCCTTCCACTTGCAAAAAGGATTCCGACATACTCTTCAATATCTATCGTAAATGGATAGTCAGAAAAGCTGCAGAAGAATGGGAGGGTGGCATCGCCATAACTGGTAAGAAACTTTGTAACCTACGATACGCTGACGATACCACACTTCTTGCAGCAACAAAAGAACTAATACGTATATAGAATTGAGAAAATGGAAAAAGTCTGTATTGAAGTAGGATTAATAATCACCAAAAATAAAACAAATATTATGGTCACAAGACAGTTCAATAACATACAAGTAGAAGAGAGATTTATTTACGTAGAGACACCGTTGACAAACCCAGCGGGAAGCTCAGTAGTAATAATAAGAAGATCGTGAATGGCGAAATGTGCCATAGCGCAATTAACAAGGTAAGAAAATGTCACGACGAGCCTTGTGTTCTTAATCTTCATGTATGTCTCAGGGTGTTGGATGATAAAGAAAACTGACCTTCGCAAAATTGATGTTTTCGAAATGACATGCTGAGAAAGATTGCTAACACCTTGGACAGCTAGAAGAATCAATGAATCCATAGTGAAAGAACTGAAGATGAAAGATCGGTTGAGTACGACAATAAGGCGAGGAATAATGAAATACGTACTTTGGATATAATATAAGAAGAGACGGCCTACATACAAGGCAAAGTTAATGGCTCTAGAAGAGGAAGGAGGATGATCACCCACGCGTTACACTAATCTCATCACAAATACATCTTTGACACAGTGTATGAGCATGGCAAAAAAGAGACTAATGGAGAACTATGTCAGAAGTAGTACCAACTGATGATTCTACCATGCTCGTTAAGGGCGACCGATTTGAAGGGAGACGAATATTAACAATTTGAATTTACGTTTCAAGCGTACTACCCATTTCTTCCCATACTAGCTCCATATTTCAGAGAAGTTTTATGTACAGGGTGTAAAAAAGTCTGGAATATAGCAAATATTTCAAAAACTACCGGAGATGAATTTTTCAAAATTTCCAGACTTATATAGGTAAAAACTGCGCATCTAGGAAGGACAAAACCGTTTCTGTAACTATACAGGGTTAGTCAGAAAAAATACCAACTTTTGTATTTTAAATTGGACACCCTGTATATTACCGAGGAATCAAATAGTCCTTCAAAAGACAAATTCAACGATATAGGGTTTGACGGACTTATCTGTCAAAATGACAGATGTGGGGTGACTTAAAGAATAAGGTTTACAACAATAGACCGGTTAATATTGAAGCTTTAAAGGATCATATTAGAAATGAGATACGTCAAATTCGATGCGATACTTTTGACAACGTCTTACGAGAATTTAAAGACAGTATCCGATCGAATTTGAGGTATCTCATTTCTAATATGATCCTTTAAAGCTTCAATATTAACCGGTCTATTGTTGTAAACCTTATTCGTTAAGTCACCCCACATCTGTCATTTTGACAGAGAAGTCCATCAAACCCTATATCGTTGAATTTGTCTTTTGAAGGACTATTTGATTCCTCGGTAATATACAGGGTGTCCAATTTAAAATACAAAAGTTGGTATTTTTTCTGACTAACCCTGTATAGTTACAGAAACGGTTTTGTCCTTCCTAGATGCGCCGTTTTTACCTATATAAGTCTGGAAATTTTGAAAAATTCATCTCTGCTAGTTTTTGAAATATTTGCTATATTCCAGACTTTTTTTACACACTGTATAATATTATAATATATTCCATATTTTTTAACATACTTTTTTGTTACCTAAATTTAAAAATTAGTATAAAGTGAATTTATTGTGGGGGGGATACTTAAAGGTGCAGGTTGTTGTCTTAGTAGCTAACATATTTTATTATGGAATTACTATTAGGCGATTAAGTAAATATTTTGTAATTTTTTTTAATAATTGTTATTTTAATTTTAAAATAATTTATTAAATAGCTAATATTTAGAAACTTTAGTGGTTTGCACCCGTGGAACTGTTATGATGTTGATTAAACGTTGTTCACCACTGTGGAATTAAGTTCAGTAAACTACAACCGCTTGTGGAAAACAATAACATTCCTTTTATTTGCCCTTAAAGGGTTTGTTGGGCAACATGGATTTACTAAAAAATTGCATCGTGACGTTTAGACAAGTTAGTTTCATTCTTCAACTCGACGACACAAATCACACTTGACATACAGATGTTTCTTATTGCACGCGTACAATTAATACTTTTTCTAGACTGTCACATCGCGAACTCCACTTTTACTTTTACTTTTAGTAATGCACTTTAAATCGCATTTTACGTACTTTAGTTTATGGCCTATGACGTTTTCAGGCCGATTATGCAATTGCGCTACAAAACTATGTTGTTTTATTATTTACTTTTGCTAAAATGGAAAAAAAATAATTAAAAAGATGCGTATCTAAAGGAACTGCAAAAAGTAGTTGAGGTTGCTTGGTCTTTGGTTTTCAAAAAATGGTTATAATATATAGTTTTGTATTTAAAATTTCATTTTAGTTAAATTATATGCAAAATATGTTTCAGTTTTGCTGCTCGTTAGCAAGTACAGGAATAAGCTTATCACGTAGAAGCAATAAGACGCTAACTATTAAATTCATACGTAGTCTCTACCTGGAAAATGTTGTCTTTACTCTATTTCGCATCAAACTGCTATACGCTTGCCACGGGACATTAATTTTGTATAAGTATCCTGATGTTATCGTAAAACAAGTTTATATTTAACTTAACTGCACTCATGGGAAAAGTAGATTATAGAAACATTTTGCGGACGAGAGGACAAGAACGTAAAAATCAGTATGCGGGAGATTACAGCTTCAAATATAAAAAATTAGAAATACAACACTTGTACATTTGTTGCGAATTTCATTCAGTAATGTAATATAATTTCAACTTCTCTCATATAGAAAATATCCAGTTAGATGTTGTCCCAGTCTGTTGTGGCTACCAGCGCTCCAGGCAATAAAAGGCAACGAAAAGCTGACAAATTAGTAAAATCAACCAGTGTAAAACAGTTTATAGGAACGGAGTCCACCTGTAGTTTAGCCTGTAGCGTTGTAAAGAAGCGAGCTAGAAGTTCGCTACGAGTAGGTCATGCCAAACTTTGGAATGAATAGCCTATCGCAAAGCATTTCACAACCTTCATATGGGAACCTTCCAAGAAGGCGACACACAAGAATACTCACTGGTCACTGTTGTATGACTAAATATATGCGGACAATAGCGGTGACAATAAATACATAGTATAGGTCATATGTAGAGGAGCATGACACTTCCTACGCTATTGCCAAGAACTTGAAATGCTAGTTATCACTTCTATAGATTCTATACTGAATAACACGATAGATCTTCTAAGCCGCAGTGACCCCCTGCCAGAAACAAATAAAAATAATAATAGTAGATCTGGCAATGGGCTAGACATGTGAGAAAACCAACGAAAAATGAACTAAGAAGATATTGTATGGGGGCAGTGGACAGGAAAACGAAACGGAGCAAGACCGAAGTTTAGATAAGAAGACGCTCTAAGGAAAGTGGTAGTGAAACTACAGGGAAGACAATCTATGAAGAGAAGAAGCTAAATAAAATGGAGAAAGAGGATGGGTATAATCATATACCATAAAATCGGTGCTCTCTTTCTTTCTTTGTATGTTTGTATGTATCTTTGTTCGCTATCTCCTCCGAAGATACTGGACCGATTAAATTGTATGTTAGCTTAAAATTTAGCAAATCGTGTAATTAGCGAAGCTAAGAGTAGCTCGGGTGATTCACTATATATCATTATAGCAGCGCCTTATTCAACGAAGCATCGTTGGTTCAGTGGTAAAATGCTCGCCTGTCACGAGGGCGACCCGGGTTCGATTCCCGGCCGATGCATCCTTTTTTAATTTATATTAATGAATCTCTCTTAAATTATCGAACCGAAGCGTAGCTCGGGTGATTCAGTAGTAATATAATATAGTTCCAGAGTAATAGTTGGTAACAGGTCTGAAAATCAAAACGGTTAGCACTCACATTTTTATTCGTAAATATGTCGTTGCAGAAATGCAAGGTAAAATGAACTTTAATGCGTCTCGTTGATATTGCCCGTAAAAGGTTAATGGGCCACGTACATCAAATGAATTTTAAATTATAGTATCGCCATATTTACGAGCAGTGCAAAAAGCAATTAGGCTATGAATACTGTTGATCGAACATCTCTCTCTTTTAGGATACCCAAAACTAATAATTACTTGAATACTTGAATCTTTCATGTTGTTCTTTATTTCTAATTTTGTAAACTCTCTTTTACACAAATGTCCAAATTTGAGACTCAGTGGTACATACTCACAAGGTTAATTTCCAAAATTGTTTGAGACGGATCTGCTTGCGCCTAACGCATCCTTTGATTGTTCCACAACAAAAGTGCAATTTCTGGCGGTCGGGGGCTATTCTAAAAAGTAGGTAACATAAAGGAATATTCACGCCGAAACGCAGCTGTAGACACAGCTTTATTACGGCTGCAAAAAGTTTATGACTTGGGCTTATCTAAAAATCGCTGTACAGAACTCGCAGTCCACCTTGGGGAAAAACAAACCTCGCCGCCTATGTTTAGGCAAAGTTACTGAAGGCACAAACGGGTAGTTTAGAAGCGTTTTCAGGTTGCAACAAATTGTAGCAACAGTTTATGCAGACCCGTTAGGGTTTAATCAGACCGCCGAACAGATTTAGTCCAGTTCAGCCGGAGGCTCAGAAAGCAAACTTTTACATTTAGGCCAGACCTGCATCATACGTAATCGCAAAACCTACGAGATTGGATAGAACGCCAATGTTTATCACGGGCAGGCAAAAGTAAGGACAAGGCTAAGAAGCTGAAATATAAACAAAGGCCTTAAGATGCATTGAGGGTAATGCTAAAATTATGCCAACACTCGAATACGGATTTTTATTAGGTCGATTTGTTTAGTAATAAAAGCAGCGCTAGAATAAGACGAGAGCGCATCACAGTATGATTTGGTTAAAAAATCACTTATGATATTCAGACTTAAAAATACAAGGTATTCGTAACAGTTGTATATAATTACTTTACATTTGAAGGTCAACTACGATATTTATTGTCGTCAATGATGCAAGTAGCAGTGAGGGCAAGATTAGTAGCAACTCTCTAAAATATTCCCCTTCGACTTTTGCAAATCGATAGAATCCCTTTGGGACTAGCAGCTAGAACTGAATGCGGCTGCAAAGAATATAATATACCGGGTGGTTGGTCATACCTCTGAACATAGGCAATTTACATGGCTTATCACGGTTATGCATACTCCTGCTCACCATTTTTATAGAAAAAATGGCAGTGGTACTAAATTAAAGAAAATAATTTTCGGCGTCGTTTAGTATTAAAAACTTATTGGATAATGTTAATTGCGCATAAAAATTATAATTTCAAAATTTAGATATTCCCAAATATAAGTGAGGAGAATATCTAAATTTTAAAGTTAATATTTTTATGCGCAATTAACATTATCCAATAAGTTTTAATACTAAACGACGCGGAAAATTATTCTCTTTAATTTAGTAACACTACAATTTTTCCCATAAAAATGGTGAGCAGGAATATTCATAACCGTGATAACCCATGTAAATTGCCTTTGTTCAGAGGTATGACCAACCACCCGGTATACCGCGTATGCACAGGAGGTATAACATAATGCAAATAGAGAGTTCAACCAATGATGGCCTCCGGCATACATAAATAATTGCCTTCTGACTCGTCGCGTGCCGCTGGCTGTTCCTATTATACACAATTATTAAAATGAATTAACTGCGCGTAATAAACAAGCTCACAATTGCAAAAAACTGTCGCAAGTAACATTTGTTTCGTATGGAACGACAAGCCTGACGACAAATGTTTTAGAGCGCCGGCGATCACAGCACTAACTGATGTTTCTATTCTATTACTTTTATGTTATCTTTGTGGCGGGTATCCTGAGGACACAGGTATATGTATATGTTATATAAAAAAAATATCCGTATATAGAAAATACGTACCACACAAAAACATAAGTTCTTTAAGTTCCATGCTCTCCTGAGAGTTTTCTATGTACAATTAAGAGTAAAGTAAATAATAGTGTAATAAACACGCTATACGGTTTTGTGATATCTACACATGCAAGTATTAAATATTTTCAATTTTATAATTTACACCATGTAGTGGATATAAAATATATATTGATATAAAACTGATATACCCAAATAATACCTATATATCGAGCATACGAAATATATTTACGTATGGGACAAAAATCGGTTTGTAGGAATTCCATTATATCCATGTTTAGAAAAGCCTGTAATGTATTTCCATATACATTATACAAGTCCAACTAACTACTAATTTAATTAAACATAAAGTATCACACTAAAAATCTTCTACATGAAGAAAATGCATATTCTTAAAGAACCTACGAACATCAGTAACTTGAGTGAGACATTGATTTACATCTCAATAGTATTGTTAAATTATCACTTTAATCAAAACTATCGTTCTACTCATGGGGCGTTTCTGTAGTGGCCACGTTTATGTATGACCGTCAGTGTACACTACATGGCTTTCAAATTCGTATATGAACGACGTGTTACAGACTAGATAGAAATTAACGACACTGAGTGCCAAATCCGTTAGCGGCTGGTTTAGTCAATAAATTGAAATAGTCAATTCAATGATACATAAGCAAAAATTCGCCCTAACTACGTCACAAGTGTCCCTGTAACAGGAATTTTGCGTTCTGCTCGTCGGGAGAAAGGGATTCGGTTCGAATGACGTTACGTTAAGGCGAAGTATTGTTGAAGTAGTTATTGATGTTAAACAATGGCCGCTAGCACTCTTTACACAAATAAATAAAATACAATGGAAAGTCGCGCGCACACTATAAAATATAAGCAAGGATTTATTTGAATTGGTTATATTGAACTTGAATAGAGTAAGAGAAAATATTATTCCTACACCTATATGACGTAATAGGGGTACACATGCTGCTAAAAGATAAATTAATAACTCCTGTCAAACATTTAGGCATAGGTTACAAGCTACTTGAACAAAACTAAAATTTATGAATAGGTTACGCCGTTATACAGACTATTTTGTTCAGAAAGCGCCACTGACTATTTAATTGGTCGCAGCACCGTAAACTATAGCACCACAATTAGCAAACTACTAGTCCCGTCGCACATTTGCTAGACGATGAAAATCTCTAGTAGCTTGCAGGTCAATTCGGTAGTTAGCTGAAACGGCATAAAATATGGAACTTCAACAAAAAATGAGGTGATTTCCATAGAGGTATGCGGTGTCAAATCCTCAAAAGTGAGAACAGGGATGCATGCACTACGACGATAACTTCGGTCAATGCCTTCCCTCATAACATTTGGGCACAGTGGAGCTTTTGGCGTTTTAGTAAGAAAACTCACGGCTACATATACTCGAATCCTTAAAAACACCACCCATACACAAGAATTACGCCCACTCGAGCTGACAAGCGATAACTAGTTTCTGCCTCAAGGTACTTCCACCAACTACACCACTTCTTTGCACAAAAAAGCGAGAAGCGAACGGGATAATGAAGAGTACTAACTTCTCAGCTGTCCCCGGTACACACTACGTTCGGCAAGCAATACTGTTTGACTCACTCCTACAAACTGGGCCAAGAATGCTGACACAATGTATTTTAATTAACGGACCCTCGACACCTTGAAATCCGCCGAGAACTATACACAGTAATACGTTTGGACTCCTTAAGTATGCTCTCTTAACTAACTTAACCGACGTTGAAGACTGGGGCTCCATATTATCTCACATCTGAAAGAAAAAGTAGGAGATGCTAGATGAGTGATTGCTATTGGTGTTATATGACATGTTGCTAACTTAACAACACATTCAGCGCCTTCACCCATACGCGCCAGCTGCTCTTATCAGAATATATGGGCATACTAATGTCTTCTTTTATGGTTTTTTCGCGTCTTAACGGCGCCAGAATCTTGAAAGAACAAGGAAATCGGTGTTTAGTTGCACCCGCGGTATTAACGTTTCTTCTAGTACATCCTCAAACAGGATGGCCAACAGTTATTCGGTATTAAATTCTTTGGGGAATGAAATGCTTAATATGCTATCTCGATTTCCCATTGCCTACTATAATTAAGCTAGCGGCCGGAATTAGCTTTGATTGCTACACCATGGAAAATTCCAACGTCGCTGCTAAAAGTGGCAAGAAGTACACGTGTGCTGAATTGACACGAATTATTCTCACGGACGATCGCTCGGGAGACCGATCATTTCTGAAGAAATTGGCCTGGTGTTGTTGACAACGAGACATCAAAAAGGGTAGAATTGCAATTCCCGCAGAATAACTATGAAAACGCGGAATATATATATCCTTAGTTGTTTCGCAAGTTGGCTACATTTGGAAAAATCAACTTACAGGCGGTCCCGTCTATTTCAATAAGGCAATTTAAAATGTTGCCCCATAGTGAACATATTTCTATATCCTCTCGAACTAACGCTCTATTTTGTACGGTTTCTGTAGAATTTGTAATTTTTTAAAAATAGTGATAAATGCTTAAAAATTAAAAATTAAATTTTTAGCTAATTATAAGATCACTGTAAAAGGAAATTGTGTGCGTGTATCACACCAGATATTTTATTCGTTAAAACTTAATCTTACAAAATCTAAGTAGCTTAATAGCAACAATTTATTAATACATTAAATTCTACGACTAAACATATTTGTGATTGATCAGGACACCTACGGCAGTACATGTACACCTTTTTTCTCGTAATTTTGGCGTAGTAGGCAGTGCATCTATTTTTCAGTTTTTTACTTTTACCACACAACTTTCAAAAGGAAATTTAAAAAATTTAAATGACGCGGTCCCACAGAGAAATAATGATCGAGGTTTACATAGAGAGCCGCGTCATTCATATATGAATTGCATCCTAAAAGCTATTGAGGCGCTGGGAAAAAATAACAACAAATACTAAGTTTTACTACGATTTTAACAAAAAAAGCAACAAAATATAAAAAATATATAATCTTCGGCCCAGAAGGGTGATATGCTGAAATCATGTTGGCACGCAATTTGTTGTTAAAGGTAGGTACCCACTAAATTTTGATTGTATACCACTCCGTGTATTTTCTAATGCACACAAGCAGAAATTATATATTTTCCCAAACCTGTTTACATTTTTCCACAACGATTTGTTTGCTACAAAAGCACTGAAATATGTTTGATAGAGTAGTTTCTAGAATTCTACACAATATAACATGTGGCAGACACTAAGCTTAATGTTAGGAGTAACATTAAAAGAAAGCGAGATGAATAGGTTTATAAGAAGTAGATCCAATTTCAAGATGTAGTCAAATGGTCAAGGGACCTACAAAAGGTTGGGGAACACACATACGCAAGGTGACAGGCAAGCGGTTACTGCTAATATCTGGTAAAAAATCAATCTGAAAAGCAGCTAGAAGATGGACAGAAATGTGGATATCATCGTCAGAAGAAATAAACAGAGAACTCCTAAAACCCTAAAACCACATGAGGGTGAGTCTTAGACTAAAATGAAATGTGGGCGATAGTCAAAACAATTCTACCTGGAAAATATGGGGACAAATTTGAGTTACCTTTATGAAGATCACCTGGTGCTTATCTGGTGGTCTGCAGTGTGGGAGTGTTTATCTCCAAACCTTGTTTCGCAGCCTCTACTGCAATCATACCTGAAACTACATTGCGCTCCACAAATGAAAATAAAACAGTAATTTTAAGAATTCGACTAAAATAAAATTCAAAATAATACATTGGCGGACACCGGAGGAAAGCCGCAACAGCAAAAAACAATGGTACCAGACAATCCCTAAGAATTTTACATGTCCGTGACGCCACTTCGCACGATAAACAAAATCCCTACTAGTGTTCTACTCGGAAAGTAACTGCTACTGTACTTCTAACATGCATGCCCAAAATTTATGTTAATAATAGTTTATTTTACGGATTATACCATTTTACATAATAAAGAAAAAAAATACAAACGAACAGTCGCTACATATAAGATGCCATATAAAAATAAAATCAAATACGACTTGAATGAAAAGGAAAAAAAATACAAAATTTAAATGCTTATTAAACTTTACATTCTAAGGTGCTCCTTAACATTACGAATAAATGTGTGCAAAGATACATGGAATAAGTCAATATCACTAGTAAGCGTGTTTACAACTTTAGCTATTCTATTTACTGGACTGTTAGTACCATACGTTGTTTTATGATACTTCACTTGCAGCATATAACTATTTCTAGTATTAACTTGAGCAACATACACGTTAAAGAGTGACAATATTTCTGGGCAAGATATAAAGAAATTTAGGCATTTATAAGCAAAGCATAATTCAAAATAGTTTCTTCTGATATGCATCAGATGAAAACCAAAATACTGTAAAATTTGAAGATAATTGACGTCTTCAAAGGGAATTCTACATTTATAGCAAAGTGCTTTAACAATCTTTCTCTGTACATTTTCTATGCGATTACAATGCACTTTAAAGGTAGGGGACCATATAATACAATTATAATCGAGTATTGATCGTACCAGAGATACATAGAGTATTACCAAACATCGTATATTAGTAAACTGTGGAGTAATTCTTTTAATGAAACCAGACATCCTTAATGCTTTAGCAGTTATGTGATCAATATGATCAATAAACGATAGAGAATTGTCTAATAAGACACCCAAATCCCCAATTACTGGAACATTTTCAAGTACTTCGTTATCAATACAATATGTAAACAAAGTATGCACTCTTTTTCTACTAAATCTAATGGATTTACATTTACTAATATTTAATTCCATATCATTGACAACACACCAATTGTGTAAACTACCTAGATCACTTTGTAACGCTAAACAGTCATCTTCTGTTTCAATTTTTTTAAAGATTTTTAAATCATCAGCAAATAAAAAAATTTTGAACTTAAACGAGCAGAAATATAATTAATAAATACGGAAAACAAAATAGGTCCAAGATGGGAACCCTGTGGAACTCCAGATAACACCTCCAAATCTGATGATTTAAAATTATAAATTTTTACCAAATGTGTTTTACCTTTAACAAAAGAATTTATCCAAGATAATAGCCTTCCCTGAATACCATAACCTTTCAGTTTAGCAAGCAGTAAGCTATGATTGACTCTATCAAATGCTTTGCTAATATCTGTATAAATAGCATCTACATCATGCCCTGATTCAATAGAGTCACTAAGAAAACTTACATAAGGAAATAAATTCGTTAAGGTACTTCTTCCCGGGCAAAACCCATGCTGATTTTCAGCTATGATATTCATGAAAAGTCTTTGAAACAGTTTACTGACTAATTTATCTAAAATTTTAGGTATGCTAGATTGTATACTTATGGGTCTATAATTTTTTATGTCGGAACGATCCCCGTTTTTAAATACAGGAACAATAAATGTGCGTTTCCAAATGGATGGAAACGTACCAGTACTAAGAGACATATTATACAGTTTAACCAATGGATCCGCCAATTCAGAAGCGCAATTCTTAAGGATACTAGGAGGTACACCATCCGGCCCTGCTCCCTTATTGATACATAATTCATTGAGAAATTGTAGAATTTTTTCATGCGATACTGTATGTGAACTAACACAAAAAGAAGTATTAAATTCAAAAGAGGTATCAATATTATTGCTTTCACTATACACTGATTTGAAATATTTACAAAATAAGTTAGCAATACCAATGCCATTATTCACAGACTCGTCACCTAGAAACATATTATGCGGTACAGTTTTTAAACAGTTATTTTTATACTTGACATAACGCCAAAAACTATTTACATCATTAACAATATTACTTTCCACTTGTTTTAAATAGTTGTTATACGCAGCTGTAACAGCACTTTTACACATATTTCTTAAACGACGAAATTCCTCATAATCTACTTCACTGTTATACTGCTTGAACATTCTATGCATAGCTTTTTTTTGTTTAATTAAGTTTATAACGTTTGGTGCATACCATATGGGAACCACAATTATGTCATAAGATTCACTTAAAACGGCCAAATAAAAATAATTTAACTTAGAGCGCATTCCTTGAACATTCTGATAATAAATCGTAAGCTCCGTATGTAAATTAAGTTTTCTGTAGCCGATTGTGAAGTGATATCAACAATTTTAGAAACACCCTTTACGTACTTAATGGTTTTGTTCATGATACCCCTATCAACAAATGATTGAAGCTCAGTTTACAGGGCTTTGAAGTGATTTTTTGCATTATAGTTTGATCAGTTGCTATAAGGACATCATAACTACTTTTTATAAATTTTTTATTCCGAAGAATATGTAGAGCATCATTTATACACTTGAATTTAACTACAAGAGGCCGTTTTTTAGCGTTATCAAACTTTCCCAAACGAAAGATAGTTATTTTCTCGACCTTAGCCTCCTGTATATCACTTAGAATTTTCTGTGCAATATTTTTATCATCAGCTATCCTATCTTTATGGTTAGGCTCCTTCGATTCATCCAAATTGAAAATTATTATATTCGATTCACGATTTCTACGGTCTTGAATTTCCGAAATAACCTGTTCTGAAATTTGAAGCTGGTCCTGTTTTTGTACTGATGACGATGATTGAATAACACGCTCTCTTAATTCTTTGACTTCAGACTGCAAATCTTCTACAATTTTTCTCAGCCCCTTAATACTTGCTAATTGCAATTTTATATCTTTGCAGTTCATACAGTAAAAAGACAACTTGCGATCTTTAGCCTTCAAGCATGCTGTTTCGTTTCTAGATAAACCGCTGCATGTAGAGTGTACAAATTGTTTGCACAGATCACACGAGATTTCTCTATCAGGTTGGACATCCTCGGTGCACACAACACACTTCATGATTAAATTGCAGTAAACTTATTTCCACTTACTTAATAATTAGTTTCACTAAACCAAGGCAACTACACATGCGACTGTTACTACTGCATGTATCGGTATTACTAAACTTATTACCATAAAACTCGGAGGTAATCTACACATGCAGCAAATCCTTAGCTTAGTGCATGACATATTTAAAGGTTGCGGTAAATCACACATGCAATACTAAATTAATAAAATAATAAACTTAGCTTGATGCAGCGAATCAACGGCAGTAAGGCGGTCGAGCACCGAGGCGCGAATATCCTTGGCCGGGAACGATGTTCCGCTAGCTGTCAAAAGTTTGTGGAAAATTGCAGTATCGATGCGGAAATTATGCCTGGTGGCCGGGCTTTAATGAAACCAAAATAGACACCGAGCAAAATTGACGTCAATCTACACGCGATGTCAGGGGAAGTTTTTCCGATGGTTGCGTCGGGTTGTCAAATACAAAATGGACAAAAGCAGTGCAAAGATTGGCTACGCGAAGTTCTTCAGAGCTATGTCGAGATAAGGCGTCAGTACACCCTATACAGGGTAGTTCGCGAAACGATTGATAGCGGAACAATACGAGTGTTTCTTTAGGTTGGTAACCTGCACCTTTGGAGTTGGCAATATCTCTACAAAGTTCGTAAATTGCTAACATTTTCACGGTAAGCCTTCCCCAACAGTTACATTTGCGGAACAACAACACTCACATCATGCACAACCTCCCTAATTAAAGTCAACTGCCCGATTGAACCATGCTCTTCGCGCTGAACTTGAGTAAAAATGTGTTTTGCTGTATCCTCACCCCTTTATCGCGCGCATAAAAGTCGATAATTTCTTTTGCAGTCTTTCCTAGTAGTTGTTAATATCTTCTGGTGTATGAAACACATATGGACTAAGATTTTCAGTTTGTTAGCACTAATTGCGTTATTGTGAAGATCAATAATGAGGGTTTGTAGATCTGTTTTGATTTTTAAGAATATTATACGATTTCAATTTTCTAAAGCCGTATTGCCCCTCGACAAAAGAAAGGATCCTTTACTTGTTTTATTTATGAAGGGGCACATAATAGAGTTTATCCAGAATTTCCGAAATAATTGAAAACGAAGCAAGCAGGAGATGGCACTGATTATCACAAAGGAATTTTTAAGAAACATTGCAAATAGTATATATAATAAGGAATCGTAACTGTTTATACACGATTCCTAAACAAATAAATTAGAGGAAATAATACATTTCACTAAAGGTCAAGATTATAAGACTTTCTACAGGTCTCTACGGACATAAAAGATGTTTCAGCATCATGACTATAACTAGTAGTGCTATGTGGTATAAACATTCCATCCAGGTACGTAAGGCGTTGACGAAAAATCCGCAATATTTCACCTTGTTGACTGGAAGACACGAAATCATCAATTACTCGCTGGTTTAAATCGGAATTTCATGCAAACACAAGTCTATGAGCAAAAGACGTAAGGCGTACAGAAGGTGAACCTAATACAAATGCAAGTCTGCTAGTACCTCAACAGTATGTGATAAAAATAGTATATTATGTTATTAGGAGCAAAAGTTATATTTTATGTGGCGAGGCTGGACGGGTTATCTGCCGAGCTTGCGAGGCAGATAAGTACAGCCGAGCCACATAAAGATACTTTTGCTCCGAATAACATATAGTATTTTTTCTTGAAACGTTTTTGTAACAAATTATTTACAACTTTGTGAACAAAATTCGAAGAAAATTACTTGATCTCGTCAGCGGCAGATAATATTATCTGCCGCTTGGCAATAAAGTGACAGTTTAGCATCATCAATCCAGCAGTATAATGCCATATTTTACTGCCGTTTGAAGAAAAAATATTTTATTTCGCCATGAGTTAACTTTTACCTCTTTATAATCGTTTGCATAGTTCTTCGAATTTGGCACGCTCTTCTCCTCTGTTGAAGCATTGCCCAGCATAGTTTATATCCACGTAGTCACCTCGTATATAGCTCAAATCTTTCGTATAGCAACCAATACCCTTGTGGACTTTCGAGTTATTTATTTCATTTCCGTTTTGGTATTTCATAATTCTTTACTTCTAACGATACATAGCGCATTTGCTCACATGATAAGGTTGTGCACATACAGCCAATACTATTATAATTTCTTTAAATTTCTTGAACAAAACGGGATAATATGGCTTAAAACCTATTTACTACTGGCGCAAGTAATCTTAATATATATAAAGCAAAGTCCTGACTCACTGACTCACTCACTCACTGACTCATCAACGCCCAGCCCAAACGCTTGGACCTAGAAAGCTGAAATTTTGCATAGAAGTTCCCTTTATGATGTGTACAAGGAAAAAGGAAGGATATTTCGAAATTCAACCCCTAAAGAGGTAAAATGGGGGTTCCAATTTAGTATGGAAAAATAATATTAAATAGACATTTCGACTTGAAACTTCGTACGAGTACTCCTAAAAACAAATAAGCAAACACGTATTTCCTGATTTTACGAAAATGAACCCCTTATTGGGTGAAATGGGCTAAATAAGCCTAAAAATCGATGTGGGTGTCGTTATTGAGGTTTTTTGGTAGTTGATTGTGAAAATGGCATTTATTTCTAAATCCAAGACGGTGGACATGACATAAAATTAAAACCGTATAGTGGTGAAACGGGATTTCAGAGTTTGTTTTGGAAAACAATATTAAACAGACTTTTCAATTCGAACCTTCGTAGGTGTACCTCAGTAAAAAATAAGTAATTATTTCCATAAAATGGCCCCCTTAGAATAGGGAATAAAGGAGATAATTATATATTTTCGCTTTAAAGTTGCCCTATTTCCGTATATATACCTAATCTAAATATATATAAAAGCGAAATACCACACACTGATTAATCACGAAATCTCAGAAAATATAAATGCTACAAACTTGAAATTTGGCAGGCAGATTTCTCATAGGGAGTAGGCATCCACTAAGAAAGGATTTTTGAAAATTCAACCCCTAAAGGGGTAAAAAAGGGGTTGTAATTTTGCAAGATCAGTTTTTGGAAATTTATCCCCTGAAGGTGAAAATAGGACATGACGGGACGGCACGGGGGAAGGGACGGGGACGGTGACGGGTACGGGGATGGGATGGGATGACAGAAAATAATTAATCATTATTTAATACACAAATAAAGAACCTCGCGCGTACGAAGTCGCGGGTAACAGCTAGTATTATATAAAATATACCTCAATTTCTCGATAAAAAATATAACTGCGCTTCTCAGTTTCTTACCTTGCGCCAATACATATTTAAGCATGTTCAGAAAATCTACAATTTTATTCCACTTTACATACCTAACACATCTACCTGCTTCAATCTAGTTGTCTGGTTTTATGAGTTCTTTAACGCGTCCATCTTACTGTTCAGAATTTTCCATAATATGTAGTTTATAGCCACAGTAATGTATCACGCAGTCACATTATTTTTGTTTCATTTCCAAAATTACATTGTCACATGTCTCAAATTCCAGGAAGAACAAAATAAACACCTTATACAATAGCGATGCGAATCTGAAGAAAATAAAAAGGGGAACGACGACTAGTACAAATCTAAATCTGGAGGAGCAGTGTTCTTAGCAAGGGCAGTTAATTTTGTGACAGTTGGTGGAGGTTAATCGGGACGATAATTTTTAAAAAGTCGTTTCATTATCTAATACGAAAATATTGAGCTAATTTGTGGAGATAACGCGGCAATCTCCAAAAAGCTCGAAAATTTTAATTAACACACCGTGAATAATTAACTTCTCCCAATTAAGTTTTATAGCTGGGAGCGTCTTTTAGTTTTATACTTGACTTGTTACTGATCGAATTTAATTTAAAATCGGAGGTGAGTTTCTTGGGAACAGAATAAACAGGTTCGCTTATAAAGTCCCCGAGGAAAGCGTCGGCCTCATGTACTTAATTTTGTATGTTGATCAATAGTCTGCAGGTATCAAAATTTTACATGGAGATAAAATATGAACACTTAAGACGTTACCGTTCTGCTGTAAATTTTATCAAATTTGTGGGGATGCAGCATGTTCTTGTCTTCGGCATTTACGCCTGAATATGATCCACACTCAACGCAGTTATATCAGAGTATTTTAATATCGAAACGACGAGTATAAATTAAGCCGAGACGCTGACTTGCTATCTGTTTGCAACAAGGATATCTGCTGCAAATTAACACTCATAATCCCCTGACTATTTGCATATAAATGCTGGATTGTGGCTCTAATCCTTGCGACGGTCGCAGTTATCTCCTTCCTTTATTAAACAACCTTCAATTAATTTAATTACCTGTATATATGACTTTATTTGACTAATTTTCTCAACGTTTACGCCAGGGATATTTATAGGCTCGAAAACTATTTTAACTCTCGCAGGTAAACAATTTAAGCCTTCAGTCCAAACTGTGATAATTGCAGAGCAGATCGATTACTTACTGCAAAGTGCTACGTTGAACCCTTCGTTTTGGCCAACCCCTAGGTCGGATTAGAACAATTCCACACCCAAAGCCCCAGAGCAAGCGGGAGGTAGACAAAAAAGTGGGTAAATCCATTTTATTGAAAACTGTCTCTGGAGAACTAGTTAAAATGCAGATCAATTAAGTATAAATTAGAATATAGTTTAAAGTTATTTACTACGGCAATTACTGTTATATCCTTTATAATGGATGATGCAAGTCCGTTCATACTATCGATAGTTTACAATGTAACTTCTAATAGGACTAGATTTTAGTTCAGTTGGTTTCTGTCGTATTTTACATTTAAATAAATGTTTTATCAGTGGAGTTTTCTCTTCCCATATAATTTTGAAAAGTATGCAGATGCTATTGAACCTTCAAATAATTTTAGAAATTTTCATTATCACTTTAAGAAAATCTCTATTACGGTTTAGAACACAATAGAGAAATCTTATGATCGATTCCGTTCTTCTTCTGGTTCTTCTTCTTACCCCTATTTTCTGATCTTATAACCAAAGCTTATGACTTTGCGAAGAACTTTACTGTACATACAAGTTGGAATCCGGACCAACTACCAACCCCAACAAATAAGAACATAATTTTTTACACTAATGGATCTAAGTTTGAAGGGGGTACAGGCTCCGGTGTGTACAGTACCAATCCTAGAACCAACGAAAAAGTCAGTCTAGGAAAGTTTTGTAACATCTTTCAGGCTGAAGTACAAGCTATTAATGTATGCGCAAACATCAGCATAGAAAAGAAGCTGCTCAATCGAGACATACACATTCTCTTAGACAGTCAGGGCAGCACTGAAAGCGTTAAACGCTTTCAGTACTTCATCGAGACTGGTCAAGGAATGTAAATCCAAACTTCAAACCTTGAGCCAGGGAAATACAGTAAAATTATGCTGAATTCCAGGTCACCAAGGTATTGAAGGAAACGAAAAGGCGGACAAGCTCGCAAAAGAAGCAGCCCGTAATGCAATGACCAGTACAGAACCTGGTCTAAGCATTAAGAAAAACCAAGCCCGCTCAGCCATTAATGAATGGGTCAATACCACACACCAACTAAGGAGGAGAAGCTACAATCAAGCAACACACTGCAAAAGATTGCTAAAAACTCCGAATCCACAAACCACCAAAACCCTGTTGAGACTGAACTGAACTCGAATCAAACAAGTAGTCAGTCTACTAACAGGCACTGGAACATTCAAAGAATTTATGCACAGGATCAATATCTATAGAGATGAACCTGTTTGCAGACTATGCCAAGAGGATGATGATCAGCCTATCATATCCTCTTTGAATGCCCAGCATTAGAGCGTAAAAGACACCAACTTGATTGGAGCCTCAACTCTTTGACAACCGCAAGCTAACGGGTGTTCATAAACAGTCGTCATCCCAGTAGGTTTTGACTTCAGAAACGTATGTCTATTAAAATTGAGAAAAAATGCGCTATGACAGTACTCAATGACGTTTCATTGTGTTGGACGAATTAATCAAAGACATAGCATTTTGTTTTTTAAGGCAACTGGGATGACGACTGTTTATGAACACCCGTTAGTAGGGGACATTGCAAGTCTAGTAAAAGATACGGATGTCGGCCAGCTAACTTGAAAACACCCGACAGTACAAAAAGCCCAAAGGGCTGACGTGCGCATGCCAGCAAAAGGCAGTCGTGGAACCTAAATCTAATCTAATCTACCCCATATTAGCGCACTCTCTTCTAGCCTTTTCAATCCTTCCCTATTTTGAGCTTTTGTTACGATACATACATGATTTCACGACATCACCTGACCGCACTTATCACAGGCTTAAGTTGCGCTGGAAGGCAAGCGGTAGAAACTCCTCCGATCGACCCAGGCTAACAAGGAAGAGGGCGTGGCTTGCGAATCGCGTGAAGTCAGGTCCTGTTTTAAGGATAAACAAAATAGGAGAATACTAGGGCTCCACCGTAATTCTCAGCCCTTGATGGAATTGCCTCGTCACGGTTAAGGTAGTTGGGCCTGGTATAAAATACTTACTTTGCAGTTCAATTGCTTGTTACAGAAACCAGCCTTTCGTTGCAATACGTTTTTACGAATACTTTCACACACGAAAGCAAGTTAAATGACATTTTGCACACTAAACGCACTTGAGGAGTACGTTCTTTATTTTTTTAGCAAATTACTCAGTAAACAAAGAAACACAAAAAGCGATTTAACAAGCGAAGTTTATTCTACTTTGAAATCATTGGGGTTGCACACAGGAATTACCAATAATATGTACGGTACGAACACAAAAAATTAATAGCATATAATAAACAAAGAATAATAGTATAAACCCACCATACAAAAAAAGATGAAGGCCCCCTGTAACTTTAAACAAATAAATGACGCAAGAAAGGGAGCTCTGCCAAATAAAAAAAATGATCGACCTTAACTACACAAAGCAACAGTAAAGCTTTTATTTAAGCTACTACGCCAAGCCCCCTTTTTCTCACGTACACACAATAAACCGTACAAGTGTTGCACGCCAAAAGGCGTAGTGCCTACAGTAAAAGAGTGCCGCAAAAATTCACTAATATTTCTATTAGTACTGGAAGCATCTACAAAAGTATAAAATAAATTTTGGTTTCGATCGAATTACGGAAAATAGGGCACCACTGTAATTTCTTGAACGGCACTAATATGGTCTATTCACAAACTTAGAAAGCTGACTAGCCGCTATTCCAGCGCCGACACATATCGGGATACAGTCTAAATGGAGACTGAAATTTATTGAAACCTGACGTAATTAATAAGGCATGACTCCTCAGCGATTCAGAACGACGAATTTCAAAACGGTATGCAGGTGACCTCTGTTAGCCAGTGACAGAATTTTAACTAAGCGTCACAATATCTTCAAAGTAAGGCTTGCTTCTGCAGATTCATGCAGAGTAATTATGAAAAAGCGGAAGATGTCATTAGTTGTTACTTAGATTGAATAAACTACAAAAATCACATTACACTTTCTGGAACCATGTCTCCCAGCTGTTTGCTTTTTGCCATCTATCCAATTGTGTTTTGGTCTACATGTATCTCTCTTAGTCTCTCTCGGTCTCCACTGTGTAACGTGTGTTGTCTATTTGTTCTTGTCTTCTTGTCTGCTACGTGTCCCACCGATCTCCATTTTAATTCTGCTATGTTCTGCTTTGTTTTTCTTTCATGATATATTTATTGTATCTCTCAGAAGTACACTAATCACTGTCAGTTCCACTCTTAGTGGGTTTGAGTTTTATTTGGTGATCGCCATTATTTCGAAACCGTAACTAGCTACTGGCAAAATACAGATGTCGTAGACTTTGGGCTTTTGGAACCTCTCTGTTTCTGAGGATGTATCCGAGGTTGCCAAAAGCTGTTCATGTCTTTGTGTCTGTTCTGAGGCCTGATTTTCTTTGCCTAATGTTATGGCGTGTCCAGTATAGACACATTGGTTGTTTTCGATATTAGAGTGGCCTATCGTTAATTATAAATCGCTTTGACTCATAATTTTTATTTTGATAAGATTCATTTTCATCGCAATTTTTTAAGGTGTTAAGTTCATTTCTTAGCGTATTTTCAGCAGTTCGGACGTATCGTTACATAAGAGTACGATGTCATCTGCAAATCTCAAGTTGCTTGGATATGAGCTATCGATTTTAAGGCATTCGTTGTCTCATGCCAGTTTCTTGAAAATATCCTCCAAGGCCAAAGTTAATAACTTTGGTGAAATCGTATCACTCTGTCATCTACCTAGCTTTATGGGAATTCGGTTTATTTTGGTCTCTTTGTCTATCTGTACTTGTAACGTTCTTTATTTTCTCTGAATACATGAAGTCCATTCTAACATTGTCCTTAGCTTCCAGAAATGACCACGTTTCAATTGAATCGAACGCTTTATGGAAGTATATGGACGCTAAGTGGAGCAGAACGTTGCATTTATCTATTACCCGTACGTAAATTTTGTAGATGGTCAACTGTGCTAGCACATTTCTTGCAAAATGAGAAATGCTTTTAAATAAAGAAAAAATCACCTCATCTTTTACTAAAACCTTTATCAATACAATCATACAAGCCTCATTTTTATTTTTTTAAATTCTAAATTAAAGCGAAATTAATTGACGTCTGCTCTCCTTGCTCTATTCCGTTTTTCAAAATGAGTATCTTCTGAATATTATTATTACTATATTGGTCTATTTAACTAATACTATATAAAAATAAAACTATAGATGATCTATATATGATTTTATTAGATCGCTTTCATACAAAAAAGATAGAAATGAAAATTTTGTTCTGTTTCCAATTCGAGATATAACTTTATAGAATGATAATAAATATAGTATTTAACCTTCCTCTTCATCTTTCTTCATTCCCATCTACAGTTTACATGGGGTCTTCTAGCCATCTTCTGTCACCTTTTTTTATTTCGTGAGTGTAGTTATTTCTCTTCTATGTAATCTCCTTAATGATATATTCGTTAAAATTTCAGCTCTCAGTTCGCCTATAGTGTTTACTGTATGCCAACACAATTCGTAGACATTTGAATTGGATGCTGTTATCTTTAATCTATACTTATTTGCTATGGCCCCTGATTCTGTTCCATAGATCAGTGTAGAAATACATGATTTTCAACAACAACAACAAATTCAACCCTTATAAGAATATTATTAAATGCCTGTTTAAAAATAAAATTGTGTCCTTCTATTTCAAATGCATTGAAACTTGAACTCATAATAGTATGTAGCTGTTTGTAACATCTTAAAAGTTAATACTTTGAATTCATAGTTATCTTTATTTTCTGCTCAGTTGTATAATTTTCCTTAAAAATCCACAAAGTTAAAGTAGATATATGCAAAGAATTTTTTTCAATAAAATCAACTGTAAAAGATATAAAATTCAAATCTAAATTATTAGTAACATTGTCCTTCTTAACATGTACTTTGATAAAATCCTCAAAATGGCTTTTGAAGTTCTAGAAATATTGAACTCGACGAGGACAAATCTTACGACTGAGGTATATGATTAATCCAACAACCCCTTTCTTATTTAAAAACTACTTTACAACTGTTGTCTTGTGACGAGGGAAGTTATCATGCAGCAAACTCCACCTTTCCAAAGAAGTCACTGACTGCAATGTCGTAATCCTGTCAGAATCAAAAACGTGATCAGCATGATTTCCACTTATGCAAATCTTCACTCAGCGTTTTCCGAATCGTTTTTCTGTTGATACCAGTCTCATCTTCTATCATTCTGAATATGACTCGTCTGTCAGAAACCTCTCAAAAAATTCCCTTAGCAAATTTTGTTTCACTGACATAGTTTTCAACATTTCCTAAGTCTTCGTGGCGATGATTTCAAATTTGAAACAAAACTTGATGTTCACTCATTGCCATGTTAAGACTGTGACTGCACAAAACAGTTAGATTATGAAATCAGTTGTTACTTTAAATCGACAAACAGTTGATTGAAATTACCTGTTGAGAGTAATCAAAAAGGATATGTAAGGTGTTGCCAACTGCAAACAGTAAAACTCGCTTTCTAGCACCAGTCCAAGAACTTTATTGTCATACCTCGTAGTATCGGAAAATTACATTAATTTATATTTTTGTTTTCCTAATAAACTTAATACATACAATATGAATTCAGTTGTATATATTTCATATGCAAATAAATAACAAAAATGATTAACCATACTTGCTGAATATATAGTTCTATTTAATGTATGAAAGTATACCTTTAGCAGAAAATTTAATAAGGATGAAGTTCTCTTGTATGGTTTCATAGCGACACTGCTTAGATATTTCTTTTCATAAGACAACATTTACATTAATTATACCGAAAATTTTAGTTAAAACGTTTCGCCACCAACTGATGAGCATGTCAAAAATTCCAATCCACACAGAATTAATCAACAGTAAAAGACGTCAGGGGTAACCATGAAAAACTCGAGAATTCGGCTCATAAATTCCTAGACGCCACCAAATAGCCCTACCTAAAGTAAATTATTGCCGGTCGACAGTACCTATGACGATGCATTAATATTACGGCACAGCGTAAAAATTCGATCACGTACTCATCATAAAGACGTCATGGGGATTGGCTTTGTCAGGATCTTCATAAATAAACCGTGCAAGGTGGCAAGGCTTCGGCCATCGTGCTACTAGTTATTTTTGCTCTAACACAAGTCGGACAAAAAGTTCAAATTGATGTTGATTATGTGCGCTGACATGTGGTAGCAGATAATTTCGTGCTCATTAACATTGCGGGTGCTGAACGAAATTGTTTGGTTACGGCGTAGTAACGCCGTGCAACCCTCATCCTTGAATTTAACGAAAATTGTTCGAAAATTACCTTCTCATTAATCATTTCATATTCTCGTGACATGACATGTATCTTGTCTCACGAAATATATTAAGAGTCTGCTTAATAATACATTCCGAACATTCTAATCTCAGAAATATGGGGTAGAAATAAGGATTGGAAAAGCAATAAATGAAGAAAAATCGTATTCCCAGCAGGTGTAAATCTATATTTAGAATAATATCAATAATAGTATGGTGTAGGAAGCCGTTAGTCAGCATCGGTTGGCTATCACTAAAACTCTAACCAGGACCGACAGTTTAACGTACACTCCAAAGCACGGCTAGTTGGGATGTTTCTACTAGTGATGGGCATAACCGGACAATTTTCATAACCGAATTATTTGCATTCGAATGATATTAATAACCGAATGATTATTTGAATAATTATTCGAATAAATTTTGGCTCTCGATTCGTTTCGATCAGCCGGTTTGCCGGTTGGAGGTTCACCGTCATCTGCATCGACATCGGTTCACCGTCATCTGCATCGACATCGTAACTTGCAGATAGCAGAGGAACCAAAACATAATATGTACGATCGACGCCTTAGAAATCGGGACACGTAATATGTTCTTCTAGTCTTTGGAGTATTCTTGCTCCGGTTACTTCATTAATGTGAGATGGCATTTCATAATTGACAAACAATAAACAATCTGACGTAACAATTAAAACCATAATAACTGTAAAAACCCAGTTTATACACTTAAAAAATACACGCAAAATATATCATAATAGTGTGTAGTGCCCGATTTCTAAGGCGCCGACCGTACATTATGTGTTATGTATTGGAAATTAAGAGATATTTATTAAGAAGTGTAGAAAGAAAGAAATATGCGGGACTGCTTGCTAATCGCAATAAAAACAGTTATAAAACGTTTATCTTTATCGATCGGGCTGGTTAAAGGCGCCGCCTCTTGTTTTGAACCTTTGGAGATGTAAACAAATAAACAATTGTTTTATAGCTTGATGCGTTTGCAGTTTTTAGGCGTTCAGGTTTAGGTCCCCAGAATTTTATAATTTGATATTTTTTATGATAGGAGGTAGGTACGCGATAACCAAATGGTATTTTCAGTACAACCTGCTTTGTTTATGAGTTATGACGTATTTATATTTACAGAATTTTGAGCCCTGCGTAGGTCGCTGAGATATGGCACGTAGTACCTTTGAATAGAGGTTTTATATTCAAAGCGTAGTACGTGTCATCATGAGGTTATTTTTCATTCGAATACTTGGAACGAAAACCGAGTTACATAGGTTATTTCAATAACCGGATAACCGGTTATTTTTCATTCGAATAAGCCCATCACTAGTTTCTACCACTATTAAGACTATCGTGTGCGTTTGGCCAGCACCTGTAGTATGTACAACTTTATGCAATATTCATCATCTTTCCTAATTGCGACTTTTGTAAAACGAGACAGTCAAAAATGTAGAACAATGCTTGTATTTATAGATACCAGATTAACGTGCTCATATCTGAAAGCATTTATGTTTCATCTCTAAGGTTATGGAGAGAGTGAAGAAACTATTATACTCAAAGTTCTATTAACTGGAAAAATTAGTTAGAAATTTTGAACTACATTTATTTTTAATTCTTTAAGTAAAAAAATAATCACGATCATTGGTGTGCCCCCCCCCCTCGTATGAAATATTCCAAAGGTAGTTTCAAATTTTATACTGATTTAGTGGGCCATCATGCATGAATCAACATCTACAATTAATGGCACAAACAATCTTAAATTAATAAGCAACTCTATTAACTCCAGCTCAATATCAGTCAACTGTTCAGATGCGAAATTTAAATAATTGCAGTTATCAAATCTTTAACTGCCGAAAGCGTTCCTCTCATAGACATTCATCACTGCATGCACTCTGTATATCGTGATAGTGTTAGTGTGAATACAGTTAGACAATGGATACGATTTTTAAAGCCACAGTGGGGAAAACATGTCTGAGTGACAAACCAAGAGCAGGGAAACCAATACTTACAAAAGGTCAAACTCATCAAGACCGAGTTGACAAGATAGTTTAAGAAAATCGTCGAATAAAACAGGACATTGCCCTTGAATTGGGAATTTCTACTGAGAAAGTCAATTACATAGTGAAAAGTTCGTGGCAGGTTGAACGTGCGAGGTAGCCTGGGTGGGCAAGTAGTTTCCGCCGCTGCATCCGGGGTTACAGCGAAACACGAAGCGTTCGGGCTAGAGTTCGCCTTCCTACCAAGGCGTTTCGGTAAGCGACGCCCACACGCCCTGAAGTATGCGAAATCGGTTCCGGGGGGGTAACGGTATAAATTAGGCGCAAAAAGAGCTTGGACGTGCAAGACCCCAAAGAGAAAGATTACTAGGACAAATACTGACAGATGGTGAAACTGGAATTCAACATAACGCTTCTGTATACAAAGTTATTTAATGAACTATCATCACAGAAGATCATAGGCTGTGCTTATTACCTTTCTGAAAAATAAGTGTACATTGAACTCGAATTATTTAAAATAATGGAATCAGCAACAACGAATAAAGGTGAGGCCTTGCCTTCGTGCTTCAACAAGTCACTTTTAATTTCTATTTGTAATAACATATAATAAATAAAACATGTGGAAACCATTACCGTTATTAAAAAGTGTCCTTTAGAGCATAATATTGCGTCTACAGAAAATACAAATAACGTATTTCTACACAGCCGTCATTCAGTACGTCTGCCAATAAAAACAGCGCCGTTCTCTTCCAGTTTCAATTATGTTGCAACCAGAGTTTATGATTTTACGTCGCAACTGCAGTAACGGAGAAAATTCAAAACCGAATATTGCTCTTAGCTCTTAGCCAGCAGGCAGCTCGTTAAGCGCAGAATAAATAGACCATCCTCTTGCTAACTTATATTCGATGTAGCTTTCAGGCCAGCTCGTTGAAAATTCCAGTCATTCCAATCCCCAGCGTTCTTACGAAACAAAACAGCCACACTGTTAGTAACGTTGAGGATATTATACAAGGTATCAGTGATTGGAAGACGAAACAAAGTTCGCTTGAAGGCTGCGGTGAGAATCCGTTTAAATTAACGTTTTTTTTAAAACAAAACCTCTCCGCCATTCCTCCTAATGTAGAAACGTCTCTACAATGAGCATCTGCGAAGTCGTTTTCCGATTAATTGCAACGGCAACTTCCGGTCAAACTTCCGGCACGCGCAAGCGGAATATCTCAAGATTTGGTTACCATACCGACAAGCAAAACCACATCAAAGCGCGACCATATCTATCAGGATGTGAGGAACTGTAATTATTATAATGACGTTCACAGGAATTCCATAAAAGTTTTCAGTGGGAACCAATAACAGATGCTAATTTAGTTTTGGTCCCTTCCGCAGAAAATGAGAACAATTTGGCCGGTTTCCGTCTGTGAAATGAATACTGTGCATGAAATAAATGTCAGATGAAAGCGTAGATAGGATTATTGCTAAGAAAA
Source organism: Agriotes lineatus (assembly GCA_940337035.1). Taxonomy (NCBI): domain Eukaryota; kingdom Metazoa; phylum Arthropoda; class Insecta; order Coleoptera; family Elateridae; genus Agriotes; species Agriotes lineatus. Next base: position 39,077,827 of record OW679202.1, read on the forward strand.
TGTACCTTTTCAGAAATTTGTAAAATATTACAAACATAATTTCGAAAATTAAAGGAGGAGAAATGCATTTTAAAACATTTTAAATTAAATCATTTTTGTACAAAGTCTACCCTATTCACATAAAAAGCTACAAAAATCTATATAAAATACCAAGTAAACAGAATAGTAATAATAATAAATAATTAACAATGTAAAAAGGTGATAAGGAACGACAACTGATCTTGAAACGCAGTTCGATCTGTATTACTAAATCTAATTTCATAAATACGAAATAAGATACTATAGATGTTATACACTTGCAATCGTTTGGTTTTTCTTCTTTGTCTGTATATACTGAGATGGTTTTAAGCCTACAACTTGACTCTGTTTGCAGTGCAAGATATTTAACCGAGTCAATAGAGCACAGAGTTAAGATATTTTATGAGATTGCAATTTAAATCAATAATAAAAGTATTAAATGCATTGGTAATGAGATGCGAGAAGTAGTAATTAAACGGATGAAAGCACGCATAAGCAAAGCATATTTCAGAAAGTTTGAATAAAGTAATATAATTAAATAAAATAGATTTGTTCATATTTAACGCCAGGCCAAACAAAATTAATTGACAGAAAAGGTTTGTTATGTGCAGACGAAATGAGCGTAATTATTAATAAAAGTACAGGTCAGTGAATGGCAAGCAATCTGAAAGGTAAATGAGATCGGAATAAAGGATAATAGAAAATTGCAAAGAGCAATCCCGAAATTAGGCAACGGAAAAGAAAGAAAGCGAACAACGTGTGTAAATTTGAACTCAGTTTCCAGTGCATTAATAATACAAAGTTAAAAATCAGAGCAGTGATTTTAAAACATTTGTGTGTGTAACGAAAGGAACAATGAAAGTTATAAGCAAAGGACAAGTTTTTTTAGATTTAAGAAAATGTTAACTTAAGATTTATGTAACCAAAATTACTCCATTTGTGTATTTTGCTATCAAAACTAATTTCTAATTAACAAAAATTATCGCGGTAACATAGCAACGCAATGCGTTTTTGTAAAGTAAAAAAAAGAACAATTGAAATTATAAATTAAGACAGTTTGAGCGAAACTGTGCTCTCCTAAAATTAATATTTTTGCAAATAAAAAGTGTTTACTAGTTATAAAAAGTGTTGCATTTTATTGTACACATCACCGTGCACCAGTGAAAGTGTTTATGGCTTTTTCCGCCACGATAAAATTAAAAATTTTCCAATTTCATCTGCGACTGAAGATCGGCAGCCGACAACTGAAATTTTAGAACTTCGATTCCGGCACTATTAAGTATCGGAAGCCAGAGATCCGCACTGCATCACATCAGCGGGGTTTGCAGGAACATCCTGAGTGAACGTTGCAGCCAGGGGAACGTTTCCAGCAGAAAAATTCCAGCAGTGTCACCTTCCTATCATCTTCGTGCCAAAGTTGAAAATTTTACAAGGTAGGAATTAACTATAAATCGAGTGTCAGAGTTCGGGAAACTTATTATAATACGAGATTGAACCTTGCTGAAGAGGCCTATCGCATATCCAAGGATCCACCTACGCCGTCATAATCCAAAAAGTGCATGGCGTCATCAAAATTTCTGAAATTAGTGGATTTCCAAGCAGCAGAAACAAGTAAATGGATGGCGTCTTATCTACGTCATTCCTGTAACAATGAAGTGGAGGTTTTGTTGCCAAGCAATAATTGAATCAAATTACCTGACGATTCCTTGTTAACTTCGCGATTTTTTTTAACATTCAAGTAATCGCTGTTGCACTGGCGAAGTTTTTGTGTCATTTGACAGATTGTAAATTTTATCTACGAGAACCGCATATATGAGCTACTCAACGACGCATAATATAAAATGAACTACTAATTTGTGAATATAGTAAAATTCTGTACCCAACCTGAGATAAGCAGTTTTGTGTTTGCCGAGAGCTAGCTTAAATAATATTGCAGTTCAATAAATAGTAAGAAAGGGGCATTCAACCATCTTATTTTGAATATCAGCTAATACATTTCATTTTATCTAGCCTTAAATTACTGACAGTCAAAGTGAGCATAGTAGAAAAATCAACCGGAGACTTGTGTGGTGATTTGTCCTATTTTAACTTAAAAATTTTGTACCAAAATAAACAAACAAACAGCCGAGGTCATCATTGCAATACATATTTGATATGTCTATGCCTGCTTTGACTTTCCACTGGTAGGTGATCGCTTGCATTATCCATCAGTTTTACAGACTTGTTATTTCATCCAAAGTGTTTGGTTTTTCTTTTTTTAGCCAGCATTTGCAGAATAAAGGGATTATGTGCTACTTCGTTGTAATTTACAGAAGCAACCGCCACCATTAAAATTTTATAATAAACTTTTCGCCAACATTTTAACCATTTGCGGTTGATGTTGTACAGGCCTGCCATTTGGTCTGTCAAATTGACTAGGTATATTGTTTCTGAGCAACTAACGTTTTCCCTAATTGCATTTCCCATTTTACGCGACATTTTAGTCAAATGTGCATTGTAACAATTGTAGAAGACAGTAAAATAGTTTGTATGTTGCCAGCTATTAGTTAGCAGAAGTGCTTGTTTCATTCCCCTTATCAAGGACTAACCTCCTTACAAATTTTCTTGAAACTTAGATACGTTTTTCTGTTTTTAATGCAAGTACCTACTGATGTATATTATACATCAAAATGTAAAGAATCTATGAAAATAAAGCTCCAGGGAAAGTTTCCTTTTGCTCGATGCTAATTTAGTTACAACTCGTTCGCCCATGTTCCTTCGGTGTAGAAGTTGAGGTTGTAGGTGTATCCAGTTATTAATTCATTTTTATCCAAATCTGTATAATTCTCTTGGTGTGTTTTTACTACAAAACTTAATTTAGGTAGATCTACCTTTGAACTCAGCCAGAGAGCCGTTAATTGATTAGTATGCATAGGCGCCGGGTTTCTAAATTTCAGAAAAGGCTCAACCTTGTAACTATGCGTTTGTTTGCCTTTCCGTCGAGACATTAAGTTTAAGTAAAACGTCTCGTACGCCTTAGTATTCTTACAGATGAATTTCCCTGTTTTTCACCTAGCTAGCTCAGTATGCATGAAACTCTTAAATGCCACAGTTGGGATTACGAATGATCACTATTTGCCAAAAACAAAAAGCTGGTCTGCACTTGAGGTGTCTCAGCGTAATCTACTATCATTAGCTTGTTGATAGTGAGGCCTATAGCAAGACTTCCTTGTTCTAGTCGCCGATCAGTTCTTTCATGTACTGTGGGGATGTTGCTAGCAGTATCGTGTCATCCGCGTATCGTAGATTAGATAAAATTCTCCCGCCAAGCCTTCTTTCCAGTCATGAAGTGTTTTCCTGATTATAAACATATTTCAAAGTTTTTACAGTAGGGATTATCAATCTTTTCAGTTACAACTTTTTTTTATTTCACAATGTCCAGAAACATTTTCCTATATAACTAGTAGTTGTTTTTTGCAAATTGTAAATTTTTTCAGTTCTGTCGAACGCTTCAGTACATTTTTAAGTCTACTTCTAAGAACTACCAAAGTTCAAAATCAATTACTATTTCTATATATTTTTTAACCACAAACCCATATGGGACAGATCAGGCATTGTAACGCTTTGGCATTTTTTTAGGACTTGGCAGCTGTCCTAATTTTGTGGAATATTCTGTCGTCTCTCTTCATAACGTTTCAAAATTCCTGATCTTCGTTTTTGAAGTGATAGCATCTATTAAACTTTTCATCAACTTTTCACAACATTTTGATAATACAAGGATTTTTGTAGTACAGCATTCGCATGTTCAACTCTGTCAAACACCATTATTGATGTTTTCATTAAAAATAATGTCTTCAGTTTTTCACAATTCTTAAGAGGGCCGTTCGCTTTTCTACCAGTTTTACTTCTTCGTTCGGATAACGTTTGTACAAAGGAAAATAATGATTGCTCATTTTCAGTACCTTTTTAGGGACACTTATACATTCCATTCGCAAAAAATACAAATAATTAATGAGAATATTGAAAATTTTATATCATAATGATTTATGGTGCTTACCTTTTTCCTTTCCTTTTCTACCGTTCCCTCCCTGGAATCGCTTTTGCATTACTTCAGGGGGAGGTGGGCGTCACTTAGACTATAATGCCTTAATTAAGTGAAACTGGAACGCCCGAGCGGGGAGTCAAACTATCTCTCGAGCGCTTGAGTTTTCACTGTGGCCTCGGCTGCAAGCGGTGGGACCGCTCGCTCACCGAGGCACCTTTATGGTGCTTACCTGAACTGCGTATTACTTGTTTCCGATTATGCTTCCAAACAATTCACCGATAGTTCGTTCATTCATTTATAGAGACAGACAGAAGTTTAAAAATATTGAAATTACAATAATATGAACGTAGCCTATTTAGAACTTCATCACAAAGTAAACAACCACTAAGTCCCAGCACTAAAATAACAGTTTCATTACGTTCCTGTTTTAAAAAGTAAGGAAAACTTCAAACACTGTATTTTAAACATAAGCTGAAAACCGAACTGAAATCATCCACAAACTCTACCGTTATTTCATATGTACATAAAATCATCCATATCTTTAATACAAAATTTCTGAAAAAGAATGCAGTCGTTGGAATATACAGGGTTATTCAATTTCGAGTCCCGCCATTGGGATATCGAAAACCGTAGCAAATGCGAAAACGGTTGCACATTCTAATATTCAATAACAATTAGAAACTAAATTGAACCTACCCGAAAGAAAAATTATTCATTATTATGTCAATTAGAGCAACACTATTTTAACATACTTTTTAAAGAATAATTCAGCTCTCGTTTTAGATTTGCATTTGTTTTCCTAATTTTCAAAATATTGCTACCATTTTTTTAGTGATGCCCAATACATGGCCCGGTTTCATAAAAAAACAGGTTACGAAAATTTAAAGGCAATTAGCCCGAAGGATTATTCGACGACAACCAGGCAATCGAAAAAAAAAACGCTTGCGACATAAAACTATTCACATGGAACGTACGAACCTTACTCAAAACAAAAGCACTACACACACTTACCGAAACTCCAGAGAAATATTAGGCTGACTTAACAGCAATGCAAGAAATAGGATAGTTCGGAGAAGGTGTTATTGAAAGACCAAATTATGTTTACTTCAGCTGTCATGATAAACAACATGCCACAGAGTAGGATTCGTCATAGGAAGAAGATTAAAACACCTAATAATCGACTTCAAAGCAGTAAACGCCAGGATATGTCGAATAAGGTTTAAGAGAAAATCCTTCAACTATAGCGTTATAAACCCCCACGCCCCCTCGGATGGTAACGAGAATTAAAAGAAGAAAGCTTTCTACGAAGAAGTAGAACGATATAAAAATCCTTGTTGGTGACATGATAAGACGAGAAAAGGTCTGCCATAAAACCATAGGAAAATGTAACCTCCATTAATTGATCAATGAGAATGGTACACGAGTAATAAACTTTGCTGCATCCTTAGGACTGTTTTCAACATAAAAACACTCATCAAGAAATATAGACCTCTCTAAACGGATAAATAAAAAACACTATAGACCACCTCTTACTAGATACCCGACATATGTCGGATGTACTAGACGTGGGATCCTACAGAGGAGGCAATATAGATTTCGTCCATTATTTGATTGAAGCAAGATTAAGGTACCTCATATCCAACATAAAGAGAGAGAAAGATCATAAAACAACTCGATATAGTAGAAGCTTTTAAAAATATTGAGACAATAAGGGAGTTTGAAATGAATATAACGACGAAACTGCAAGAAGAAGCTAAAGTACCAGAAAATCAACAAGCAAAAAGGAAAAAAGAATACATAAGAAGAAGAAAAAGAAACACTACCAACAAAAACTAGAGGAGGTCAACACTCTCTACAAAAACAAAGGCACGTGAAAATTTTACAGGAAAGTTTTGAAGGATTACGTAATAGCAAAGATGTGATTGAAGACCCTCAAATACACAAAGAAAAGGAATATCCCAAGAATTGACTTCACCAACAAGTAATCAGATAGAAAATGCGATTTCAAAACTTAAAAGGAACAAGGCTGCAAGACGAAATGGTTTACCATCAAAGTGATTTAAATACGGAGAAGAACAACTGGTCGAATATATGCATAAACTAATAGCTAAGATCTGTGCGCTAACAAAAGTCCCTACAGATTGGTCTCTAGGTATTATTAGTTCACTCCACAAAAAAGGCTTAACTGTAATAACTACAGAGGCATTACACTGTTAAACATAGGATATAACATTATTTCCAGTATTCTACACTATAAACTTCTACCGCATACCGAAGAATTGTCGGGGACTACCAGGGCGGGTTTCTTCCGGGAAAGTCAACAACAAACGAAATATTCACGGTAAGAGAAATCATGGAAATTCCATTAATTGATTAATGAGAATGGTACACGATTAATGGACTTTGCTGCATCCTTAGAACTGCTTACAACATAAAAGCACTCATCAAGAAATATGGACCTCTCTAAACGGATAAACAAAAAACGCAATAGACCACCTCTTACTAGATACCCGACATATGTCGGATGTACTAGACGTGGGATCCTACAGAGGAGGCAATATAAATTTCGACCATTATTTGATTGAAGCAAGATTAAAATACCTCATGTCCAACGTAAAGAGAGAGAAAGATCATAAAACAACTCGATATAGTAGAAGCTTTTAAAAATATTGAGACAATAAGGGAGTTTGAAATGAATATAACGACGAAACTGCAAGAAGAAGCTAAAGTACCAGGAAATACTATAGATGTTGTAAAAAATATCTATCATAATGTCTTACAACAAGCAGCAAAGGAAATACTAAAGGAAAAATCAACAAAGCGAGAGGATGACTGGTTTAATGAGCAGTGTATAAAAGCAACAAACAAGACATATGATGCATATCTGAAACGTAAAAGGAACAAGGTTGCAAGACGAAATGGTTTACCATCAAAATGATTTAAATACGGAGAAGAACAACTGGTCGAATATATGCATAAACTAATAGCTAAGATCTGTGAGCTAACAAAAGTCCCTACAGATTGGTCTCTAGGTATTATTTGTTCACTCTTCAAAAAAGGCTTAACTTTAATAACTACAGAGGTGTTACACTGTTAAACATAGGATATAACATTATTTCCAGTATTCTACACCATAGACTTCTACCGCATACCGAAGAATTGTCGGGGACTACCAGGGCGGGTTTCTTCCGGGAAAGTCAACAACAAACGAAACATTCAAGCTAAGAGAAATCATGGAAAAATGCCTTGAATATGAGAGTAGAAGCGCATCACATCTTTACTAATTTTAGCAAAGCATATGCTAGCGTATAAAAGGAGAAGCACTTACCAGGCATCGAATTTCAAATACCAGAACAAATAATATCATTAACTCGGTTAACAATGAAGAACGTCACCTGTAAAGTATGAATCTAAAATGACCTATCTTGAGCATTTACCAACCAAATTGAACTACGACAAGGGAATCCTCTGTCGTGTATAATATTTAACAATATACTAGAGAAATCTGTCAGTATCTTCAATAACTCAGTTCAAATACTCGCCTGAAAGATTGGCTATAAACATAGGACTCCTCATAAATAAAAAGAAAACAGAATGCATACTTAGTTCACGTAAAGAACATCAACTGCAAGAAGACAACATATTGATCAACGAATGCAAGCCAGAAGTAGTTAAGGAATTCTTATATCTCGAGTCACTTGTCAATACCGACAATAATGTTAGCACTGAAATACCTAAAACGAAGAATTCTGTTTTCTCCCAAGTGTTATCATGGCCTGACGGGAGATGTGTCATCAAATTTACGAAGGAAAATTAAATGTACACTATACAGGGTGATTTTAAAATGTTTCGCCAAACTTCGGGGTATTGTTCTACACACCAAGGCAAGTAAAAAAGTCCATGTAAACATGTGTCCGAAAATCGCGCGTTTCCGAGTTAGGAGCAATTTTTGAACTTGGGAAGTAGTCCAGTCAAATGGTGCTCAAAAAAGGGCGAATAGGGGAGATGTTGGGTGGAGTTCTGATATTTGGTTCCTATATGTTTTTTGGGTCGCTGTACACGAATATCAGGTTTTCCAACAAGAATTTTGACCGGAAACACGTTTTTTAAGCAAAAACCGTGTAATAAATCGTTTTTTTTAGTTTTTCTAAAATTACTCGAAAACTATCCAATTTCGTAAATATTGAACCTATATGAAATAAAAGAGAGTAAAATTTCTTACATTTTATGTACTAGCGGTTTTTTCTCCGATCAATCGTTCAGCCGCGAGAGCGCCGCGAAGTTAGGTGTTAAAAGGGAATTATGACAGTTTATTTCAAAGTAACTCGAAAACTATACATTTTTCGTAAATCAACAATGGTATATGAAATGAATCTTCATAATTGAAATGTTGGCAAACCCGATACTCGCGTACAGCGACCTAAAAAACATATAGGAACCAAATATAAGAACTCCAAAACTTTCCCCTATTTTCTACCATTTGACTGGACTATAATTTTGCGGCGCTCTCGCGGCTGAATGATTGATCGGAGAAAAAAACCTCACATACATAAAGTGTAGGAAACTGTGTCCTCTTTTATTTCATATAGGTTCAATAGTTATAAATGATAGATATCTTTTGGGTACTTTTAGAAAAACTAAAAAAAATCGGTTTTTTACAAGGTTTTTGCTTAAAAAAACGTGTTTCCGGTCTAAAATTTTATTGAAAAACCTGATATTCGTGCACAGCGACCCAAAAAACATATAGGAACCAAATATCAGAACTCCACCAAAACTCTCCCCTATTCGCCCTTTTTGAGCACCAATTGACTGGACTACTTCACAAGTTCAGAAATTGCTCGTAACTCGGAAACGCGCGATTTTCGGACACATGTTTATATGGACTTTTTTACTTGCCTTGGTGTGTAGAACAATACCCCGAAGTTTGGCGAAACATTTTAAAATCACCCTGTATACAGCACTAATAAAACCTGTAATTACATTTGGTGCGGATACATGAGTGCTAAACCAAAATTAACAATCTCTATTAAACTGTTTCGAGCGTAAAGTATTAAGAAGCGTTTACGGTGCCATTTTTTAAAATGGAGAGTGGCGCTGAAAAGACAATTGTGAACTCTACCAAATTTTTGAGAAGCCCAACATCGTACAGTTTATTACAATATCAAGACTGAGATGGATCAAACATATTTAAAGAGCAAACGGAGAGTGCACCACTAGGAAAGTATTTGATCGGCGATTACTAGTAGAGCAACTATCAGTAGGCCGACCCCAAACACGCTGCCTAGATGATATGAAGAAAGATCTAAGAAACATCGGTGCAAAGAGATAGAGAATCCGCGACAGATATCGAACTTCATGGCAAAAAGTGCTTAAGCAGGCCAAACTCCAACAAGAGCTGCAGTGCCATGATGATGCTGCTACCAACTTTCAACAACAAAATAATATAAGATTTGCTTAATGAATAAATAGAAGTTCGTCAATATCCGTTTAGAATTAAGGGGGTTATTTCCACACAACTTAAAATGGAAATTGGAGCAGTTGCGGTGCTTATTTTCAGTATATGTGTGTTGAAGAAAGTTTCGGTAGCTCAGTGGTGGAAACCTCTATTCGAATATGTAAACAAGAGAAACTTTTTCCCAGTCTAATAGATTAATATTGAGGGGGGGTGGGGCATTCGCCTTTAATACAATTAAAGGTACTCTCCTAAAGTAACAAAACGACAGGCAAGCATATACACAATGAACTAAATATGTTGTGTATCTAAATGGGGAGGACTGTAACGTACTCCGAAACCAACTCATTACCGCCGTTACAGAATTAATGATCCTCGACATTCAATATAAAAGAGGCTAATGATTATGAATGAATGGATATGTCCATTGAAAATCGTATAAGAAACGTAACGTTTACAACCTTTTTAGAAAATTGATGACGTCAAAAACTTTTCATAAAGTGCAGCACAAACATTTCACATATCAAAGCAGTCCTCTTTGAGCTTGGTCCATGTAAAGGTATTATGCTGGCCGATGTTTTTCAAATATATTTAAGTTTCGGGAACTATTGCCATGCTTGGATATACTTACAATAGTACAGTCTACTGCCTTTTTAATCCGTTTTTCAAAAAAGATCTATACTACAGACAATCTAAAAATTTTAAAAATGTGAGATTTTCTTGAAAAAATGGTGACTACTTCTTAGTAATGCCAAATTTCTGAAAAAAACATGCGCTTTAAAAACTGATTTTTTCATAACTTACATCTAGATCATGTCCGTATATCAACTTTGGTTCAACTCACTTTGGTAATATCTAAGTCCACAATCATACTGAACCCTACATGCGCAAATCATTTGATATAATAGCTTTAAATATTTCTAGACATGCAGAAATAAAAAATGAGGACAAAAATGTAATGTTTCAAAAAATTACATGTACTCGTAGTTGCAATAAAATATCACAGAGCCACTCACAAAAGTGGTTGAAAATTACGAAAATAGCTTAGACGGGAGAAGCCAGAGTATTTGATGATTTTATGGGAAGACTTTTAAAGCTACCTGCTATTATAATCGCACGTAACTCTAATATATCGTTTCTGCTGAAACCGGCTGAGACTGGTGTCTGTTATCTGAAATGTGAGTACAATGTATAATCAACCTATTGTTTCAAAGCCATTCAAAAGTGGTATCGTCATCATCATAGCGAGTTAGATTACAGAAGCGGGTATACTCCACTGGAACATCTTCTATTAAAGCCAAGCCGAATTAGTAATATATAATTACATGAACTATAATAACTACTAACATGAATTAACAGCTAAAGGAGACAAGCAAAATTTCAACTTACGCATATCTACTTAGCTACTATCTGGACTTGGAAGAAGACTCTCTAATGTATGCGCTGATTTATTGTTTGAATTACGTATGAAGTTAATATGTATTCATCGAAGCCCCAGAACGCTTATTGATATATACAAGACATCCTTCAAGAACTTGTAGCCAATAGCTTCATTGGAACTGTCATTGAAGGGTCAAGATGTTATAGCGACAAAGTTGTTTACCTGTTGTTTCTAGAAGCCGCTGACAAAGTGAACAAAGATACGATAACATGACAGTTGCATACTTAGTTGATAAAATATATGAACACCTACATCGTAGTTACTCCCCCTACTGTTTACAAAGTGAGCTCTTAATTTTCAGTTTATTAAAAATATAGCAACACATATGCTATAACTACTAAAACAAACAAAAGCTATATTTGAAGCAAGTGCCACACCTACATGACTAAAATATACTAACTAAGAAACATTAGCGATAAAATTCTTGATGTACATGAACATGAAAATCGGGTGGATGAACAAAAAGGTCCCTAGTTACGCCACGGTGCCCCTATGCTCGCACATTTGTACGCCCTGACTGTAATACACGTTTCTTTTACGGCAAGGGAAAGGTACTTATGTGGATACTAGATTACCTGAGCGGCCACAGAAAATTTATAACTGTGCTACTGGGACAATCCAAATTTTGTTTATTACTCGTAAAATGAACGGGAACGAAATTTTCTAATTACGACACGTACCCACGGCGGTTGTGGGGAGAGCTGCATTGAAATCGGAGATCACGTTAAAGGGAGAAGCCCCAATAAATGTATTTGAGGAGCTACAGAGGCGGTAACTCAGCCACGAACTCACAAAATGTGACAATTCAAATTTTGTCTCTGGATTTTCTTTCTGCCTTAGATGTATGACCTTTACTTCATATTTTTACATTGTTGTGTGGCCAACGGAAATAACTCCCAAAGCGCCTCTATTTTTGCTACGTCGCGCATTCATATTTTATTATATCGTCAAAGAAATTCCCAATGAATTAGACGTTTAGAAATGGAGCAACAGATTAGATGTTATTATTTCAAGAAACTAAATAACTAATAATGAATTGATTAGATAAGAAAATACAATTAAGTAAATTAAATTTACTTCGGTTTCAAGGAAAATTTTTGTTTTATTAAAAATTTTTAATTTTTGCTGTAAAATTTTAGTTTCTATCGCCAATGGAAATCATTCTCAAAGCGTATCCATTTTGCCAACTTTGTTATCACTTATGCTCATATTTTCTTGCAACATCAAAGCATTTTAATTTTCTATCTATATTATTTGTCTATAACAAATATTATTTGTGATCTTCATTTATATAACCGATGTAATAAGAAATAGTAATTTGACATAAGTAAATTATTACTACTTCAATCTAGTTCACTGTTAATGTAACATTTAAAAAATAGATATATAATAAGAATTTTTATGAATGAATTAAATACTTCACCAAAATAATTTTCAAACTTTTAATAATAGCAATAAGCAATAAATATTTATAATACTCCAACACTACTAAATTACATAGTCTAAATGGAACCACGGCATCCTAAACGGAGTGCCTCAGTGTATCAAATGCCAACGGTACGGTCACACAATAAAATAATGTTTCCTTAAACCTCGTTGTCTTAAGTGCGGCGGTTCTCATGTCATTGAACAATGTCCTCATAAATAACGTAACAAATGTGTTAAATATATTAATTGCAACAGTCGAGCCAGCCAATTACAAGATTTGTTCAGTTGATAAACAGTTAAAAAATATTTCTACCATTACGAGAAAAATCGATACACATATATCTAACCTACAAAAATTAACGACGTACCAGTTCAAAATAATAGCCGGTGTGTCCCAATAGCCTGCAATAATGCCCAGGTCGTCCAAGCTACTAATAATCTCCGACAAAACCAACTTTCCAGTATGCAACAACAGTCACAAAATAATCTTGAGCGAATGATGGCAAAAATAATGTAAAAGTGGTTTTAAAATTGCCTTCTGAAATACCAAATACCCGAAAATTAAGAGCTTTTATCATCAACTAAAAGCCAGATATATCGGAAGAATACAAGGCAGCAGAAAGTTGCATAAAAAATCCAGGTTACTCAATATACCATACTCATTAAGAATCTTCATCAACATAGCATGAAACATCATAAACTCGGTAAATTCAAGCAGCGTAATCTAAAAACCACAGCTGTGGAAATAAAAAAAACGGTATTGGAAAATTAATACTAGCAGCAATGTACTAATATGTGCATTAAAAATCCAGAATTTGAATTCTTTTTCAATATCCATGGACACAGGTTTCTAGATGAAAGAGACGTTAATAACAAATACTGCCTCTGGGTATTGAGATTAGTGACGCCACAACACTACCAAGTGATGTTGAAAAACCACCTACGGCAATTCTTTTCTCGCCTAGCAACCTCTTGGCCCACAGACAGACACAATCCTGGGCGTTATACATTTTATGTTACTAATGCAATTGCCCTAAATCCCACATATTGAACATTGTCTAGATCTCTCATCAGATTATTTCTTCCTTTTATAGGTCACATTAGAATCTCAAGTATGCATAAAATCTAACCTTCTAACAGTGGCAAAAAAAAAGTGACCGGCATGCATTTCTCGACATTCTAATGAGTCAGCCCCACTTCAATATTCCTCTTAAATCAAAAGACGCCATTCTGCAGTGGTTAAACAATTACCTAGAAAAATACAAGCTGCATGGAATGCAACTCCAGTAACGATGAATCGAGATAACCTTAATTACTGTCCTAAACATATCAAAAGAAAGCTTGTAGAAAAAAGAAAGTTTAGAAAGCCGTGGCAGACCACTCATGCTCCATAGGGTAACACCATTTAAAGCGTGTCACTAAGCACTTGTCCAACAACTCCTCGATGCATCTTACTCCTAAAGCTTGTAACGTTTCAAAAAAAGTTCCTGCGAAGGGCGCTCTAGGTAACGTTTCACCCCCTCACTCAGGGCGTTATGAATTTATACTTCGGGTTAGCTCACTCAGAGGCAGTATTCGCTCAACTCAAATATATACAGTAAGGAAAAACACCATGTAATTACCAAAAATATATTGACTTTAACTATAATTACACAATAAGACGAAATTCAAGTGTTTTGTACATTAATAAAATTAAATGATCTCGTATGGGGATGTATTTCGTTGTTCCTGGTTATTCTGCAACCCCATGCAACACGTACGGGCCGCAGGTTGTGGTCTTTTGCCTTCTCGTGGATTGTGGCCTCCGCGCTGCATATCTCGCGTCCGCCTCGGACGTCGCTACTGCGATAAGAAGTGGCAAAATGTCGGCGTTTCTTTACGTTCCTCTCTCTACCAAAATATGCGTAAAATATTGAAGTTACACAATACCTCGGATTCTAAACTGGTGAATTTACGAAAGTAAGTTGTGGCGGTGCCTTATGATGTAAATCCGGGGCTCCCGGACTAACGCAAAAATATAATTTTACATTTGTAATTAGTCCGAGAACAGTCGGCAATTTTGACCGCTGGTGGCCGAGAGCTTTGGCCGCGAAGTTGCCAGTATGTTGCGATTTCACCATCTGCTGTAACGGTACCATGGGCCTTTGAGCGTTCCACCGAGTACGTATCTGCCGGTTCTTACGTGAATTATTACAGGTATGTTAATAGATTTAGATTAAGATGCGGGTTAAACCATCTCGGTGAAATGTTTCTGAGCTCCGGTATTTGCGCTTAGGAACGGCGCGATGGGGATCGCTTTAAGCGGATAATCCTGCAAAACAGGTCGTCTGCCAAGCTAAGATTTAAGCCTGGAGAATTCTCTTTTACAGACAGGTCATCTGCCAAGTTAAACACGAATTCTAGCGGATTCGCTTTACTGGTGAGGTACGGAAAGTTTTAACTTAAGGGCTGACAGATCAACTGCCACTTTCCTTAAAGCCTGGACTGGTAAGGGTGGAAGGTTTACCCTGTTAGACAAATCAGCTGCCAGATAGAGGACCGGATAGGATTTGAGATCAGGAAATAAAGCTGAGAGTTCAAGACTGAGGCTGTGAGAATTTCAAGGCAAGTGAAATGGAAGTGTCTTTATCGGTGTACTCTTCCTAGGTTCCCATGGAGTGGGAAACGACGCTGTCGTTCATTCACCGCAACTTCGCGCATAGCGAGTGTCATCGCGTTATCGTAAACCACGCGCTGGCTAGATGTATCAATAACATTTGCTGCAGACGCTAGCGTTACAAGCTTGCAGAAGTTAAGTCACTTATTGAAACTCATTTCAATAAAAAGAAAGCACCAGAGTATGACTTGATCGCAGGTACAATTATATGAGCTTTAAGAATTGAAATGATCACTATCATATTTAAT
This sequence comes from Agriotes lineatus, assembly GCA_940337035.1. Classification (NCBI taxonomy): domain Eukaryota; kingdom Metazoa; phylum Arthropoda; class Insecta; order Coleoptera; family Elateridae; genus Agriotes; species Agriotes lineatus. Next base: position 39,093,094 of record OW679202.1, read on the forward strand.
GTTATCCTGACATTGCAAAGAAACTCTGGAGAATAAATAGTTGTTCTGTCTTTATTAACATTTCTCAAGCTTTTTATAAGGTGTAGCATGAAGGCTTAATCTACAAAATCAATACTATTGTCAGTTCTTGAAACATTAGCTGATTGACAAGTATTTCCTTGATAAGTATGGCGAATCCTATTCAACACTGGCATGTGCCAAAGCTAGGTCACATCTACCGCAAAATGTATTGACTCACGAGTAGAAATTCCCACCTTAAGATGGAAAACAAACTGCTATTATACAAAACCGGCATCAATGTGGCTGTATGGCATTTACCTGTTGGGTTCTACTAATATCTTAAAGCTTCAGTGCCTCCACTCTAAAATATTGTAAATAATTTTTGAATGGGCTCTGGTATGTTTTCAACCACAGTGATCTAGAAATAGTACCTGTGAAGGGAGAAATCGCCGCTCTTTAGCAGGATATATCAAAACCGTCTCATTGTGCATCCAAACCTCTAGGGTGTGGACCTTCTCACCGTATGTTGCAATAAAAGATTAAAGACGCTAGACCATTTGGACATACCACAGCGCAATTAGGGCAGTGAAATTAAATTACATGTAGCCAAAATATTAATATATGTACCTAAATAGTGTTAACTAAATCAAAGAGACTCACTACTAAGCCAGTCTTGACAATGTTATTTTTTTTAGTCAGTGGTATTACCCATTGCTCTCTTTATATCTGAACAGATCGTAAAGACTTCATGGGTGTCAATAAAAAATCAACAAAACTATTTTCTTAGATGTTTTTACTTTATGGTTTACTGTGGATGTAACAATTTAAAATAGGAAATTACGCTTTAATCATCAAAATTTTCAAAAATATGGAAACTTATGGAGCGGATAATTGCGAACCTCCCCAATCTACAACATGGGGTTTCATATATTTTAACTCATGGGCATTAGCATTTCAAACGTTTCTACCATTGGAAGTCATAAGTAAAGGTAAAGGTTCAAGGTAATTTCAATTGGGTCTAGGACAACTCGGCCCCGCCATCTCAGCGCCGCCACTTCGGCGCCGCCATCTCGGCGCGGAGCCAGCTCGGCGCCGGGACAACTCGGCGCGGAGCCATCTCGGCGCCAGCCAACTCGGCGCGAGGCCATCTCGGCGCCAAATTTAAATTCGCAAACTACAGTGTGCACTACGTAAGAAAATTATTATTATTATTATTATAAATAAAGTGATCGCCAAAAAGCTGGCATCAAATAAAAAAAATATATTTAGAATTTCTTGGAAAATCAAACACTAACGACCAGAAGTAATTGCAAAGTGATTACAAATGGGCCAAACAAAAGTTGTCACGTGACTTCCGTTATCAGTAAAATTCAACGTTTTTTAAAAATAATTACGAAAAATGAATTTACTACCCAAGATACGGACAACATTTACGAAACAAAGTTGTTTCTGGCCTTGACATTGTTGAGTTAGCTAAAACTAACACATAATAAAAATCGTATGGAAATCTTGCTTAATTTCCGAAAAATTGTACTTTTTGGATTTACACAACTTTGAAAAACGCCACTTTTAACTAAGTAAAAATCACTCAATATATCTAATACGGGCTAAATAAGTTTTCGGACCAGCTCTCATCTTGTATAAAGTGAAATGTAAACATTACCAATATTTTTTTATATATATATTTATATACAGGGTGATTTTTAAGTTGATTCTTTCCGTTTACCAGGAAATAAAACTAAAAAAATAAGTATTTTTTTTATTTACCACTTTTCAGAAATATCAAAACTACCAGAGGTACAGGGTGTTAAAGTTTCAAATTAAAAATTAAACTTTGGCGCAAAGGCGGCTGAACAATTTTATTTTTGTTTATCTCTGTTGTCAAGCAATGATCTGTCAACTAGTTTTCCATTCTAATTTTCTTAATGTTATTGCTGCAATAATGGCTCATGTTTATGAAAATAATGAATGAGTCAAAATGCCCCTGCCGCATCGCTCTTATAAGCGGAATGTGTGTATAGAAGCGAATGCTGATAATTTTGATCATTTAAGTTAGATTAAGTTTAGTTTAATTTTCGTTAAGTAATTCTAGTTCATACTTTGAAACTTTAACACCTTGTACCTCCGTTAGTTTCGATATTTCGCAAAAGTGGTAAATGGCTTACTTTTTTTAGCTTTATATCCTGGCAAAAGAAAAGAATCAACTTAAAAATCACCCTGTATATACAGTGTGTCTCCGGATAGGTGAAACGACTCTTGTAAAAGGTAAAAAATTCTCGATTTAAATTTTAATTTTTTGGGGTTCAGCCCTGCTTGGTTAAAGGCTAATTTCTAACAGCATTTCAGTTTTGAAAAATCAAATTTGCCTTGAAAGTTTAAAAAAAACTATTTTTTCGACGACTGACATCGAAAGTTGATTTTTCTCACTGTCATTTGACAACAGAAAGCTGACATTTGCCGCTGAGCGTGCGTTTTCATTACTTTGCCGCTCGCCGAGCGTTTTGGTTTTCCGCGTGAACAAAATAGATAGCCACGTACGAATGTTACCTTGACAACGCCCGTCATTTGAGGAAATAATCACGTCACACGTCATAGACTGCGCGAGTAATGTTAACTTGATTGTCTATTAATTTTGGCAATAAAATGAAATATGATATTTTTCTTTAATAATATGCTCAGTCGTTGAAAAAATAGTATGTATGTTTCGAGCTTAAAGTGCGGTTGCCGCTTTTACATGATTGCTGGTTTCGGCTTCGCCTCAACCAGCAATATTCATGCACAAGCGGCAAGAATGCACTTTCAGCTCTTAACATACAATATACTATTTTGTACTCATGACTTCAAAATTCATATTTCACGGTCATTCCCGATACGCCGAAAGTTACTTTTCCCGCACTGCGGTGTTTTTTACTTTTCAACAAAAACTAGGGGAATTGTGTTTTTTGTAAATTTTTATGGGGCTGCGCTCGCTATTGCGCGGTCTATTCTATTCAGTTTACCACCATTTTTAGGCCTATTACGTTGGCTCATCTCCAAGGGGGCTCTTGGAGTTCCGTCCATCTTTAAAGGGGCCTCTGGGGCTCCACCCCTGTCCAAGGGGTACCTCGGGGCTCTGCCCATCTACAAAGGGGCTCTTGGGGCTTCGCCCCTCTCCAAGCGGCCCTCGGGGCTCCGTCCCTCTCCAAGCGGCCCTCGGGGCTCCGCCCCTTTCCAAGGGGGCACTCGGGGCTCCGCTCATTTTCAAGCGGGCCCTCGGGGCTCCGCCCCTCCCCAAGGGGTCCTTCAGGGCTCCACTCTTCTCCAAGGGAGCCCTCGGGGATCCGCTCCTCTTCAAGGGGGCCCTAGGGGCTTCGCTCTTCTCCAAAGCGGCCCTCGGGGCTCCGCCCATTTCTAAGAGAACTTTCGGGGCTCCGCCCCTCTACAAGGGGGCCCTCGAGGCTCCGCCCATTTTCAAGCGGGCCGTTGGGGCTCCGCCCTTCTCCAAGGGGTTCTTCAGGGCCCCGCTCCTCTCCAAGGGGGCCCTCGGGGCTCCGCCCATCTCTAAGGGGGCCCTCGGAGTTCTGCCCTTCCCGAATTCGCACTACATGCAGCACTCCCTTCGGTCGTGCTGCAAACAAAGTGTTCATTCGGGAAAATTACGAACTTGTTAGGTAAATAACTATTACTGTAGAGTAAAGCGTCTTTTATGTAGCAAATACGACAAAAAGTTATTAAGAGAAGTTGTTTAGAATCAACATCTAGGTTCCTATACCAAATTTCAAAATCCTCTGCCAACTTTGATCTCTCACATTATCTTTTATGTTTAGGTCCCATATCAAAGAATTTTACTTTTAACAAAGACGGCTATGGAAAAACAAACATTTTTCAAAAAGTTTTTTATTTCTTAATAAAAAAAATTGTTATAAATAAAATTCTTTGATTTGGAAAATAAACATTAAAGAAATATTTGTCATATAAAAAGCACTTTACTTAGAAAATGGCTTTTTTCAAAATTGTGTAAATCCAAAAAGTGCTATTTTTCGGAATTTAATCAAGATTTCAATGATATTTTTTATTGTGTGGTAGTTTTAGCTGACTGAACAATCTCAAGGCCAGAAAACTTTTTTTCGTAAAATGTGTCTCTATCTTGACTAGTAGACGTAGTGCACAATGTAGTTTGCAAATTTGAATTCGGCGCCGAGATGGCATCGCGCCGAGTTGGCTGGTGCCGAGATGGCTCCGCGCCGAGTTGTCCCGGCGCCGAGCTGGCCCCGCGCCGAGATGGCGGCGCGGCGGCGCCGAGTTGTCCGGCTTCGATTTCAATTCCCCCAACTGGGGTCGTGCTGCTATAGCTCTTCATCCAAGAACGGGAATTATAGGATGGACAAGAAAAAGGAGGGGTAGAAAATGGAAAAAAGGTCAGGAAAGGTGGAAAAGTACTGCCCGGCATTCGCCTCTGAGGAGGTACTCTGGAAAACCACCTAAAAACCTGAATCAGAACAGACGGCCACGGGAATCGAACCAACGATCTCCCGGGGAAATCACAAAATTTAGAAGTTGTTATATACGAAAAAATAATGGTATAAGTTGCTTGATCAAAATTTAGAAAATTCAAATTAAGGGACCCGTAGCTCTTCAAGTTTAATTTTATTTCTTTTTTACGGCAATGTTTATACACACGAGCTGATTTCTGGCAGTTATGTATTCACATGCTTGAGCTATATTTATTAGCAACTCGCGACTTTAATAGCCTGTAACTTTTTTATTCCAGAGATATGTTAGCAAGTTAATTTTATTTGAGAATCTATGATTATCACATAGAAAAAGAAATACTCTTGTGTGAAGTCGACATCTCGAGCAGTTTAGTTAGAAATGCGCTTTAAAGATAAATCAAACTTTTTAAATCCAATAATCAAGCAACGCAATAGGTAAAAAACTGAGCCATAAGTTTGCTATAGTTTGTCAACAACAACAACCAATTTTAGAGTAGTGGGCACCTGTCATGAGCCACAATGTCAAATTCACAGTTGAATTTTTCAACGGGTGGCTCTCGGTTCCTGTAATATTAATTTCTTACCTCGCAATTTTCATTGTCGATTGTACACGCGTTTATTTGTTGCTTAACTTCAACGATTTTGCTTTTCAGTGCTGATATTTCGCCTTTTTTGTGTTTCTTAAAGAAAAGAAAGCGTCGTTATGCGAAGTACTATCCGAACTGGCGCATACTAAATATTTACGAGTCTACACCAAAAGCTTAAAGAACACAAATCGTTTAAACATTGTCGTCCAAATTCTGGATGACCCAGAATAACCGATAACAGATTCCTTAATATAGTAAAGTCAAATCCTTTAATTAGTAAGAGAAGGCTGCAGCATGAGACTCTACTGTGAGAGGTATTACATCAAAATTTTCTTTAACCAATCTCCAAAAAGTTCAAGCAATGGATCAAGAACAGGGCCGTAGCTACCACCGGGGCAACCGGGGCAGTGCCCCAGGGCCCCCGAACGTATGGGCCCCCGAAGACGGAGGAAGTTTTTTTACGAAATTGTCTTTAAAAAGTTTTGAGCTAAACTTAGCCTGTTTAAACGTTAAATACAGATTTATATTAAACTCAATGTGAAGTAAATATGTGTTTTGTCTGTTTTAAATACCCATTCTTCTATCTTAACAGAAAAAAAATCACCAAATAGTAACACTATTAAAAAAGTCTTACTAAGTGAAAGTGATGTAGAGGTAAAGGGGAAGATAACATGGGGGCCCCATAATTATTTGTTGCCCCAGGGCCCCCAAGCCTGTAGCTACGGCCCTGATCAAGAAGGACATAAAGTCGCCCTGAAATGCACAATACATTATTAAAAAGCTAGAGTAAGATCCAGAGTATCGTCTGCAACACTATTTACTAATCAGGATTGCTGCATGAGACATGGAATTATTCATCTACATTGAAGCAAAGCATAAAAGCAGTTTTAAAAGTTAGGGTTTGTATAATTGGAGATTTCCTGTTTATTTAGATTTTCCAAAAAATATTCTGTTAATATTATTGAAGTTCTCCTTTGAATAGGACAAAGAATGGACTTATTATTGGATGGTGTACCGTCACATCAGCTTATCAGTGCGAGTATATCCAAACAGGTAGATAGGACGAATGGATCGATAAATTGGTCGGGGCAATTCCCAGACCTTAATCCCATGATTTATTTTTGTGGAGTTATCTGAAGTCACTCGTTTATGAAACCCCCCTACAAGGTGTGAACAAATTAAGAAAGAAAATAATAAATGGAAATGAAACAAAAATATTTACAGCTTTTATAAATCAATTAGAGGATTCTCTTAGAACGAGTTCTATTATGCATTCAGCAAATCGGAAGTTAGTTGTAAAGGATATTTTTATTGTATAAATATTGTCATTAAAATTTCCTGTCCTCAGAAAACTCATGGCTATCTTTTTACCTATCGCTTAACCGGAAATTTCAAAAGTTGTATCATTATCATCATCCGAAGACGTATTAGGTGTGTGCGTATCTTCTTGGTCTCGCCATCCTTTCCTTGGATGCCCAAGTGTTCTTCTGTATTTCGGCCTATAGTGCATGTAATATTTTGAAATATTTCTTTGGACATCTTTTCCACGTGTTTTCATTTTGTACAGAAATCTTTGATTTGTCGTATAATGTAAATATCTTCATTTTAAATTTCGTCATTTCTCTTTCTGTCAGTTTTGTATAGCCTGCTATGTTTTCCAGGAATTTCATTTTTATTCGCTGTGTATCTCTTATTTTGATCATCCATGACTCTCTTCCGTATACCGGATGACAAGGAGACCAGAGCCATGCCTCTATCTCCTTTACTTACGAGTGAATATGCCTGAAATTCGATACAAGGATACTGGACATAATTTCGGATTTATTGACACAAATGTAATCAAAATAGCCGACGTTTTCACCTAAAATTATACTAACTTTGGTTTTTAAATGAATCACCCTGTATATTTTATGTTTTTCGGAATCTAGTCAAATTACATGCAACAATGTTGCCAGATTTTCTTAGATAATACATTTTTTTTTTTAATTATTTATGATTTTTCAATTTTAGATAAAGATAAAGTAGGTTAGATTGCTAAATAAATTTGCTATTTAATGGCAAGATGGCCCTTAGTAGGTGATATTTAAAAAAGTGACTGTTTCTTAAAAAACATGTTTAGCAAATTTTCTTATTTTATTAAGGCTTTGTTATTGACCTATTTGCTAAAATATCTATTATTATGAGTTGCTAGAGTCACTTAGAACAGATTACCTGTCACGGCCCTCTATTGCAAAAAATTTTTTTTTTTATGAAAATTTTGCAAGACCGTTGTATGTAATTTGACTCGTAGATTCCGAAAAACATAAAATATACAGGGTGATCCATTTAAAAAATCAAAGTTGATATAATTTCAGATTAAACCGGAAGTGGGTTATTTTAACTATATCTATCGGTCAATCAGAAATTATGTGTAGTATCACCATGTAACATTTTATCTAAATTGATTCATACATAAAGAAGATAGAATCATGGCCATGCTTTCATTATCGCCCGGTATAAAGGTCCTCTAAGGTTTGCAAACTTTCGTGCGTACTTCTTTTGATCGTGCGGTTGATATAATTGAAACGTTCAGTTTAGTGTTCAATGTTTCTATGGATGGAGATTTTGCAAACTACATAGAAAGTTGAAATGATTTCGGAGGTTTTCACGGCCGTTATCATTACGTAAAAAAATGACTTCCGGGATTGGACCGTGTCATTATTGAGGTCGAAGAACTCAACGTTTCGCCCACTTTCGTAAGGGGCTTCATCAGGAGGAAAAGCAAAAGAGCACGGTAACTCAACGTGTAAACCACGCCAGAGACAAAACTGTTCTTTTTTCGTCTCATGAAACCCCTTACGAAAGTGGGCGAAACGCTGAGTTTTTCGACCTCTATAAAAATACGGTTCAATTCCGGAAGTCGTTTGTTACTTAGAAAGTCGAAAGTACTATTCTATGCTGTTTCAGTTAATTATTATTCTTGAATAAACTAGGTCGTTTCCTAGAAATTCCATAATTTTAATTTTGTTGTTTGATATTTTTAGATAGTTCTTATACACTCTCATATTTAATATTCTTTGTCAGATATTAATACTTGATCGTTAGTACAGAGAAATGTCGAAAAGTATGATTTATCCTTAAAATCCATTTCTGACGAAACTTCACGCATATTTTATTAACATAGACTCTAGAAACAATGTTAACTTTTATCTGCCTCTATTTATCCATCAGTAAGTATGTTTCTCAAATATTCATATACCAATAGATGAAACAATACACTCTTTAAAGACAGAATATTTAAAGTATGTAGAAAGAGGAGCTTGAGAATAAATTAGGAAAATACAAAATATTTGACCATCACAAATGTAGCCGAAGAGTTAGTAGTGCATAATAAATAAACTAATAAAAGGTTGTGAAGAAGATACATATTTGGGAGAAACCATAGGAAAAGGGTAATGTTACAATAAAGAAATAAAAGCAAACAAAAGCAGTTCGTAAAGCAAGAACAGTTTTTAATCCAATATCATAGGATAAAATATTACAATTAAAAAAACAGAATTATACGATACCATAATACAAAGCATAACTCTATATGGTTGAAAGGTTTAGGTACTATGGGCACTTGGGCAGTATCATGAAGAAAACAAAATTAACTACAATCACTCGAGATGGATTTCTGGAGCCGATAGTCACGTGTTTCATAAATACAGCATATAAGAAAAGCAAAATTAGAAGAGGAATGAAAGTAGAAGGAATAGAGCGAAGACAAAGAGTGTGGTAAAAAATAAGAACTGCATACCGAACGAACGACGAAAACGGGGCAGGCCAAGAGTAGAATGGCAACCAGAAATACAAAAAAGCTATGGTATCAAGACGGCTGAGTGAAAATGATTGCATGGACCAAGAATTGTGCAAATCAAGATTGGACCGGAAGGTGCCGATAGAAGCCAGTACACCGGAAGACAGAGAGAGAAATATTCGTATCTTCTTATGTTTTGCGATTTAATCCATTTGTATTTTATTCCTCTATTTTGTCTTTTTTGTTTTCCATTTGGTACTGCATTGCTTTACTTTTATTGATGTATACCTGCTCTTTCTATTTGCTGTGACCATAAATCTACGAGTTACGTATAAGTATTAGCTACTAACACTACATCATGGGTGTCCATTGAGCTACTCATCCTTACCGGTCCTCAATGTCTACATTCAGTTACTGTGATTACCCCCCATTTATTCATTTCTGCGGTGGTTTTGTTATTCTATCCATCACTACTATAAACAATATTGGGCTTACACTGTCTGCTCGTTTTATTCGACTCTTCTGGTTATATTTATTAGTTCTCTTGTTACAACCATTTCTTCTAAACACATCCAAATACTTCTATCTACTGTGTCAAATACCACTGTATAAATGTTAATAATAATTCTTCAATTTCCCTTTGTATTTAATTCTTCACTAAGTATATGTTATCACTGGTTTGATTACTAGCTCTAAAGGCCACTTGCTCATCATCCATTGTGATTGGTATCATTTTCCTTAACAGTTTTTCCAATAGTCTGATACATACCTTAAAACAGATGTTTCTGTAATTATCGCAATCCATTTGCTCTTCTGTTTTACGTGTTGCTACCAATTGAGTTTCAAATGAAATATATCTAAAAATGAAAAAAAGATAAGCATCGACTGCTGATTTTATACATGGATCATAGCACTATTAAAAGGAAGATGGCGGCACCCCTTGTAAACTATGCAACAAGAATAGGTAAAAAGTTGCAATATAAATTCTTCCCAGTTTATGGTTAGGCAGGCCACGTTCACAGCAGATACTTGTTTCATGACACCCTGTATATGACTGCCCTGTTACTTTACGACTCCTAAACGCATAAATCAAAATACACTCCTCCTTTACAACGTTTTTAATAAAAGTGTCATATAACATAAAGATTAAAATTATTCCCTTTTAGCGAGAAATCTGAATGCGGATGTAACAAACACGTATAAACCTGAGGTATTATACTACAGTTTACCCCTAACAATTCTAAAGTCGAAACTCAGAGTAATACCATTTTTATTCCGTTATGCGCGCCTTTATGCATGCATGAAAATATGGCATGATATAAAATGTCTGCGAAGATAGGATATAGGATTGGACACTTAAAGTCGGTACAATGTTCTGCATAACTTATTCATTGCCACGAAGATCACTCATTCCAAATACAACAATATTTTTCAGATTCGCTGTAAAAGACGCAGATATCGTCTTATAAATTTAGATTGTAAACATAAAATGATTTCGCCATACTTCTTGCTCCTTTTCTAAATTATGCATTCTCACCGCCGGCGCCGCTCTGAGAACGTCGCAGATAATTCCCTCCGTAACTAAACATATAAATGGTGAAATCTGAATTATCAATGACACGACGAGAATCATTTGAAATTTCTCTATGAGCGCCCTGAGGCGGATGAATGTTACCAAATAATGTTTTTATAAATAACATACAAGAAGAAATAAATTTAAATATTTCGAAAAGCATAAATATACGAAATTTACTAAACTCAGCATCTTCATAGAATGATGTTTGATTTACACCAAAGCTTAATTCTCAGTGGGTGAAATGAATATTGTTTGTTCTTCGTACCAATTTTATGAAATTATAATTTTCTCTGTTACAACATAAGTTACCTTAATAGTAAGCATCCAGTTTTATTCCTTTTTAAATAATAAAAGAAATATATATATAGTAAAACATTACAAACCTAGTAGGCCCATGGCTTGAGTTACGATCGCTTTCCATAGTTTCTTGTTTGTAGCCTTTCCCTTCCAATTGATCACATTCAGTCTCTTAATATCCTCCTCGACTTCCTTCCTCCATCTGTCTCTTGGTCGTCCTCTTCTCTTTTTTCCTCCCATATTGCTATTCAGTATTTTTTTCTGTGTCCTGCTTTCTGGCATTCTCCAAACGTGTCCCAACCACCGTATCCTTTGTGCCTTTATGACTCCTGTTATGCTTGCATCTTTATACAACTGTTTAATTTAAAATGTTGTTCTTCTTTCCCATCCTCCCTGTATTTCTTTACCTCCAATTATCTTCCTAAGCACTTTCCTTTCCCATAATTCTAATGTTTGTATATCTGATTGCCTCAATATCCATGTCTCACTCGCGAACGTTACTATTGGCCGAACCACCGACTTATACACACAAGTTTTTAGCGCTCTTGATATATGATTACTTCTAAATATGTTATTGAGTGCATACATGCACTTATTTCCACTCATGAGTCTTGCTCGAATCTTTTCTGTAGTTCCTGGATTATTTGAGACTGTTACCCCCAAATAATTGAAAGTACCTACTTCACCGAAGGTGTATGTTTTTCCCCCCTGCGTTATCACAGTAAACTTATTTCCTTCAACTAACTGCCTATCTGACCAACTTTATTTTTTCCTCATTTATTTCTAACCCTACTTTTTGGGCCGCCTTTTCCAGCTTCTGCACAATTTCTCTCAGTTCCCCTTTTGTTCTTGTCACTACGGCGATGTCGTCCGCGTATGCGAGGCATTGATGTTTTTTGTGGTATAACAAGCCAGTTCTATTAATGTTTGCATCTCTCATCACCTTATCTAATACGATGTTAAATAGTACTGAGGACAGCGGGTCTCCTTGACGTAACCCGTCTTTCACCTGGAAAGTGTCGGATATTTTTCCCTTAACTTTGATACTGTTTTCTGTGTGCTTTAAGGTTATAGCTGTACCATCTTTACTAACTTCCTACTGATTCCTGTTTCTAACATAGCTCTGTATAGCTCCTTTCTCCTCACCCTGTCGTAGGCTTGTATAAAGTCAATAAATAACACATTAGTTTCTATTTGGTGTTCATAGCTCTCTGCCTGTAACTCCTTTAACACAAACACTTGGTCCACCACCCCTCTTCCCGTTCTAAACCCGCACTGATATTCTCCCACTATTTTGTCCATTTCCTTAGTAAGCCTGTTCTTGATCGTTATCGCTAGCACTTTGTAAGCAATATTAAGTAGAGCTATTCCCCTGTAATTTTGACAGTCCATTGTATCTGCTTTCTTTAATATTGGGCATAATACTGCCTCTAACCACCCGGTTTGATTTTTTTTGTATCCATATTTTTTTTGTGAGCGAATGAACTTTTTCGATTAATTTAGCTCCCCCGTATTTGAACCATTCAGCTACAATCATGCCGGTGCCTGGGCTCTTATTTCGTTTTAGGTCTTTTATTATCTTTTGAATTTCCTCAAGCTCCGGAATATCCTGGCTTACAGTGGGCTCCGCATCTTCCTCTCCTTCGCCCATTCTCGGCTCTTCGTCATCGTTACAATTTAAAACTTCACTAAAATACTGTCTCCACCTTTCCAGTATGTCATCTTCATTTGTTAAAATATATCCTTCCTTGCTTTTACAGAATATATTCTTCGGTTTATATCTTTTTCTTTCTCTTCTTACGCCCACATATAGTGCGCTAACATCTCTGTTTCTAAATTTCCCTTCTATTCTTGTTATCATAACTTTTTTTTTCTACTACTTCCTTACATTCCTCGTCGAACCAAACTTTCCTTGACTGTGTTTTTTTTCGTTTACATACCTCTGCACTTTGTCTCATTGCTATTTCTATATCTCTCCAATTCTCCTCGACATTGTCAGTGTCACTCAACTCTTCCAATTTCTTATTCTTACTTAATTTTATCCTCTTGTTTTTCCAGCCTGTCACTGTTGTCCCTTGCTTTTTTACTTTTATTGTTCTTTATTAGCGGTAGAATTACGTTCATATTCATACCCACCACAAAGTGGTCTGAGTCGACGTTTGGTCCCCGGTAGCTTCGTGTATTGGTAATGCTTTTCTCTTTATCTTTTTCTACCTGTATATGATCGATTTGGTTAGTACATTTCCCTGTCCCTTTGTATATATTTTTCTATTGAAAATATGTACTCTTAATTATTAATCCTTTTTCTCTTCCAAAATCTATCAAAAATTGTGCATTTTCCGTCGATTCTTCGTGCTTGCTGAATTTTCCTATTACCGGTTGGAATACTTCTTCCGTCCCTTCGCATTTGCATCTCCCAGCACAATTTTCATATCATATCTAGGGAGCCGATCATATTCCGTGACCAATTTATTATAGTAATCTTCTTTAACCTCCACTCCTTTCTCGTCTGTCGGTGCATGTATGTTTATAAAACATATCTTCTGGAATTTTCCTCTGATCCTTAGGCTACACATTCGGTCTGTGAGAGGCTTGAAATCCACTATTGTTTCTTTTAGCCATTTGTTCACCATAAAGCCTCTTCCTAGCAATCTATTTTCACTCCTACTATTAAATAGGACAGTCATCGAGCTCCAATATTTCACTTCCCTTAAGTTTGATCTCTTGCAACTCCATGATGTCAAATTTCCATTTTTTACATTCATTGTTAATTTGTTTTAGTGCACCCGTTTGATTTAATCCTCTAACATTCCATGATCCCACAAATATCTCGCCTTTAATTTTGTTTTGCAATATATTTTCTTTTATTCTACTTTTGCTATTTCTAATTCTATTTTTGTTATCCTTATTTATGTTTTTCTCCTTATTTATGTCCATTGCCACTGTCGTCTTCTTTGTTCGTCCGTCCAGCGTATTTTCTAGTAGGTTTTTTGTTGCATGCCTCTTTTCTTCTTCTTGCATAATTTTCTCCAACTTCCTCTCCTATTTATACAGGTTTTCGTTAACCCACAGCTTTTGGTAACCCATATTTACTTTCTTTCCATGCTTTTCTTCTTCCTTTGCCTTATCTCTAATTTGTTTCTGGATCTTTGTTTCCATTAGTGTCATATCCCTGTCTATGTATATATTTTTAAATTTTAGTTTAAAACAATTTTTAAAGATGTTCTGTTTTTCTTCCCAATTCTTCAAGGTTACTACACATTTTTCCTTATTAATTATATAGGCATCTACTAATTCTATCTTCACGTTTAGTGTTTCTTGTATGAAAGTTGCAGCTTCCTTTTTGATTACTGCTCTATCGGTGGTATCAACTTCCTGTTATGACTAAATTGTTTTTCCTCTTTTCTCTATCTTGCAGTTCTAATTTATATTCTCACTCCTCTATTTTTCCTTCGAATTTGCATTTCTCATTATTCCATGTTTCTTGCATATGGGTTAGTTCTTGTTTTAATTTTCTTATTTCTGCGCTGCTCTTCTCAAATTCCACTGTTAATTTATTTTGTATTTCTTCATTTCCGATTTTTATCTCTTCCTTGATTTTCCCCATCCATTTTTCCATCATCTTCTCCATAGCTTCCTCCATATCGGCGTCTTTAGGTAAAGATTCCGCTCCTACCGTCTTCTGTTTCTTAACTTCTGGGGCTCTTTGTATTATTGCACTCTAATAAAAGAAATACTCTTATTAAATACTTTACCTGGGGTTTTTCAAAAATGTATATACACTGCATCATTGCACCCACTATCATGCAGTCTCTTGTTACGTCCATTTCAACATCATCTATAAATAAGTTTTCCTATAAAAAAACAAAATTGAAAACAATTATATCTTTAAATTTTTAAATACTAGTATAAAGAAAGCATTTCTTAAGTATTATCACTACTGGTAATTACAAGATTTAATTGAATTAATATTGACGATATTTGCGACGAGTGTAATACAAATTTTGAGAGTCGAATCAAAAGAGAACAAAAACCTCCGCTTTCCTCTAGCTGTAACAACCATCTTCAAAATCCTGACGAAATAAACTTGACAATGGAAGCTCAACAATTTATAAAGAACGGCACCCCTAAGTCATTGACCAAGTTGTACCGGTATCTCGTTCCAGCTTAATTTATCAACATAAACTGCAGTTCATTTGGGCGAACAAATAAACAAGCTTTCCCGAAAGTCGGCAAATGCGCTTGCTTTTGTAAAATTGATCTTTTATTTTACCCATGTGTTTTCTGGGCCTGAGACTAGATCATTCTCCGATTTCATTAAAGGAAATTGTACGCAATTTAGATTATCTTTACAAGGGGGAATAGAACGGACAAAATGAATGCTTCCCATTAACCACTGGAAGATAGCAACTTTCTTAAGAACACTCATTGGACTTCGAAAAATGCCCTCTTTAAGTTAACGTTATTATTTAATTAAATATATCAGCTCGCGAGCACAAGGAATTCCGGTCGACCTCATGTAAAATGCGGGCGTCAAAGGTGTAGGATTGCCGAAGTGGCAATAAAATTATTATTAGTCATGCATTGCTGCAATTCCGAACCCAGTGTGAGATGCGGATACTAAAATCGAATTTCCAGTGATAAATTACTTTGTTACAGGTTTCACCGGCAGTCACTGCGAATATGAATACAATGAATGTGAATCAGCACCCTGTATCAATGGTGGAACTTGTACAGATCGTATTGATGACTATTACTGTTCCTGTGGACGAGGATACACCGGAAAAAGATGCGAAATTAAGGTACAGTTTCAAATTTATTAGTCAGCATGCCACATTACTTGTTGCCGCTCCAGACGATTTAATACCATATAACTAGGATAATCGTTAGAACTATTTCATTACCACCTCTTCCAAACCTAGTTTTAATACGATCTGTATTCACCGAAACATTTTAATAAATCAAACTCAAAGCTACATGCTGGTGGAGAGTTTCGAGCCAGCATTTTCCAAATATTCACCTCAGTCTTCATAAACTGACCGATGTCTTGATACTTTCTCTTTTCGATATTGACAGTTCTTTTTACAACTACTTTTTAGGTTTCAGCAGGATGCGTGCTAGGATTTCAGAATAGAAGATTATCATGTATGGCCAGTTTTTACTAGAATGTAATAAAATCGCATCATGTCACATGAAAGCAGGAAACCGTTATCGATTTCGCTTACTGTCGCTTAGTTACAAAAATCTCGTTCTTACACAAAATTGTTGTACGAAACCGTCTAGAACTTTAGAAATTGAGATATCTGTGAAAGTTAGGAAAGTAACCTTAAACGCAGATTAGTCATATTATCTCCTACATTGACGATTTCGATTAATTCTGACCGAGCCACTTCTGCTTCTCTTACAATGCATAGCTTCTCCTAATTCAAAAATTGATATTATTGCTTCGGTAGCTATATGATAATGACGCTAAATAAGAGTTTTTAATTAAAATATTGCACTAGATAAAGAATCGCTAAGGTACTAACTACACAAATGTAAATTTCCACATGCTCAAATCGTTGAGAAGGCAAACATGTTTTATTTAGGAACAGCCATTTTGTACAAGAGTCAAGGGTTAACATAATCACATGATTTTCTCTCCCCTGGTCATACAATCATTGTCATTTAATGTTTGGCTGATTCCATAATAAGTAGTTACCCGAAACTATTCTTAATCAAAATTACATAAATTCCGTATTAATTGCCACTTTCGTTTTTCACCAAATGTTGAAATTGTCCAGCATTATTCTATTCATGTTACATCAACCTTTTTTAACTTTGAAACAATTTTAACGTGCATGGAAGTTATGTTTTTTTAAATTTTAGACAGAAGGCAAAGAAATTGGCAGACGTACAGATATCTTGGGGTAGTTGCCTCTTTAGTCTCTTGCGAATGTTTGTTTGTCCTAGACTGTAAATTGCAGCTCCTGGGCGCTGATGAATGGACGTCAATTTTATTTCCAGCAATAGGATCATTGCGAACATCGTCTTTAATAGAAAACTATATATTGAGATGGTATTTAGCCCGTTACTCAACTCTGCTTGCAACATAGATAGATAAAGCAAGTCAAAAAGCACAGAGTTGGGGTAAATCAGGAAACTGCAAAAATTTACATCAGAAATTTTAATTCATAACTACATTGGTAAAGCATTGCCGATAAATAAATAAATAAAATAAATAAGTTGCAAAAACCAAAGCAAATTGGTCACAGGGCGCTAAGCGACTTGCAACTTGGCGATAATCGACAAGCTGGTAACGAAAGATTTCTTCAGCGCTGCTAAGGGACAAAGCGTCGTTCTGTAGGATGGTTGCGAAATGATTTATGGCGGGAAGATATGGGATTTGGAATCGAACTGCGAATCCACGGAATTCAATGAGACAGTTTGTGATTTGGAAACTAACGATATCCGACATCAAGTTGTCAAAAATGGGCGGTAGGGTTTCCCATGCAATTACATTTAGGAACAAAATCGCTCAAAATCACGCACGCACTTTCTCTTTGACGTTAGTTGGCCGACCAAAATTCTCTAACTGCGCTAAGTTTGACAAGACGAATTGCCAGTCCCTTCCCAGTGTGCTGAAAAAGTAGGGGCGGCGTGAATTCTCAAACTGACCTAACAGTCGTTGTTCGTTGTCAGTCTTGTCAACATTCCCAGTGCAGAGGCATCGATCTTTCCTCCTTGCGGAGGTTTTATTCAAGACCCCACGGTTGCCAAGGCTGGGTTGGGGAATCACAATGAAGGCCGTTGGAGTTGCTGGGGTTTGAACTCCGATTGTATGGCTCGGAGCCAGAGGCTTGTACATCTAAGATACCGAGTTAATACAAATAGAAAATGTTGAATCACTATGCATATTCTCATATCGTTGCATTAGTCTGTTGCTACGGTATATAGAAATTCGCTTTAACAAAACAGTTGTATAAAATGTTATATATTTTAAAATAGTGTAATTTTGCAAGAAATGTTGGTGTATTTTCTGTAGGGTACACTCTATACGCGTCCTTAACTATTAATGTTTTTTTTAAATTGAACGTTTTGGCAACCAATTCGTTCTACAATTTTATTATTTGCATTTATCGTATTTTCATTAAAATTAAACTTTTAAAAACGAATATCGTAGTAAACCTAATTTTAGAAGATATAGCAATATTTTTCCATTACAGCAGAATATGAAAGTGTAATTTTTTATGAAGTAGACATATGTAGCACATTTCACTCCGGTATTATTTATAGTTGACTATTACAACAATCTTAAGTTAATGCACTGCCGTGTAAGCAGCTTCTTTGTCTTCTTCAATATTTATATTCCTAACTGCAGAATTTTTTTCTTTCGGTAGCAAATGTAATGCGATCAGGGTAGTTCTCTCTAGTACGAAGCAGGACTTCTTTTGCATTGAAATTTTTTGTATCAAAATAAATTCTTTGGCCAAAGCTACAATTTATCTTTTTTCGCATTCATAATGGATCAAATCCTTTTAATTCCCATGATTAGAACATACTTTCTGCTTAATTCCAGTTTTTGCTTGCACAAACAGAAAATTACAGCTAAAAACAGCGTCGAGATTTCTATTTTCCAGCTAGCTACAATTTTTATTCTCAATAGATTCAAGTACGCCCTATAAACCGTACTGTAGAATAATTCAATAATACATATTTGTAGTATTAAATGACTGTTTCCCTTAAAAACACGAAAGGCGATATCTCAATTTATCTTCTTAATTGTAAAAACAAACATTTAAAAAGTCAATTCCAGCTGTAACATCAATTACATAACATACCAAATAGCTGCGTAATTGTTTAACTGAACTAAAAGCGCTATTAATATTGCGGATAGAAGCTAGCAGATAATAACCTCCCTTGGCGAATCCAAAACCGCCAGCGAAAAGAGAAGACCTCATGAAGGCGTGTGGATGTAGGCACATTTTTCACGTGAAACCCGAAATTTCGCTTTCTATAGAAGGCATGAATTAGGGAGCGTATTGGGGCAGTCTCACGAACTTCCAACAGTCAGCAATAAATGAAATGTGGTAGCAGCCGTCATTCAGTGGTTCATCAAGGCATCGACAGAATGTATTTGTAAAAGACAGATCCGTCCGTTCAACATGATTGTAAAGATCTTGTATAATGTGTCTACGTAAGTGATTGATCTTCTCTTTATCAGTCTGGACAAATTCTTAGACGTGAAAATCGGTACAACATCCTGCTCTAAAGCAAATGCCATGCCAGCATGTGAATATTTAAAAAAGGCTGCATATGAAATGAAAATTCTGAATTAATGCGTATATGTTCTGATGCTTTATCAAGAGGGCAGTCCCATACAGTTCCCTGTTCTACGTAAGGCAGTAGCTTATAAATTTATATTCGCACTGAAGGGAAAAATTACCGTAGTACAAAAGATCAAAGGTCCTTATCAATCTGTTCTTTATTCATAAATGCTTTATATAGAGACCCAGTAGGAGGTACTCCGTTGTGTAAGCGTGCACGATACGTTTTATTGCTATCTGCTACCCAGTCCAATAACCCTGCTAATATATTTTTATTATAGAACAGAAGCTCTGCGAAATTGCGAGTAAAATAAATTTCCTATAATACCTACTTTTAAGTTCTCATTTTCGAAACTCGAATATACCTGACTATCGCAAGTAGACAAAATTCGCAAGCCGCACATGGAGCCACATTTTCCTGTTGTTATCATTACTTGTTATTTTAGCGAAATGAAAACAAATTCCGGATAGCGGTGTTAATTTCATTTATGTTGTGGTCCACATAATTCATGATTCAAATGTGTTTAACCACTGCACGTGTTTCATTATTAAATTTCCATAGTACACTCCGAGCGGAAATTCACTTTCACAGTATGATATTTATAGATGATGACAGTTTGGATTTTGATATGTTTTATCGGACTTTTTTCACTGTCTCGAGTGTTTATCACACAACGTTTTGGGTTTTGATCAATAAAATCATGTGGAATTAAGGAGCAGTAATGAACTGCGGTAATGTTTGTAGGAACCGATGATCATCAAGTTGTATTGTACATAAGGTCTCTCTGGCATATAAAGTCAGTTTTAATTGCACTTTCAATGAAGGTTTTATAGTCAGCAATTTAAGATTATATACATGGCAGCTATGGAAAAACTTATAACTCATATGTTTACCATTTATTGAGCAAAATCTGCTTGTTAACTTTGAAGGTTTGGTTAATACAGGACATTCAGCCTGTAGCTAATCTCTCATGAGCAATCATGATATGTAACTGGATTTATTTAATATAATACTAGCTTAACATACCCATGATAAAGCGAGTGGAGAAGGGACCATCCTCAACTGTTTCAACCAATGTAAGTCCGATCGGTGACGATGCAGCATGACGAACAAAGCTGCAGTGCTTTTTATATAAATGATCTTCATTTGAATTTGTCGTCCAGTTAGCTGTGGTCGTTGTTTGTGTATGTCATAGCATATTCCACGGGCATATTTTTAACTGTCATAACACGTAACTGCTTCTTGTAACTTGTTTTACCAGCAATAGTAAAGAGCACATTTTTTTACTTTGATATACTTGTAGTAATAAGAGTAATCATTTTCCATTACCAGTAATTTGTGTATAGCAAATATTGAATTAAATATGGGGTTATGTGTCCAACCATATGATGTAATGCACATGACTTCACCAATTCCAATTAACTAGATAACACATTCAAATGAAAACCCGTTATATGATATAGTGCAAACTGTTAATCCTGTGAAAAAAAGTTATTAAATTAGGTAAATAAAATTTGCCTTGACTAGACGCAAATCGAATGTTACACCGTAGTCGTGTATTTACGGTAACGTACATAACATAAGTAGAACCTTCACAACAGAGTTTCCAAAACTACACATTAAATTTCTAAAAACGTATATTCTAATTATTCTTCTATTGTATTCTGCTAGTGACAGTGTAGTGTACATTTTAACCTAATCGGGTTGAAAGCAGCAACACTACATTCATCCCTATAGTACACGCTTGACTTTCGAAGCGTAAAGAGCAACAACGCCAGCGTGTGCCGGCAGTGATGCGAGTTCTAATCGCTATCATTGACCGCAAGGTCGTTGACGCTGCAGGGAAGTAATCACTTACTCATGTACCTATTTATTATTTTCATTCTTCCATACATAATTTAAATTCGAGACGATATTCTCTCTCTGCACTGCATGGCGTTTCATTTCTTTGGAAGAGTTACAAAGTTGAATTCAGCAGTACGGTCGATATACATAACCAGTATCATAGATTTTAGTGAATAAACAAAGCATAAACTTGATGGTTTCTTCATTCAGGGTAATTTAACATCTAGAAAATCAAGCCCAACTGCTTTCCCAATTTTGGCATTGTTGATCGCCTTCTGAAGCTCATCTTTCAGAATGTTTGGTCTTTCCATGTCATCCTCCATGTGATTAATAGTATCATATCATCTGCAGTTCTTGCGTATATTCCTTTCACACTTGCAACTGATCTTTATGTTCCACTACCAGTTTGTTGTTTTTGTTGAGTGGCTTGCCAAAATCTCTTTTCTTGTAGGTATGAGTTGACTCTTTAATCTTTTTATGCAAGTTGAAGAAATAATGTTTCCTCTGTCAATGCTCAATTTCAAGACATTTCTCTTTTAATACAGTGCGTGACACCTCCTACATATATGAATGACGAAGTTTCCGGAATGCCCTCGTCAGTCATTTATGTCTGACTAGCAGTGTACACTACAGGACTTCGTCATCCGTATAGAAACTACGGTCTCGTGTATTTTCATAGGAGACTTTAAAGTGTGGCCACCAGTGAATATAGTCATCGTCTAGGCAAAAAGTAAAAATTAAGAGTTTTAGAGAGAGAAAGCAGGAAACACTACAGTCTTGACTGAAATTTTTTTTTATTAGAACATAAATCTTACAAAAACCAAATAACTTATCAACAAAATTTATTAATTAACTGAGTTCCACCACTCTAAACATATTTGTGGTTGATCAGGACATCTATCGCAGAACGTGACACCATGGTGTACACCATCTTTGCTCGTTCTCTAGCAGCGTTACAACCTCCTTTTCGTACTTTTGGAATAAAAGGCGATGCATTTTCTTCTCAGCTTTTTACCCTCAAAAATAAATTAAAAATCACTTGAATGATAGAACTCCACAAGGAAAAGTTAACAATATTTACATGGGGGGAGCATCATTCGTATATAAATGACACCTTAAAAAGCTATGGAGGCACTAGAAAAAATGTATGGCCCCCGGGGGGTTCTAATTAATATTTACATTAATATGTTAATGAAAACTCAAAATTCTATCTCATCCCTCCCCTCAATTTAATATAAACGTTATCAGTTTTTAATGCACTTACAATTTGAAGATGCAATCTACTACAAATGCAGAGAGGGAAAGAGTGTTCACATTGTAATAAAAAGGAAAATGTATCATATTCAAGAGAAACCTCTTAGCTTAGATAAACGGTACATATTAATAAGTGGACAGATATAACAGGGAAATATGACGCAAAATCTATAAAATTGGTATTAAATGGAGGTCTCTGTTTTTCAAAAATTGAAGATGGAGGCTAAAAATAAGATGTTGTATAAAGTGATTAAGAATGCAAACCCATAAAAGACAAAAATACGTGGTAATGTGAATTTTAAAACCAAATTGTCTAATCGACAATGAGCATCTGTTTAATAGCAGAGAACGATTATGAAAATTAGAAAATAAATGTCAGTACAATAACAACAAATGAAAGTTGGGTATCTAAATAAAAAGTTGTTACAGGGAAAAAATCGTTTACGACATATAAAAATCTCAGATTGAAACAGAAGGGGGCTGGTTTGCGATAGCCAAGACATATGTGCCTGTAAAGATGTGGAGACTCATTTACGTTATTTAAGGGCGTCACCTGGTACATATGCCAGCTCTGTTATGGAGAAATTCTATCAGGAAATTTTTCCACAGAGATGGAAACTATGTACATGCATTACAAATGAAAATCATACAGTAAACTTAAAAGCCTTGCAACTATAACCGCAATAAAAAAATTCCGAAACTGCATAGGCCTACCGAATAAAGAATGGGCAACGACAGTTCAAGAGTGATTACGAGTGTCAATGAAGCTGACAATGATATATTTTGCTAGGGCTGCGACAGGAAGATACAAGGGTTCCTTCGAAAATATCCGAACGGATATCAATATGAAATTGCGTCTCGTATAAGACGGGATCGGAATGGCGAATGGGTAAGATGCAGTTCAAGAAGCTGAATATCTCCGGCAAAGGGACTTCCCAAACAGCTACATTCACGGAACACACAAACCATTTACTTGAAAGTCCTTGACCAACTAAACCTCCTACTATTTGTGCGCGCCAAGCACAGGTGCGGTGGGATTTCTGAAACGGACCTAGCAAAATGTTTATTCCCCTGACTATATAAAACCACGTGTAGTTCCTTGCTCTAAAATTGTAAAAATAGTGAAGTCCTTAGATATCAAAATATGTTTTCGTCCACAATATAATTTGGATAGGTTGGGATATATTTTTAATTCGTAATATAAGCATTAATAAGTTAGAAAATGAGAAACGAAACAAAACATAATTGTTTGGAATTGAATATATCTAAACCTGGTTTTACCTAGCATACTGTTAATAACTGCTTCACGATGGACGCCTGGTGAAGCTTATATTACTAAAATTAAACTTACCGACTTTAAATGGCATGTTGTAAAAAATGAACTGAAAGTGCTCATTTTTCAGATGGAGAATACTGAAAAGAAGCAGGTTGCAAGACAGACAAAAATGATGTGCATGAATTGAACCAAGTGTAAACTAGTGCTCTACGTAATATTATTCATAACTTTTCCGCAAGACACTGATCATACATAATCCATTTGGAAGTAGTTATTACGTTGGTGAATACATTTCACATCATCCAGTTATGACGCAAGACACAAATACACTTAAATAAACTTTATCAGAAGATATTGCCATGTTACTGAAACTTAGCAAACGAAATATTCTAAATTTAAAGTATATTGACCACCAATAACTAACCATTTCCAAAACACACTAATCATTAAGAATCTCTTAAATAATAAAATCACGTCATAAGTTAATAAGTGGCTTCCTCATCAAGAACCGTTTAGTTACTAGAGTTTCCTCTCGCTTTCATTACTCGGTGGATGTTTCCACACCACTTTCCATAACGTGTTTGTGGGGCTTTTACATCACACGATTATTTCCATCGGTCCGTTTTCGATCAACTTGAAAACTACGTCGACGCTAAACAACTGTATAAATAGAAAAGCCATAAAAGTGACACAGCTAAGTGACAACGCTGCCACCATTTTGTTAGAAGTGTTCCGAACATTTGTGCGGCCTCGCGGGCTGTATTTGAATGGAGCTGCAAATATAAACAGTAGTTCGTGCAATTATCCGGTGCACTTTCCAAACTTTCGCACCCCAAAAATCGTTACGCCCGTCGCCCTGCCTAAAATAGTCTGCGTTAATATTAATGGCGCTAGCAGAAGCCATAAGCGAAAGCCGGCATAACAAGTGCACTTTATTATCGTCTAAATCATTTAACGAACCGGCCCGTACGAAATTCATATTTCGTTTTCCTCCCTATTTAAAAACTTTAAATGGCCGCCATTAAGTTCAAAAGTTATGATAAATTCTTCCTTGAATTTCCTGCAACATCATAAAATAGTGCTCAAGATTTTTACCAGTTATATCTTCTAGTACTTTAGAGTACGAGTTATTATGGTTGTTCACGTGAGCATAGGCAATTTCATTAATTTGGGATTACTTGCATAACTACAAATCTTCGATCTGACGCAAAATTTGCGAAATGGTTTAGACGCAGTGCGATCGATGCAAACTAAATTTCGCATAATTGGTAATGAATCTGCACATATGGAAATCACGTATATTACTACAGAAATCAGCAATTCAATGATATTAATTGCATTATTGTATGTGCAGTTCAACTGCTGCAATACAATATATAAATTAATATGCAAAATATCTCAACATAGTAAATAATAATAATAATAATAAACGCCTTTTATTGCACACCGTCAATAATAATTATTTACATTGAGAAAAATTATACATTGTGTACAATGGGGTGAACTTGAATCATGCCAGTCACTAGCTGGCATACTGTTCGACCACTTAACCCCATAATAAAAATAATTTATCATAAATGGCTCCTACGAGAAAGAGAAAAAAAAACATTAATTAGGGTGTTGATGCCAGACCGATATAATTTTATTCGTTCCTTAATTGTTGTTGGTATTTCTTTTTGAAACGACTCAAGGGTAAAGTTTTAAAAAATAAATCTATACTATTATAAATTTTAGTTATTTGATAAGAAAAACAACGCTTACAATATAGCACTTTATTTCGCATTACTATATAATAGGTCTCGTAACAAATTTAAGATAAAATACTCGTAGGTGAATTTACTCTAGAATCTTAGAAATGTATCTTGAAAATGCTAAGACTATCAAGCTCGAAAAATAATATTTATTTGGATAATTAAAGAACTCTGCCGTGGTGCCTAACGGTGTTGTTGTCGGTCCAAGAACCTCACAGTGTCAAAACTGCTTCCTGATATACAGGGGAAAGGAAAAGGACGAAAAGGCATTCCGGAGTAGGAGAGCTAATACACCAGAAATATGAATGGAACATCTAAGATATGCCATACACGAGTAATAGAATCCTGCATGTGATGGGGAAAAAATTAAAATATAGAAAGAGTACATCTGATATTGGTAATATTGGTATATACACCACGCGCCGACAACCAAAATATGAAACAGTAGACTACTATAACCAACTTCAATTAGAAATAGACAAAAGACCTGAATCAAAAGAATTAATAGCATTGGCCGACATGAATGCCAGAATCAGTAATAAAATTATAGATGATGTTGAAAAACTTACAGAATTTTGCTCACCTCAACACCTACTATAAACACAAGTGGTTACACAAATACACTTGGTCAAATTCAAGAGATTAGTGATCGTCTACATTATCACAAATAGAGCAGTACTCCCAAGCCAGATACTCGATATCTGCTCATTCACCACCAAATATCGAATTAGATCATAATTTGGTCCTAGACAAATTACGACTAAACCTAATTGCACAGAAGAGTAAGCAACTAACACCTGTGAAGAAAATAATGATCGAATCGATAATGGATAATAGTACTCGACATCTGTGCCAAAATAGGCTAATAGATAAAATGCCAATACCGTAGCAACAACGCATATTGTGGGAGAAAGCTAGCGCAAGGTAAAGAGCAACATGAAAGGAGCAGCACAAATTACATTGGGATCAATAACAATAAACATTAACCTCACCCATAGCAAGAAACAGTGGTTTACAGAGGAGGTGAAATATCAGAGAAAGAAAAGGTGAAAGCCTACTTGCGCTGAAGAAGTAGTAGGAACGAATGAGAACATCAGGAATATATAGAAACAGACCAACACAAAAATATACAAGATAGAAACGTTCTACAAAGCACATGGAGAATGATCAGTATGGAGCCCAGAGAAAAGTATGGAAAATGCTGAGAGGTATGAAGAAACCAGTGAGCGAATATAGAGCACTGAACATAATAAATACAGAAGAATACATAGAGCATTTTAGGCGGTTATATAACAGTAATTATAACCAGATGGAAGATACACATAACAAGAAAATTAATTGTGACGAAGGACACATAATAATGGATAATAACGTATTAGCAGAAATTGTAAATAAATTAAAGAACAGGAAACCATCTATCGAAGATAATATATATCACAAACTTCTTGCAGATGGTGTTGATAAATAAAGGAGCTGACTACATGCTTCCAACAGCGCGACAATTCCTGTCTTCAAAAGGGGAAATAACAGAGATCCCGGAAATAATAGAGGCACCACACTGCTTGGTTCTGTATGGTTCCGTAATATCCAAAAACATTATTATACAAGGAAAACAGCAAGAATTCCGGTAAAACAGGTCTACATGGTCAAAGTATTTGACTAGAGGATGCATTGAATATACTGAAACAAGACAACTAAACACAAACGATAGCACAAAGATGCGAGTTAAAAAACAACTGATATCTGAAATACATGTAAACACTGGTATCAAGCAGGATTCTAGTCTTCGCCCCGTTTTATTTCGCCGTATAATGAACAAGATAAGAGAAAAAGTGCAAAATACAAGCTTAAGCTATAGAATAGGAAACACAGAGATAAAGATCCTATGTTATTCTGATGATGCAGCAATAATATCAGAAAACAAGGATAGCCCATAGCACCTGGTGCACCAATTTCAATCTGCAGCAGAATGGTACAACATGAAAATAAACACAGATAAAACTAAAACTTTCATGATATCCAAAGAGGCTAACGATAGGTCAATAGAACAGCTCAAGATATTCAACTACCTGAATATTGAGATCACTAGTGAAGGAGACAGGGGCAGAAGTTTTTAAGCAGGTCAGTAAGGCAGCGTTTATGGATATAGTGTAATAGTCCCGCCTAATAAAGTATATAATAGTTTTTAAATATAATAATTAATGGCAAGGGATACTACACTTCATAAAATGTATTAGATTCAATTACAAATCTGCCTGTCAAACTCAGGGCACATTAAAAGAGTGTAATTTATTACCACAAATAAATGGTTCATTGCTCATTCTTATTTTATCTATTTGCAATAAATTCGGGCTTAGCTCCGTAGAACACGAGACAAACTTGGTTCAGGGTGTAGGTTCATGAAATTAAGAAAAACTCTGTATGACAAATAACTCGTTATATGAAAATACTCGCAAATATTTCGGGCAAATGCACAATTTCCATCTGACATCTAAACTTAGCAAACAATATGATCTGCCATTGCGAAAGCAGCGTTAAATTGAATTTAAAAAACACCAAAATGGCAATGAAGCATCCGGTAAATATTAATACTGCGACGTAGCTTTGTTTCTAGTATGACGTCGAAACCCACTCGAGATTGTTTTTTATTCTATATCCGGCCAAAACTGAAAAATGGTGCGTCATCTTGCATTTTCAAAGGACGCTAACTAAATTTCTCGAAGTTGAATGGATCTGGATAACTGGAACTTGGCGCTACACCTAGCAGACAGTCTGAACTTGACAAACCCCTCGAATTCTGGGGCTTCAGAAAAGGCTTCCTGTGGAATATTATCTTAATCGGAGACCTCTCTGACGCTGGATACCCTTTTCAATGACGTCACGCGGATTGTGCACTTGGGAATGACTTGTTGGTTGGATTTCTTACACGTACGGGCTCCTGAAGATTCTCTCTACACGTAGTAGGCACTATTCTTGCTGGACAATGCTGCTTACTTAAGGAAATGGTCCCCCAAAGTCACCACTTGGATAAATCTTACTGCTGGCTAATCTGCTATACTTGGACCTCTTAACACTTGGAAAACTTGGACTTTTTATTTATTAGTACTTCATGTGATAAATTGAAGAGCTCAATCTGGCCCCAACACAAATTTTACAGGCTTGTTTGGTTCTTATTAACAAAATATTGTCATGTTACTTAGCAACTAGATTTTCAATTTGTTTAAAATAAATTAGGATTGATAACATGTTTAACCTTATGGACTACAGTTTTTATGTCATGGCTTTGCCTAACTACTAAAATTGTCTTTTTCTTGGAATAATGTCACTACACCTTGCTCTGCCTTTTAAATCACTTTTGTTTATAATGCACTGATACACTTGGAGTTCATTTGGCGTCTCACTAACTGTCTTTCGATCGGTTGCCTTCCATTTTTCATTGCTCTTTGCAATCATTATTTTGCTACCACTGTTTCGTTTACATTTCAGCTAATTTGCCTTCTGTTGGCCTCCATACTTTTAATACTTAACGCTCATATTCTTTCTGTACTTGAAAGATCATTCTGTATCATTTTATTTATATGTCTGACATTAATAAGCTCAAAGCCGTCAGTTACAAAGTAAATTGCATTAGCCCTTCCGAACATTAATCAAATCTGAAACGCTGAACGTAACCCTTCTAAAACCTGCTTTATTTCATGCTAACTTTTATCCCTTAAATTATTAGTTAGTGCTGCTCACATCAAGTGCACTTATTCATGTAAAGTACTGATTATCTTGCAATAAACAAAATATTTAATTCTGTGCTCATGTTGATCTTATTCATTTAGCTAATTAGGCAATCAGAATTTCTATGGTCAGTGAACCATTACAATAGATAGCAAGGTTAGATTATACAAAACATTATTAAGACCAGTACTGGCATATGGTATTAAAACTAGTGCTGACACGAAAACAACGAAGGCACTTCTGGGAAGAAATGAAATGAGAATTTTAAGAATGAGGATATGGGAGAGGGTAATGTAGCAATAAGAAACACATCCCCAACGCAGGATTTAATCAGACAGCACAGACAAAGACGTAGAATATGAAGATAGTATGTCCAAAGAATGGACAACGGTCGCATTGCATGAATGGTAAACCACATGCTTCCAGGCCACCAGGACAACGGTCAAAAATGTGGAAAGACAGCTGATCGTCTGAATCATAAGCAAACATAAACTGAATGCTTAAATAAACAGGTCTTTAGCTTAGATAGAAGACAGAAGAAAAAGAAGAAAGGAAGTATTAGATAGCGAAAATAAAAAAGCAGTGAAGCTGTTAATATAGCAAAAATTTAATACATTATTTCCAATATTTAAATATGCGAGCTGTTCGAATCCCCCAATGAGGGTTAATAACCTTAAATTATTGATCATCAATTGCTCTCAACAGAATATAATTAGGTCGCAGCAGACACTATTAGAACGTTCAAATCGAGCAGATTATATGGGCTACCCACGTTAGCTATTCCGCTCTAATCCTAAATCACTGGCAAATACGAATCTGCAGAAGCATTTTTAATGAATACTTATCAAATAGGCAATTATTATTCTCTCACAATTAAGTGGAATTTAAACCTTAACGTGAACCTTTCTCGAAAATTCTGAGTTCAAGTTATTTATTATTTTCATTACTAATAACAGCCTTGTGGTTGCCTTTACTACACCACCAGTCATACATACAACTGTTATATCACATGTAAACCATTGGCTATCTGGATATTAACATTTAAACTAAATGTAACATGCATCATCTATGCTGCATTACAACGTTTTGGAAATGTTACTGGCTGATGCGATGTCATTTACTGACACATTACTTCTACCAATTTTGTCTGCGTTTGTTGCATCGTAATTCTGGCTGAAATATTTTTGTAGAAGGTGCTGGTCTCCGTTACTGTTTGACTAGTTTTTTATAACAAAATATACGAGCCCATTTTCTATTGTAATGCTCAAATATGGAACAGACCGCGATGGCACCTGCTTGATCACCCATTCATAATGAGAAAGTAGCTGGACTTCAGACAATGTTTTTTTACTTTTCTATTAGTAAGCCTTCGCGGAATCCCCAAAATGGTTGAAATGTTAAGCATTTGTGTTATCTAGAATACATTCTTAGACATATTTCCCGAGGAGGCAGATAAAGAAATTTAATCCTTTAACCCAGTGTCCTAGTTTTTGGAATCAAGTAACTCAATTGTCGTAATCCTACATCCAAACAAATGGTCTTCATTGAGAGAAGCAGTAATGGGGATTGGCAAAAATTAAAGAAAATGTCTAGCAAAAAATATACGCATACTTACTTTCATACAATAAAATAAAATCGAAAAAATGTGTAGAAGTTGGAAGAAGAAAGAACTGAAATTTAAGCTCGAGTAACAGTTTCTTCATCTGTTTATATATTCTCTGAATATGTTTCCCTTATTAGTAGGGAAATAGCAACCTTTAAAATTTAAAATCTGCAGAAACATTGAAAGTATAACTAGAGTTATTTAAATTTGCATTACCAATATAATGCTTTAAAAACCTTTAGAAGTAGGGGATATTTAAAAAACGAAATTTAAATATTTTACATTAGGTCAGTCCCTTTTATAATAAAAAATTTAAACAATTGTAATTAACAAATTATCAGTCATCAACTAAAAAAAGTTGTATCTATTCATTTGAAAAACCAAAAAAATAAGTTGAAATCGCGTTGAGATAAAATATAACAATTTTAACTCTTAACAAAATCATTGTTCTAGTAAATCAATTCATTTTGCTTGGAATCATCAATTTTATTCATAATTACATCAAATGTATTTCGAAAAAATTTACGTCGAAAGTTTGCAGATTCAAAAATGTACCTGGTTGATGATTTCTTCTTCTACGTACCTCAAATAATCTTATAAAATCAGTTCTATATCATTTAGAGTAACTATCAGTGATATTTTCTAAACATTCACGGAGATCCAACGGGTCTTTATTACGGCCTTACATTTTCTAACTAAGATATTTAGATGAATAGACATGTCACAATTTGAAATTCGTAACTTACGGTCAGCGTCTTCCGTTAAAATAATTGTTACTTCAGTGTGTGTAGCTTCAAAGTCGATACAGAAATTTTTCAAGAGAAATCACTCCCGTTCCAAATGAAAAACTAATGCTTGGTACTGCCAGAATGTATCAACACACATATTGTGAGATATTCTTGAGCTTAAAGCTGCTTTAATGCAATTTACCATCTGAATAGCATTACTTGATGTTGAATACTACTCTGGTTGCATAGTTCTAGTACCTAATTTTGTTTCAACTCAAAAGTAGTGTAATTGAGTATATGTGATTTATGTCTGCTTTTATCTCTTGCACAAGATCTTTCTCAATGCCTCAACGTCGATGGTGGGAATGTTATGTACCATTTGAAATAGCTTCTTAAATATGTATTCTCCACAAGCGAATGCAAACTGTAAAAATGGGTACTAAAAAAGATCTAATATGTTAATTTCATAAATACGTACAATAGGTAAAATACCGTAACGGAAATCAATAAATCTGTTGACATAACAAAACGTAGTTTTCACTGAGTCCATTGTTTCCAGATTTTCAGATTTAATGTTGAAACTGTTTCTTCGCTCCAATGAATGGCGAAGTCCCCAATTATTGATCAGTAATAACTGTAAACAAAGCGTAATTCGGTTACAACAGCCGGTAGTTGATCGTTCAAACGTTCCAGGGAATGTATACCCATACTGATATTTTTATAGCCGCTTTGGTTACAGCGTAACATTTCCAAGACTCAGATACATGAAAAACGAATATGATCATTTCATTGCAGAAGATGTAATCGTTTAAAAAATGAGCTTGTCCAAATTGGCAACGCTGCAAGTCTATAATTGTTTTTCTAATAAGATCATTCCCATTTACTTTGCTCGTGGAAGTATAGATCCACCTCTTCAAATAAAAAACAAATGGTTAGGTCAAGTTTTAAATGAATATCACTGAGCAGCGTACAACAAATTGCACTGCTATCAAATCATTCGACAGTTTTTGGAAGACGTTCGTCTGTCATATAAACACAAAAAATAATTCAAGGCAATCTGTTAAAACGTTTAATGTTGACAGCCGGTTGAATTAGTCAATATGTTCCCGTTTCTAAAAATAGATAAAGATGAATTTCGTGCCGCGGTTAAATATCTCACAAAGAAGGTGTTAACTGTAAGCGCCATAAAAGGTGATATAGACGACGTGTGGGTGTCAGAACTGTAAATATGGCCCCCGTAGTGGACGCCCATCAATAACTATACTCCGGAAATCGGTGGAAAAGTCCAAAATATTGCTTTGACCGACTGCTGTATTACAGTGAGTATCTGAGGCTACAAACATCTCAATTGAACGGGAACATTATATAATTACAATCGTTTTAGATATGAATAAGGCTTGGCCTATTGGGTGTCGCATTTGCTGTGTTCGGAGTAAAATTGTATTCAGTTCAATGTATTGACCTCTTTAAAGAGGATTCGAAGGATGTCATGCTTCAATTTGTAACTATGGACGAGACTTAGATTTACCACTACACACCTCAAAGCAAATAATAGTCGATGTAGTCGAAACATCCTGATTCACCTACACCAAGAAAGGCGAAGAGCGTTCCATAAGGCGAAAAAGTAATGGCGTCTATACATCTTCTTCTTCTTCTTCTTTCTCAGCCGTTAGCCATCCCCTCCTGGAGGTAGGCCTCTCCCATTTCTCTCCATTTGCTTCTGTCTTGCGCTATCTGCAACCATTTGCTGCCCGCTATTTGCTTCACGTCGTCAATCCATCTCCGTTGTGGTCTTCCCACGCTTCTCTTCGTTTCGCGGGGCCTCCTGCGCGATTTTTAGTGCCCATCGATCGCTATTTTGTTGTGCTACGTGACCAACCCAACGCCACTTCAGTTCTGCCATTCGTTTGATTATGTCCGTCACTTTCGTTCGTCTCCTGATCTCTTCATTTCTTATCTTGTCTCGCAAGCAGACACCAACCATCGCTCTCTCCATCGCCCTCTGCGTCACTCTATACATACTTTTCTGGACTTATTGAAGACCCTATTTGAAGCATACACAAAATGTACTTCATCATGACAACGCCCTATACCATACCACCACTTCTTCATCGAAAAACTTACTAAATTACACTTTCAGTTGGTCTTTAATTCACCGTATATCCTGATCTGAGTGCCAGTGACTACGTTTTGTTCCCAAATCTGAATAAATTTATGATTCAGTCAAACGAGAAAGTTATCAACCAAGTGAACAGCTATTTTGAAGACCTCGACAAACTGGCCCAGAAAATGGTTTAAACGTCTTTGAGTACCATTGAAATACGTGGACGTATTCAGTTCACACGAAAATAAAATAAAATTGATTTTACCCTAAATTTGTGCTATTTTTTCTACTCCGATGAATGAATATTTCATATCCAAATATAACTTAATTTCCATTTACAAAGTTTTACTATTTTAAAAAGCAAAATTATATTTTGAAGGTATTCACTAAACTTGAACTTCCATTTTTGAACCACAACTTCATTTGTCACTTTTCACATAACCAAGTCAACTTTTCAGAGAATTAAAACGAACATAACTTAGTAATAGAAGATCGGAAAATACAGAGAATAAATTCGAATATGTATATGTATATATACAAAGTGTCCCTAAAATATGTAAAAAATGGCTTAGCCACAAAGTCCTAAACCAGAAGTATAACGATTTAACTCCACTTACCTATATTCAAATGCTTTTCGCTAAGCCAGTATCGTCTTATTTTCAAAAATCAGTGGTTAAGCCATATTATTACATATTATAGAGACACTCTGTACATCAAGAAATCAAACTTACTTTAAGCAGACTGTTGGACATGTTTAAATCCTAACTGCCAAATACGCTTAAAACTCGAATATTTGACCAATATGTATTACTAATACTTACATATACGGTACGACATAATGACTACTACCACGTTTCCGAGTTTTTTTTTTAATATGAGATTGAAATTAGAATTGATTTTGTGTCATATTATAATTAACCATATCAAACTAAAATTATATGTATATAAAGTGTGTTAAACGTAATTGTATAGGGCTTCAGATTATCAATTTGGCAGACCAAAACAAGTCAAATATCCTAATACGCATGCGTGTTGTAACACTTTTTACCAGAGATTTCGAGGTTAATATCAAAATAACAGAAAGTAATGGGTTTAGTATGTATTTTTTTTATTTCTTCGCAATAGAATAGTCCTGAACGTGAAACATTTAAATAACCTTTACAATAAATGTTAAAAATAAGCATTTCCATTAATATTACTAAAGAGTTGAACTATTTGACTCCACAATTCTTCTTGGCTCTGGATTTAAAGTGGAGGGTGAATTTCGTCACTAGTACTTGGGCCACCATACGGGGCCCATTGTGCAACCTCCTAGACACCGCTCGCGTACCTCGTTGCGCATCAAACCATCCAGCCCTGCAGATGAACTTCAGGATGTCAGTGGGTGATATGGAGCTAATATAGGCCGTGCTAGATCAGAAATTCCCTAACGTGGATGATATTATACAAACGAGTGCTCAACAGGACAAAGTATAAGTTTAGCAGTCTCCACGTCGTAGTTATATCCATGGCACAGAGAGCTGTCAATAAATTCCATAGTATACATGTGCTTATTCAATCAACAGTGACCAGATGAGATTTCCGCTAAAGTTTTGGATGCCTTCGGGATAGTCACATGCAAAACGTATCACCTTTGACGGAAGGTTCTAGAACAGCTGCCTTAAATTGTCTGCAGCTTTCGAGTTCTGACCATTTGCGTATATTCTGAAGAAGGGTCATTTCACTGATTGATGAGTTAATGTTGTTAAACGGAAGCATAGGTTTGGGGTCACAAGGGCCTCGCAAGTTCGTCGGTTCTTTCACAAGTTTAACCAATATGACCAACCGATATGATTTTGCAGCCATAGAGTGCCAGCAGGATCGCTCTACTATCTGTAGATATCATAATGCATTATGTTAACAACCCCAACCTAAAAGATGAGATGGGTTCCATGAGATATACCTGGACACGATAGCGTTTATCGCAAACAAATTAGTGAAATATGTGATCTGTCAAGATGTGTTCTTCGGACAGCCTCATTTAAGACAACCGGATGCATGCTCTCCAGCCCTTTATTATGAAGGAGCCCCACAGGATGCAATCTATACGAATTCCACAATACAGCTCGCTCTATAAAAATATGTAGGGGAGTTAGGCATAGTATGACCGACCTCATGCTCTAGCTCCTGCAATGAGAGTTGAATGATTTTGGTGGCAAACCTCCAAGTTTTCCCATTGCTCAGCAGCACTGCCAGAAGTCTAGGTATACTCATTTTTTCTGCAATTCAGTTTACTGCCTAAGTCCAATTCCCGGAAAAACTGAAAGGTGAATTAAATAGACGATGCATTCACAGATTCCCTGCTTTCCTTGTGAGCAAAACCAACTCAGTCTTAGCAGGATTAACCGAAAGAGAGTGATTGTTGCACCAGATGGATTACGTAATACTGCAAAGTACAGCTTTAAACTTTCCAATTAGTAGGCTTCTTATATCGTCCGAGTATTCTATTGCAGGGTAGCTACTTCGACTTAGGTTTTGCAAGAGGCTGTAAAGATTAGGATGTCCTATAATGGGGGTGACAAAACACCACTTAAAAACAGTCTCTTCGAACAACGCCCCTAATCATGGCATTATTTGTATCTGCTTGAACTGCCCTCCACTGTGGCATGTGTTTTATCTACACACTCAGTTTGGGTTTAACTCCATGCTGTTGGAGAGAGTTTTCAACTGTATCAAGCGATCCTTCGATGTCATTGAGGTCCCACAGGTTTCAGCTACAGCTGGTCACTAGAACTCCTTGGAAAGAAAGCTTGTTTTTTAGGACTAATTGACTGCAAAAGTAGAACAGATCAATCGCATAGCCTCTCTATGGTCTTTAGTACTACAGAAGTAAAACTTATTGACTAGTATGCCTTGAGTGACCTAAGGTATAGCTATATAGAAACACTAGGTACTTTCACATTGCTCCACAGTTTTGGTATTACTATTAAATTAATTGGGCTGCTATAATACCATCAAGTCTTTAAAATTTAAAGGGATTGAAAATTTTAATACCCTACGTTACTTTCATCTCATTCGCCATCCGAGCTGCTACGCCCTCCTCGGAAGGAATTGGGGCAGCATAGTCGGACAGACCACTGAAGAGAAATGAGAACAGCCTGGAAAATTAACAACTTGTTTTTCTCAGTAAGGTTAGTACCATACTCACGTTTGAAACAGCCAAGTTGCTGGAAAGGGCCTTCTTCAACCAGAAAATTTTATTGGTGTTTTCAACTTCACTGCAGAAGTATTTCCAAGAGTATCTTTATTTTACGAATTTACTTCTTAAAACAACACTCGTAGTCCTTATAGGAATTCCGGTCATTTCTGGAGCTTTTTACTTTATTGAATAGTATACCAAGCACTGTTTTCATTTCTTAGTGTCTTGCACCACCATGATGTTATTCGATCTAGATCTTCCCGGGTGTCAAAACGTATTTGGCGCAAGTAAGCATAAATTAATGGATTTAAATCTGAAAACGGTGGTGATCGGAGTATAAATACGTTCGGCTAATCCATCTACGATGA
Source organism: Agriotes lineatus (assembly GCA_940337035.1). Taxonomy (NCBI): domain Eukaryota; kingdom Metazoa; phylum Arthropoda; class Insecta; order Coleoptera; family Elateridae; genus Agriotes; species Agriotes lineatus. Next base: position 39,129,944 of record OW679202.1, read on the forward strand.
TAAAGCGAATTTAAATATCCTGTTCTTATCTGCTGGTACACCATTGTGCATATACCATTATTGTTTATGAAATGCAAGGGACACATCTTCCAGCAATACTGGTAATTGTGCACACAACTTGTTAAGTTTAGATGGCTCTTCTACTATTTTCACATCTGTGAGCCGTCTATGTTTTTAATGTCTGTGGTGCAGGTTTTTGTATTTTCTCGCACTCACGACCTTGCTTGACTCTTATCAGCAGCACAAGCGACTCGAATGTTGGCTTTTGTTTGAGCGCGTCTCTTCTTTATGTCGAACGTCGTGATGGTGACTTGGTTGTAGAGTTTTTGAAATTGCCCTGCGGCTTTACTTTACGGGCTTACAGAATATATTTGTTTTGATTCGTAGCCCCCGCAAAAGTTACGGTCAGTTCTGTGGAGAATTTGTTTCTCGCGTGTAGTTGGCGGATTTTATATGCGCTTCACCTGTCAGCGGCACGTGCCCCAACTTCATCTGGGATAAGTCCCTTCGAAACTGTTTGCGCCGATTCTTATCGAAAGCATACATGAGTCTATTTTGGGTTCCCCCTTTTGTTTAGCAACCAGTCCAGCGATCTTGAAACTCATAGGTTTAGTATTGGCATTGGCCGTAAAACGCCATCTCCGTGACCGAGCCCGTCGCCATTTCCCTGGTTCTAGCTCTTATCCCCTGCATGTTAACCTTCGGATGTGTGGGCCTCCGCTTATCTGGATAATCACATATCGTGGAGAAGGAAGCTAAGATCAGGTTTTGTCTTCCTTTCTTTTAAGTGAAATTATACAAGATGCGATCAGTGAACCAGTTTTAGAGGTTCACTAGATTTCTACCGATTCGGACGTCGGCTGCTATTGTACAGTTTGCTTCACGAACTGCGTACATGAATAATTGATTTTCCAATTGCGGCGTCTAGGTTAATTGCGACCCCATTTAATTTTAAATTGTTGTGGATCCTGTTTGTACTTTTGTCAGGACTATTGTGTAAGTCTTTTCCTCATAAGCCGAATGTTATTGAGGTGTACCTTAAATTGGCCAATAATTATTTGAAATTCGTACTAATGATTTCTCCCAATTTGTCTTATATTATTTGTACTGAATTCTACCGAATTAGGAAAATTCTACCGTGATATTAGCATTTTGGTGTTATTATTTGTTACTGCTATCTATGCGTGCTTTGAGCTTTTCTTTCAGGAAATTATGTGCTACTTGAGTTTACGAATTCTCAGCTGAATGCCTAGATACATTTGTCGGTAATTGGTAAAGATTCGTTGTCGCTCTTTTAATCATTTGTACGTACTTAAAGAGCTGCACGCCGTCTTCCTGGACTGGCCGACCGGCAATTGTATCCAAGCAGCCATCAGTTTTGTATGAAAGAATTAGCTGACGAATCGGTTTGGATGTTAACAAATTCTCCAATATTACAATTTATAATTGAATACTGCCCTTAACATAAAAAACAAAATAAAACATCAGGTAAGCTGTAAGGGAATAATAACGGAATTTAGCAAGAAAACCCCTGGCAAAAAACCCCGGACATAAAACCTACGGACAAAAAACCTCCTCACAAAAAACACTCCAGGAAAAACGCTTCAGATAAAAAACCGACAAAAAGCCCTCGGACTAAAAACACGCCAAAAGGAGTTGACTATTATGTGGAGTCCTTGGACCATCAATTATTGCTATTATTCTTATTATTATTACTAATATGTTATTAACTATTATCAGGGCTGATGTGGCTTTTATCGGTCCTAATTTTTATTCATTACTGATGCAAGAATGCAAAAAATAGATAAATACTAATGTAAAGAGTAGCATATGTATTTAGTATAAAATATATTTACAAACAATTCCCAAAATTACAACCTAATGTTGTTACTGTTGGTATTTAAAAAGTTTTCTAAATCCTTCATTATATTCCTGGGACAACTGTTTCAGGCAGGTTTGCAAGTTTGAAATGTGGGCCTTTTTTTCTTCGAAGGAAGCCTTCATATGCGCTGCTAATCTATATAAAAAAGTACATCAAGAATCCATACATTATTTTGGTATTTTTACAAATAAATGAACTGTGATGTCGAATAGAAATTTTTGATTTTTCGACTGTAGCTCGAAAATCCAAAGATATATTCGAATGCCTTCGAAAAGTTGATCACATAATGTGCAAACCATTTTCCGTTAGTTATAATAATGACGGAGATTTCCATTTCATCCCATCGAAAATTAGACACCCTGTACACATAATATAGTGGAGGTTTTTATCCGGCGTCTTTTTTTGTCCGGGATTTTTTAACCGGGAGGTTTTGTCCGGGTTTTTTTGTCCTGGGGTTTTTCATATGTTTCTATACAGGGAATCCTGTTTTTTTCCTATAAAATGTTTTTGTATGTAGTAAATGCTATTCTGATCAAGAATTTTTATATAGGCTTATACCTTTTTCGACTCCTTAACAAGTTAGAGTATGTTACAAAAAAAAATACGAACATTTATCAATGTAATAAAACAAAGAAAACATTAAAAAAAAGGGAAATTATAGTTCTAATGGGCATGTAAAAGAAAAACACACACATTATATTGTATGCTCAAAATGACCTCCACAAACTTCTATGCATTTCTGGCAGGGCATCACGATGGCTTCTTGCACATGATTTCGCATTTCGACGTTATTCCTTAAAAGCATTTTCAATGCGTTCGAATAATTCGTATCAGGTGCCCACCGGTGTTTTGTACACTTCCGATTTTAGATAGCCCCAAATATGAAAATCAAAAGTGTAATATCTGGCAAGCGACGCCATTGAACAGGTCCACCATGGCCAATCCAATGCTGGTTGTAATGAATGTTTAACCAGTCTCTCACCAATCTGCCATAATGAGCTGTAGCACCATCTAACTGAAACCATCCACGTTGGCGATGATAAATGAACACATTGATTTATTTAGATATTATTTTAAAATTTTAAAATTGCCGTCACTTGTTAAGGGGTCGAAAAACAGCAGAAGTCTATCTAACATTTTTATCAGAATAACGTTTATTATCTACAGAAAAATTTTGCAAGAAAAAAGCCAGGACATCCTGTATATTTCTACTAGTGCTAGTGTGATATCTGTTAATATCAAACGTTTAAGAATCTGTAAGGTTTCTGTCTCCACACTTAAGCAATAACTTTTCTTTTCCAAGTTTAAGGGATTCATAAATATTATGCTATGTCGTACCAGTTTTCTCAAACGAGTTCCTACTATCCTTAAATAAAGTGCTCTGGAAAACTGCATTCTGTTAACGTGTCAATAGGGTTGGCTCAAGATTTTCTGGTAATGTAAACTTTAGACAGAAATCTGATAATTTCCTAATCTGTCAACAATTTTCCCAGTTTGAAATATGATATGGCAGTTGAAGGTAACTGGATATCGTATTTTTGTTTTATTTTTCCCTTTCACCCAAGATCATTCTATGTATAAGCTATGTGTCAATTCTATCTGTTCAAAAACGGGCACATTAAAGCTTTGATTTCGTCAAAGTACAACACTTCTAAAGTACCCGGTAGTTAATAAACAAACACTGTACTGCATTTGCTTGCTGCAAATGTTTTAAATTCCAATTGTGTTATGAATAACTCCGTTCGTTACATTTGCTGCTTTATAATCCGATACTAACAATGAGAACACACTGGTAATCTCACTGATCTTAATTCCTACTTTGCACTCATCTATATTAATGCATTTGTATGCATTGTCATGTTTGTTTCTATAGCAACGTACATTCCAGTGTCCTTCGCCCTCAATTTTACTCGTGGATGCAGCAAGTCTGAAAGCGGAAATAGAGACAGCTTTATCTTAATTTTCTATACTCTTAATATAATCTTCGTCGCATCAAAAATAATCTATATCTAAACAACCGCATTTGAGAAAACCATTTCAAACGTATGCTTCAAAGAATTTCTACTGCGATTATTTTTGAAAAACTGTTTAATAAAAGAATATATCTTTGTCCCAATATTTATAAGTCCCGGGCAGGCTATCGGAGCAGGGCGCCCTTTTTTTAAGTTGGTATCTTCTAAGCAGTCCGATATTAGCTGGGAAAATATTTCCAGTCTCGGGGAATACAAAACTGGCCGGGAGCTGCCTTTGTCTATTAACTAAATTAAACTGCCCCGAAATAAACATAAGGCCAAGGTTTAGATTTGCACGCTTTTCCAACTGTGTAACAGTTCATGCCATACGCATTTAACATGCCCGATGTAGCACTACTGATAGGCTGTGTAATTAGATCTATCGATTGTTCCCAATGAGTGAAAAATGGCCTCATCGCAAAACAAAACGTTGGGAAAATTCGGCATGCGGTTGATTTTATTTGGCGTCGGCAAAAACTTGTCTGCCATATATTGTCAATTAGTCATTATTTTGAATAGAGCAGCACACGAGGTTCTGCGGTTCTCTTATATATCGTGTTCATCAATCACTATTGTTCGCTTGCTCCATAGCTATCTTAGCATTCGCAGAAAAACATCTCAATTATCTTTCGGGGGGGCACAATCGACGGAACGCGTGCAGTAAATAATCGCCCTAATCAAAACCAATGCCATTTTGCGCCGTTATTGATACGAATGGCATACTCAACATGCTATTAAAATCGCTGGAATGAAAACAGCGCTGATTACGAGTTATCATTACTATCAGTCATTCAGACTAAGCCAAGGATAATCCCACAGAAACGCAACTCTTCGAAGTAATCAACTCTATATTCATCTTGCCAGCAGTTTCAAGCAAGTACAATCATCCGGAAGTAATGCAATGAAAGATTATTTGCACAACAGGAATTTTGCAAATTACTCAAGTCGCGCAACGTTGGAAGCAACAAGAGCCAGGTCCGTATCTAAGACCTAGGGCGACCGTTCGAAGGAAAAAAACTTACCATTTGCTAAAATAGTTGTTTTAATTATAATAAATTTCGAACAGCACCAATTTAATTCAAAATTTTATCTAATTAGGGGAATTTGTATGCATGCTTTTTTCATCTTTTTTATTAAGATTCTATGAAACAAAAATTGTGCTGAAGCCACCATTTTGGAAAACATAGTCCGAATTATAGTTTTTAACATTGTTATTGGAAAACCAGCCACATCACGGAAGCAATGTTCAAATAGAAATTGTTAAGCCTGTAATTTTCTACAACTGTTATTCTTGCCAGTTTTCTGTTGGGCCAACTGTGGAGGCGTCATGTTGGGTCTGGTATGCTTACAGCTTAGTCGGTCTGAGCCAAGATGCCTAAAGTGACGCAATTGCTAGCATATAGCCACCCACGGCATTGCACCAAAGTGTATAACAAATTATTGCAACAGGATTCCTTTCCCAGGATTTGGAAACTTGCCAGACTGGTACTAATAGAACAGCATAAAAAGGCAGAGGAAATGAAACAGTCATAGAGACCACTATACATGTTAAACTCAGCGATCAAGCTATTTGAACAATTAATATGCAGTAGAATTAGGGGAGGAAATAAGACAAAGGGCTGCCCTATTTGAAAACCAATTTGGATTCCGACTGTAGTACAAAATATTGCAAATGAGGCAAACGCGAGATGGTATAAAACAGAAGAACTATGTGTCATGATCACAGTTGACGTAGAAAACGCCTTTAATACTGCCCCATGGAAGAGGATAATAGAGGAACTGATGCATAGGGGTATTAGCCGATATCTGGTCAAGTTAGTGGCCAGCTGTTTCGAGGACAGATGGCTGGAGGTAGCACGGCTTGGTATTGGGTCCTCTACTGTGGAATTTATATATTCGATAAAATATTAAAAATACATATACCACACAAACAATATCACAGCCAAAATAACGGAAGCGATAAGGTATCTAGGTGTCACTTTCAATCGGAACATGACAATGACACACGACGGTGAGCAAGAACTGAGAAAATTGTACAGGAGTTAGCACGGTTAATAATAGAACAGGAAAAAGCAAGAAGCCGCAGGAAGAGTCCTGAGCTCTGTGGTATATACGGTGGATATGGAACAGAGCATTTTAGTTTGATAAACATAGAAAGATAGTGGTAAAAATTCAAAGGAAACTTATGATAGCTGTCGGTGGTGCATATCATACTACATCAATGGAGAGAGAAAGAGAGAAAGAGAGAGAGAGAGAGAGAGAGAGAGCGAGCGAGCACATTCCCATGGACATAGGAAAGAACAATGAAACAATAATGAAACTAAGGAAAGTATACTAGCAATATGGCACAGAAGCTGGAATAATCATGAGGAAATGGCAGCATGGACCAAAAAGCTCCTATCTGGACATGGATTACTTGCGGAATACCTCCACCGAATTGGGAAAAATAAAAATGATGCATGCTGGTAAAGCCACCTACCAGGTACGGCAAAGCACACACTTTTCCACCGCGCAAGATGGGAAGAAGAAAGAACTGGAATCACTACGGGCATAGCTGCCATAATAACACCTGAATATATACCTGCATCATGCTGCGAAGCGGTGAAAGCTGGACTATGATAAATAACGGCATAAGAAGCATAGTGAAGGCAAAGAAAAAGGGACTACCACGACAAGATGTAGACTCGACTTTAAATAACAACACAAGGCGGAAACGAATAAAAAAACAGTCGCCCACTTGATTTGGTGTAAAACACCAGCAACTCCCATTATTAAAGAAAAAATGCCTAAAAGGAGTAATTATGGTTGTTTTAGGTTTTAAAATGGTTTCATTGTGTTTTTTTTAGTAAAAATAGTTATTTGTGTACATAGGCACTGAAGTTCAACTTTGTATCATAAATGTGGAATTTAGTTATCAATGCCCGTTGAACCGAGGCAAACAAAGTACATGAGAAATAAAAAGAAACAATAGAGACATCGCAAAAATTAAAAAATTTGAATCAATTATGCTTAAAGCAGTTTATTTAGTAATATTAATAGTAATGATACACATTTGATTATTCATGATATTTACGGGATGCAGTCGATTTGAAATTACAACAAAATCAGTCGTTCATGATAGGGCAATAAATAATTCAATGCAATTTTGCGCCTCCATGGTTGATCCAACAACAAATTTTGATGACAAAAGTTGTAGACAATTAAATTCTTAACAATCTCTATTTGAACTTTCGTTTTTTAAAATTAACGGTTTTCAAAGAAAACGTCAAAAACCGAATTTCGGCATGTTTACAAGTCCCCTTGCGTGTATGATTTTTTCTGAACTATTTGTTGTGATTAGTCTAAATGGTCTCTTCGCCGTTACAAAACTGTAAACCGCAATTACGTAACTACCAACTACCATGTTATCGTTATATAAAAGATCCTATAAGAGTTACTTCAAATGGTAATCATAATCGTTATTTCAATATTATATAACTGTGCAGTGTAGTTTCCAGTAATATAGTAATATAACGCCGCTTTGTTCATCCAGTTGAGTAAAAGTCCGATTTAGCACCTGGCGGACGTGAGTTTAAATCCTACTGTAACAAATATTTTTATTAGTGCTTAAGGTAACTTCTTCTTCTTCCTCGTGAGATTCATTTCCGAATATAGCCTTTTACTCCTCTCGATCTGTTGCGATTCTTCTCCAGTTTTGTTCTTGATGTATCATCCATCCATCTAATCTCTAGTCTACCAACCTTCTGTTCTAGATCTCCAGACGAGTGTTTTTCCGTACCATCTATCTATTCCTGCTCTTACAACGTGGCCAACCCAGCTTCATTTCCACCTAGCCACTCCCTCTCCCACATCTGACACTCCTGTTAATTACCTTATTTTTATATTAGTCACTCTGCCATTAGGTGAAATGTGTTAAGAACTAACATATTAGTAGTGGTAATATGCAAGTGGTGTAAACCCTTGCTCTAATTTTCACAGAATATTTTGGCAATTTAAGTACCATATATGCTAGTTTTGTAATGCTGCTTCTCCTAATTTAATTCTTCTATTTAATTCGGTGTTTTGATTTTCTTTGCCCAATTTAATATGTGACGCAAATATACATATGTATCTACTTTTGGTCTCTATTGGTCTTCCATCCATTTCTATCTGTTCGTCAGCAGGAATGTTAAGAGATGTTTTTGTTTTTTCCACATCCATTTCCATGACAATTCTCTTTGATTAATAAGTTAATCGCTTTATCATTCTTGTCATTTAGTCACTGGATTTGGCTATCAACACTACTTCGTCAGCGACAGCTTAAATTTGTTTGTGAATTTCATTTCTTTCTCTAACCAATCTAGCTTCTTTAAGACGTTCTCTAACACAAGAGTATATAATTTTGGTGATAAAGTTTCGCCCTGGAAAACTTTCCTCTCCGGTTCAATTTTACTTCTGTTTTTACATGTAGAATACGGCAGACGTCTTGTTCTTCAAATATAGGTCTTAATTCAACACTATCGAAGACTTTTCCCTAATAAATACACCCTAATATTAGTAATAGATTGTACTGGTTATATTTTTCATTTCAGCAACTTTGCGAAATTCACCTTGCTCCGAAGATTAATTATCTAACTTAGTTTCTAACTTAGTTAGACAACCGATTTTCCACGACCCTGAAAAATAATTTCCGTATATGCAAGAGCAGACTTTCAGTCTATAATATTTTATTCGCCTTTTCGCCCTTTTTCTATAACAAGATCACTTCTGGCTTACACCACTTATCCGCTATAGTACCTTGTTCGATACATATATTAAACAAGCGACATGCTATGTCCAAGAACAGCATTTTTTAAATATTCTGTCAATTAGTGTATCTCCTACTGACGCTTTCTATTTTACATTTGGCTTAACTTTTTTTACTTCCTGTCTGATTTAGCTGTAGCGTAGATTTGTACAGTTCTGTATAGAAGTCTTCTACCGTTTGCCTATTTTTTATTTGTCTGTTGTTTCTTCCATTTGATTTCTTGATTTTGAATATTTTTTCCTATACTTAGTCTTGATCTTAACTTTCATACCTTCGTTTACTAACCTTTTCTATTTCGTTGTTTTTATGCTCCTGTATATCTTTTGTAGTTGTTTCTTAACGGTTTTATCCAGCTCAGCAACCAACAGCCTTCTTACTCTATTCTATTCCTGTCATATTTTTTGTTGGTCTTGGTCCTGTTGAGTTATCGCAACTCCAAAAAAAAATCTACTTGCTACATTTCAGAGTTAAAATACTGCTGTACAGTTTGCAACTACATACTCAATTTTGTCCACTACATGTAGTTTTTTCTATTACCAAATCTAGTATTTAAGTCGTCTGTTATTTATTAATTGCCGATTGTTCTTGGTTAGATTTAGTCCTTTAACATATTCATAAAATTATCTTTTATAATCGTGGTTCGTCAGGTAGTGCATGAACTGATACGGCTACTGATTTAAAGGCAGCTTACAAGCTGTAGCCCACCCAGGTAATGTTACCATGGTAGCGAGAGGTTCCTCCGAAATCAAAAAAGATAGACAAGAAAAAACAAAGTACATATATTGGAACAGAGACAAAAGAGCAATGAACAATTTTAGGTGGGGGGGGGGGGGTATGAGGCGAAAGTTATAAGAACAAACTAACAATATACAAAAGACTTACAGTGCTATATGCGGTTACAACCATGACACAGCAGAGGAAGAAGAAAAGCTGAAAATAGGTTCGAAAAAAATTTAGGTCGAGAAAATACAGGGAAATTACAGTGTAGAGGAAGCAACAGAAAATGGTATGGGCACATACACAGGAGAAAGAAGAAACTACAAATAAGAATTATAATAGAGTGGAAACCAGTACAAAGTAGACTGAATGGAAGACCAAAGGTACGACGGAGTGATCAAATAGAAGGTAACACAAAAGCAATAAAAATAGATAAGTCGAAGATACAAGTTGCAGACACGCAAAACTGGAAAAACGTCGTAGAGAAAGGGAAACCGCACCAAATGCTATGAAGAGAAAACACAAGGAGAATGTGGACCAATCCACCGCCTAAAAAGCATTGATAGGATTTCACAGTATGGATAGAACTGTTACATTTTAATTCGATCTATTAGCTCGTTAAGAATTATATATAAACGCAGACATATTTTAATACATCGTTCTAAATATGTATTCAATACATTCTATGCTATTTTTTATTCTTCGAATAATAAACATCCTTTATCTAATAGACTTGTCTGTCCGTCCGTTCGGGACGCTGTAGACTTGTCTGTCCGTCCGTCCGGGACGCTGTTTCAGCAGCCAAACCGTAAGAGATAGAGAAAAAGTTATGAAAGTTATATGTTTGGAATGGTCATGTCAGCTCAGGAACCGAATTTCAGTCACGTGACAGTTCTGGTTTTCGAGAAATCACAAAAAAGACCGTTTTTCAAATAAAAGGCGTATTAAATAAAAATGTTTCAGCAGCCAAACGGAGCTGCGACCCTCTGCGCCTTAAAACGTCGATCGGTTAGGCAACCACTTTGACACTTTCCAAGTCTGGGTACAGTTTTTATTTAATACGTGTTCTATTTGAAAAACGGTCTTTTTTGTTTTTTTAAATGAGACATTTGTCTCACTGGATTGCTTGTCCTTTATCTAATAGACTTGGCTGTCCGTTCGTCCAGGACGCTGTAGACTTGTCTGTCCGTCCGTCCGGGACGCTGTAGACTTGTCTGTCCGTCCGTCCGAGACGCTGTTTCAGCAGCCAAACCGTAAGAGATAGAGAAAAAAGTTATTAAAGTTATATGTTTGGAATGGTCATGTCAGCTCAGGAACCGAATTTCAGTCACGTGACACTTCTGGTTTTCGAGAAATCACAAAAAAGACCGTTTTTCAAATAGAACGCGTATTAAACAAAAATGTTTCAGCAGCCAAACGGAGCTGCGACCCTATGCGCCTTAAAACGTCGATCGGTTAGGCAATCACTTTGACACCTTCCAGGTCTGGGTACAGTTTTTATTTAATACGTGTTCTATTTGAAAAACGGTCTTTTTTGTTTTTTTAAATGAGACATTTGTCTCACTGGATTGCTTGTCCTTTATCTAATAGACTTGTCTGTCCGTCCGTCCGGGACGCTGTAGACTTGTCTGTCCGTCCGTCCGAGACGCTGTTTCAGCAGCCAAACCGTAAGAGATAGAGAAAAAGTTATTAAAGTTATATGTTTGGAATGGTCATGTCAGCTCAGGAACCGAATTTCAGTCACGTGACACTTCTGGTTTTCGAGAAATCACAAAAAGACCGTTTTTCAAATAGAACGCGTATTAAACAAAAATGTTTCAGCAGCCAAACGGAGCTGCGACCCTCTGCGCCTTAAAACGTCGATCGGTTAGGCAACCACTTTGACACCTTCCAGGTCTGGGTACAGTTTTTATTTAATACTTGTTCTATTTGAAAAACGGTCTTTTTTGTTTTTTTTAATGAGACATTTGTCTCACTGGATTGCTTGTCCTTTATCTAATAGACTTGTCTGTCCGTCCGTCCGGGACGCTGTAGACTTGTCTGTCCGTCCGTCCGAGACGCTGTTTCAGCAGCCAAACCGTAAGAGATAGAGAAAAAAGTTATATGTTTGGAATGGTCATGTCAGCTCAGGAACCGAATTTCAGTCACGTGACACTTCTGGTTTTCGAGAAATCACAAAAAAGACCGTTTTTCAAATAGAACGCGTATTAAATAAAAATGTTTCAGCAGCCAAACGGAACTGCGACCCTCTGCGCCTTAAAACGTCGATCGGTTAGGCAACCACTTTGACACCTTCCAGGTCTGGGTACAGTTTTTATTTAATACGTGTTCTATTTGAAAAACGGTCTTTTTTGTTTTTTTAAATGAGACATTTGTCTCACTGGATTGCTTGTCCTTTATCTAATAGACTTGTCTGTCCGTCCGTCCGGGACGCTGTAGACTTGTCTGTCCGTCCGTCCGAGACGCTGTTTCAGCAGCCAAACCGTAAGAGATAGAGAAAAAAGTTATGAAAGTTATATGTTTGGAATGGTCATGTCAGCTCAGGAACCGAATTTCAGTCACGTGACACTTCTGGTTTTCGAGAAATCACAAAAAAGACCGTTTTTCAAATAGAACGCGTATTAAATAAAAATGTTTCAGCAGCCAAACGGAACTGCGACCCTCTGCGCCTTAAAACGTCGATCGGTTAGGCAACCACTTTGACACCTTCCAGGTCTGGGTACAGTTTTTATTTAATACGTGTTCTATTTGAAAAACGGTCTTTTTTGTTTTTTTAAATGAGACATTTGTCTCACTGGATTGCTTGTCCTTTATCTAATAGACTTGTCTGTCCGTCCGTCCGGGACGCTGTAGACTTGTCTGTCCGTCCGTCCGAGACGCTGTTTCAGCAGCCAAACCGTAAGAGATAGAGAAAAAAGTTATGAAAGTTATATGTTTGGAATGGTCATGTCAACTCAGGAACCGAATTTCAGTCACGTGACACTTCTGGTTTTCGAGAAATCACAAAAAAGACCGTTTTTCAAATAGAACGCGTATTAAATAAAAATGTTTCAGCAGCCAAACGGAACTGCGACCCTCTGCGCCTTAAAACGTCGATCGGTTAGGCAACCACTTTGACACCTACCAGGTCTGGGTACAGTTTTTATTTAATACGCGTTCTATTTGAAAAACGGTCTTTTTTGTTTTTTTAAATGAGACATTTGTCTCACTGGATTGCTTGTATAAATATAATTAGATTATTGCCGATATATAAAATGTTGGAGATTTTTTTCAACAGTCTATAACTGATCTCTGACATGGAATTTGGAAGTGTTTGAATTGACCGATGACCATCTGCTTGTATTTCTTGAAATAAATTTTCTAATTTTGGATATACGTAAAAAATAAGAAAATTATGTATGCCAATGCCAAAGCTTCTCTACTATATAGAAAATTCAAAGGAGTAGCCAAAGTTGTGAAAAATCTTGTATCTACAGGCTTGTTTAACAGGGACCCATCCTGTTTTATTGCATTTTAAAAAAGCTGTACGTTTTATACATTTTATAAAATATGTTTTATACATCTTCTTCTGCCATCCCATTTTTTCCATCTCGTCCGGTCCAGTGCTAGTATTTTCATTTCTGCTTTCGTCTTCCCTCTCCTTTTTCCTATTTCTTCTATGCTTTGCACGCAGTTCTTTCTAGGTCTTCCTACTCTTCTTTTGCCTACTCTGCCCATTTCTACTATCTTCTTCACCAATCTATTCTGATTCATTCGTATTGTGTGGCCATACCATTTCAGCTGCTTTCTTTCTATTTTCGTTGTTATTGTTTTTTATTGCGTCATTTGTCTTATTTTTTCGTCTCGTTTTCTATCCATCTTTGTTTTTCCCGCTATCCTTCTGAAAAATTTCATTTCTGCCGCATTAATTTTCACTTCTTGTTTATCTTGTAATGACCACGTTTCGTTCGCGTATGTAAGAACTAGTATTACCACTGTGTTGTACACTCTTATTTTAGTTTTCTTGTCTATTTCTCCTTTTCCGAAAATTGTCTTATTTAACGCGTAATAGAATTTTACACTTTTATTTATCCTGTTGTTTATATCCTCATCTATCTTCTCATCTTCTCTTATTACACTACCTAAATATTCGTATGCAGCTACATTTTCTAGTTTTTCTTCTTTAATATATATTTCCCTATTTTCTTCTTTGTTCTGGTTATTTAAGATCATTGTTTTACATGTCTTTATATTAATTTCCATTTTTAGCTTTTCTATTTCTTCACTCCATATTTTCGTCAACTGCTTCATCTTTTTGTGGTTATCTGCCCTAGCACTATATCGTCTGCATATAGTAGGGAGTCAATTTTTATTGGTATTAGATTATTATACCCTACCACTGTCTGGCTTTGTTTGGTTCTTGTCCTAGTATTTTTTAACAATCTGTCCATAGTTACTATGAAAAGCAGCGGGCTTAAACTATCTCCTTGTTTTATTCCTACCTCCATCTTGAAATTGTCTGATTCCTCTCCATTTAATTTAAGTATTTCATTTACTGTTTTATATATACTTCTTATCATCCTTACTAATTTTCTTGTACTTTTAGTAGTTCTAGACAATCCCATATTATATTCCTCTATATTGAGTCGAAGGCTGCTTTAGGTCAATGAATGTAACGAATATTTCTTTTCATTTTTCTTCTTTATTTTCTATTATACTTCTTAAAATGTGTATATTATCATGTGTTTGTCTTCCTGCCTTAAAAGCTGCCTGTTCTTCTTCCAGTCTGTTGTCAATATATTTTCCCAATCTTCTTTCTATTATTTTGGTGTATAATTTAAAGGTGGTTGGAGGATAGGCATATAGCTCTATAGTTCTCATAGTCCGCATAATCCCCTTTCTTGTAAATTGGTATGATTATGTTTTCTTGAATATGTTTAGTAACCATTCTCTTCCTTTCTCCCCTAGGAACTTTATAATCTCGGGTTCTATTTCGTCTTGTCCGCTTGCCTTTCCTAGTTTGATACCTTTAATTGCTTCGTCTAGTTCTTCTGTGTTTATATCTTCTAGAATTTCTTTTCCTTCGTCTATTCTCTCGTCTTCTACTGTATTTCTAGTGGTCTCCTTTCCATTTGCTCTTTCTTCCATTCTGAATTTCTTTGAGAAAAATTCTGCCCATATTTCTAGTATGCCTTTTATATCCGATTTTACTTCATTGTTTTTATTTCTTATTCCTTTTATTATTTTCTTTTTGTTTCCCTTCATACTTCTTACAGCATTCCAAAATTTTCTGTTATTTTCTTGATATGTTTTTTCGAGTTCTTTACCGAAGTCTTCCCAGCTTTTCCTCTTTGCTTCTCGTAACACTTCCTTTGCTATATTCCTTTTACTTATATATTTTTGTCTGTCTACTTCTTGTTTTGTCTGTCTATATCTTTTCCATGCAATTTTTTTGTTTTTGGTCGATTTTCTCACTTCTTCATTTCACCATACTGTTTTCCTTTTCTGGTTTTTATGTATTTTTGTTTTACAGGTTTCCTTTGTTATTCTATGTTTTGTTTCTCTAAAAGTCTTCCACCTTTTTTCTAGTGTCCAATTTTCTTCCACTTGTTCCGGTTCACTTAATTCATTGTCTATTTTTTCTTGATATTCTCTTCTTGTTTCCTCATTTCTTAGTCTATGTATTTGTATTCTTTTATATTCTTTTGGTTTTTTCCATGTTAGCTATACGTCCTTTACTAATGCTATTACTAATCTGTGTTGGGTATCCATTTCCGCGTCTGGTATTGTTTTAATCTGGTTTATTTTATTTTCCATTTCTTGTGTATATACTATATAATCAATTACACTTCTAGCATTTCTCTCTTCCGCTATGAATGTATATCTATCCTCTAGCACTCTATCATTTTTTCTATTTTTATTTATTCTTTCTTCTCCATATTTTCCCATACAACCCATACCTTTATGTTCGTCATTTCCAATTCTTGCGTTCCAGTCGCCCATAATCACTACCTGGTCATTTTCTTCTCTAATTTTATCTAACAGTATTTGTAAATCGGAGTAGAAATCTAAAACCTCATGTTCTTCTGGTCCCTCTATTGGTGCATATATTTGTATCATACTTATTTTCCATGTAGTTCTATTTCCAGTGCCATATTTCTCGGACTCATTCCTTCAAATTTACTTATTGTATTATCTACTTCCTCAGTTACAATTCTACCTACTCCCTCTTTTGCTCTTTGTTTTTCATGTCTTCCTGAATAGTATGAGTTACATTTATCCATTAGTAATTTACTTCCTGATCCTTTTCTCTTTGTTTCACTTGTTCCCATACTTTTTATGTCATAGTGTTTCATTTCTTCCATTATTTCACATTCTTTTACTGTTAAAGATGTTACATTCCACGTCCATATTCTCAATTGCTTATTTGTTTCTGCTTTTTTTTCTTCCCCTTACATCTACTGCTCCTTGTTTTTGTTTGATTTCCAATATCTCTTCGCTAACTCCTAGATCGTAGCAGTCGTTTCCATTAGTAGCGGTCCTGATTGGGTCATTGCTTAGTTTTTTGACCTACGGTCAGTATTAGCTATTTTTCGTGATTGTTTTCATCATCTTGGTTTTGGGGTGATCATTCGCTCATTGTTCTAGTTTTCTGACTTTTTTCCATGGGGTTATTTTTTATTTACTTGTTTATCTCTGTTTCTATTTTTTCTTTTGTGTTCGTATTTCCTGTGTTTGTAATTTCTAATTGTTGTGTTTCCAGAGGGTGTTCTTCCTTTGTGTTCCTTCCTTTTTATACATAAAAGCTATAACTATAACAGTTTTCGAGGAATCTGTATGTTCACAATTTGCTGCAATTTGAGGAAATTGATCGCAAGCAGCATTTGCTTATGCTTTTTTCGTAAAATGATAGATACATTAGGTTATATCAAATCTATTACTTCAAAAGTTTCTTTAAACTTTTTCCTAGAATTTGTAAAATATATGTGTCTATTTTAACATGATTCGGAATATTGTGCAAACCTATGCCCGTTTTAGTACAACGTCAGAATATAGAGAGGTGTCTAAACTTTTAGAGCTAAAACGCAAACCGAAAGTTTCAGGCTCTGGTTGTAAACTGTACCTGAACTGCATAGTTCAGAAGCCATTTTAAACTCCTCATGCAAATTCTACTAGTACCTGATGCTACACATACTTAAAACTACGTCCGTTATTAAGATACTTTGGCGTATATTGCACTAAAGTTGTAGCCCAAAACATTTAATACAACTATGGCGAGATATGCACAAGCGTTTTTAAATAAACAAACAAAAACAAAAATTTTATAATTAAAGATTTAATTACTTCCCCAACGACCAACCTCTGAAATGTAGCTACAGAACATACGAATTCTTTAAAAGGTTATCGAGTTTCGTCAGTTCTCGATACATAGCATTACAGTATTTCAAATAAACAAGTTTCCTTTCTATAGAAGCATCAAATTGACACGATGTATGCTACAGGATATACAAGGATATTGATTCATACCGAGCAAATCGCCACCGCTTTATCATTGATCAAATTTACATATGCTCATAATCCACCGATGCTGATGCATTGTCTCATATAATAGAAAATTTATTATCTAGATACGAGCAAACTAATACATTAAAAAAGGTATTAAGTGATTACGTGTGTCTAATTTTGGCACCCAAGTACAAATTACTGATATATTTAGATTAGTTTTGCTTCCAAACTTCAGCCTGAGGAACGCAACGCGATATTAGTGTGACGTCACAAAAACAGAGCCCGCCAACAAGAACTTCAGCAGGATTTTACGCGAATTTCTCTGTCCTTATATGACTCTTACGTAAAGGCCTTTATTCAATTTGATTCTAGTTCGGTAACTTTGATAATTTATTATACATAGCGGAATTACATTTAAACTGTACTTTTTGTGAATTTAGACATTTCTGTTGCTCCACTATTAATATAACAATAACCTAAACCAGGCTCAAACATTTGAAGATATTCTCAAATGCCAATGACTTGTTCTGATATAGTGTTTATCATGTTCCCAAATTCTGCAATCTAAACATTTTGTAATATAGGACATAACTGTTGCAACTGTAACAAGTTCCTGGGAATCAATAATTTACAACCATCTCTTTGTTGTTATCATTTTTTTTATATCATTTATTAGCAATCAGAATATATAGTCTGTTCACTAAACATACAAACACAAAGTGTCCTTTGATTTCTAAAATTTCAAGAGTATACTTCGAAAATTCATCTTTTGTCTAGGAATGTACTTATAAAAAGTTACTAAAACAAATAGGTTAAAAGTGTGACATTTAATTAGCATCTGTCATAACTACTTTTAAGGATGTTAAACAAATACTGTGTTGGATACTAATGTTGTAGCATTTATTAACAGGTATTTTTATTACATTTTATAAAAGTTCAGGCATGAATTTCCAGAATAATATATATTTTGACATTAAAATAATGAGATTTATTAATTGTCATTTTTAAATTCAAAGTCGCCTTTATGCAGGTATAGAAACCTTTGCAAAATAAAATATAGAATCCCTAGCACAAAAAAATTACGTATATGCCAACTTCAACAAAATTTAAATGTTTTTGTGTTTACTGAATGGCCTATAAATATACATTCTATTGGCTAATTATAGGAATTACTTAACTAGTTGACGTGAGGGGAAAGTGACCCATTGGAGTCACCCCTATATTAGTGTATAAGATCAGTGGGCCATTTTTTCTTTAAGCGGCGATGGTTGGGTTCCTCCTTTAATGGATCTATCAATATATTTGGATGATTTATCAGGGTATCGTGGTATTTATCTGCCTTTTGTTTAATAGCGTCTTTCACAAATGGAATTGCTAGGTCGGCATGAAGAGTTTGATTACACACAAACCATGGTGCGTTTGTAATGTTCCTCAGTATCTTAGATTGACAGCGTTGGATTACATCCACCGTTGATTTACTTGCGCAGCCCCAGAGTTCAGAGCCGTATAGCCAGATGGGACGAATAATGGATTTATATAACAGCAATTTATTATTTAACTAGTGAGTCACTCGAACTACGCTTCGGTTCGCTAAATTAAGAGAGATTATTTAATATAAATTTTAAAAAAGTATGCTTCGGCCGGGAATCGAACCCGGGCCGCCCGCGTGGTAGGCGGGCATTCTACCGCCAGACCAGTATGCTTGGTTGAATGAAGAGCTGCTGTAATAGCATATGAACATAGTGAATCACCCGAGGCAACAGCTGCCGCAGTACAGCCCACGCCCATAGACGCGATTTAAAACTTTTTCGCACTTTTTTTGAAAATAACCGGCCTACGATCTAAGTCTAAAAACTTTTAAGCCATCATACAACGTAATCGGGCCAGTATCTTCGGAGGAGATAGCGAACAAACATACAAGCAAACATACAACACGCAAACATACATACACGCAAACATACAAAGAGAGCACCGATTTTATGTTATAAGATGTAAGCTGCGACCGCCGCCCAATGAGCCAGTTCATGTTTTTAGTTTTTAAGTCTATTTCTTTTCTTTTTTTTTGTGACATGCAACTTCCACGTTAAGCGTCTGCCAAGATGTAATCCCAGGTACCTAACCACATTTGCTTGGGGGAATGGCTTGTTTCGGAGGGTAATTGGCGGGCATGTTGATCGTTTTGTTGTAAAGGTGATATGTACGGACTTATCCTCATTAACTTTGATTTTCCATTTCTGAAGCCATTTTAATAGTAAGTTTATATGATCTTGCGTTGTCGTAAATGCTAAGATTGGATCTTCGTTGCAAACGATAATTATCGTGTCATCAGCAAAGGTTCCCATGTCGCTATAATCGGTAGTAGGTATGTCGTACATGTCCAATAAGTACATGAGCAGCCCCAAAACACTTCCTTGCGGCACGCCTGCTTTGATTGGTTTTATTTCGGAAGTCTCGTCTCCAGCTCTTGTTTGAAAATAACGATTTCCTCGGTAGGATTGGAACAACAGAAAGTACTGATGGGGAAACTGTTCTTTTATCTTATATAATAGTCCTCTGTGCCAGACCTTATCAAAGGCCTGGCTGACGTGTAGGAATATCGCAGAACAGTACTTTTTATCTTCAATCGCTGTTTGAATTGTATTGATTATACGATGACATTGTTGCACAGTAGATGGTGGCGAAAACCGAATTGATGATTTGGTATCCAATCGTCTTGCAATACATCTTCCTGGATTCTCTTGAAAATAAGCTGTTCCATCAACTTGGATATTAATGGGAGCAAACTGATGGGACGATAGGATTGTACCACATTTGTTGTTATCATAGTGTACAAATCTTTAGACAAATTGAAGAATTTACTTAAAAGTTATCGACATAGCATATGGTTGCGTTTATTTTCTTCTCCGGACTATATAAGAAAAAACGCTTAATACATTTATTTACACGAATTAATGTCACGATTAAAAACTAAGAATTAAACTATGTACACTTACTTTTGGGCTATGACTAGCTATGGTCCTACTATCTCGGGCACCCTCGTGGATTACGTCCCAGTTCTGGTGTATACATTTGTGCAGCCACCTATAATATCTGAATGATTTGACGCTACAATATAATTCAAAGCGGCAATTGTTTGAGTTAATAGAACAAGTACAATGCAGTAGTCTAAACCCCTGAATGGTTCAGAAAAGTCTAAACTATTGTTATCTCCATTTGGAATTTCATACTCGCTCAGCCTCAACCATTACACTCCTTACAGGTATTAAAAGCAAACCGCCTCCCCTATAGTATTGTTCTTGTTCGTTAATTAATCACAGTCTTACTGCTTTCTAAAAAAATTATATTCAACGCAGTGGTTTTCCTTTGCTTTTTCCTATTTCGATAGTAAACACATTTTTTTCTTTAACTCCTTTTACTTAATGGTATTCCGCTTTTTCGTTGTCGATAGAACCTCATTCGATAATACTCTTCCACAAACCAAGTTGCTAATAACGACAACTTGCAACAAAAGTACCTTCCCCAAAGCTGATGAGTAATCAGATGGTTTACTTCTGCTACATCTTTTTAATATCTTTTGTGCCTTCTCACACCCAAAACTATGCCCAACACCCAAATTAGGATAGTGTAGTCGAAATGCCATGGAATAAATCTTTCTATTAGCACAAGGAGAATAAAATATATCAAATAATGCAATATGAAACATTCTCCACTGATTTCTACACATGAAGCTAGCTTTAATAACAATGCTATTGTGAATTTTCACAATAACCACATCTGGGTGGAAGAAAGTACTTCTACAACAGTTCAAGGGATAGACATTGTTGGTGACAATTTCGAGCTCTCTAATTTTTCACATTCTTACACAAAGATTCGTAAAATTATTTATTTAAGTTTTCTGAAAAATGAGTTTATGCAAAATTATGCAGTACATTTTAGTCGATTCGACTGGAATTGGTTGAGTCGATTCGGCAGCAGAATTGAAATTGCGTAATTGAATCGAATAGAATATAATACAATTAAATTGAACGGAATTTAATAAAATCTGTTGACATTCCATTTAATATAGCCGACTGGATTCAACAGTCTACTTGAATGGAATTTAGTAAAATCAAATCAAATTTAACAAAATCTAGTTGAAGCGTATTTTGCAATAACACAGGAAACAGGATTAATTCGATTAAGCAAGAATATCGAAATCGATTAACTGAACCAATAGAAGTCATTTAAAACATTTATATCGGGTGGCTACAGTAAAATGTGAAACCTAACAGTGGCCTTAGAAGCATTAATGATGAAAGAATGATTTAGAATAATTTCTGTTAAAATATTGATTAATTGGAGAACAGGCCAATTTGAATTCATGTGCATTGATAGACCCAATATCATCACCATAATGCGAGACGCAAAATTTCAAAGAATTTCGAATTGTCTTTAGTATAAATTATGTGCAATAGAGGTCCTAATACTGAACCATGTGGCACTCCTGAGCTTAGGTTTATAGCACCACACGTTGATTTTTCCAACTTAACAACCAGTTATCTGTTAAATAGATAATTCAGATCAAACGTTTTGTGGTATCAAGCAACATGTAAGAAGAGTTAATTTATTTTGATCGGTTTTCGACAATGTATCACCGATAACATTTAGGGCTAATTTACAACGAAAACCAGACGAAAACCCGATTGTGTATTAGGAATTCAGATAAGATTTACATTGAGTGCTGGCATATTTTATAAGACTTGAAAAAATTGGTCCAAAATCCCTACATTCTTCGGAATGTATAGTTATCAACCTCCTATATGTACAGTGAGAGATTTTAATACTCTGGTGTCAAGTACTGACATCTCTTAGTGTTTGCAAGAGACACTGATTTACAGAAACTAATGCATCTAGGCCCTTAACTTATTTAAATCATCATAAAAATACTGAAATCAGATAGCATTTAGACTTAAGTTTTCTTTTCGATACCTTAAGAAATGTTAACACTCTTGGATATCGGATATCGAAAATTTTATCTATTATTGATACTTGTAAATAATTAAACTCGAGTAGCCATTATGCAAAGTACTAGGTGTTTTATTTTTAAACTATCTACTAACTCGCATTATAGAGGTAAGATGCAACGATGAAACATTTATGCAAATTTATAATCGATCTATTACTGGAACCGTGTTCCTCAGTGTACTTCTAATAGCATCCGAGGTTTTTAGAGAGAATTGTTGTTATTTTTACCGTTCTCTTGTTTGCCTTATCTTTTGAGGGACGTCCAGATTGAATTCTACGAGATCCACAAGTTGAAACTCTTTTTCAATTTCCTGTAGTGATAAAAATTTGCTGCTGGAAGTGCATTTCGATTTCCTTTGTTTTGTCAGCAATGAACAAAGATCACCAAATGCCGAAGGAGTTGCCAATTTACTGAGTTCTTTTGTTAAATATGCTTAGCCTTTCTCCGCATGTCTGCTTTCAACACCTTAATGACGCTCTAAATAAATTGAGAGCCCATATTCATTATGGTGTCCCACCATCCTGGTGTCAACATATAAGTGAATATATAAATAAGCCCTTCGTATTCTTAATTTTGCTAATTTCCAACTTCCACCTTCCTTCAAGCCAAAAGAAATAATACGTATGACATAAATAAGGCAAACCTATTGTTAACATAAAATTTTATAGTCGGCCTAATATCGTTACGAACTTTCGAAATAGAATTAACAAAGAAAATTTTGTTTCGATCTTCTAGTGATGTCGAACATTCGGTTTCGATTTAGAGAATGTATTGAATTCATTTAATTTTTCCAAAACGACTTTTATTCAAGTTCATATTCAAAAGATGTTTTTTCATGTTTCTAATAGCCTGCGTATTGCAATGTTTATAACAATGATAATACATATTGAGACTGTTTCTAAGTTTATTTAATTTTTTTAGTACTTCATCCCTAACAATCATCATTACTTATTCATACGTGTAAAGTGATCCATTAATCATAAAGTTTAGTAAATCTCGAGTCAATATACGTGCGCGTTTATTAAAGAGGCGATTTATGTTTTCTCTAATAAAATTAACTTTATCAATGACGTTGCCCATATGTAATAATAAAAAAGTGACAAACTCAACGATTGGTCCGACTTGAAATTATCTTTGTTGAAGTGGGCAAATTGCCTGAAACTGTACTATACAGTGTGTTTAGTTTTTCATTCTACAAGCTGTAGGATTGCGAATAATACAAAACGACAGGGAAAGGAGTTGAAACTACCGACATAGTAAGCTATGATATGTAAAAAATGCCACGTAGCAAATAATACATTTTCTGTGTCATGTGGGAATTCTAAAATTTCACACATGGCAGATGAAATGTATTTTGATTGCTATGTCTTGAAATATGCTGTATTCTAAAAGCATAGGCTTCTAGATTTGCACCTTAATTACTATATTCTTAAGTGTAAATTGTAATTAAAAGTAGGTGTATCATTACATTGTTGTGTAGCGAATTTTATTAGCTTTCAGAAAATGCAAGAATATATGGGGCATTGCATTTAAAAATAAAAGTTGAATACCGCTATGCAAAAATATTAGCCTGTGGAAACTGCACTCGCCTATTTTGGAAGATGTCGCCATACCAAACAACTTTTTCCTCTCGAGTTTTCTAACATTGTGGCAACATTAGAAAAGTTACAGCTTTTAGAACGTAACACCAACCACCCTGTATTTGTATATTATTATACACCCCACAAGCGTTGAGGGCAGATATGCTAGTTTGAACATCAAAAACAATTTAAGCCCCTTAGGATGCTTTCTTTATTGGGATAACAAACAAACGCCGTTATCCTGCTAATTTAGACACTTTACCTCTCCGAGCACAGAAAATCAAAACCAGGTTTAGAAAATAGAAATTCAGCCGATGCTGACACAAGAATTAATAAGCACAAAAAACGAGGACGACATGATATCTTTTCAACTTTATCACTGTAGTTCCGAAATATCTAGTTAAGAATTAAACACCTTTTTATATACAAATTGGACTCAAAATGATCTCTTCTATAGCGTCCGCGTATTACCAAACACCCTGTATAAAGCGATATCTAAGCAACTGGAATAATATTGTTTGTTACTGTAAATATTCATTTAAGTTTGGGGATTTTCAGAAAAAATTAGGAATCAAACAGTTTTTATAAAGAAATTAAAATTTTTGTTTATTAAATTGTCAAAAATTATCTCCGTTAGAACAAAGTAAATCGTATTTTAGACCGTTTGATAAATATTTTTATCATACAATGACAATCATTTTTATTTTTCATTTCTCAGAAAATATTATTCTTGATAAAAGTCCCTGCATTCCTTCAACCTTAGATGCTGTGGCATTGATCTATTTTCTAGTACTCCCATTCTAACCCGTTGCTTACTTCTACTATCTGGTTTTCATTAGTGATATATTTTTCTAGTCTTAGGTATATATAACTGTCGCGTCATCCTATTACGTCATGGTGTACTTTGGTTTCATTTTTGTTAATTTTACCGGTATATATTGTATGCCTAGTTATCCAGTTTTAATATTACCTGTAGTTCATTATCTGCTATCAGCAGCGTATCATCTGCATATCTCAAATAACTCAATCGTCAGTGGAGGATTTTAAAAATGACTTCTATGACTACTGTCAAAAATCTGTAAATGGGTTTACACCGAATTTCCCTCGCGCGAATTAGATCAATTTGCAAATTAAAAAAAAATGTATCCCGCTGGTGTTTGAACCCGCCGCATCTGCACAGCAGATCGTAACCGCATCTCCGTAGCGATCGTAACTGCATCGATAAGTCGAACTAAGCCTGAAACGAGTGCGGCGATATTATTGTTGAAACGTTTCGACTCTTTTGTGACATTATCCTGTATCTGTTGAGTCCTATTTTCAGCAAGTGTAAAGCCTGACATGTGTGAAGACTACTTCCTTCTATTTTAAAATTAACGCAAACATAACAAAATTTAATTTTTATGGGCTCACCCTATATATATTTGTCTGAAATTTTCACGGTTTTATGCCAGGTATATATATTGCACTGGCTACTCTATTTAAATTGACTTTTCAATATGCAAACTTTCAAATATTAAGATGATAGCGCCTGAAACTCTTTCAGGGGTTTGGGTTCAATTATCTAGTTACTTTGTTCTAACAAAATTATTTTCAAGTATTTTTCAACTATTCATTCAAATTGAATGTCACTTCTAATGTCAACAGCAATTCTTAAATTTCAATGACAAATGCCCAATTCTTAGAATTATACAATATAACTTTCTATAATACGGTAAGTTATTCTTTCTTAATTAATTGCACTTTTTAAAATGTCTTTATTTGCTTTATAGTTGGTATAAACTAAGGAATTACCCACCTTGTATATTGCACTTCCAAAATTTTCAAGACTGCAACCTATCCTTTAGCCACAATCGACTCCTTCTTGCAATGTAGCTCTCACGTACAGACCTCCAGTACTAAGCCTCGTCTAACACCACGAAACCAAAAATTCCTGACAGCAACCAGCTAACAGAACAATCCTAGATCTGCTCCTGTCTCTGCCACCACCTTCCGGAATGGGCCCTCTCTAAGCAGCTCTCTGCAAGGCAGCACTCAGGTATGAATCACCAGTGTCAAGCTTCGTCCAATACTCCAAAACTCAAAATCCTTGACAGCAAACAGCCAACAGAACAATCCCAGATATGCTCCTGTCTCTGCTACTACCTTCCGGAATGGATCCTCTCGGTTCACCGACACTTCTATGGACTTTCTACTCAGCAACACTTAGATTGATGTAAACACCTTTTTATTTATTTTACTTGGCAACTGTATTCTTTCCAATAAAACTGTTTTAATATAACTCTTCAATTAATCAATTGTAATTAACCATACTAGTATCCATTAAGTTCACCAATTCCAATTTTCTTCTGTAGTTACTCCATTACTTATCTTCTTTGCTATTTAATATTTCACTTCTTTAAAACACTACGTAGATTTTGGTAAATACCCCTCTTACATAATCCAAAACATTTTATTCGGTAAAAGAGGGTTAAATTAAATATTTTAATGGGACCAAAATAAAATTCTTATATATGTTATTAGTTGTTATTTTCAATAATGGGAACAAACTTCCCAACTACCATATTTTCATTCTTTCTGCCTCCTATACTCTGTTCTTATTTGATATCTACCTACTTTAATTATATCCTTATCAGAATTTCGCATTTGTCATTACTTCTACTACCGTTTTTTTAAATATTCTATTTATATTCAAACCACTGCTAAATGTTCAATAGCTATCATTTCATTACTAACTTGCTCTAACTCAGATTTATTCATGAAACTTTTATAAACATCATCAACCTTTTTTAATGGGTTAATATAATACATTTTAATTTTATCTACGACCAGCGTATAGTGTATCATAATAATATTTATATATACTGTGTATGTAAAATATCATCTTCCTCCGACAAATAGTTTTTGAGTTATACCGCCAAGAGACAGACAGATGGAATTTTCGTCATCTAGGGACCCTGAAACGTGAAGATCTGAAGAAATCGCGGAAGGTGATTTTTTCGTGATTACAATACTTCTTTCGTCTTTCAAACGAGGAAAGTAAAAACGTCAAAGGGATAATTAGTATACCCTTGTCGTGATCCCTTTTTAATGAACACACGTTTCTGGATGTCATATTTTTACAAATATTTCGAAGTAATTCCCTATACCTGAGGTCAACTACTAATCCTCTTACGAATAACTAATATATTTTTTATGTTTGAACCATTTGCCAGTCTTGTAAGCTTATATACAAAATATTTACATTATAAATATTAACGGTTACGTCATTATAACAAATATAGAAAATACATTTGATTCTTCGCCTTCCAGCTATTAACAGACGTTACATTGTTTTATTTATCTAGTCTTACATATAATCACTTCAGCGTTTACAGGGTGGAATCTCCCTAACCGTAAGAGATTCAAGGTTGGCTAAATTGAACCAAAGTTACAGCTTCGTGGCCGTCTCAGACATACCATCACATTTCAGAACAAGTGCCTAACTTTGCAGTTATGAAAAACATTTTCATGTCTAACTTCCTTAATTATGAATTAATTCAACAAAATACAAAACGGGTTTAAGTAGACTGAAAATATAACAACACTGCCATAGAGAAAAAAGATTACTATCGCCTCGAACCACTGAAAGACGATTCAACCATGTTGATACTATATGTGGATTCACATTATACAGTGTGTAAAAAAAGTCTGGAATATAGCAAATATTTCAAAAACTACCGGAGATGAATTTTTCAAAATTTCCAGACTTATATAGGTAAAAACTGCGCATCTAGGAAGGACAAAACCGTTTCTGTAACTATACAGGGTTACTGTCTTTAAATTCTCGTAAAACGTTGTCAAAAGTATCCCATCGAATTTGACGTATCTCATTTCTAATATGATCCTTTAAAGCTTCAATATTAACCGGTCTATTGTTGTAAACCTTATTCTTTAAGTCACCGCACATCTGTCATTCTGACAGATAAGTCCGTCAAACCCTATATCGTTGAATTTGTCTTTTGAAGGACTATTTGATTCCTCGGTAATATACAGGGTGTCCAATTTAAAATACAAAAGTTGGTATTTTTTCTGACTAACCCTGTATAGTTACAGAAACGGTTTTGTCCTTCCTAGATGCGCAGTTTTTACCTATATAAGTCTGGAAATTTTGAAAAATTCATCTCCGGTAGTTTTTGAAATATTTGCTATATTCCAGACTTTTTTTACACCCTGTATACCAAGTTTCACCTGCCTGAAGGTAAGGAAAAGCATAAACGTTAAAAGTTTCAATTTGTGTATTATATCCATGGGCGAATTGGCTAGGAGGGCATGGAGACAAAGTTCCGCCTAGCCTCCATGCCTTACAAATGAGGTCTTCCGTGGTCCCCATGGCAGCGGATTTAATCGGGGGGGGGGGGGGGGGGAGATTACCGCGAGGCCTTTGCCCCTAGTATACAAATCATTGTATTATTTAAAATAATCCGACGGTGAACGTGTTAACTCATGAAGTTTACGTTGGCTTTTTTCACGAGCATTACACCGTTGTTTGGTAGTTGTTTCATCCTTACATCTTCACCACATCGCATATTGCTAACCAGCGTTGCCAAATGCAATTTTATATGTTTCGTAATTTTTTTTTTAATATTCCTAGATCCCATCTAAACCTTATAATTTCTTTTTAGATCCTTAATATAACATACATCATAAAAAAACTATTGTAATATGTATTAAGACAAAATCTGGTAAACTATTAGCACAATAACTTGATAACTATATAAGATATTAAATCGCAGTAACACCAATAAATTCATGATATATTAAAAACAAAATAGGTATAATACTTCTAAACTTATACCAAAGATGGGTACTAAATAAAGCTATATTTTACAATTTGCAATTAAAGACGAACAATGAACAACACAAACTTATGTAACCAAAACTACGATCAAACCATTTTAGACAATAGAAGAATCCTCGACAATTTTCTTATTGAAAACAATTTCGGTAATTCGGAACCAATTAACAATCCTTTCAATATGACAGAACTAGAAACCAACCTAAATAGGATTCAAAAAGCTAGCAGTCCTAGTCCTGACGACACTCCATTGGAGTTTTTGCAAAAACTTTCTTATAAAGGAAAATGCTACTTACTCAGCCTCTATAATACCATCTGGGGCCAACACGTATTCCCTGATAAATGGAAAGAACTGATAGTAATTGCCTTACCAAAACCTGGCGAAACAAAAACCAATCCACTAAACTACAGGCCCATTTCCTTAACTTGATGTATGTGTAAACTTCTAGAAAAGATGATCAATAGCCGACTAATATTGTACTCGTACTTAGAGCACAATAACATACTAACCAACTACTAGAGCAATTTCAGAAAAACAGGTCAATGATGGATGCCGTGGTGAACCTAGATACAGAAATCCGAAATAGCTTTCTCAATAAGCAACACTCAATAACTGTCAGTTTCGTTTTGGAAAAAGCATATGACCTAGCGTGGAGACGTAGAGCACTAGACATAATTTTAAAAACTGATATAACAAGGAACGCACTAGAGTTCACCCGATTGTGTATGAAGAACAGGACACTCCGTGTGAGAAATGAAAGCAGTTTATCACAACATATGAATCAAGAAAATGGAGTACCCCAAGGATCAGTAATAAGCGTTACTCTGTTCTTAATAATGACATGATAATTTATTGTAACTTGCAATCAGTGACGACACTCTTACACTAAGCAATTCCAATTTGGAACATTGGTAAACCAAAATCAGGCTTCAAATTCTCCCCACAGAAGACGAAAGCTATTCACTTTCATAAACAACGGAATACTCCCCCCTCCCCCAGACCTATACTTGAAGATCCACAAAATTAAATACCAAGAGATAAAGAAACATCTAGGCATGACTTTCGATGCCAAAAATGTACTATGGATGTGTGGTTTATAGCGGTGCCACCCAAAGCCTCCTTGAGATGCCTTAAGAGTATACAGTGGGGCTTTGAGAACTATCCCAACGTTAATCATACACTGCAAAACATCAGAAATGACATTAGAATATAGAAGACAAAGTCTCATACTGAACTACGCTTTTTCCGTTTGCTCCAAACCAAAAATCCAAATAATACATTTTTCTTAAATATCAGACCCATCAACAACTTAAAAAATACCCTATCAATACTGGAACCATAAAAATACTCTGTCCCCCATGGCTACAAAAATTTGCTATTATCAACCTCCACTTGACGTTATACCCTAAATCAGATACATCCGTCATTCATTCCCATCATTTTTACATAAATATTCATCAAATACACAGAATGTAGTAAATTATATACAAACGCATTCAAAAGTGCAACAGCAGTAGCAATGGCAGTGGTCATACAAGGAAAATATAAACTTATGTTTACACTATCTGCATCGAGTAGCGTTTTTAGTGAAGAGGCGTGTGCGCTATTGCAAGCTTTGACCTAATTACGTGTCAATTCAAGAAACTGTAGCAGCTACCTTATCGTCAGCGACTCACTAAGTACATTGTTATCGTTAGCCAAAAATAACTCTAATAACGAGATATTAAGCGAAATTATAGATTTTTACAACAAAAAACAAGGACGTACAGTCACCTTCTGCTGGGTACCATCTCGTGTGGGAATCCCTGGAGACTAGGACGCTGATGCTACGGCATTAGAGGACATAACTTTTCCTCAATCAATCCAACTAAATGAAATAACATACATGAAATGTACTCATTGACTCCATCTAAATACAGCATAAAAGATTTTGAAAACTAAGTTGATGGCTAGAGTCAGTTTCGAAAGTTCGCATTTTTAATTGATCATCTATCTATCTACTCCTCAATCCTTAGGTTGATCGGCAGCTTTCCATCTTGCTTGCAGAGGGAGACCACGTCTCGAATTTTTGAAGCAGGTAATGAAAAATGCAGGTGCGGAGAATTATGCAAACTTCAAGAAATCTACCTGTCACAGATCTATTGATCATAGTGGGCTAAAATGCAGATAATCCAAATGGGTAGTGTAAGTCGCCTTAATGGTTTGTACGTGTACCTAGTACTTAAAATGTAAAAGATGTGGCATAACGAAACCGAAGAAAATATATTTATGGACCGATGACACCTCATTCCTACAGATTCATAAAACAACGTGTTAAAAAATTGGCTCCAAAATATCTACATACAAACGGGTCCCTTGTAACATTGCCGTCTGGACCGTTCCCCTTAAATCTGTCAATGTGTCCCAGTAAAAATTTTCTACTTAAAATCTCAGATCAATAAAATGAAAAGTTTCACGATCTTTGACAATCATTTCAGATGAATATCCAATGATCAAAACAATAATATATGTAACTTTAGCTTTGGGAGAGACGCCACTAGATGATGATAAGAAGAGACTGCGTTACATTCAACAAGCTTATTGTTGCCAATTTTTATTTTTTTTACATTTACCCTGTATTTGTTAGGTCCAATTTTCATCAAAGGTAAAGCCTGAGCTATGTGTAAATTATTATTTTCATCTATTCCTTACTTAAAGCAAAAATAAACAAGTTTTAATTTTTATAGGTGTTACCCTGTATACAGTGTGTACATAAAGTATGGAATAAATTCATTATCTAGAAAAGAAAAAGCTTTTCGGAAAAATCCTCGGACACGTCAACCTTTGTTTTAAGAATCGCATCTTTTGACGTTCTAGTCGCATTGGTGACATCATTACTGTTCCGGATATGACGTCATCGGCATTTTTTTCAAATAGCAAC
>OW679202.1:39161265-39222881 GCA_940337035.1 Agriotes lineatus
GGTTATATTCGTACTACGAGAATCTGAAGGATTTAGAAGTTAACATTGACATTTTTAATAAGAAACTATCAAAGAAAATATGACAATAAACACAGATAATGGTTATAGGCACGTCGCAGAGAAGACGCAGTATAAAAATAGATTGTGGGAAGCTGCTGGAAGTGTACAAGTGCAAGTGTACTTAAAGATAATGGTGTAAGGTAAAGGAGACTTATAGATAAAATCAACAAAAGGTCAAATGCAGCTCGAGACTATCCATCTCGATAAAATCTAACTTTCTTAATAAGAAAGAGATACCTCAAGAAGTGAACGCCGAAGTAGCAAAATCAACAAAGTTACGCAAGTGGACTACTCAAGAACAAAAACGTAGGCTAGCAGCCTATGAAAAACAAAATGAGACAAATACAAACTAATTGTTTAGAGAAAGATTAAGAAATATACCATTAAAGACAACAAATAAACATGGGCTACCGATACTTGCATGTTATGAGACTGGTAAGGAGAGCATTGGAAGTTGGAGAAATAAGAAAGAGAAGAAGACGTAGACCGAAAAGGAATTGGACGGAAGAGATAGGTATTGCTCCAGAGAAAAGAGGAAACAACTGACAGAAGAATTAAAATTGTACTCGTAGAAGAAAATTTGGAAAGCAGTACTAAACGCATCTCTACGTAAAGCTTATTCCAGAAGGTAGACACACTCAGGATTAAGTAATTATACATTTGTTATTTACTATAATGCATTCTTTGGTTAGGTATGCAATCGAAACAAAATATATACAGTATGCTGGGGTTTCTTTAAACAAGTATGTTAAATTTCAAAAGGCAAAACCAAGCGAAAATGTGAAGATATCGTGAAAAGGGCGATAACTTTAAAAATAAATAATGAATGCACAGAAGAACACCATTATAAATTTCATAAGTAAATTACAGGTCACAAGAGTATTGCAGAAATTGTATGACAAGGAATGTGAAATTTAAAAAATCTAGATCAAGAACATGTACTTTAACAATTTTTTCCTCCAATGTAAATTTGAGCTTTTGAGCTTTTGACTTCTTATCCTCGATGTTTGCAGTTATCTTGAACCGTTAAAAGATAACTTAAACATCGCAAAACCTAGTGAAGCCACACAGCTTTTGCATGGACTTGCAAAAAGTTTAAAATTTTCCCAAACGGCCTATTCAAAAAGTATGCTATTCGCTGCAGCTTCCATTTTATTTGTTTTATATCTTTTCCGTAACGAGTAAACATTCCCTGTTTTATACGTGAACAGTGGTTGAGACTGGGCACAACTATTGCGAAGATGGTATAAACAGAAGTTGGGAGCTTCACTGGCCGCTACATTATCCACATATTAGTATGGTGGCTATATAATGAATCAGAAGAGACAGTAAAAGATATAGAAATATTTTGTCCTGTGAGGGACACTCATACTTCATACCAGCAAGAACATACATGACAAGATTATTGTTTTCCCGAAGGAACGTTACATAACTGCAGAGTCTGTTTTATTTTATGTGTCAGGGCAGATATCTCGACTATTGTAAGAATTTCAAATACATTTTATGTAACGGTTGCCTATATAGTTGTTAGTAATTTTTGGATTTCCAGTGTTTGTAAATTTTTGAGTATTTAATTTACGTCCGATGCTGTAAGATGAACTTGTGATCAACGTTTAGTAAACGGATTAATTCCTAAAAATCGCCGATAAGCGAATGTAGATTTGGTGTTATGGTTTGATAAATTGCTGCGTCTATAAGATTCAATCAGGATTTAATGGTATTTTGGAAGTAACCCCAAATTTCAGGTGTGAAACTGCTATCGCGTTACCTTCACCTGGACTGACGTTTTATCGGATTTATTATAGGCTTTTGACTAGTAACTCTCGATATCCTTTGCTTGATGTCGGACAACCTACCGGAAATCTTCAAATGCTGAAGCAGCCGTCTAACACTGTAGTTAGACCGTGATCCACCCTACCTTGAGCTTGCCGAATCACTTCTTAATAACGTACTACGTTTATCATATTACCAGTTCAGAAGACTTCAGCAAAACTGAAGTTATTGTTATGTAAGAAAATGGTTAGACACTTTATTTTCCATAATATGTTGAAATCAGAAAAGCAATTGAGTTATAACATTTATTTTAAATGGCGAAATATTTAGCAGCAAGTAATAAAAACAACTAGAATCAATTAGCGATGATAAACGAATCACAAGCAATAAATCGTAGTAAGAAGTATCTGAGCGTCAAGTGTCCCATCGAAGGAACCTACGAGCTTATTGAAACACAAGATCGAATAACAAAATGCAATTTTCTAAGATAATGAAAAAACGATACACAAGCCCCTTAAAGATAGCTTTGATGACAAGTTGTACACAGAAGAGCAGCTTACTTGATATTTTGAAATTAATTTGTTACTACGGATGGTTGCACTCTTGAAAAAATCTGTCATTGTATGGAGGACGGAGAAGAACTAACGCTGTGAATTACACAATATCATTCATAACATTTGTTTTAATTTATTATTTTTTGGATTTTGTATAAATTTTACATTATTTTGAATATATTTATTAAATAAAGAGTTATAAAGCAAGCTAGCGATTATCTAACTAAACAGTTTTTCAATTTCCATAAACAAAATACAAGCAAATCAACTGTAGCCGTCGAAAAGAAAAATGTTCTAATAATGTATTAACATATTTGAAATATACACATTTTGAGTCCTGCTCATAATTTTGAAAAAATGTTGAGATAGTTGTGTTGAATAACAACGTTATTAATATATGGCTTGAGTAACATATAGGATATAGGTAATTTATTGACAGGCTTATATGGTGATATTCTCCTAAATACGGTCCTGCGGAGGATACCGTAACAGCTTAATTGATAGGCAAGCAAAATTGGAATTAACAGCTATCTGTATGTGATTACCTTACAACATACGTTGAACAAACACTAGCATAATCAGTCCCACTGATTGCTATATTGTGCCATTAGCAGCCTTGTATTACGTACACATTTTGCTTAGCTTCATATTTTAAAGGTAATAGACGATAAGTCTAGCACATAATAGTTTTACATATACTTAATTGATTTTTGACTAATTACCGAAATCAAGATGTTAATAATTAATAATTATACAATAATTACAATTGATAGCCTTGTACCCTTGTACAAACCTTGTGTTACGCGAAACATACTCAGTGATCTACTAAATTCTTCAGCCTCTATCGGTCTTTTACCCTCTACTTTACCTTGGACAATTAGTTTTTCAAGGTAATCGTTCCCTTGTTGCATGATATGGCCAAAGTATTTTAGCATTGATATAGATATAGTGCCACTTAGTCGTTCTGTGATAATCCGTTCGTTTGTTTAGAGTAAACACGTTTGTGCGTCGCTCAGTTTATGGCACTCTCTCAAACTTTTGCCTTGAGAAAGTTTCTATTCTTTAATGTATATTCTTTCAGATTTTTTCACTCCAGTCTTAGCGATTGTGATGCTATGTCTAATATCGCCTGTGCATTTGATCAGGGTTCGATGTTCATGATTCTTCTGTAATTATCTCGATGTTCACTGGCCCGGTGAATAATCATGTGGCTTTTGGACGTGTTTATATTCAAACGTATTTCCTTGCTAACTGTCTATTCTTTTAAGTAAGTTACTCATTTTATCTTCGGTGCTCGTACGGAGCGACGTATCCTCTCCATATCTTAGGTTATGGAGTTTCTCACCCCACTGGTATTCCTCCATGCCAACCTTCTGTTAAAGTGCGTTTGATTCAGTCTCTCCATGTATGTTAAGAGTATTGGAGAAAGGATACATTCCTATCTTACCCTGTTGTCAACACTAACTGATTTTTAAGCTGATTTTCTATTCATTCTATGATGACTTAGATACTAAACTAACCAGGTGTGAAGGAAACCCATCTTCAAGAGAAGTGAAAATAAAAAGTGCAAAAACATGGGAATAGTTCTGGAAGATGATAAATTGCGGACAACCAATTGTACTATCAAAAGACCTCGATAACACTGAGTACATGCTCAGAAGATTAAATAATTAAAAAAATAGAATATCTTGTTGTTGTTATGCTTCTAATATGCAACTGAAATGCGGGGCTATTAAAAGCACAGAATACAAATATCTTGGCGTAAAGATAAACAGTGACGGAAGCTTGTGGGAACGAAATGTTCAGTAGAGTTGGCCAAGGCCCTGTAGCAATAATAAAACTAAACCCCATATTATGGAGTTAGAATGTTATAAGAACAACCAAAATTAGATTATATAAAACTGTAATAGGGAGTATAAATTTATATGGGGCCAAATTTTGGGTAACCAACAAAAAACAGGAAAGCCGAATTAACCCTCTTGAGAATAAAAAAACACGGAGGTTCGAGAGAGAATGGGTATGGACATTACTATTACTGACACAATTGAAGTAAAGAGGCTAAAATAATATGGACATTTAAGAGGGGTGGCAAAAATAGTTTACCAAGGCAAGTATGGGATTTGTAAACACAAGTAATACGAAAGAAAGACCGACCAAGAAAAAAACTGGAACAGAGGAGTAGATGAAGCCATGGAGCCTTAAATATTTAAGGACACGATTGGCAGGAGAGGAAAAATGGTGATGAGGGTGCAAGCGGTTATAGACTGTACTAAACTCGCGAATAATCGCAGAAGTCCTTTCATCAGGTGCCTCTGTCGCTGGAGCATGTACTAGTTGAAGATTAAGGGCAAGTGGTGCAGTACTGGGTTTGATAGATAGTATTCTGGCGTTGATAGCGTGATAGCAGAGTATGCAGTCTGTCAGATGCCATTTCTATGTACCTACATGGTCTTATCCAGAGAAGTAGATTGCGTTGCCATTAATAAGAGATTTGAAGTGGCTAGTTTATTTTTAGTGGCCTTCAGTCATGACTTCCTGAGCACTTTGAATAACGTGTCGACTGGAAACTAAAAGAAACGGCTTATTAAAACTAGAAATTCAGATGTGTTGTGGTTATTTTATATATACAAAAAGTAAATGTAAAGTAGCACTTTTTAGATGCATTACACGTACATAGGAACATCACTTCACCATCATATTAATCTTCTCTTCGCTTTGCTTTTGAACGGTATTGTAACTACTTTCGGTAATGTTTGTTCTTGTCTTCTATATTTCCATTGATGTTAAACGCTTCTAATTTCTGTGGTATTTATTCGTTTCTTATTCTACATCTTTTCAAGCAACCGTTGATTCACTAAAGGGATCAAATCCATGGCATTTAAATTCCCGTAAGGTGGAAGTATTCGCGGCACTTTTAAAATAAACTCTAGCTCCGACGTCATTGATTTATATTTACCTACACTTGTATAATTAAAGACACTTTTTAAATATCTCTTAGGAGACATTACCTCTTGTTAATGAGAGAGTTGCCAAAGACAAATCAACTACTAACGCTTTATACAAATGTTTTTTGCGAATTTCAAGAATATTTCTATTTCTCGTTAACTATTACTCTTATTGCACCCTATTGTAATTAAATTCATGTCGCGATTCATTTGTTGTCACAAATTGACTCGATAACGTCCATCACTGATATAGTCTCTTCTTGCGCACTATATAGCTATTAAAATCTTTAGATTATCTTGTTAAACCTATTCCATTAATATTCATTTTGAGTAAATAATATACATTGAATGTTTGAAATCCGGGGTTCATAATAAATGTATCTCTCGCTAAATATTTGATCGATGTTAGTTGATGATATGAAAAATATGACTTTTTTGTCTGGGCAAAGGAGAAGAAAATAGCCGGAAGACTTTTTAAAGAATAAATACATTAATAGAAGAAATGCAAATAAAAAAGACATGCCGTAGGGGATTGTTCTGCAATGAAATCAGAAGCTGATTTGATGGAAAGCCTAGTTTTATACAAGCAGGCATCACATTTGTTTATTTAGGAAAGAAACTTGTATAAAGTAACGGCTTCTCTATAACGGCTTGAAGGTGCTTTTGCGCGCACTCTTGACTATTCGACCTACCACTCAAAACGAAATTTTCAAGGTCTGAATATTTGTCATAAAATAAAAGTCAATAATTAATGTTTTCGGTTATTGAAGTGTCATTTATGGACGACAATCAACTGTTAAGTATTTGTGGTACTATTTACATTTTTGAACAAATTTATTTGGTTTTGTTAACGTTTCTGTTCTAGTCTCTTAGTATAAAATATTTATATGAGCTTGAGAACTTTTATAGATAGTATAATTTATCTAATCATGTATTGGATCCCATTAGGTTTAATAACGCCTAAATGTATTATGTTATTAAAAAAAACTTCATAAATGTAATACAACCCCCATCCAAAACAGATTCACGGTTTATTATAATAAAATTATTATTTTGGTTATTCTTAGCGATATTAATCATTATTTTAAAAACAAAAATACTATATTACGAAAATTATGATTTCTCATTACCGATCCCCAAATGCTGAAATTTTAGGGAATTAGAAAAACTCTAGTTGGTAGTAACTTTTATGTGCATATCTTCTTTACGAGTGAAAAATACATTTTTGTACCCAAAAATTGTAAGATATTACATCACCGTAAGTAATATTTGGTGTTCAAAATGGGGCATTGCAGTTCAATATATGACATCGAATTCTAATAATGCCACACAACTTCTTTTGTCTACACCCAACTCTCACCTTCACATAGCGAACCCTGTCAACCTGAGCAACACTACCCGAGACCTGATAACCAACCCAGGTAGATGATAGGCTAGGAATCAAACGAAAGAGGGGGGAAAATGGTCCTACCAAAAGGGGGTTGAGTATATAGGGCTAACTGTTCTAGGGAGTAAAAACCTGTTGTCCGTAAAAACTCGAAAAATTTGAAGTACACCTCGGATAGGGCGAGCATTAAGAAGATGACCCAAGTGAGATGTGCACACGAATATCAGAACTTGGGACGTGCTGATCCTGTACAAAACTGGAGCATTAAAAAAAACACTTTTCATACTAGAAAAATATAAACTAGAAGATATCACCATGCAGGAGACCAGATAGGAAGAGGAATAATGAATATGCCTTTATGGTAGATCGAAGAATTAAATCATCCACTTCAAATTTATCAACGAGAGACTGTGTGTGATATGACTAAAAGTAAAGTTTATCAACATGTCAATAATAAACCTACATACGGAAACGGAGAGAAAGAAAGACGGGGAAAAAGGAAAAAACGTCATATAAACCAACGATAAGAAAAAGACAGCCTTTAGCACGAATCAAATCCCTGATTGGCAGAACTTTCAATTAAATCGACCATATAATTATCAGCAAAAGTGTATACATCGAGTATACAAGCTGTCAGAATACATCGACTCCAATCACTATTCAGTAATATTGAGCAAGTGTAGTCAAACGCGCAACAAAGGACGGCGAATATCAAACAAAACACCACATAGAAAAATTTAAAAAGAAACAACATTAACACCATACCTAAACAAAATAGCGTAAACACTAAAGAAACAGCAAGAGAATGCACCCACAAAACCAGGATGGAGTGAAAAAAGTAAGGCAGCTGTTAGAGAAGTCGCTAAGAATACATTAGATGCCAGACAGAAGAAAACAAAAAGAAGGTTTGATGAAGTGTAAAATGACAAAAACGAAGCATATATTACATATGTAGAGAGGTCTAGCTGAATTCAGGGGCCAAATATGAGGAGGTCAGAAAAATAACACACAAATCACTGCTCAAACAGCAAAGAGCGGCCATTCACGCAACACTCAGGGGGATTTTAAGAAGAACAAATAATTGGAAATGGATCGGAGATGTAAGGGTGGCGGAAGCAATATTTTGAGAAACTCCTAAACCTGCAATAGTATTAAGAACCCAAATAACAAAGACCAGAGATTAATTGAACCTACAACTGAAGAACTAGAGGTGTACAACTACCCTCCAACCTTAGACGAAGTTGGAAGAGCAATTATGTCGATAATCAATAACAAAGCATAAGGAGCAGATAACATACCTTTTGATAGTTTTTTTTAAATTATATTTTGTATTGATAAATATTATCTGTGATACATCCATCAATAAATGACCATTATTATTTTTCACTATTAAAATATTGAGGGTGGGTCACACCTGGTAGACTCCGTAAAGGAACGAATCAAGGAGATATAGAAAACAGGATAAATGGAAAACCAGTATTATCTGTTGAATACCCAAAAAAGGAGACACAAGTTGTAAAACCTTCACGACCATCCTCTGAAACAAACTGAAACCACTAGCCCCAAGTATTACTGATAAATACCAAACAGGAAATCGATAACATACCAATTTTTGCAGTAAAAGAAGTATCGGGATAATGCTGGGAGTACTCACGATAACACACACAAAGGAAAAGTCTTCAGCATTATGCTACACCTTAGCATACTGCCTGAGAGTGAGACTAAAAACGGAACACTCATGGAAAATACCCAGAACCAGATGAAGATAGAAGAAAACGTAAAACGGTTAAAGTAAATTAGAACAAGCAGTAAGGGAAACCACGTCAGATATCCACTCAAATTGCAGACGATATAATACATTTGGAAGAAATCTAACACCCATGAAGAAAATCAGCATACAAGTAGAAAGAAAAAGTGGGCTTAGAAATGAGTTCGACAAGACCAAAATAATATGACGGACCCCAAC
Source organism: Agriotes lineatus (assembly GCA_940337035.1). Classification (NCBI taxonomy): domain Eukaryota; kingdom Metazoa; phylum Arthropoda; class Insecta; order Coleoptera; family Elateridae; genus Agriotes; species Agriotes lineatus. The sequence continues at coordinate 39,169,951 of OW679202.1, forward strand.
CAATAGCTGGAGAGGCTAGAATATGACAATAGGTGATCAAGTGTGGTGAATGATTTTACTTACTTAGACTGTAACATATCCAACAAACACCACGGGATGAAAGAAATCGAACAGAGAATTAGCAATGCAATCACCCAATCCGGCTCCACAGCAAAAGAAGGCAAATTATGCAAATGAGTAATACGCCCAGTGCTATACTATGGAAGCGAGACCTGGACTGTATCAAAGAAAGTGTAAACAACTGAATACTTTCGAAAAAAGATTTTACTCAGAATCTATGGCCCAGACCAAAAGAACGAAAATTGGATGATACGATACAAACATGAGATATATCGGCCCTTTTTAGAAGCCGTCATACGTATTAACAATAATAAGATTGTCAAGACTGCCTGAACGTTTACAAAGGATGCAAGAGTAGAAAGCAGTGAAGAAGATTTTTAACCAAAAACTCTAACACCAGAGGCGAGATGGACAGATACAATCCAAGGCGATTTTTTTAATGTAAGCTTGGAATACCAAACTGGAGAAAGAAGGCGGAGGATAGAGATAGCTGGAGGCCGAAAATAATCGAGGCCAAGGCTAATTTGGGCTGTATCACCATTGGATGGATTTGCATTTGAACTACATGAATATCACTCGTAATTGTGTTGGTACCTTTTCAAATTTGAAAATGGGGATATTGGAAATCGTAGGAGATAGAAAGTAGGTTAAATGGAACCAAAGCGCTTTAATTTTCGCATTTCAGAAAAAATAGTCATATAGATGATTTCCCTTGCATTCCTATTCTGATTAAATCTCTTAATTTAAAAAAAAAGTAAGGAAGTTGCAGATGATAACATATCTATCTTCTTTAATCAAGGTAGTCATGCAGCAAGTGACTTACGATTATTTATGATAGGATGACTAATTATCTGAAGAAAATATCAAATATTATTGCAAAAAATAGTTTTTGCCAGTAATATCTCAAAATAAAGTATGATCAAAAATTATTTTCATCTAGTATGGCTATGGAATAGTTCCTATTTTATAAATGCAACTATGTTTATATTTAAATGTCAAACTTGACATTATATTATAAAGTGAATTATAGTTTTTTTTCATAAATTAGGAATTATTCCATAGTCGTATTAGATGAAAATAATTTTTGGTCATACTATATACCGGCGTTATAGTAAACCCGATCTCACCAGTTGCATAAAAAATTATTTCCCTTACCAGCGCAAGATACCCTGTATGATTGGTAATTATATCCATATTAATGTCTGTAGACAATTTTGATTTATAATTCTGTGTTATTTCGTTTCCAAAAATATAAAGGGTGTATGCTAACCCTTCCATAGATATCCACATATCTTCCTCAGCTGTTAAAGGCATAATTGCATTCTCTATTTTATATTTTAGAAGATCAAGTGAGGTGAAGTTAAAACAAGGCTTTGATTACCAGCTACCTAGATACTGTAATATAATTATACGGTTAGAATTATTTATTAGTTATAAAAGGATTGTGAGCTTCTAAGGTTGAAGGTAACTTTGCAGTTGGGAAGTGTACGCTCGTTTGAAGGCGCATTTCAATGGACAGACAGCTCGAACATTTCTAGGTTTAATAGGAGTTCGGAAATCGGTTTGTATCATAACAGAGACAGGGGCTGATTAGGGTTTTTTCCTTCCACTGGCTTTTGTAAGTCCCTTATTAGTGTCAGCGATGCTGCGCAAATGCCAACCTGTTCTCTGAATATCAACATGATTGATTGAAGATGCCACTTCCAGAATATATTATCAACCCATTCTCGCCAGCCGTGCTGAGGGAAATTTTAACAATGGCGATGTAATTCCGTCTTTATCAATTATCAATATCGCGGACAATCGACCGGAACAGGGTTAAGGGTCAGCTCTCCGTTCTGACCCGGACATACGCGACGGACCAGGATTTCAAGGAAATGGGCACTTTGTAAGAGATTTTCTTTTAGGGAAAATGATTTACGGTTATTATGGAGTGTATCCTTCTTATATTTTACTTCCGTCAGGCTTCACGACAAATATTTTTTCGGAAAGCATTCTCTTTCTTCGATTCGCCGCGCTCTTTGGGGAGTTCTTAAAATTTCGTCGGTGCAAACTTGAGTTGTTTGTTGTCTTAGAGTGCGCTTCCGCAGCCGTTAACGCCGCATTTATTTTGTTAATTAGAAAACAGCGAATATCAAAGAGCAACTAACGTGTAATTAGTACATTTTCGTTACGTTTTCAGTTAAATATTTTAACATTAAATAAACTTTTAATTGGACGCCCACAATTTAGCTTCCCCGCGCAACACATGGATATTCACTTATGCAGATAAAAGATTTTTCCCACTGCACTTTAATTAATGTCAGCTCGAAACTTAAAACTTCGGGGTTATCGTATTTGCTGTGCGAACTAGTCCACCCAGCTAATGGAAGCTTTTTGTCGAATTATCAAAGCAATCTCGTCAGCTTACTTGTAGCTGCTTTAACCAAACGCCGCGTTCTTCAGCACGAGAGCTCTTTTTACACAAAATGTCAGATCTACATACACTTTAGTGTGCTTTTTAGAACAGGCGATAGACGACTCTAACTGGATGTTTTATATTAAAAAACTACTCTTAAATTTTAAATCTATGAAGTACCCACTTTTGTATTTTTATTACTTCTGTCGTCTAAAAGACGAAGGAAGTATTGTAATCGCGAAATCATTTTCCAAGATTTCTTCAGAACTTTACGTTTCAGGGTCTCTAGATGACAAAAACCAAGTTTTCTCAATTCCGCTTGTCTGCCTGTCTGTTGGCGGTATAACTCAAAAACTTTTTGTCGGAGGAAGACGATATTTTGCATACGCATTATGTATCTACCTGGTATAAAACCTAGGAAATTTCAGACAAATGTACACAGGGTGAGCAGAGCACCTTAAAAAATACATTTTGTTTATTTTTGCTTTAACTGAAAAATAGATAAAATTAACAGTTTGCACATAGAAGAGGCTTTATCCTTGACGAAAATGAGACCCAATAGATGTGGCGCAAATGCTGTAAAGCAGAAAAAGGAGCCAACAAAAGTTCGTTCTATTTAAAGCAGCCGCGATGCACGGAAGCGAGAAGTGCTCCGTGGCTCATGTAGGGAACGAGCGATGTGCTTGTAATATCCCGTTGGAATCGTATTCGCAGCCGCCTGCCGTTAAAAAAAATGTTAATTTATTTGAAAATTAATGTAATTTGCAAGCGTTTTCTTCTATTGTTTCAATATTATTGGAAACGTTAAGATATATTTACCCCTAGTTTTCTTTGATTTTTAAAATTATTTAGTGTCACATCTAATTGCGAGGGAAGCTGTGAGTAAAGAATTTTTTTTAATTATTATGCAATTGACCCAGTATTTTGTCCAGTTATACATTCGTTTAAAATAAATATTTTTTAACAATAAAGAAGTTATTGTAATCCATAAGTATGATGAAAATTAAAGTAAAAATTGTAAATTGAAAAAACCTGTTTTTCGTGAAGATCTGAAGAAATCTCCGATGGTTATTTTTTGACGATTACAATACTTCCTTCATCTTTTAGACGAAGGGAGTAAATGGGCTATGGACTTGCAAGAATCCAGATGGACAACCGAGGAATGAAGTAGATTATATTACATCGAATAACAAAAATATAGTTATAGACACAAGTGTACTTAATACAGCGAATCTAGGTAGCGATCATCGTATGGTACTGGCAAATCTGTATATGAATATATTACAAGTGCAAAGAAAACTACCAACAAGTAATCTCGACAAAATTAACGTAGAATAGCTGAAAATGAAAACTACTGAACTCCAGAAAAAACTTGAATAGTATATGGCATCGGCAAATAAAAAAGACACTCTCTATTATCGCAACAAAATACCACACAATGCAAGAAATAAAAACTAATTTAAAGAAACGTTCTTGTGTTATAGGTGTGAAATAAGGCACCAACCTTATTTTCAAAACGGCGTCAATTAATATTCATCGTGTGTTTATTCTCACCATGCTTCTGTTGGTATTCCTATAGATAAACCAGCTTTGACATCGAACGCAATTCGTCTTCGATCGGCCCTATCGCCACCGCGTGCGTCATAATGCAACGTTAAGCAAATACATTAGGCATCGTTCTTTAGCCGAGCTGGTAAAGCGTCTGACTAGCAATCAGATTGCTCATGTTCATAGCGCAGAGTCAAATCTTACTGACTGCATTTTTTTCTTTGCGAATTAATATAATTCACGTTGCTAAGTGTGTTTTAACGTTTTAGTATTATTAGAAACATTAAGATGTTCTCACCTATTTTGTATTTTTGAACACTTTTCGACCTTCATTCAATCTGACAAAAGTTATTACCTTACTTTCTCTATGATAGACGTTAAAACATTTTCTTCTAAGTATATCGAACTGATCTACTTACAATTCAATTTAAAAATGCAAAAATTATTTTAATTTGAGTAAGGCCATATATGAGGTGGGCTACAAAGCTGATTTCTACGAATTTTTAAGTATACATTTTTTACTTAATTTTCAAAATAAAATTTTCCTTAGAAAAATAATTTTATACAATCATTTACACTATGGCGGCTACATACCATCGTGTGCTGCAACAACACTGATTCTCATTCAGTAGCTTATAATCTACAATCATACCAATTTTTAGCTTTATAATTTCTTTTTTAATCAGGTTAACTGCACTGTACTAAGCATAATTGCAATAAAGCAACAATACATTTATATTTTTAACACGTTAAACATCCTGCAACTTTAGCTTTTGATGCATTTTCGGTTTTTTATAATTTTATATTTACAAAATGTTAATCGAGACGTAATTTCGGATCCATGTTCACACCCACTTTTTTTTCGTATGTATTGAGTACTATCAGGCTTACAATTTTCTATATATTGTATACCAATGCTAAAGCTGCATGAAGAATAGTTTTAGCATTTTATGTGTAATATAATCTTAATGGAAACCATGGTGGGGCTATTTTTAATAGATATAACATAATTTTTCTTTGGACATTTTTACATATTTTCTATGATATCTAGACGTGGCAGACACTTTGAGAATGAGTCTCTCAAATATTAACAAACAATATTTTTCTTCTATTATTACTAATGAAACTACCAGTAATGTTTGTAAATAATTTGTATAATTAATATAAATACACTGTAGTTCGTCCAAGATACGAATAGAGTGTTGGTTAAATGAAAGGAAGCAGTTGGTAGGAACAAAAATATTTTGATGTTATTAGAACACTAGTTAAAAGAAAACTGAAATCTGATTTTATATTTTATTACAGATCTACATGCACTTTAGTATGTAGACGAATTCGAAAGGGGTCTAGGTACTAGGCGCTAACTAGAAATCGCATCTGCTTCATTGTAAAACAATAATCTAGTTTCTTTTCTACGACCCGTTAAGGTTAATAATGGTTTATCACTATTTATACTTCCTCGTCTAAAAGACGAAAAAAGTATAGTAATCGTGTAAAAATCACCTTCCGAGATTTCTTTCAGATCTAAGTAGGTAGAACTTCCTGAAATTTTGTATAGGGCCATAATTTATCATTCTGAACAACTTTTTTTGGTAAAATTTTGCCGTATTATAAACAAAAAGGGTACTTTACCTGAAAAGAAGATACAATTTATTTTGTTTAATCTAAAAATAAGGGTTTAATCTAAGGAGGTAGATCTTCCTGAAATTTTATATAAGGTCATAATTTATCATTATGAACAACTTTTAATAACAAAAATTTGCCGTATCATGACTAAACCGGGTAGTTTACCTGAAAAGAAAATAGTTTTCGCTTCACTGTCAAGGCCGACTTGTTTTTTCAAAAACTGAAAATATCCTTAAAATTTTCTTCAGGCCAAGCAGGACCTATTCCCACAATCTTAAAATAAAATTAAAACATTTTTAGTCCATCTCACCTCTTGTAACATCAATCCTGGGACACACTGTATATAGATCTTATATTTCTAAAAAATATATTGGTGCACAATTTCGATTTAGATCGAACAAAATCACTTTTGATTCTACTTTCAATTTATTAAGTTTCATTAACGATAATTTAAGAAATAAAGACTACAATGTAATGTAAGGATCTTTTGTGTATTATCGAAGACCTTTGATTGCGTTCATCAAGTAACTCTTTTGGTGAAATTAGAACACTACGGTATAAGAGGTTTTGCAAACGATCTATTTAAATCGTACCTAAGGAATAGCATTCAAATGGTGTAAGTACGACGTCAGAGGAAGAACGGCGTAGTTAGTCTTTCGTGTCAGAACGAAACAAAGCTTTGATGGTCGTTCTTCAAGGAAGTATTTTAGACCCAACTTTGTTACTAATCTGCATTAATGATTCCATATACAATGTATCGGGAGGCAGATTTATTCCTTTTAGAGATGATACCAGTATTATTTTTAAGCACACTGGCTTGGATCGGCTTATTGATGTTTCTAAGGCTATTGTTATGGAGATAAAAAATGGGATGGAAAATAATAACTTATATCTAAATCAAGAAAGGACTTCTAATTTACTATTTAGTTCAAACAAATTAACCAGAAAAGACGTGATATTATTTGATTTGATTAGTTGCCACATATAACCTACCCTAGTCAAAAACTTGCGTCTGCTACATTTTTAATTGGGAAAATTAGAATACTTCTAAGTTCACAAATAGCTAAAATAATATATTACGCTTACTTCCAAAGAATACTATCGATTGGTGTACAATGTTGAAGATATAGTAGTAATGCTGCTATATTGTTCACAATACAACAAAGAGCAATCTGACTAGTATTTGGTATTCCGCATTTAAAATCTTGTAGATTTATCTTTAGAAATATATCTCTACAGTCATTGACATTTATATTACTCGTAACAACGATTAACATAACTATACCACTAAACAAAGTGTAAAACTAAGATTGTCAAAGGTACATTTATCTCTTATACAGAAAGGTTCTTTAGACTCCGGTATAAAGCTTTATAATAATTTTCCAGAGCACGTTAAAAAATCTCAATCAATAAAATATTTCAAAAAATTCCTTAAAGAGGGGTTGTCCTCCAACTGTTTCTACTATCTTGCCAAATTTAATTGTGTTTGGATTCTAACACTCGGTCTGTTGATCTGTTGCGCTATAGCGTCTCCCGTATGTCCACTCTGAGCTTTTACTGCATAATTTGTATGTTTGGCCTTCTTTTCTATTTAAAACACTTTATGTATACATTATTTGTAATTATACAGTAGAAAATGATAACTATAGTATCTGTTAGGGCAAGTTCTGGGAATCAAAGCTCATTAATTAATAATTGTTCCTTGTGAAGCAAGGACGCCAATATTAGAACAAAGATGAGACCAAATAGAAAGAGCTCAATCGTGATTGTGAAATAAAGCAGAAGATCAAGTGAACGAGAGAATGCTGGTATAAGCAGCAATGTACAAAGAGAAGCACCTCTACAAGAAGCTAAAAAAGTGCGAAGAGGGAGGAAACCTGGAAAACTTGTCGATCATACGGGGAACTTCATCATCGACTCGAACCTGCAACTGGAAGTGCGGAAGCGATGCATGGAAGCGATCTTCGAAGACGTACGACATTAACTATGTACCGCTCTATTCAAGAAGATATGAGCGGAGTTATGACCACCAAGGAAGAGATGGAGAATGCGATCAAGAAGGCGATAAGCTGGAAGGCAACATGCCTAGACCAAGTCGACACGGAGGTGCTACAGTTGGAGATAAGCGACTGGCGCTGCTCTGCTCTGTTTAACAAGGTGTACAAGAACAGCGACTGGCCGAAATCAACCTTCGTGACCTTTCCGAAAAAATCCTATCATTCACGCTAGGATCTATGGGCAAATCTAAGAAAGCATCAGCGATTCGAAATTCAGTTTTCGCACACGAGCGTCCAGGTCTTGGTGAAACGATGCCGCCATGCTAAATGCAATGTATTTCTCTGCTTAATAGCTTTGGAGACGGTGTTTGGCAAGAATTTCTCTAAGAAGATGATCGAAGGGCTCCAGCTTACAGGAATACACGACAAAAATGTATGCTTCATAGCCAATCTCTACTGACAGCAGAGCGTCAGCTTCAGGTCGGAAGTGTCAGGGCGGAAAAGATCAAAATACGAAGAGGAATAAGAGATGTATGTTATTCCTCTAATTTTCAACTGCAACTATGAGCACATCATCAGGGAAGCTTCCCATGATGCAGAAGACGGTATCAGCATCAATGGAGTACTGGTCGATAACATCCGACATGTAGATGACACTGTTCTGCTCGCCGACAGCGAGGAAGAGATGCAGCGACACTTAGTTCGTGTCCTGATCGCATGTGAGCCAAGTAGGCTAACTGCCAGTCTTATAAAGGCAACAAATCTGACGTTAACTTTAATTCCCTGTTAAAATAAACAAAAGCGCATCCAAACGTAAGTGCTTATGACATTTTATTCATTAGTAAACAAGTTTTGATGCGCTTTTGTTTACTTTAACAGCGAATTAAAGTTAACGTCAAATTAGTGGTCTTTATAAGACTGGCTGTAAGTGTATGATAGTGACTATGGATGACGTAACAGTGGGAACAGAATATCTCCAGAGAGTCGCCAAGATGTCGTACCAGGATCTACGATTGGAGAAGATTGAGACCACTCGCTGGAAATTCGATGTCGGGTCGAGAATGCCAGATCTGCGTTCTTCAAGCTACAGAAGGTCATCAAAATTCGGAGCCACCACCTAGACCTCAGACAGGGCGTTCTTCGCTGTTACGTCTTCTTAGTTCTCCTGTACGGCTCAGAGACATGGATCCTTACGGAAGCCACTCTGAAAAGGATCGAAGATGTGGTGCTACTGCGAATCAGTTGGATAGAGCGTGTATGCAACGATGACGTTATAAGGAGGATAGGGAAAGATAAAGAGACCATCACGACATTTAATATCAAAAAGCTCGAGTACTTCGGGTACCTATGTGATGTATGGTCTCCTGCACTTTATCATGATTTGCGGCCGGAGTAGTTCGGACAGAAGAAGCATTTTTAGGTTAGGTCTGTGGTCTCTCTTCCAGTGCTCTCTTAAGGGCAGTCACATATAATGTGTTGGTGGCCGACATAATAGCTAACGTGCTGTGATAAGAATGCACAGGAAGAAAAGCATTAATAATTGAAAAAGGATTGTGAAACTAAAGTGTATTGACTTTCAATTGATGTAGAAGAAATAAAAAAATCGCAATGAAAAACTCATTTGAAACTACTTAGGTAGCTTTTTCCACTCTTCGTGTAACATTGCGTAATCGTATGAATATGATATATTTCGAAAAAAATAAAATAAGAGAAGAAAAAACAAACATAATTGTTTCTTGGACAGTTGCTATACGTAGCCATCTTGATTGCATTTAAAATATGTTTCACACAAACAAGCCCTTTGTTAGGGGAAATAATTTTAAAATCACAGCCATCACCTTCACCATCATTACAGCCCTGCACTTGACAAAAATGCTGTACTGATAAAATATTTACGTTATTTACTTTTATGCTTAAATGATAGCTGATTATCTGGTAGCTTACACTAAATACATGTATAAATAGCATCTTTTCAAATGACGTTTTTAACAATTGGTAAAATGGGAACAATAAATTTAATTATTGCACAAACAGAACAAGAAAAAATGTTCTTCCATAAATAAGTTTTTTAAAAAACATCACAGTTTTATTAGAAAATTGGGCATTGAAGTGAACACAAGTAAATGAACATAATATAATTTATTGTGGAATAAATTCAGGTAACGAATTTACATCTTCACTGACAAAAAATGTATAATTTTGAATATTGGTAGTAATTCAGCTCACGTATTTACCTCGGATGCCATCCGTCTGTTACACTGATAATGTAAATTGCCCCTCTACACCTCAATCAGCCAGAAATGCATTATTTATTGTATTGGAACAGTAGCAGGCAGGTAGAGAGGATTGGCTGTTAAAAATTTTCGCACTCATTGAGAATATTTTTAAATTCTAAGTGAACAGTCGTATAAAAGCTGTGATTGCAGTTTATTATTTTTCATGACCACAGTTGATGTTGCAATGGACACGTTTTCTGTAATAAATCATACTAAGATAATATTTTGTAACTCGTTTCTTATTATTTTATATATTTTGGAATTCATAGAAATTTATTGTTATTAACCATTGTATAAAAGTTTAACAACAACATATAATCTTTGATATTATCAACACTCCAGTGAGCACAGGGGTAGCCTTCGTAGATTTTTATGTAACGTGTGTCACTATCCAGCACAACATGATACTTCACAATTGTACTAAGTAACAAGACACTACGATTTCACCACTATCATCCAAACCCTCCTTCAGAACCGCAAAGTTTTTGTAGAGCTTCAGGGTAGGAAACACCGCCGGAGAATACAAAAAAATTGGTGTATTATCCTCAGTCCATTTGAATATCTACACCAAGGATCAGTCACAGCCTCCGGCTACTAGAAGTTCTACTTACGCTGACGATTTAGTTGTAGCATTACATGCCAAAGAAAAAAAATCGGGATAGTATAGGAAATGCTAACCACTGCACTGCAAGGCAAATAAAATAAAATCCGTTCAAGACCCAAGTGTGTGCATTTGCTCTTCGAAATAAAGCAAAAACAAAAGCTAAGAATCACATGGGGGTGGGAACAAAATTAAACCTTTTCAGAAATCCAAAATATTTTGGGTTTATATTAGATCGTACTTTCTCCTATAAAAACACTGCATGAATACAAAACATAAAGTCTATGTGGTGCAAATCCCACTGTGGTAAGGACATCAGCACTGGAACTTTGTTATTCCAGTGCGGAATATGCGTTCCCTGTATATTAAAGGTCAGCGCACATGCCAAGCAGGTAGACGTTGCTCTCTGCAAAATCTGCAGAATAATAAAAGGATGCCTTAAAGGGATACCAATCGATATGTTGAATAGTTTACACAGCATAGCCACTCCTAGCCTAAGACGAGAAGTAGCAGCGAGCATAGAAAGATACAAGATAGATCGTAATCAACCCCACCCCTTGTATGAACATAAGCCTCCGAGACAGAGGTTAAAAATCTGTAAAGGGCTTTACTCAAAACTTCCCTCGTCGACATTGTGACACTAGGTAATTTAAAAATCAAATTAATAATAATAGTGGTAGAGGGCTTTGGCCTTTAAATGCCCTTCGTCACTGTGACCCTATCGGTTCTTTTGTAACTTCTCAGCTTTTTCTCTATTTAGAGAAGTTCTAGGCTATTAATAAACCTCAAGATATCTCTTGGTTTTGAGTCCCTTATTTCGTTGGGCGTCATGATTGCCTTTCCGAAGATGTTGTGCCTATGTCGACAGGCAGCATTACATGCACATAGAATATGTTCTGCCGTTTCCGCTGCATCATTAGATAAGCGGCAAGTTTGGTCCTCAGTCTTACCAATCTTGAAAAGATGGTATTTTAATTATGTGTGGCCTGTTAGAAGGCCAGTGATGGTTTTTAATTACACCTTACTGAGAGACAAAGCAATTTTTGCTTTATTTTGCGAAACAGTTATGAACTGCTTTGCCTGGCGTTGTCCTGGTGTGTTCTTCCAGTGCGAAGATTTCATCTGCTCCTCCCATACCCTGATCTCCTGTTTTATGTGGCTTTTCTGTATTCCACAACAGGGTTCAGGTCCGGTGAATGGCGTCATTGCACATCGTCTAGCGAGTTCATCAGCCTTTTCGTTGTCTGGTATACCCTCATGTCCTGGCACCCACCATAACGTGAGGTGGTTTTTGTTTGTCAGTTGCTTGAGATTATCCAAGCACTCCCAGACAAGCTTGGACTCGCACGTGTAGGCTGCTAGGGCCTTTATTGCTGCCTGGCTGTCTGTGAGAATATCAATTGTTACACCATAGTACCCCTTTCGAAGGTTTATTTTGATGCAGAGGTTTATAGCATAAACCTCAGCTTGGAAGATGGTGATTATAACCCCTAGGTGTTCGGAGATGATTCGGCACCCGGGTCCGCAGATACCTGCACCGGTCCCCCCTCCTTCCATCTTTGAACCATCTTTTAAAGGAGGGCCCTCCTGAGGACCATGCTTCCCGTTCTGGGATGATCACTTTAAAAGGTTGGTCGAAGTTGTATTTTATTGACATGAAACCCGAAACGATGTAGGCCGTTCGTTCTACTTGAGAAATAATTTCTAAGTGGTCTGTCAGGTTACCTGACTTAAATTTATTTGTCCTTGCAGGCGTCAGAGCATGGGACATTGCCTCCATTTGTACCTGAAGGTGTAGGGGCATTAGTCCTAACATGTTATACTCAGACAGGCGAGACGTTGTATCTTTTCTAGCTGTAGCCGAGTAGTGATTTGTCTGGTTTAAAAAAAATCAAATTAAATATGTCCGGCGCGCGCCTCTGTTGAACGTCACGGTGTTATGGTTGAAACTCTTTTGTGACGTTATCCTTTATCGGTTGAGTCTTATTTTCGGCAAATGTAATGCCTGACTTATGTGAAAGTTAGTACTTCCTTTTATTTCAAAATTAACACAAAAATAAACAAAATTTTATTTTTTTAAGATGCTCACCCTTTATATATATGTATGAAATTGTACCGGTTTCATGCGAGGTAGATATACGTTATGCATGCAAAATATCGTCTTCCTCCGACAAATAGTTTTTGAGCTATACTGCCAACAGACAGACAGACAGACAGACTGACGGAATTGAAAAAACCTCTTTTTCGTCATCTAGGGACCTTGAAACGTGAAGATCTGAAAACATCTTTCAGACGAGGGAAGTAAAAATGAGAGTTTCACAGGAAGCACAACGGCTTTAGATGTACCACCAAACAAGGCCAGAATACACCATTAGCTACCCAAAATTAGTTGTATTGAACAATAGAAAACCCCCTCGGAAGGTCTATCTCAAGATAGATTTGGAAAATTTTGGAAATCCTGAAACAGAATGAGTCCTGCGTGATGTAGGCAAAACAGAAGATAAGTCACCAGATGGCATTACCTCAAAAAAGCATCTACCTGCAATTTCCAGGAAATTGCTCTTTGAAAAATCTCCTCTTCCTCATTTAATTAATGTTAGACGCTGTATTTACATCCACATTAGATTCATATTTTATATTTCATGGTTTTCCTTAAATTTGCATGTTCTGTTGTATTTTATTATATTTTAATATGTTTGATACTGATCATATTTAGTATGTAATAAAATCTTTAGACACGATCAATAATTCATTTAATCATTGCCTAAGTGAGGAAAAACTGCCAAAAACACAAAGAAAGCAAATATCATCATTATATTTTAAACAGACAAGAGAACGGAGTTGGAAAGCTATATACTAATGGTGTTACTATAGTATATAAGTTGAGTTTCTTCGTAATTACGTTTTGCATTGGAAATAAACTTTAGTGAATAATATTTTGTTATACAGTGAGTCTGCTTAAGCTCGCACCATATGGAAAACTTTTTTATTATTAATTTTAAGAAAAAAAGTTATTCTTTATAAAAAGTACTGCATGGTCCAAAACTTAAAATGCAATCATCAGATATCAATTTTTTAAGCCGTATACGAGGAATGTCAAAAAATATGAATTCTGCTCAAGAGTAAAGTACCTCTTTATTTGTGACAATATCGAAAATTGTTATTAAAAAAAGTTGATTAGAATCTAAAACTACGTTCAAATATCCAATTAAACCCATCTACGATGAAAATCAGGTTTTGTTATTTTTCACATTTTTACTTCCTTTTACAATAAAGGAAGTATTGGATTCACCCCAAAAATTCGAAATTGAGTTTTCAACAGATCTTCACGTTTCAGAGTCCCCTGATACCAAAAAAAACATTTTTTTTTCATTGGTCTGTCTGTGTGTCTGTGTGTCTGTGTGCTGTGTGTCTGCCTGTGAACAGAATATCTCAAAAACGGAAAGAGGTATGGCGTTGAAACTTCATATATAAGTTTTGTGTACTATGTGGATGCGACAGCAAACTTTTGAAGAAAATCGCATAACCGGAAGTAGGTGTCTACTCTTGTGATTTTTCAGTTTTTTTCGATTTTTTCAAAAACGGCTCCAACGATTTTTTTTTAACTTTACATTTTTATTACATTTTTAATGTGTATTGATGTGAGATAGGTGATTTTAGAGTTGAATACTTCTAAAATGGGTTTCTTTTGTTTTTTTTTCTATTTTTTTATTAACTCCTATTTTAAATAGAACACCCGGCATATTATTACATTTTTGAATTCAGCTTAAAATTCTAGAAAAAATGTGTCTCTTCACCTAACGCTCTATTTTGTACTGTTTTTGTAGAATTTGAAATTTTTGAAAATTTTTGACAATTGCTTAAAAATTTAAAATCAAATTTTTGTCCAATTAAAAGATCACCGTAAAAGGAAGTTGTGTGAGTGTATCACACCAGACTTTTTTAAGTTGATTTATATTTTTGACAATATCGGAAACTTTTTTCAGTTATCTCTTTATTCGTTAAAACTTTGATAACCTTTACGTCTCGTAACCTCTATGTTGCATTATTTTGATGATTTTCCATATGAAACAACTTAAAAAAAATGTGAAAAATAACAAAACCTGATTTTCATCGTAGATAGGTGTAATTGGATATTTGAACGTAGTTTTTGATTCTAATCAACTTTTCTTAACAACAATTTTCGATATTGTCACAAATAAAGGTACTTTACTCTTGAGCAGAATTAATAGTTTTTGACATTCCTCGTATATGGCTTAAAAAATTGATATCTGATGATTGCATTTTAAGTTTTGGACCATGTAGAACTTTTTATAAAGAATAACTTTTTTTCGTAAAATTAATAATAAAAAAGTTTTTCATATGGTGCGAACTTAAGCAGACACACTATATTATAAAGTATAGTTACTAATTTCCTATTGATTATCCAGTAACATATTTTCCTTAATTTTAAACAGAATGAGATTTATAAAATGAGTTAAAAATATTTTATTGTTAACAATTACATGTAAACTTTATTTGCGATTAACAGAGTAGCTTAATTAATTTTAATTTTGATATGTCTTCTCTTGAAGCACATGCATATTTTGATATCATTGGATGTATTAGTTTTAGAGAACATTTTTAATGTTGACAAAAGCAGGAGAACTTTCTTATTCAGAATTTATAAATATCGTGGACAAAGCTTTACTCGAAAATTCGAGTTGATATTGATGATAGACAAATCTTTTGAAGTCGTCAAACAAATGTTACAGCATTCATTGGCGCAGATTTCTTGTTATGTTATAAGGTCTTATATCATCAAGTACTAGCGTTATCATATGGTAATACTGACATAGTAACTTTAAAAATGAATTACACACTGCAGATATTGGCAATCCTGGTAGACAGCACTGTTTACTGCCAGGCAGATTGTCATTGCTAGAAACTTTTGGCACAGCGATCGTAAATTATATATAAAAGTTGACGGTTACACAAGCAGCGAGCCTCTACATCAAAAAGAAGAAAGGATTTCGCGTAAAATATACCGGAAATTGCTAGATAGATGGCAACTTACGAAGCCAATATGGATTAAAGCAAAAAGACACCAGGTGAGTTGTTTGAACCTATGGTTGATGATAACATTGTTAGTTGATCAGGATACAATGAATCGCCTGGTGAGGAGAGATGGAGATGGATTTATTACTTTACTGTGTTTTCCTCACTACTGCGATAATAGTAAAATTTATGATCCAGAAAAGATGTAGAAACTAGTGCAAACTACATACTTTACTCAGAACTTCACTGGCAAGTGAAAGTTGTAACACTAAATATTTTGGAAAATCAAATCAAACTAGGTCTAATAATATCTCAACGGGAAAAATTTGGTAATGCGAATTATATTAATTTGCAAATAAAAAAATATTGCAGACAGGATTCGAGCGCAGCGCAATTTCAGCACCTACATTTACCCTATATATGTGGGACTCATTTTTGTCAAGGGTAAAGCCGAACCTATGTGCAAATTATTACTTTTATCTATTCCTCAGTTAAGGCAAACATAGAAAACGTTATATTTTTTAAGATGTTTAACCTGTATATATTTAAAGAAAATTTCGCGGTTTCATGCCAGGTAGACATATAATCCGCATACAAAATATCGTATTTCTCCAACAAATAGTTTTTGAGTTATACCGACAACAGACAGACAGACAGACAGACAGACAGACAGACAGACATACAGACAAACAGGCAGACAGACAGACATACAGACAGACAGATTGGAATTGATAAAACCTGTTTTCGTCATATTGGGACCCTGAAACGTGAAGATCTGAAGAAATCTCTGCATATGATATTTTCGAGAAGGTTGCTACTCAGTTAGCAAAAGCGAGTGCAAGCAATGTGCAGTAGGTTTGTGTCTAGATGATTTTATCATTTTCTATAGACAATAATGTCATGTTTATGAAGAGCTTGTCAAATTGATATAAATAAATTGGTCCGTAGCTACCCATCAGCTATCCAGTTGTACCGTAACCTGTATACTCGGCTAGAATAGACAGTATAGACCATCTTCTACTGCATATCAGCAAAGGAAGATGTTGTTTCTACACAAAAGGCATTAGCAGAATAAAATGTAAAACTTTTCAAGCTGTTTTTAAACTGAATGAACCTTAAAAGGTTAATATGGTTAATGTATGTCTAGACCAGGATGATTAACAATACGTTGCATACAATTCGAAAGCAAAAGTCAGTACCCCCTCTATAAAGTTGTTGGGGATTAAAATATAAAAATAAACATTTTATAAAAGCACTGATCTTTTCGTAATTGTGCCTATAAGTCCGCAGCTGTTTCTTAAAAAAAATAGGCTCATACCAGTGCTCACCGAGCAGCCTGTAGTGGCTTTGTTTAGGGGCTTTTGTGCTCAAGAAGCGATTCGAGCTATTGAAATGCGTGGAAGAACAACGAGGGCAGATTTCATTTTAACACGCTATCGGCTTCATTAGCCAATCGGGATACAAACTTCAAACTGCTCTGTCGGGATAGCGAACGCCGCTTCATGGCTAGATATTATCACCAAGTTACACCCACGGTCGTTATTAGGTAAATCGTTGCATTATTAATTGTTCTTGGGGAAACAAATGTCAACGCTATGATAAGGGTAGAAAAGCCAGTGGATTAGCTTGACAGTTTACATTGACAGCTGGTAGAAAGTTGTGTAAGTTAGAAGAGTTGCTCGTGTCCTCGTTCCTCGGAAACAAATCTCCGCTGTTCTCAATTTGCTCCCAAAGGTATAAACAAAGATTTAAAACTTATGCCCGGTTTATACCGGCTCATTATAAATTATTACGTTAGCAACGGCTCGGAAAAGCCTTCACGGCGCAGCGCAGGCAAGGCTTCATCAGTCAAATTTAGGCGAATTCAATGCAAATAATTGGGAAAAGGGGAATTCTGAGGACGCTAATACGTCGTATGGGTATGGTTTCAATTGGTTCTAATGAATGGCGGGCTTAGAAAAAAGAGTTGTCCTGGTGGATTACGCGCTATAATCTCACGGGCTATTAGCTGCTAATGAAAGTATTAATATTTTTCTTGTAGAGGGAAAAATTACTGAAATTAATTGGAGGAGTAACCCATTGTTTAATTCGAACTAAGCGTTGGGTACCAAGAAAATATTAATATAAACCAAATATGCAACTTATAAAAAATATATATCCCTACTCTACGTTTAGCAATAGAATGTTTTCTCAATTGTTAAGAATTATCCAGAAATATACACAACCTTTTCATTGTGAGTTTCCTAACTAAAAATAAGTAAATGTATTGATAAGTACAATAAAGATAGGAACCTTCTCAGTGGCTCTAATTTTTAAGTTGGTTAATATTAACTACAATGTATCAGTAAGGCTTTGCTTGTGTAGGAAAAGGAGGATCAATAACTTCAACAGATAGTAAAGGGTAGTCTCTAAATGGTTACATATAAGGAGGAGGGACCCCAAGGAAACCCAGGAAAGCTCGGACGGGTGCATATACAGCTAAGTGTTCTCGAGACCGTACTTTTGCCTTCCCGTGGCAGAGCTACCCCAGATCAGAAATAGACGGATCGAGGTGGTAACGTGGGCCTAGCACCCGAGGTGCATGAGATATCAAAGCCGTTGTTCGAGGTGTCGGGCAGGTACCCTGATGCACTAGTGTCTGAGACGAGTCGGTCAGTCGTTTGAGGCGTTGGGCCAGTAGAAATCCTGGAGCTAAAATCCTAGATGCGTCATGCCGTCGTTTAAATTGTCAGCCAGGCTATTGAACAACTATTATCTGAGATGAGCTTTCCGAAACGGACAGTACGGGCATTCACCCAGTAAAACTGCCTGGCGGACTCCCCTGTCCCACACATGCGGGCGTTTGAGTAGGCTGCACAGTGGTAGGTGAGGATGACGGTTGCAACTGCAAACGTGTGGCAGCAAAAATGTGTGGTAGAGAGTTTACTCTCGACTGTTACTCGTTAGCCGCCTACACGAGTACTACGGGAGATCAGCAAGCCCCGGGTACAGCGGTACCTCGGCAATTCGGTACCTGGACACTCCATCGCCCGGCTGGTCATTAAGGATACAAACTCCTAGTGGCACTGATTGGTCAGAGGCTTTTGTTTCGGCGGGTGCTTCGGCAAGCTGCACATTAATCACCTTCGGTGGTGACCTGGAGAGTCACCACAGGCAGAATAGGCGTCAAACCGTACCGAGTCAAAACATATAGGCTTCTGTTTTACGATTGGTGTCGATGTCGCCCACGGAGTCTCAGAGGCCTCGCCTATTGGTGGCCATCGTAGTCAGTCTAAGGTACGTGACGTAAAATAATAATAATAATAATAGTAAAGGGTAGGTAATTGAGGAATAAATTGAAAGTAATAACTTAAATTGGTCTATATTACGTATATGGCTTGAGTAGCTGCACTGCCGCTGCTATTTTCCTCTCCGCCATTTACTTCGGTTGTTAGCTGCTAGCATTGCAATTTCCAATTTCACATCAATGGGTTTGGTAAATAGGTCTGTACATTTAGTTGTCGATCGCCCATGCTCGCGTTTTCCTTCTGGTTTACCTTGGACCAACCAGCCTTTCCGTGATAGTGCTTCTCGTGATGTAACCAAAAATTGTTGAGTAGACCGCATACTAAAGATAACAGTCGCTATTTGGATTGAATTTCATCCAATAGAGCTCTTTTTGCTGTCAAATGCGTTTAAGCAGCGTCTGAATCCGGCATATATAACACACAGATAAAAACAGGAAAAAGTAATGAGTTAATGAGAGTAACTTTGCTATCCTTATATATAAACGTACCCGCGTCTCTGCGTCACGTGTTTATCTGCACCGATCGAACGTGCCGTCACCGATCCCTTTAGACTGCAATGGACAAGTAGGTGAGACGTACTTTATTAGTCGAGCACGTAAATTTTCTGATTAACAATTAAATTACTTATAGGAACGCGGGTTCGAATATTACCGGCTGTATGGTTTTGTCTTTGAAAATTAATGTAATTCGCATTACTAAATGTTTTCTTTTACTGTTTCAGTATTATTAACAATATTAAGATATTTTTAGCTACTTTTACAGAATTTTAAACACTTTTCAACCGTAATGCGATCTATTAAAATATGTTTTATTGCAGTGCTGCTACTTTATTAAACACGTTAAAAAAGATTTTTTGTAACTTTCTTATGTCCAACCAAATTGCATTTACAGTCCGTGCGGGATGCTGCAGCACTTAGTTACATGCATCATAGTGATGCGGTACTCAAGTAGTTATTTAATATGTATTAATTTTTGTAGTAAAATCATTTCCTGCCTTTAACTACATACAACATTATTTGTTATTGTGTTTCACAAAGATAAATTATGTATATTATGATATACATACATTACAATGTAGCTCAGTAATTACTAGGGAAATTAGAAAAAATATTTTGAAAGCTGCAGTAGCGGATGGCCTGCATGGCCGTTTAATGACAAAGTAGGTATTAAATTCCAGAATTTTGCATAAATATTCATAAATTTTAATATTTCCCTTCAGTTGCACACCAAGTGTTGCAATTGCTTTGAGTTTTTCTTTGTTATTTATTTAGAAAATGGTTTTAAATGTTCAAACTCTACCGTTTGTTCCCAGTTTCTTACAATATTTTGAAACTGAAAAAACTTAACTTAGTGCTTTGATATCAATTGATAAAGTACAGCAGGTAATGTAACTTGGAAATTGTTGTAAATTCGAATACTGTGATTGCTAAAACTTTTTGTTTTCTAGTTTTCTGTTTGTTGTATTTTAGAGAATGGCTGGTGCTTTAAAAATCAGCATTAGGTCTGAAGCAACCAAGATAATCTACTATAAAAGTATACAACTTAACATACACATATCCATTTTGTACAATTATATGAAGTGACTTGGTGTAAAATTACAATGATTATGCTTACTTAACTAAACTGAAAGATAGCAGAAGCATTAATTAATAAGTAAAATGATTTTTCTGTAATTTGTTCGTTATATTGTAATTGTACAGGGAAAATCGTTTTAGAACATCAGTGTCTTGCAACAGGTTTTTAGCTTTTTGTATAAGTGTTACATGTTTAGCAAAGCTTCAGATTAAAAGCGCCATCATTTTCCAATCTATTGGAATTTTCCAAAACGTAAGTCGTATAGTTGATTTTAAGTACGTATTCTTTACTAAAAATAGTGTTTGAAGGGACATCATCTTGTGAGTTGAATATAAAGCGAATAGAACCATACGTAGTTGATGTGCCGGTGTAATAGGTGATGGTACCTCCTGCTGTACTTTCAAATTTCTTCTGTTAACTACAGATATACGAGTATCTAAATCGCGATGAAAAACATTTACAATGGTACAAACAGTTAAAATGTGATTTTATACGATTTATAAACCAATGGAGATTGAATAACTGAAGTTGATGTCTCTTGGTGGTTTGTCAGTCGCCTATTCAGATATTTGATGACATTGATTCATGTGCAAGAACACTGTACGACACCCTCATTTCATTCATAAATGTAAATGTAATATGAACTCATTTTTATGTATTTGCGTTAAACCTTCAACCTTTTAGCCACGTTTGAATGCTATTTAGATCAATTTGTAAATGTTAAATAATTCACATACCTTGTCCGATGTAGGTCTTGTGTGCACAAACAATACGATACACGCTCTACAATATTTCCATATGTAATTTCAACTAGTTGTTTGTAATGATATTGTGACATTTTGGTATTTAACGAAGAACTTTCTAGTATAATCACGACAGAACTCGTTTAGCTTTGGAAAACCCTAGATGCCAAATACTGTCAAATTCTTGCCTGTATTCAACTCGTCTCCTACTTTTGATGATACTCTAAGGTATTACTATTGGAATTTGATAGATTTTTACAGAAATTATTCTTCTTTCTTTTCTTTCATTATGTCTTTGATCTGGTCCTGAGATACTGACGTCTAACAATCTCGCCAGAATGTTGGTAGTCTTCTTGGTATATTATTTTTTAGTTGTTATCTTTTGTTAAGTGTTCTCATTTTTTCTTACTCTTGCTATAGAATAAAAGAGCCTGTTATCATCAACGTATGGGTCATCGTTGGCCATAGCCCGTGTAGGTGGCTAGCCTAACCCGTTGAATTTCAAGGAAGATACTCTTCTGCAAGGGTCACGAACGCACCAAAAGTGCCGATTGTACAGGTGCTCTGATTATTAATATCTATTTGATATTTGATTTAAATTTCGAATAGAATATGGACGTTACTATGTTTACGACTTGTTTAATAAAAGTCCACATAAATATTCATTTTAGCGTAGCTCATATGAAAAGTACTGACCATACATAGAAGACAATATATCAGAACTTATTGATAGGTAGTGGAATTACAATAACGTTCACTGTAGCATGATACTTTTACTGAATGTTTTGTTAAACATTTAAAATATAATTACAGAAACAGTTGGAGAACCAAGAAAAATCTAATTTTAAAATGTTAGTTTTGAGTGTCGTGGTTATCGTGTGTTCAGGAATTGAGCTCGGTATGCGTCTTGGTCTTCAGTCGTTTGCATCATTTTGGTTAATGGTAGACTCGTAATATTTTTAAATTGCTGCTGGATAGTGAGCCGTATCTTTTTCTTTTTGTGGAAACTTATTTCCACATATATCATTTTCTTATGCCATCGAGCCTGATACCATCTTACGAAGGAAATTATATGTCTTATAAGTCTGTAATGTATTGTAATAGAAGTTTATTGATCTAAATATTCAGGTTTCGCAAAATTAACGTATTTGCTTTGTATACAACCGATGGAATTTGCAGCATCCGGTTATATCATATCAGTTCCAACAATAATAATAATAATAATAATATCGCTCTCTCATCGCTTATGGTCGGCAATCTGACGTCAGAGCTTTTAGGTTGTACTAACGCCTATGACGTAATCTAACGGCTGTCACCGCAATGTTAGCATGTTCTTCGAGACACGGCTGGCTGCGATCTCAGTACCAATATCGGTCGGACAGCTATCCAACTGCCGAAACCGTTTGATTCGCATCAAAAGAGCGTGCCCATGAAACTAGTTCATCATTTCCAATGTCTCAATTCGTCTACGACACACTGTGTTAACGGTTGCAGTTTCATGCCATCCGTTGGAATAGGAAAAAATGCGTTTCTCGTAATTTCTGTTTAGTCTTTTTGTTGATTTAATTTCTTCAAATGTCTGCAAGATTGCCAGTTCTTCCTTTAACTCCTAAATCACTGACTTCGTTTTTCTTAGCTATATCTGGAATATTTTGTAAACAATGGCGGTGAAACGCGGGCTCTGTCCACTATATTCAAGCAGTATTTTAATCCATTAAGTCATAGACCTGTCTCTGCATGCGCGACAGAAGTTCTATCACCATATCTTGCGTATTTAATATTGTGGTATTGTACGCAGATCTCAGGTTTGATAACCTCCTACTTTCAATCTTGTTTTCTATAGCTTTTCAAGTTAACCGTTTCCTGTAGATATTAAAAGGACAAGACGCATTCTTGTGGAATTTATTTTTCCACACTAAATTTGAGGACGATGCGCTATAAACGAACGATCCCAGCTGGGGCCTCTGTGGGTCAGTGGTTTTTGCTGCTGTTGTCGAGGTCACAGTGAAACACGGGACGTTTGGGTGTGAGTTCGACTCTCGGCCCGGGCGTTCCGGTTTCACTGCTTGCACCCCCTGGTAATGCGGTTCCAGGGGGGCGGGCGGCAAAACTTAGGGGAAAAATTGATTCCAGGTAAAGCTAATGAACGCTTTTGAGTAGTCTAACATTGTATTAATAACAATTTAACATCATTTCTTGGATGTAAATCAAATGATCTTGAGTTGTTTGTCTTGGCAGAAAGCC
This sequence comes from Agriotes lineatus, assembly GCA_940337035.1. NCBI lineage: Eukaryota > Metazoa > Arthropoda > Insecta > Coleoptera > Elateridae > Agriotes > Agriotes lineatus. The sequence goes on from OW679202.1 coordinate 39,193,343, forward strand.
TGATTTCTTTAGAGGATATGTTGTATCTATTATGCTGAGGCATAAAGAAAAAGATAGCAAAAGCTACTGTATTATTGTGACATTGTTATAATTTATGATAAAATATTAGGACTGGCAGTGCAATAATTGAGAGGTTAGGTCGGAATTCCATTCGCGAATGGCCGTGAAATGCATTTGCTAATATGTTTTATAGATTTTCTTTTAAATTATTCAACTATCCATTACATATTTTGTCTGTACATTCATGACGATTTAAAAAAAATACTTAGAGGTTCTTGTAATGAAATACAATTAAATGAAGGTAAATCGTACCGTTATATAAATGTAAGCGATAGCTTCTGTGATATAATAAACAGAACAATTTGGATTTAAAAACCTTCTTTGTGCACCTCTGAATTTCATTGATAACTACTGTAATATATTCTGTCATTTTTCGTTCAGTAGCACCTCGTTTCAGTAGCCTACAGTTTTACTTTCTGAAATGTATGTATATGCACGTAAACAAACAATAAAGTTTCATTCAGAGTAAGTTATGTTGGTTAGTTTTGTTTAGACAGATACTGCGATCCTCAACCCAAGAACTACGTACCACATTACTATAACTGAAAATGTCACCAGACAGTGATGTAGCGTGTACTTAAGAATAAATTGCACTTTATGCAATAATTCTTCTTTGTTGGAGCCAGCAATGAGACTGCAACTTTTACAACAAAGAAGTAAAAACATAACTGCTCGTTTTTAAGTCACTACAGCAGTGCTGATTCTGTTTCATATAGCTCTGCTTTGCAAATTAATAATCACTGGAAATATGGCCAATAATTGTTTACTACTTTCGGGAACTCCAGGGAAACCATAAACGCAATACAATGTGAATGCCTCGGCATCGTTACGCTGGTTCCGCTTACGCTCTCATGGCGCATTTACCATTACTGCATATTATGTAGGTAATTTTGTTCACAATAGAGGCCACATCCTGTACATACTAATGCCCATTCCGAAAGTTTCGCAAAAAGCAATTGCCTGTGAAACGACCGTACTTATATAGTCATGTTCCAATCCAACTGTTTGTTACTATATAAGATTTTTAAAACTTTTAAGGAAATCTTGAAATGCATATAATTAAACATTCTTAAATCAAATTTAGTTTGCTACCGACTTTTTCAATCAGCAAAAGTTATGTTATCGCAGGTCAGGCAAAAGTTGCAGGCCTATAAGCGTCTGCTTTCTCATACAAGCGAATTAAAAGTTAAAGTTAGTTACAAATACTTACTAGTGGCAAACTGATTACTAAACGAATATATTCAAAAGTTCTACTAAATTTCAAAGACTATACAGATTAATTCTTTTTAATATTCTGAAATATAAAACTGCAAAATTCTTAGAGATGAAGTTCTTACAATTTTTAACTAAGGCTTTAGAAAAAAAGTCGATAACCCCAACGCTGCTTTAAAATAATTTGTATTTGTAACGAGAACTTGACCTGGCTCGGTTAAATGTATTTAAGGCAGTATTTTGAGGTAACCGAGTTGTAACTGTATGTTAGTTATTGTAGTTAGTTTTAATAAACTAAGTCAAAGTTTAAGCGCTTACATATACCGTGCTAATGTGTGTGCGCATACCGTGCTGATGTGCTTGTACAAAGTGAGTGTGCTTCGGGCATGGGCAAAAGTGCACGACGGGCCAGTTTAGTTTTAAAGTGTTTTCCCAGCACCAGCTAAGAGCGAGCGTTTCTGCATATACTGAGGAGTTGAGGAGTTTTTAGAGCAGAGAAGCGTTACAATAGCAGCCTGTTAATTATGCGAAGAGCTACGACGTCCCTTCGACGTTGCTATTTGTCGATTCAAAACTTGAATCAGCTCACAAATGAAGCGTCCGCGTCATCGAGGGACGCGATTGTAAAAGCATAGCCGGATAGGCGTTCGAGGAAGAGATTCAAGTTATTACGCAACTGTAAATCGACAACCATTACTTAAGGTGGGTTATTTATGCCGTATTTTAGTTACCCACGAGCAGCCTTTGGAGCCGGAGCTGCAGATAAGTGATTTCCCAGTGGCTAGCAAGCCTGTCTAACTTTATACTGTTCGGTGGAGCGGTGCCGGTTCAACCGAAATTGGGCAGTAGTATAAATGAGTAGTAGAAACAGATGTCTGTATATTATTGAACAGTAGTGCCAGCGTAAATAGGTATTTTTGCGTGTATTTTGATATTATTCTTAGCATGAAGGCGCTGTGGACACAACTATAGGCTTTGCTGTTTTAATAAAATTCAATAAAAGTTCGTACTTTAGGCAAACAAAGAATACTTAGTGCGCCTTTCATATAATAAAATGTAGTCTGAATACATTGTTTAATATTTTATTGTTATATAATAGAAACTCATAAAACAGTTGCTGCCAACAGAGATTTTCTTACTGCTAGAATTAGCTTGCATTAGGCATGCTGAATACGGCCTTTCAAAGCAAGAGGCTTATCAAATTTAGTAATATTTACATTACTGGAATAGTAGTTCCATCGAAAAACAGTTTAAAAAATATATAATGCTGCGGCATATACAAATGGAAAAGTCATGTTTGGCGTTATCGAAAACTTTTTTCTTTATTTTGCCCCCAGTCTGTATATGTTTCCGCACATGAAATAAGTAAAGTGTCCCCGTGGTATCACCTCCCCGAAACGTATAATCTCGTTGCGTATAAGAGATTTTTAGGATTAATTTGACGTGAAGCGATTAAATTTAAATTATAAGTTATTCGAACGAAAACTTCGAGCACGAGCAAGTCCAACAAAGTTTTCGACTATAAAGCCGAATTTCTTTCATTTTCTAAAGAGCTGTTGCCCGCCGCGCTGGCGACGTCGAAGACGCTGAAAGACCGTTCTGCTCATATCGAATGAATTATAATTTAATGAACGGCATCGTTTATTAATAAATGCAAGGTATAAAATTAGGTATTAAGTAAATTTATTGGATACCAGCCTTGAAGTGCTTTGGAAACGAATTTGATCCAGTTTTCTGTTTTTGTTTCAAAATAACAGTTTGCCGAAATTAAATTAAAGTTCAAACCCTTTTCCCGCAAACTAGCCACGACTGAACTTGCATTCTGGATTCTGTATAGCAGGGGTGGCGAACCAATGGCACGCGGAAAAATAATTTGGGCACGGCCTTAATAAGGAATTTAGGTACCTCATCGAAACAATTTATTTTTTCGTCTACATTTGAGGTCATAGTAACAAAGTTCATTGTGAACAAGGCTACCGGTGCCGGAACGGCAACAAACTGCGCGACAGAGATAGGTAGATTTTGAGAAAAATTCTTACCGAACGGATGGGAGTGAGCTAGCGCGGGTGACGCGTGCAGTATTTGAAATAACTAGTTGGATTTTACTTTAAGCATTTATTTTGTAAGTTCTCCCCTGGATCGTTAGGCAGCCCTATTCACATTTATTTTTAAATATTGAATAATTTTTTCCCTGCGTAGCTAGGCAACCCTTGATAACATTTTTCAGCAAATTACAGCTATGTTGCTATCAATTTAGACCACTCTGCATTCCAATAGTTTTTCTTTTGGTCCTTTTCCAATTTTTGGGAGATTTTGATAACCTGAATTGAATTGCTTGTGGTAGTATTTCTCGACCTTTTCCATTCCAGCCTTCGCTTGAATAAGTTGGTTGCCCCTCGGCTTCGTGCTTCACCAGCTTAATTATAACTTGGTTCATTTGTGACGGCGAATTTGGAAGCAACGAAGGCCCACTGAACGTTAGGATAATTGTTTATGGTTGCAATCCTTACGTTCACTACGCTCTTGCGAAATTTTGGGGCCCACTTTCGTTGTTTGCACCTGCTGTCCGCCCCCCGCTTTTTAGCTTGTTATGTACCTAGGAATATGTATTTTTAGCCTATTTCTACCTGGCATTATTTGATGACACGTCATGGCCTCATTAACCATTTCTTTAGAAGAAATGGCACGTAGATCAAGAAAGGTTCGCCACCCCTGCTGTATAGGGTTCTTCATTTTATTTATTTATGGCTTGGTAATCCTGTGTTGTCTGCAGGTAGTAAAAAAAAATGTAAACGTTGAAACACCAAGCAGGACTAGAGTGAATGGGAAAGCTGTCTATAAAATTAATTAAACACAGAATGTTTTATAGAAACATTTCCTTTCCTATCAGGAGTAAACAAATAGGTGAAATACAAAACTTAACTTATAAAAATGAATATAAACGCCAAGATGCCGTTAATAAACACGTGCGTTAATCATTGGCTTAAGTTTTTGGGAAATAATTTAGGAATGATCTCAACAAAATTTCTGTAAAGAAAAGTAATATACAGTGTGTCCCCGGATAGGTGAAACGACTCTTGTAAAATGTAAAAAATTCTCGATTAAAATTTTCATTTTTTGGGGTTCAGTCCTGTTTGGTAAAAGGCGAATTTCTGACATAATTTCAGTTATGAAAATTCGAGTATGCCTTGGAAATTTTCAAAAAACATATTTTTCTGTAGAGTAGCGTGACTTTTATGTAGCAAATACGACAAAAAGTTATTAAGAAAAGTTGTTTAGAATCAACATCTAGGCTCCTATACCAAATTTAAAAATCCTCGGCCAACTTTGATCTATCACATTTTCTTTTATGTTGAAGTCCCAAATCAAAGAATTTTACTTTTAACAAAGTTTCTTATTGGAAAAACAACTACTTTTAACACGGTTTTTTATTTCATAATAAAAAAAACTTTGTTAAACTTAAAATTCTTTGATTTGAGACCTAAACATAAAAGAAAGTTGGCCGAGGATTTTTAAATTTGATATAGGGGCCTAGATGTTGATTCTAAATAACTTTTCTTAATAACTTTTTGTCGTATTTGTCACATAAAAGGCACTTTACTCTACAGAAAAATAGGTTTTTTGAAAATTTCCAGGGCATACTTGATTTTTCTAAACTGAAATAATGTTAAAAATTCGCCTTTAACCAAGCAGGGCTAAACCCCAAAAAATTAAAATTGAAATCAAAATTTGTTTACCTTTTACAAGAGTCGTTTCACCTATCCGGGGACACACTGTATAATATATTCAACATTATTACCTACCTCCTAAGATCGCACACATAGGTTTACACATTTAGGATATGATATTAATAATGTTCTTTAAAATATATTATTACATTTAGCTTTAAGACAAAAACTAAACAGTAAACTCTCGTATTCATATATTAGCATGAAAGAATTACAACCCACGACCAACTCAGTTTGCATAATTAAAATTATGCAGGTGAAACGGTTACATAAGATAAAATCATTATTATAGGTACTTTTTACATAGCAAATGTTTTAACTTTGATAAAGACGTTATTTAGGTGGAACTAAATTTGTCCATACTGTAACAATTATCAAAATTTGTTAACTATTTGCTATTATTGAAGCAAACTGTCGCAAGTGATATTTGCTGCGTACAAACTCAAAACTAGGAACCAAACGTTTCAGCGTGCCGGCGATAACAGCACTAGTTAATTTTTCTATTCGGTTAATGGTATATTATACATGTGGTGCGTACTCCTGTGGACACACCAGTGGTGTAACTTGGTACCCGCAGACCCCGCGGGGGGCCCTCAGCATTAGGGGGCCCAAAGAGCACTCCAATTTTCTTTTTCTTTCATTCAATAAACGCACGCCGGAAAAAAATTTCTGCAATTAAATTACTGCTGCACTTAACAAAATAATATTAACATAAAAAAGGGAGAATTCAATCCTAACCAGCGTCGATAATTTTGAATTTGTGATTCTTTGTGTTTTTGTGAATAAAAATTTTAGGGGAAATTGATATCACTTCAAAAATGCTACAGGGTCCAGATATGGATTTAATGAAAACTACAACCTGTATTAGAAAACCCCTAGAATATTTGAAAAAATATCGAACTGAGTATCTTAGTGTTGAATTAGAAGCAACCAATTTAGCCAACCACTGGAACATAGATTCTACATTTAAAAATAAATGCAGACCGAAAGTTAAAAGACATTTTGGAAGATCAGAGATTTCCTATTCCTATAGACATTTGCATTTGCAAAAATATCTTATAAGCTAGATAAACCAAAAGGGTTTAAAAGCGTGAAACAATTTGATAACTTTTTCCTGAAATTTTGACAGCACTGTTACTATTTTTAACATTACCGGTTTCGGTCACTTCAGCTGAAAGAAGCTTCTATAAATTAAAAATTATGTCAGAAGCAGTATGTCCCAGCAAATAGTGGAAAACCTTTCTTTACTGTCCACTGAATCGGAGATAGCTAATTAAATGGAATTGCAAGAGACAGATTTTGCAAACATTAAGGCCGGTCAGGCGTAAGCAAATTGCTTAAAATCCTGTTTTTATTTTTTTAACCATCTTAGTTAAAACATTGTTTTGGAATGCCTAATCTTATTATTATTATTATTATTATTATTATTATTATTATTATTATTATTATTACTAATGTTTTGCCACTTTACTTTATTAGGGATCTATAACGGGCCGGCAGCAAATTTTCGCGGAGGGGGCCCGAAATCTGAAGTTACGCCACTGGGACACACGGTCTAATTCTGAGAAGACAATAGGGATTTGGGCTATAAGTTGCTAAAACACGATAGTGTTAATATCTTTCCCACGGATAAATATTGCAATAGCTCACCAGGTAAACTATGCCTTAATTCATATAATGTCTTAAGTATCAAATGATAACTGCTTTTAAATCGAGAGCTCTTATTTTCAGGGTGGGTTCACCAAAATATAGTTTGCTATCAATGATACTTAACGTCAAACTTGACTTTCAAAATTAATCAAACCAGGTAAACTGACAACTGTATTTCATATTGACATTTACTACTATTCAAATCACCTATGTAATTACTAACTAAACTTTATGTTATCACTTTCAAAATTGACAGTTATTCAAAATGCTTTTTCAACTTATCTTAACAAACCTTAATAGCTGCTCATGCTTTCACTGCAAACACTAATCACTACTGGATCCTGTCATCGATAGACTGCAGCACACAATGTCCAATTCACAAACAGCAACCCCTTTGATGGTCCGTGACTCCTTTCAACTACTCTTGACCTGTCAAACTAACTGCTCAGATTCCTAATTCCAGTCCTAGCTTCTCCTGGATGTCACCGTCACACGATCTACCTCCTGGTAACCTCCTTCTGGTTCCGTCCGGTCAAATCAACTCCCTTGGTTCCAAAATCCTGTCCTGGTTACTCCTGGATGTCACTGTTCCTGCCGGATGCCACGGCTCCTGGATGTCACCGTCACACGATCCTAGTCCTGGTAAGTTTCTATCATTTTATAAATTCCAATTGTAACTTTGTTCCATTTTTGCAGATAAACTGATGTCTCAAGCAACGTCCACAGAATATTCAAATCAAATAAGAAATTGTAAAATACCTCGTCTAATATCTTGTACGTATGAATAAATCCAAATCCCCTCAACTAGTATAATGTCCTGTATTCTATATCCAATTAACTGTATCTGCAGCTTCTCCTCTAACACTTGATGTTACAATATCTTTTCCATTTTAAATATTTCACTTTATTTTACCTCGTAGATTTGTTTTCAGCCTTTATTTAATTTGTTATCACCAAAATTAGACAAATTAAGGCAGAGATTCTATTTTTTATTATACCAAAATTATTATAGCCAAATTACATACATGCTTTCTTGAGTTGTTTTATGTAACTGTTTTTAAACAAACTTTTTATATCTATTAGAGACAATTCTTAATGCACACTTCCTATTTTTTTCTAAATAATGCTATACACAGAATTTTCTTAACAAATACATATTAAATACAACCATTAAGTTTAATCCATTCCAATAAATATAACAATATTAAATGATTCACAATGAAAAGAACCCTTGTATCTTTTACTTTCATTATTTATGTTCAAAACTTTATACCCATCAAGATTCAATTATTGTAACTGTCCAACTTTATCAGTTCATTTTAAATATTTCTTTCATATGCTTTAATTTCCTGCAACATGTATCATAACAATATACACTACAATTATAGATAGTACTTCAACTTCCAACGATTTATTGGTCAGGTCCTGAAGGTACATCCTTACAGTATTCAGAACAAAAATCAATTGACTTATCAAACTTAATTAGGCACTACGACTTTATTAAATTTTTGTTGTCTCTGCTGTTTACACTATATAAACAAATCGACAAAAAATGGTTTCACTGATGGTAATAAAATGTCCAGACGCCAAGGAGCTTATAATTTAGTAACTTGATGTTTTGACTAGACACAAACAACTTTTATGAGTGTGGGGTCAACAGAAAGTCCTCAAAATAACATCAATCGATAACTCTGTTTGCAAATGTCATTCTAGAACTATTCTTGAGCATAGCAATGGCATTACTGCTACCGTAAAAAGTGTCGTTAACAAATTTAATGCCAATAAAAGTGGAGCGAATTTAGAATTAATGTATATTAGATAATTGTAACCCTTCCTAACTGCTTGTGAAATAAGGCCGAGTGCCGCGTCATGTTGCTTTAAATCATTTTAATAAAATCTATAGTTATCGGTTACCACAAACATAAAAATGGAAATATCTTCTGCTACGATGAATATAAGTCGTATATAAATAGGCGCTTAAAAGCAGCTTAAATTGTAGGGCCTTCAGAAATGTTGCTTTTAAAATCACCATCTCAAAGATATCGCCTGTTAAAATGTCTTATTTAACTATGTTTACCGGTTAGAAAGTTGTACAACAAAGTTTATCGTTCAGTAAGTAATGTCTAGGGATCGACCTATTGAATTGCGTTCTTACTTAGATTGGTAGCACTACTAATTTGCTATTTTGCTATTGCGTTTCTGAAACAGACTTAAATTAAGTGATTATGTTTGCTGACATTTTACTCGTAGCAGCCTTTGTAACTTGCGATCTGATTTTATTTATTCCAAATTGTATCTGTGATTTCAAAGTTATTTGATTTTAAGATGGTTTAGTAATGAGTGGTTTAAAGTAATTATTCGTGTTACAATAGATTTCCCTAATTATTTGGAAGTGTTCTTACATATGGCTGTACTTAATAGTAGTAAATGACAGCTTGACTATGTACATCTTCCCACAGGCTTTGTAATGAAACATGATGACATTCCATCTTAATTACACTTTTTGAAACAACAACACAGTCAAGGACTAGGTATGGTTTTTAGTATACACAAAGACTGGTTTGGTTGCAGAAGAGCTGAACCAAGTAAGATGTTTTGCAGATGTGCAAATTATATACCACAGAGTAGAGATCAAAGCGATCAAAACTGATTGCGATCGTCAGTAGTATCTCAGAAAACTAAAGTAAGACTCTATCGATCGGTGATTTGGCCAATTGTTATATATGTAGCAGAAAATTGGGTACTGATAGCTGCTGATAAAAACATACTCGACATATGGGGAAGTAAATTCATTAGAAAGATGTACAGCCAATACAGGAAGCAGGAAAAAGACGAGTCAGAAATAATCAAGAACTTTGTGACAAATATCAACGGCCAGATCTGGTTACCGAAATAAAGAAATCTAGACTAAAATCGCTAGGACATGTAGCAATATGTCTGACACATGTAGCATCAAGTTAGAGGTAAACTAGAAGGAAGGAGGGGAGTCGGCAGACCCAGAAAGAGATGAATTGATAATGTGGAGGATGATATCAGGAAATTAAGAACAAGAAGATGGAGGAAAAAACCACCTATAGAGTGGAATGGCGGACTCTCGTTAAGCAGGCCAAGGCTCTGCACGAGTTGTAGCGCAACGGGGTAAGGTAAGGTAAGGTAAGAGAGAGCCTTCGGGAATCAACGTTTATGAGCGTTGACGCTGTTATAGCAACATTTCAGATTTTCTTTTCAAGAACGACACTACTATGCTCAAACTTTAGTGAAATAATTGTCTCGATGTTCAAGGAACTTACGTTGAAAAATAGTTTGATGTTCTATACTAGGGACCATAAGTACTGTACATCCATTGTATCTTAAGCAGAAATATGTCAAATGTCGCATATAGTGTTACACCAGACACTCCCATCGATATAGTCGAGAATATGTGGAAACAGAATATTATAAAATACAGACCGGTTTAGTTGCAGAAAAGCTTAAGCAAATAAGATGTTTGCGGTTGTGCAAGTTATATACGGTAAGTATAGACTACCACCGATTTGCATTATCACCGATATGGATTTACATTCGAATTGAATTGCTACATGGCACATATATGAAAAGCCACTGAACTGAAATACTGCCACATTGATTTAAATCCGACGTAAACTACCACCCACGTAAATTAACAGCGCCTGCGTTTTCCTTCGACCGATTCCAATAGCAGTTACTACAATAACCCCGAACTTGAATGTCTTTGGAAATTTGGCAGCAACTAAAGTATCTTTCTGAAGTAATTCATGTTACTAGGGTCTGGAAACCTTCATACTTCACAAAAAAATACAGAAGCCTGATATAACAGTCCAATTCGTCTATGTTGTTGAATTACTACTGTGTCAATCCTCCAAGAAAAATACTAAGCAAAATCGGTTCAACAGTTCGTAGCTTATGAGCAAGCCTAACGTTTAGGCGATGATATTTCCGTTCGGTGGTATTTAAGCTCAATGATAAATTCTACAAATTCGCTTCCAGTTGGTGGTAAATCCATATAGCGGCGATTCGAATCAGTAGTTTTTTGTTTGTATTTAAAACAGTTGTCAGTAAATTGGGGAAAGACGTACCCCATAGATTGATATTAGCTCACAATGATTGCAATAGAAACTGGAATGTGATTAGGTAAAGGTATTTCCATATAGGAAGTACCTCTTCGTTTACATAGTATGCAAGATGGGATAAGGTAAGAATAAAAAAATCAACAGCATTGAAAGTTAAGCGTTACTAAAGAGGTATAGGATTTGTATAATCCTGGATAAAACCGAGCTAGACTAGTAAACTACTAGACTAGTAGTTACCACGTCTGCTTTGCATTCGGGAGGTCGCAGGTTCGATTCCCGTTGCCGTCTGCACTGATTCAGGTTTTCAGGTGGTTTTCCTAAGTCAACAGAATACCTTCTCTGAGGCGAATTCCGGGGCAGTACTTCTTCACATTTCCTGACCTTTCTTCCATTCTCCACCCCTCCTTTTTCTCGCCCATTCTATAATTCCCGTTCTTGTATGAAGAGGGACGCAAGGTCCCTATAGCAGCCCGCCCCTAGTTAGGGGAATTGAAATGACCCTGGACCTTTTTTTTACTTTTACCTGGATAAAAAATGATGTTATGACCTGTGTATGACAAGAACGCAAAAGCAAAGGAATTGAAAAGAAGTGATCTAATTGAAAATCGAGGAGAAATGCAGAATAGGAACGACTATATAAAGAACAACAATGCAAAAGAAACGCATTAAGTTAGTGATTATATCTTATGGAAGTACCTATAAACTAACAACTGGGTTGATTCATAATCCACACGTGGCGAAAAAGACGATGAAATTGTAAAGCATTATCTCACACAAAATTTGAAAATCAGCGTAAGACGATACTCGATCAACAAAGGTCAGAAAATTGAACCCATACAGCATTCTGATATTGTTTATATTACTATAGAGAGTCAAATACGGAAAATGGTAATATTATAGAAACTTTTATGGTCTTGGTTATAGGAAAGACACATTTAATTATATACGGACTCACTTTTAGAACATTTCTAAATTCAAATCTTTACTATGGTTAAAGAAATTCCTTGAAATAATATATGTTAGAGGCACATTTCAGTTTCCACATATGTAAAACTGAGATAAGATACATTTTCTTCGAAAAATTACAGTACATTTTTTGAAATCGAATAAAAAACGATACAAAGTTGAAAACTGAAAGCAATCCTTAATCTAAATGTATTAGAGACAAGGAAAGCTTTATTGACTAAACAAAACATTCAGCCTATAAAATGATGATACTCTAAATTGGGCCAGTCTGCCTAGAAACTCGGCTTCTAATTTAATGCACATCGTAATATTTTAAAATTAGCCGAATTTATCTCCCTAATTTGCAGGTTTGTCTTCCGCGTAAAACCGCATTCCGCAGTAAAGATTCAAAGAACGGAACTCCTAAAGTAGCTGCTCCCAAATATACCGATAAATTCTGTAACTGCCCGACAGTTTTCTTTCATAAAATCGCATTGAAGGTAAACCATAAATATTCAGAAATTAAATAAAGGATAGCGGATAGACGATCGTTCTACTTTCAGCGCCGCCTTGAAGCTGAGAAAATTATCTTAACTTACCGTAAGGACATAAGCACTGGAAAGTTGATCCTTCATGTCCCTGAGATATATCCACGCAGATCCCATTATTCTTACAAGGACTTGGATAACAAGCATCCTGTTCCTCACAGTGCGGTCCCACGAAACCAGGACAGCATTGGCACTCGTATCCTTCCTGAAAGTAACATCCGTTTTTACTATTGCTGGTGCATTATTGGATTTGACAACAATTCTTACTTAACTGCAAGATTTCATGCTTTCATGTATGACTATTTAAAAATAGTATTAAAATCATTATTGATAAATTGCAGAATATGAGAAAAATGTCCTGTAATGTTCCATAACCTTTCTGATAAGACAGAAATACTAATTATAGTAACCATGTGAGTTGGAAATGTTCTCATTAAGGGCATTTCTAGATTTTAGATTTCTAAGTCGTTGAATTTAGATTTCTAATTTGTGTTCTTGAGCTTTTCGGTTAATCAGTAATCGTAATAAGTACATATTTTTGAGAAAATATCATCAACTTAATGAGCTTTAGAATTATCTTCTAAATATCCTATACTTTGTGCTAACGGATAATAAACTGAATTGCTCATACTCGCGTATAGAATGTCGTTTCAAATTTTACGAAATCATACCTGAGACAGAGTATTTAATCCTGTTTTTCACAGCTTAATAGGTAATATATTAAAAAATAAACGGAAAACTATTACGCTCATAGCTTTCTCCATTTTAAATATTTTCTTGTCACTAGTGCTACTCGATCCAGATGCCGACCCTCAACCCCTTTCTTACTAAGACGGTAATGCATGGTGAAGAGACACATTTTATTTGAAGTTACCCTGTTATTGCAGAACGCTCCGGATCTAGACGTGAATCTCTAAACAAATTATTGATTGAGACCAGCAGCTCAGCCGGTATTGACTTGGGGCTGAATGTGAATGACATCAGCAAGGTCTAAGTTGAGTGACTTCTGAACAGACTTGTAACAAGAGAAAGACCAGTAGACTACGATGCAGAAGACAAGAAGTGAAATTAATCGGAAAATATGCAGTTTGCTTTTATCAGCTGCATCCTTTATTCGAACAGAGTCATTATAATCAAACTCAAAGTCCCCTCATTATTAACAAAAATGGCGCTAATATAGAAGAGTTCTGCGGCTAAATCCAGGCAGTGCTGAAGAACTCCAAGCGAGAAAAGGACAATAATGTGGGATTTCAATGCCAAGATTGGACTGCTAAAAGAACATTACATCGTGGGACCCTTTGAACTAGGCCAACGAAATTAGAGAGTGGAGAGTCTGATTCAGTTTTGCACGGAGTAGCAACTCACTGTGACTAACACCTTCTTTAAACTGCTCCCAGACACCATTACACCTGGAATTTGTTGGAAACCAAATGGACCAACCAACCTAGAGAACTGACACCCACGTGGAGGACTTGTGGAATACATTCAAAGAAGCACTGAGCCAGAGCACAGATAACAACGGAAACAAGATTGGATAACAGAATATTAAACACATGATGGAGAAAAGAAGAAACATGAAATTCACTGCGGCCGATTCATACTAGATCATCCATTGAGCACATAATGAAGAAATAAAAAACAAAATTTACTGCCACCGATTCATACTGAACCATCCATTGAGCCATTCGAAGGAAGAACTTGAAAGTCAAAAAAGTTTGGATGAGCACAAAATGTCGAAATATCCAGCAAAGTATGACATTTGCAGCGACCACAAAAAGATCAAGGAGGCCACGGGTGTAACCCGTCAACGTAAATATGCCACTATCACGGATAAATACTGTAATATTGATGTCAAGGAGAAGCTCAAGGAGTGGCAGTGGTATATCCAGGGTCTCTTCAGACGCGATCAGCACCACTGCAAGTCACAAATCAACGCTCCTGAAGAACAGAACATAATTGTGTCTATGGTTAAATACGCCACCAATCTTACTAAAAACGGCAAGCCACCAGCAGCTGGTGAAGTAAATGTAGAAATATTAAGGATCATGGTAGAGGCTTACTTCGAAAATCTTGCAGCACTATATAACAAAGCTTATGGTACAGTAATTATTCCAGCAAACCTTTGTCACTATCCCGATAAAGCCACTGCCAGGGAGTGTGACGACTTTACAGCGTGTTTAGAATCTTTGTGAAGGGTTACCTGTAGCTGAAATGCGAAGAGGACATCGAGGAAACCCAATTCGGTTTCCACAGTAGTTTTGGTACCCGAGATGATTTATTAGTAACGCTCATTCAACGATGTACGAATGGAAATTGCAATGTATGCGTATATTAATAGATGCCAGCACAAGAAGAAACTGGCATTGATGGAAAAAATGTCTGTGTACTGACAAATATTTGTTGGGAGTAGAAGACGACAATTCGAGTGAACGACCAGCTTCCTGAACCTGTCGAGATTAGGAGGGGAGTGAGGCAAGGGTGAGTGTTCTCTTCGCTTCTTTTAGAAAACGTTGGGCACCGCATTATAGTAAACGACGAAGTGATAAACAGTATTCGATTGGCCGACGACACGTTACTTCTGGCAGACCTCCTACCAAAGTTAATTAATAAGGTATTCGATGAGAGTGAGAGGCATGGTCTGAAGCTGAACGTCAACAAGACTAAATATAGGATCATTAGTAAAATGTTAGTTAAACAGGGAATGTTCTTGAATAAGGACCACTTCATAGAAACAATGAACAAGTTCGTCTACCTCGGCTGTACTATTAGTGAAAACTGGGACGACTTGAAGGAGATTAAATGCGAAATAAAAAGAGCCAGAGCGAGATTTGTTAAATTTAAAGATGCTATGCTGCCGATACTTCAATCTTGAACTGGAGAAACTCATTGTAAAGTGCTCTCCACTTTACTGTACGGTGTTGAAGCGCGGGCCGTGTCAGAATACATCGAGAAAAAAGTGTAGGCATATTAAGTCAGGATATACCGCCGAATCCTTAAAATTTCGTGGTCGATTACATCTCCAACGAGGAGGTGCTCCACAGAATGAACTATTGTCCAGAACTCATAAAAGTCGTTAAATCATGGAAGATGGAATACCTTGGCGACACAATGACGAACGGGCAGAAGTATCGCTTATTACAATTACTTATTCAGGGGATGTGGAAGTACGACGAGGCATCGACCGAAGAACAATCTTCTGGTTGGCCAATCTGTGAAAATTGTATGCTATCGCAGTCGATAGGGTCCGCATCAGTATGATAATAGCCAACATTCGGATCGGATAAGCATAAGAAGAAAAAGGAGGGATAACATATATTGCATACCCTTACCTTAAATACAAGGGGTAACAACTATACTATTAGCAATTTTCTGGTATAATACTATCACAATTAGTATCAATTTTTCAAAGAAATGTCCTTCATATAGTGTTTCTTCTAAACAATATAAATGTCTGTGTAGGTGACGCTTCACATGGGCACGTACCTTCTTTTTGGGAGTTATGGAGCTTTTAAAATTTACAATATTATCATATTATCAAAGACTACTTTGCATGTATTTTACTAGGAATTCACTATAAATTTGAATAGTTTCCAAGGTATATGCATATGCGGAGTGCATTTCCAGTAATACGTATTTATTAATTTTCAAATAGTTCAAGGATATTAAGTGTGATTGATTGTTTGAGTTTATTGTTCATCATCTCGTAGAATTTTCAAATTAATGAGATTAGTTACACAGATTCGGAGTAATATACAAAATTATCATTTCCTAATCACAATAACACTTCCCTTATAATAGGAAATTAAGCCTTTAGATAGCGATATCGACAAGATCTAAATAGCAGTGAACTATTTCACAGGAGATACTACTAACTGATAATCCTTTGACTGAAGCATAATCTCTGAGTGTTAGGGTTGGGTCAGGTATGCAAACCAGTAAGTGTTCAGGTATATTCTATGATGCTGTACTAGGAAGTAGCTAGCAAAACTTTAATTCGAGTTTTGCAAGATTTTCTCTCACGAATGCTTGATGGGATTGTTGAAAAACTTTGCGTTTAAATACAATTTGTAGAATATTTCCAAAAGAAATACATACAAATTGAAGTATCTAATAACTCAGAATTTTCAGTTTTTTCCTACGCTCAAATATACAGGGTATATCAGATATTACGGAAAAAGTACTGTATCTTATTCTGTAGAATAGGTATTATTAATAATAAATTAACTTATGTTTTTGCAGTTGTCAAAGCTGGAGGTTCGCATCCTACATTCTTAAATGTGCGAGCGAAGCAAGTAAACATGTATTTGTGCCCACCGCGGTGTTTATAGATTATGTGAATTAAAATGTATACAATTTCTTAGTTAATTTCCAAGTTATCCAGAAGAAAGGGCGTGTTAACCAAATCGCATAAGGAAAAGATTACAGAAATCATAAATACATCAAACAGTGCCCTTTTAATTCAATATAAACGTATGAATATCCTTGTTCCTAAACCAAAATGAAATTACAAATTGATAAAATTATTCCCAAATCAACAGAACCGTTGTTGGATAAAATAACGGTACTTGAAAAAGTTAATGAAGAGTTATCAGTTGATGTTAATATCTTAGATCACTCGTAGCAAATGTCGCAAATCCTGTATTTGATGTTAGTAATAGCAAGCTCCATCTTAAAAATATAAACGCATAATCACCTTCATATAACCATCCTCAGATTAAAATATATGTTACTGAAAAGAATTATTATATTTATACAACAGAAACTTGGTCACGAGTAATATTTTGAATGAATTTGTGACCTTAGAGGGTTATACACTATTTTGTAAAGATCGAGCTTATAGTGGAGGAGGTAGCAGAAGTAATTATCAACCTTTTATTGATGGATTTGAGGAGGTATTTAGTCAAATATGTAGCGGGTGCTTGACCTGGCTCACCTGAGTGTGTTTGCAGTAACATTTCAATAATCAGCCGATCTGTACATGTATGTGTTTTCCTTTTCATAGAGTTTAAGAACTAGTTTTAGCAATTTACTTGTGCTTACGGCGTCAGGGGGCACCTATCATTAATGCGGTTGGCATACACCGGCCTCGCAGCGCCAGCTTCAAGCAACAGTTTTACTCTTTCTTAGGAAACTACTACAGCAGAGAAGTGTTGCGGTAGCTGCTGTTAAGTTCGTAGAAAGCGCCGCAGTCTTGTAGACTTTGCAGGTTGACGATTTAGGCTAGGAAGCCAACAAGAAAGCGAACATTTTGCAAGTGCAAACTACCGTGGCTGACTATTAATGTAAAGTTTATGATGAGGTTACGTGACCGTGATTTACAGCGTTTAAAATATGAAAAAGAATTATTGCAAGTTGCTAAAAAAATTAATAACTAATTCTATAAAAAAATAAAAAGCTTACTTGAATTTTCAACTTATTCGAGACAACTTTCTAAATCCGTATGGCGTGCTCTTGAACATGTATGACATAAATTCTTGTGTTAAAATTGGCTTTATTTTTGAGTCAGTATCGATGATGAAGTATATAGAATTTTGAAATCTCTTAAATCAAAAACAATGGAACACAATGGAATCAGTATACTTGTATAAAATGTATTCTGTCCATATTTGACACCTTATCTTTGTCTTCTTCCTCTTATATTTTAGGCCCATGGCTCATTTTCAACCAAAAACGTGCTTCTATGAATTGTCTTTGCTCGTAGGCCGGTTAGGTGGCTAGCCTTGCCTTTCGAAAGTGAGGAAGAGTTTCCTTGTAGGGGTTAAACCGAAGAGCGTAATATATTTACAATCCCTATGTAGTCACCGGGGATCGAAACCAGTCCGGGAGCCTGAGACTAAAGCATGTTGCTTGCTCGGCCATTCGATGTCGACACCTTATATAACACATACTATTAACAGTTGCTTGTTAGACGGTGTATTCTTATATGAATTAACATTGCCGAAAGTTCTGGAAAAAATCGTACTGACACAAATTAAATCCCATCAGAAAATTCATCATATTCTTTTACATCAATCCGGTTTTGTAAATAAAATACAATAAAATACAATACAGTCAATAGAATAAGAAGTAAACACTAATACATGTTTTAGTCAGTTATAGGTATGAAAAGTTTGGTGTCATAGTTGAACATCTAGAGTTGTCAGCCACGCCATTGCATGCTCACCGGCTTCATGGACGTTGTTTATTGGGCCGTCGAACCTCCGTATTGAACCCTCTAACACAATGTGTATAGTTGTGCTACTAGCCGATGACATCTTGTATGTAACTGGCAATGGTTATATCACTGTGTTGGCCCTATTTGATTTTTGAAGGCGTTCGATACTATTAATCATGTAATATTATTTATTATTTCGAAATCTGTTAGTTTTGAGATTTCAGCTATTTCTTTGCTTAAGAATTATTACTCTATTCAATTTGAGCCTGGAAATCATAATTAGAGAAAATGCAATTCAAATAAATGGGACAACAACAGACAACAATGCGTAGCCTATGCTGCTGATATACTGCTGATGGATGACCAGAAAAAAAAGGAGTTAGCGCAAATGTTAAAAAAATTAGAGACTAAAGCAAATTAGTCTGGACTAACTATAAACGAAGATAAAACAAAGTATCGGACAAATGGCAAAAGTACAGAGCTTAAGAAGGCTAAAGATGGCTAGTGCATGTAGCAAGGATGCCTGACAATAGACTCTCTAAGAAAATGCTTGTAGCAGGAGAATAATGAACAAAAAACTGAGAAGAAGGCAAAAAATATGGTTGACAACAGTGTGGGGGAACACGTTATCAGTGGGAACGGAAGAGTGGCAAGAGAAGACTATGGACAGCATAAAATGGAAAAGAATAATGAATAGATTTGAAGCCATGTGTCTACAACACAACAGCCCACGCTATACAATCTATTAATCACGATAGTGTAGAGTACTCCAGCATCACCAGTATGCCGATCACACACATTTTTATTTATCCTTTAAATCCTCAGATGCTGCTCGAGCTTGTAACCTTATTAATGTAAACCTTGATAATCTCCTTACAATTTCATTTTTTGCATTCTCCTAACATCAATCCAAAAATTTTATGCATTTTGGAGGTAGTAATAGGGCCAAGCATTTACCTGATATACAAATAACTAGCAAAAGCAATATATCCCCATGTGAGCAGAAATTTGGGCTTAAGCATAGATTACAAAGTTAGATTTAGGAAACAAATTAATAACTGTGTACGCAAAGCTTTTATACCAACTTAAAATTGATGTATGGAAATATACACTTTCTAGGAAAAAGCATTAAAATAATTTGTAATAATATTATATATCGACAATGGTTAGAGAATGCCACATCTAGGAAAATACAGTCTGCTCAAAATTCTTGCCTGCTGTTTATACACGGGATAAGAAAACGAGACCACGTCGTGCATGAAATCAAAAATTTTTTATGGTGTACCATGATAAACAGTCGTTTATTACACGTTTTAGTTTTTAAACTAATCGACCATAGAATTCAGATTTATTTATTGAACGTGATTACATTTCGAACTGACGTTCATAACTTAAATCTTCGACATTGAAGCTTGCCAATTTCCTCTATCCATCAAAGTCAGCTTTACAAATGCTCGTTTTCATGTAATATTTAGAAAATTGATAATTCAATTCCGACTGAAATTATCAAACTCTGTTTTTCATATAGTCTACATGCTTCAACATTGTAATTTTAATGTTCTTCATGACTTCGATCTCCTTTTATATCCTTCAGAAAACCTCGATGTTGGTTATTTCAATGGGGCAACTTATTTTAAGCATCTTTCGGAAAGTTTCACATCTTGAATTCTACTGCAGTCTGCCTTGATGAATGTCCAAGTCTCCATACCATACAATAGTACCGACAACACAAAGCGTCTGAGAATTTTTGAGGTCCAGGCTAAAATTATAGGTGCAGAGAACAGCTCTTATTTGTTTGAAGGCATCACAAGCTTTCGCAATTCTGTTTTTAATTTCAGTAGGTTGGTGTAGATTTTAGTTTAGCGTGTATTCAATTTGTGTGAAATGTAGAACCCTATCCAAAGCTTCGTTTTTTACATAGAGACCTGTACATGGTGAATTGTTTTTCTTGTTCATAATCATATACTTTCAACGTTCAGTTGAGTAGTCGAGTAGTGCATCAACTGAGTATTTTATATTAATATTGACATTGTTTAAAATTATGCTTTATTGAATGACATTCAGGATTTCCTTAAAACCATACTTCAGAACAAACGTCTAAGAGAAAGATTTTGACTTCGTCTGTCACTTAATTTTCTGCTGGCACTGCTTTTCAAATACTGTTGCATGTTCTATCTAATTGAACACATTTTTGAAGTCAATAAAATAAGCATATATGTCTTTTATAACGTTCCCACTATTAAAACAAAACTTTGAATCCCCGATTTGATCATATAGCTTTTTGTACATACGTTCGTGGATAATTTTGAGGAAGAGCTTTAGAGCATGGTTTATCAAACCCATCAAACGTGTAATGTAAAGGAAATAGAATGTTTAATAATCGAATACATGGGCCATAATAAAAAGACAAGTGCATATAAAACAATGATTTTATTACTAAAAGTTATTTACACTTATGGTTACTTTTCGACAAAATTACATTGGAGATTGAGGCATTTTTGTTACGTTGGAAGCTTCTCGTTATTTTGGAAATGCTGCCCTCCTAGCCACTTCTTCAGTTCAGGGAAAACATGCAAGTCACTCGGCGCGAGGTCGGGACTGTATACCGGGTGATCGAAAATATCCCCTTGAAATTGCTCAAGAAACCGGTGGGTTACAGCAGCACTGTACGGGCGTCCCTCCGGCTCCTTGAGCAATTTCAAGGGGATATTTTCAATCGCCCGGCCAGCCTGAGCTGTATGCAAATTATTACTTTTATCTATTACACAATTAAAGCAAAGTAAACGTTTTATTATTTTAAGGTGCTCATCCTGTATATATTTCTCCAAAATTTTCTCGGTTTTATGCCAGGTAGACATATATTCTGCATGCAAAATGTCGCCTCCCTCCAACAAATAATTTTTTAGTTATACCGGCAACAGAAAAACAGACAGACAGACAGACAGAAAAAAAGACAGACGGAATTGAAAAAACCTATTTTTCGTAATCTACCAACCCTGAAACGTGAAGATCAGTAGAAATCTCGGTAAGTGATTTTTTGGTGATTACAATGTAGATTCTTGCGTAATCAAGAAGCTATTTAGGCTACACTGCACTGGTATACAGACCAAAGTGTGAAATGTTTAGGGGTTTTCAAGGGATATATGTTGAATTAAAAATCCTTGCTCTGTTTCTAGATTAAGCTTGAAATTTACCAAAACATCTTTGTAGATCTCCTAAAACCGAACAAGCCTATCCAAGTCAGCTCTCTACTTTCTGCCGAACCAGCGCAGCGACCATACCGTTTTACATATTTTAAATTAGGACTAGGTTAATGCAGTTTTGAATCTTATTTTTCGATTAAGGTGGGCAGAAATTTTGAACTCCTATTCTGCATTTTTGCGCTTCTTAAAATTAGCTCCTTCCACTTCATCTCTTAGCAGGCCCGACTAAGTTCAAGCACCAGTTCAAAGCGAGAACGTGCTTTTCTTGCAGGGGATCATAAAAAGACGCCCGCAGAGTAATTTTCTCGTTGAAATTTTTGAAATAACGAGTTTTCGTTTAACTACATATTGAACTGCGAAAAAGTTGCCGATCGACATCACAAAGGAACCAACAAAGCATTTCGCCAACCAATAAAAATTTTCGGCCGATCGTAAAGCTCTTAATATCAAACCAACTCTATTCGAAAACTATAGCAATAAAGCGGCACAAAGGGTTTATTTCTGATACGTTGCCGGAGGGCGCAAAACAACCAAAGCAAACTCATCCTGCACAAATGTTAGTTGATTCAAAGGCTATTATTAGTTGCTCGAAAGAATAATTAACAGTTCGAAGCGCTCGAAGCTGTTTTACGAGTACAATAAGAGCCACGTAAGATTTGATTAGTGTTTAATAAAAGTGCTCCTCGGATTTATAAATACGCGATTCCAGCGTTTCGGTATTTGCTCGGAAGGAGAGTTAATGTAATATGTTACGTTAGTGTTCCGGGGTTTAATTTTCCTGCGCTCTAGATTTGCTCCAACTTTTTGCCATTAAAAGATTTATACTGCAGTCACCTTAGCCAGCTAGCTATATTCCGTTCGATTTTGAATTCATAGTTCCGGTGGCTAGAGACTTGGCAAAACACGCTAACGTAATTTGGCCTTTCCAACCCTCTAAAACAAATGCGAGGCCAAAATACTTTGGCATAATAGAGAAATCTTAGAAATTATATTCTCTAGGTGAACTTGGATATACATAATATCTATTTAACTATATATAAATCCATTATTGAAAAAACTATGTTGTACGCATTTCTAGTTTCCATTTAATATTTTTTTGTTTGAAGGGTTTATTCATATATTAGGTACACAGCCGTTAAAGCTAGTTGCATGTCCAACTACTACAGACGCCGGGAAAACGTTATAGATGGTTAAACAACGTTAGTCGCATTCGGATAATAAAAAATACACCACTACTTTAAGAGATAATACCGCACAGTGCCATGTTTTAAAGATGGAGAGAGAGCATTACCATTCGAATCTTAAATAAAATGTGAAATGGGGAAGCCAGAAAATTGCAAAAAAATACTGTGCGGCATGCATCTATTGTAATGGTTTACTGCCCACAGCAATTCTGATTGCCTAAGCAACAGAATTAATAAAGTCAACATGAGCACAGAATTGAATATTTTATTTATTGCAAGATAATCAGTACTTTACAATAATAAATGCACTTGATGTAAGCAGCAGTAATTAATCATTTGAGGGATCAAAGTTAGCATGACATGACGCAGGTTTTAGAAGGGTTACGTTTAGAGTTTCAGATATGATACATGTTCGGAAGGGCCATTGCAATTTAATTTGTAACTGACGGATTTGAGCTTAGTAACGTCAAACATAATGTGAATAAAATGATACAGAATGAATTGTTAAGTACAGAAATTGTATGAGCGTTATGTATTAAAAGTTTATAAGCCAGCAAACGGTAAGTTAACTGAAAGGTAAACGAAAAATAGTGCTAGCAAAGCAATAATTGCAATAGAGCAATGAAAAAATGTAAGGCAACCGATCGAAAGACAATTAGTGACATGCTAAGAGAACTCAAGTGTATCAGTGCATTATAAACCAAAGGGAAAATTAAAAGCAGAGCAAAGTGTGGTGACATTTATCCCAAGAAAAGGACAATTTAGTGAAAATGCAAAGACATGACATCAAAACTGTAGTCCATAAGTTTAATCCTGTAATCAAACCTAATTTCTTTTAAACAATTGTAAATCTAGTTGCTTAGGTACGAGACAGTCAATTGTCATACGAAATCAAACAAGCTTAATTTTTCATGTTGGGTGCAAATTAAGCTCCACATTTATTGTATTAAATTGTGAATAGTCATTTGTGAAGCTAGTTTTGTGTAAAGTTATTCACCAAGTTTCCGCGCATCTATGAGTGTAATTTACCCAAGTGTAGGAGCTCCCAAAATAGTGCAATTAGGCCAGCAAGTTTCCATCTGGTGCATCGTTGAGTGCGAGCCTACGTTGGTGACTATTTTGAAGTAGTTCCAGACATCGGATGGCAGATATTATTGTGCTACATGGAAAGGAAGCCTACAGCTATCCCTGGATATTTAGGAAATTAAAACGAGCAGGCCATTTCCAAGCGAGTATTTGCCGTGGCGTCCTTGTAGTGTGCCAACCATCAGCGGAGCACTTCTTCAAAAAAAGGTGGGATTCCATAAAAACTAGGAGCAGCAGCTTCATAGAAACGGGTTCGTCAAGAATAGACCTTTTCCGAGAAGTTCAACGAGTATCCAGATCCATCGAGCTTCGAATAATCAAGCTGGCGTTCCTAAAAAGTGTGAATTGAGGCAACAGCTATAGTTTTTGCCGGAAATTGAACAAAAGCGAATCACGCGTGGGTTTACGTCACACTAGAAACAAAACGAGGTTGGCCGTTGCTACGTCACAAAATTAATCGTATTTACGTTGATGCATTCTTGCCATTTTGGTAAAATTCAATTTTACGCTATTTTTGCACTGACGGATAATCTTGTTTACTGCAGTAAATTTAAAGGTTATTTAACTGTCAGTTGGAAACAGTGCATTTGCCCCAATATCAGAAAGTAATTGTCATACAATAAATTATTTGTCATACAAATTTTTCTACTCATTTTATGAACTGATATTGTTAAATATAGTTAAAATATTGAAAACAGCACAGGTGTCAAACTAAATATCACGAAAAGTACAAAAACATAGCATTCATCATAGAAACAGTATTGGTGTTTGTAACAAATAAAAAAAGTAATTATTCTTTATCCAACAGATTAACCGTGCTATTAGCCCGAGATATATCGAGGAAGGCTTTTGGGAAACTATATATTAAAGTCTGTCAAATTGAAAAATTAGATGCAAGGCGAGCTCGTTTCAACATTTTGCAAAGTTTATCGGAAAGCTTGTGATGAAATTAATGTGGACAGTTAATACAAGTTCTAATTACGACAAACCGTCGATGCGCTAATTGCGTAGAACGACCGTGCTAAACAAAGATAGCATGGGAACGATACGAATCCTTTATTTAGCATCGCTTCACTCAACTACCTGCTGTGATACGCAGTAGCTTTTAATTCGCTAAACATACTGTTGTAGTAGAAACAGGTCCATAACACTGCAAAGATTCAATAAAGAGCTAAGTGAAAAAATTTTGATTTTGGATTTTGAAGTCGAATAATGCACGCAAATAAATGATGCAATAGACCAAATGGTAATATTAGGTTGTGCTGGCTATGCAGAGTAAGTGTCAGAAAGTGAACACAATGTTAGGTTAATTTTAATTTAGGTGCCGCTACTGTATTTCTCGACCTTTTAGGTGAAGCCGGCCGTGTCGTTTATTTATGCGGAAGCGAGAATGTAACACCAATTTGCTGAGGCGTCAAACACTTCTAATGGAAATTAACTTCTGCCGCTGCACTCCGCGTGCGCGACTGTTGCGCGTACGCAATTTGCATTTGACATTGAATCCGGGCGCTGAAAATTTTTTCTGGCCGTGCTTCTAGGCTACAAAAACTAACGAGTTAAGTTTTGGCATCGATGGAAAAGTTCGCTGGGGCAAAAGTTGCCGCAGGTTGTAACGCTGATGTGCTCTCATGAGTGTGGTATTTGCAAGCATAACATTACTAGCTGTAAGGTTGTGGATTTATTTGGATTTACCAGTTGTGCTATGCATATACACTTTTGGAGTTTGTGTTTTTCTACTGTATCGCCTTGATCGCCGGCTCCACAGATCGATTTTATATTGAATCAAAATATCACACTACTGCAAGGCCCCGTCATGGAAGTTGGCTAGGTTTTAACGCCGTCGGCTCTTTGCTGTTGTACTAGACTACTGATATTGCCTCCCTCCATGGTTTTGAGGTATCGTAACGAATTTTGCATTTTCATTAAACCAAGTATTTGGGTGACTTACGAATATTGTTTATATTTTGTGTTTAGTTTTACTGATTTACCGTACAGTTTGAAGTGTGTGCATGTTTGTATTTCAGGTTTACGTTCGCTTTGTTGGCATCTAAATTTGTGTACTGCTGTATTTAGCCCATTTATGGAATTTGGATGCCTTATTGGCAATTGTTTATACGTTTAAAGTAAATCACTGGTATTTCAGTCACGTCACATAGGGAAAATTAGCCTCATTATTACTTGGTGTTCTCATTATAACATTTTTAACATTAGTTTGTTTCTTTTATTATTCTGTTGGAAAATATGCAGAAAGTATTTTTATAGCAAAATTCGTAGTTAAAAGCAAAGATAAGTAAACAGATGTGCATTTCACCATTTTTATGCGATTCCGTGGATGTTTCTTCAAGGTTGGAGAAATCTTGAAGACATGAAGTTTAATTATACAAGTCTGTGGCGCCCTAATTTGTATTATCGACGTGCCCCCCTTTTCAAGCAGTAAACAAGCACATTTCATGTACCCCGAACCACCCTAGTTTTCACTGCTAAGCTAGCCAGAGCAATTATTGTTACAGGTTGTTTTAATTGTCGTGATTTAAATTAACAGCAGAAACATGCGATATGGTTATTATGAATCGAAAAAAAAAATCATAATTTACAAAGACCCAGTAGGTTGAAAAGCAGAAATTGAAAACAGAACCATAGAACATATGACGTACAAGAGGTAGTGCGTAAACAATTTACCAAAGCCGCTATGCAGGACATACTGCAGCGCAGCAAAGACGAAAACATTTGCAGTAAATTCTCCCTTAGGCCAATTATTCATTATGTTATCGGCCCAAGAAAGAACATGAAAAAAAGTCTGAGAATTAACCACATACGAATATTGATAGCACAAGCTGGCACAACTTTAAATGACAAAGTCAGAATGGTATACGAGATGGAGATTATTGTGAGGTGAGGGACAGAGGATAGAATTGCGAAGATTTGTATGATCAAATCACAAGGAAGATTATATAAGATGACAAAACAGTTAGTTGCCTTGGTGACAGGATTAGCCTGAACATGACACAAATCAATGATGATTTATTAATAATTTAGTAAATACGCAAATTAACTATTTTGCTTTCAACTAATTTAACATCTATTTTGTTAACACCTGCGACAGGAGAGTTAATTTATTGTTATCTTACTACTCACAATTTGCTACCGCTTTTTTACTGAAAATCGAATTCATTATACTTAATTTTACTAATGTAGAAATTGCACACATCGTCCTTGTTTATGGTAACTCACGCAAAGCAAGGTTTATTTATTCTGAAAGATATCCTCAGTTAAGAGACACTTTCGTGAAAAATACTGTTGATCTTGAAATACTTGTGGCAGTGCGAACAGCTGAAGCAGAAGAAAATGTTCTTAACGAAATCGAAACACATCCACAAATTAACAAAAGAAAATAGCTAGGAGTAATGTAGGTTATCAGACAGCCTGGAGAATTTTGAAAGACCAGCAGGAGTAGCCCTATCACATTGAAAGTGTGCATGAACTATTACCACGTGATCAGTCCAACTTCTCCAGAAATGCAATTACGCATTTTTATAATAACCGTTTATGGTGTGAAGGTAACCCTCACTTGATCGTAGAAAGTAGATTCCGACAACGGTTTTCGTTGAAGGTATGGATTGGTACTATTGTTGGTGATTTCTTAATTGGGTCCTACTTTCTTGCACTGAGACTTGATGGATCATATCAGCGATTTCTTGAAGAAGACATATCTTAACTTCTAGGAGATGTGCCAGTCCTGATGAGATAATATATGTGGTGCAGGTGCATGCACTTGGCGCTTCAGCACACTTCAGCATCGGAATTTGAATAGGGTGGATAGATCGAGCAGGATTTGAGCCTTCGCCTCTTAGATAATACCTAAACCCTTTGAATTTTTGGCTCTAGACACATATCAAATCATTAGTTTACACCACCCCAGTTGATAAACATTTAAGCAATCGCATAGTTGCTGCATGTCAAACCTACGCAACACACCTGATATCTTTGAGCGTGTACGTGAATCTTTAACAAGGAAGATTTAAGGATTTATCATAGCGGTAGGTGGTCATTTCCAACAATTTATTTATTTATTTTTGTAAAGTTTTATATATTTTGGATATTTTTGTATTTAATGAAATAGGTTTACATAATGTTTTTTATTAAAATAAACGAACAAATAACCCCCTTGAGTATGGCCGTGTACTTAAAGGTATTGCTATTATTCTACCAGCAGTATAACATTTCTACAAAATTTTATTATTTACGGTGCTTCTTTCCTGGCTCATAAATACATTTGGTTATTTATTTATTTATTTCGCACTCAGCAAACAGCCGTTAGGCCAATTATAGGAGTCGCTGTGCATGTATGGGGACTTCCAACCCCACTAACGACTGTCATGATGTTATTATGACATCCGAGACCAACTATTTCGGTGGCAGCCGTACCACGAGGTGCCGAGAAAAGCAGCCGTGGAACTCCCATCCAAGTTCTGACCAGAACGAGCGTTGCTTAACTCTACTGATCGAACGTGGACGCTTGTTCAAGCTACACCACCCGGGACCTGGGTTATTGCTGGATGGGACGTCTATGTTTTTAAAGACACTTATTTCCTTTAACCCTAATTTTTGCCGCTTCACCCTATAGCGTATCAACTGTATATAATTTGTTTTATTTTTAAATTCTGTCGTTGCTCTGTAATTAATATTAGACATTTTTGAAGTAATTATTTTTGACATACAATTGCTAATGCTAGAAATATCCTTTCCGCTTCTTTCTATTATAGGAATTAAAACGAGGAAAATTTTAAAAGTTTCTATTTGTATAATCCTAGTATATCAATGAAGTTTAGACCACTTCATATACTAACCTTTCCAGAAGGAGATACACAGCTGAGTACGTAATTTTCTGTTATGATTTAATTAAAACATTAGTTTTGTCCATGAGTATACATAGTGTAGTACAATACAGGATAGGCCATATGTGGAGTAACTGTATCGTTATCGCTAAACGAAAGACTTTGTTTCAACTACAATTTGAATATTCTCATATTTAATATTTTATCAACATGCAGGACGACCTTTACGATTACTTGTATTATATTGAATTATATACATATATCTTACGTTCAATACCTCTAAATTCCAAGATGGCATCTCCACTGCAAAGGATTTCATGGATTATCATATATAACGTTTTTTTCTAGATATGGTAGTACTTGATTGCAAGATACTTCACGTATTACAACAATATAAACAGGACGCGTGATGTGAAAACAATCGTGTCACGCTGGGTGACGTCGGGTCCCATCGTGAACGTGAGTGAGTAATGTTTGAAAATCGGGACGTAAACATGAGTGAACGGGACCTAAAATTTCCAAGGCGTGATTCCCGTTCTCACGCTAAATGGTAACGAATTTTTTGTGCAATCAAGGCAAGTATAAAATATTCAAAATTTTAAATGAAGGAAACACTTTCTTGACATACTGTTCGTACAACTAAGAAAATCTACGAAGGGGTTTACACGGAACTTCTCTCGCGCCAATTACATCAATTTCCAAATTAAAAAATGTAATCTGCTGGCATTCGAACTCCTCACTCCCAGGAGAACATTTCAAGGCGAGTTTCTAGTCCGCCGCTAGAATAACTGAGTGGACGAGTTTTTGCTGCGTTATAAACATATCATATTATTCTGTCTCATTTGT
>OW679202.1:39222981-39269053 GCA_940337035.1 Agriotes lineatus
AACATATCATATAATTCTGTCCCATTTGTCCCTGTATCTGTTAGGTCTAATTTTCGTCAGTGATAAAGCCTGAGCTATATACAAATTACTAGCTTTTACCCGCGACTTCGTTCGCGCGAGGTTCGTTATTTGTGTATTAAATAATGACTAATTATTTTCTGTCATCCCATCCCATCCTATCCCCGTCCCCGTCCCTTTCTCCGTCCCCGTCTCCGTACCGTCCCATTCCGTCCCGTCCCGCCCCGTCCCGTCCCGTCTCGTCTCGTCCCGTCCCGTCCTCTCCCCTTCCATCCCATTCCTTCCCTTCCCTTCCCTTTCCGTCCCGTCCCGTCTCGTTCCTTTTCGTCCCGTCCCTTCCTTTTCCGTCCAGTCCCTTCCTGTTCAGTCCCGTCCCGTCCAGTCCCGTCCCTTCCCGTCCCGTCCCGTCCCTTCCCCTTCCATCCCATTCCTTCCCTTTCCTTTCCGTATCATCCCGTTCCGCCCCGCCCCGCCCCGTCTCGACCCTTCCCGTCCCGTCCCGTCCCTTTCCCTCCCGTCCAGTCCCGTCCCGCCCTTCCCCTTCCATCCCATCCCCTCCCCTTCCATCCCATCCTTTTCCTTCTCTTTCCGTCCCGTCCGTCCCGCCCCGCCCCGACCCGTCCCGCCCCGCCCCGTCCCGCTTTGCCCCGTCCCGTCCCGTCCCGTCCCGTCCCGTTCCGTCCCTTCCCTTCCCGTCCAGTCCCGTCCCGCTCAGTCCCGTCCCGTCCAGTCCGTCCCGTTCCGTCCAGTCTAGTCCCGTCCCGTTTCTTCCCTTATGTCATGTTCACCGTCTTGGACTTAAAAGTAAATGTAATTTTCGCAATCAACGTCCCAAAAAACCTCAATAACAACACCCATATCGATTTTTAGGCTTACTTACCCCATTTCACCCCCTAAGGGGTTGATTTTCGGAAAATCACGAAATACGTGTTTGATTATTTGTTTTTAGGAGTACTCCTACGAAGTTTCAAGTCGAAATGTCTATTTAATATTATTTTTCCATACAAAATTGGAATCCCCATTTTACCCCTTTAGGGGTTGAATTTCGAAATATCCTTTCTTATTCCTTGTATACATCATAAAGGGAACCTCTGTGCAAAATTTCAGCTTTCTAGGTCCAAGGGTTTGGGCTGGGCGTTGATGAGTCAGTGAGTCAGTCAGGACTTTTAGAAATATATATAAGATTACTTTTATCTTTTGCAAATAAAATAAGTGGAAGTTGTAACACTAATTATTTTGAAAAATCAAAGGCAACTAGGAGGGTTAAAAATATCTTAACGTTCATAACAATACTGAAACAATAAAGGTAAACACTTAGTGGTTCAAATTAGATCAATTTGCAAATGAAAGCGTATTCTAGGCGAGATTCAATTTCAGCGCCTACGGAAGGCATTCCAAAGGTAACTGAACATGCCACACGCATCACACCCGTCGATTCCACTCTGACACGAAACCGTGCCTAATAACCGCGCGCAGCGACTGCATTATAATGAACAGCTTATTCTTGCCCATATTTGTCTTTTTTACAACAATTATCTTCATCTTTTAGGTCCGATTTTTGTCAAGTGTAAAGCTTAAGCTATGTACAAATTAATACTTTTGTATCTATTGCGCAATTAAAGCAAAAATAGACAAACGTTTTATTTTTTAAAGGTGCCCACTCTGTATATACAGGATGTCCTAGAACTGCCTCACCACGGATTAGTCATAGATTACCTCCAGTAAGAAGTTATAGGGCCTTGAAGTTCAATTTTTTTCTTTTTTCCTTTTTTGTTAATTTCCACAAATTATGTATTCTACTATTATGTACTGTACTAGTAAAAAATGTTTGATATACGGGACTTTACCGTAAGAGGCACTTTACCTATATCTGAAAACTCTTTTTAGCTATAACTTTGCTACTTATAACATTTATTTAAATTTTACGATATTATCCGTAATAAAATTAAAAAGTGTAAAAATAAAGTACTCTTAGTTCATAAGCGTTAAAGAAACCGTTTACCTTAAAATGCGCATCAAAGGTTTTTAGTTGTCATTAGTACGTGTAATTATCAAGTAGCCATGATATAGTAAACAATAATAATAAATCAATTAGTGAGGTCAATGACGGATAACTTAAAATTTAAATAAATGATATCAGTAACAAAGTTATGACTAAAAAGAGTTTTCAGATCTAGGTAAAGTGCCTCTTACAGTGAAGCCTAGTGTATCAAACAGTTTTTAGTAGTGCAGTACAATAGTACGTATGTATACAAAAATTCAAATTGGTATCTCTACATTTGTGGAAATTAATATAAAAAGAAGAAGAAATGAACATCTTACTGGAGGGACTTTGTACTAAGGTATTGAACTGATTCCGGCTCTTACTTTGTGTTACCTATATGTTTACAAATTATATTTTTAGCAATTTAAATTGCCCTGTTTATATTATTTGAATATTAATAGCTATTCTTTTTGTTAACTCCTGAAAATCAGGGTTGGATTCCTTTTCTCTAGATTGCCTATTCTGAAATTTGATGTTCTGATTTTAATTTTATTACAAGTCAAAAAATAACTTCTGTCAAATGATATGTCAAACAAATTTGAAAATTCAATGACAAATACCAGATCGTTACATTCGCCATCTAACATTATCAAACAGTAAGTAATTCCTTAATAATGAATTCACCTTTTTAGTCTTTAGTTTCTTTCAGTGCTTACCTAATACCTAAAATCACCCACATTTTACTCGAACTTATCAATGTCCCTGATGTTAACCAACTTGCTCTACTCTGCCAACGACCACAACTGATCCAGTCAACAAACACAGCGAAAGCCTCCCATGACACCCAATATGTCAAAACTGCCTAGAATCAGGAACAGAAGCTCCTTCACAGCATGAACCCAAAACAGACCCCAGTTGTAGTCACTCAACTCCTACACCGCATCCAAAAACACTCCTCCAAATTACTCCACTGACCAGCACCAAGAACTAACGATCTCTCCCTTAGAACTCTCCTTTCGTACTAACAGCTCGATGCAATTCACTTCAATTGATATACAATGTCAAATGTAATTCTTCAATAAACTTAACTTAGTATTTTTCTCTATTTATTCTCCTTTGTAGATTAGTCCTGCTTTTAGTTTAGTTTTTCACCATATACTTGCTATCTTCCTCCATTTTATATCTCATCTTCTTAAATTAAATTCCATTTCTATTTCACCACGCAAATTTAGTCTTAATATCACGCTTCTTAATTTCCAAACATTTTCCTTATAAAATAGGGTTTATTTCATACTTTTAAATTACACCAAATTAATTACATCTTTACATTTTCCAAAATTTGTTATCTTCATAATGAAAACAAAGTTTATTATTATATTTTCTTCTTCCAACACACTATATCTTTATTTTTTTATTTCTACCTACTATATGCAATAATCTATTTCGATTAAGTCTTTGTTATTACCTTCAGATTTCATATTACATTATATTCGAATCCATCGGTTTCTCAATTAGCCATATTTTATTCAATTATAAATTCTATCTTCTTTTCTAATTACATACCCATTATTCATATTCCGAATTCATATTCAAATTGATCCCTATTCCTATTATAATCCCTTAATCCTATTTTAAAATTGATTTTTATAACCCTGTATTCATATCATTACAGTGTATTTTGTTTAATTGATTTATTATAACCTAAGGAATCTATGAGTAATCGGAGGGGAGGTAGATTTGAGATACCCTGTATTTGACCGAAATTTTCCCGATTTCATGCCAGGTAGATATATAATCCGCATGCAAAGTATCGTCTCCTCCAACAAATAGTTTGTGAGCTATATTGCCAACCGACAGACTGACAGACAGGCAAACAGATAGACAGACAGACAGATAGACAGACAGACAGACAGATAGACCTGCAGGCAGAGAAACAGATGGAATTCAGAACACTCATTTTTCTTCATCCAGGGACCCTGAAACGTGACGATCTGAAGAAATCTCGGAAGTTGATTTTTCGCGAAGTAAACACTTTGCTTTTGATGTTTATCATTTAAAAATCATTGAAACAACTGCACCCATAGGCGACCAAGTAGAACTTATCTTTTATTCCTAAGAATTAATAGTTATTTTTGTATTAAACGTGAGAAATGAGTGTTTTTCTTGCGCCTGAGTATAACACTTTTAGCCGAGACGGTTAGAACACTCATTTCGCCTACGAAATACAAACAATATTTTTTCTACTACCTCCAAAACATATATATCAATGTTGTTTCCAGCCCTAGTGAGCGAAAATGTTTACGTCGCCAATGATAACGCAAAATAAGTAACCTATTTTTGCCAGGTTATAAAAAGGCAAACTTCGCGTATCGACAGCAATGTCACCTTTTTGACGATTGTAGAAAAATAGTAGTTTACGTCCGGAAAGAGCTTCTTTACAAGACGCCTAGGCCTGTCAAGGGCATTTCCGGATTGGTTACGTACATTTTTAGGCACACATGTATCTGCTTAATTTCACTTAAATATTGAAACATGACAATAACAAACAAGCATTATGCCCTTTGAAAATCTAGAGATATTTGTAGATAATTTCCGTTACTACGGTCAACAAATATTTTCAAAATAGTTCTGTAAAGAAGGATTTTCCAGTCTACAAATTGTACAGTAATGCATGATTTTTAGGACGGGTGCCTAAAAAGTACTTTGAAACCTAGGAACTAAAAGTGTTGCATAGCAACATATGCATTTTAATAGTAAGAAAAACGCCAACTCCAAACAGATTTTGGTACTTTAAAACTAACGAATTGTAAGACGGTTGCAAAAAAGTTGTTTTCGATTTTTTTTATTCTGGTTGTAAATGCTTATACTAACTACATTTTTGATTTCTTTTTATTTTATTGTTCTGGCTACGAAACATTTACTATAAATTATTTCTCATTAAAACATTTTTATTTAACTTCTGTTTCAGTTCCCTTACTGGTTTAAGATCTGAATCTCAATTTTCAAATAAAACTTATGGGCCAAGCAGTGAGTGGGGAGGGTCACGCCGTGAGTAAACGTGTGCGTGAGCGTGAGTGAACGCGAATATTTAAAAAAAGCGTGAAATGTGCTTATGTGAGCGGCTATTTTTGGTCAGAACAGTACATTTTCCTGTTAGACTAGTACTGCCAAAATTACACAATATTTTTATGAAAGTTGTAGCAAAGTGTTTTGTATTACTACTTCAAGAACTATCAACTTGTACATCAAGTAAGCTTTACAAGCTGATGAAGTGCTTGCCGTTAGCGGTTTATCTTACTAACACGGATCGAGGAAATATAGTTAATAGTATCTACCTACATAGTAGCGTATAATAGTGTAAACTGCTGGGTGAAATAAGAACGGTATAATGTAAAGTGACAATAGAACAAGGAAGTGAATATTACAAATCATACAAAAAAGCTGAACAGATGGTATCATTTTTAGTATAGTCAGATATGTTACTGAAGTTAAAAGAGATTACAACTGAAAACGAACACATGCGTTTATTTGCTGAGAATAAATAGTTGGTCAAAGTTTTTTTTTCGTTCATATATCTAACCTAATATATTATACAGCACAGACTCAATAACGTAGATGAAAAAGAGATAAAATTATTAGACGCGTGGAAGTAATTTAACTAGATTTTGATTTATGAATTCTGATATTTTGAGCACTACTCATGGGTAGAACAACGTCTTCTAAAAAATTTGAAGTAAGCGCCTTCTAATTATCCAAGAAGTGTTTCAGCTCTGGGTCTTATTATTACTTGTACATATTTATGCGATGCTTCCACAAATCAATGGTTTCAAGACGACGACAAAGGATATCTTGGAGAAGAACTACTAGGAAGCAAAGGATGTAAACCAATGTCTTTCATAATCAACTGATTGCATTGGTATGGCGAAATGTAAGGCCAATTCGCAAAAAGTCGTAAATCTGAGCCTGCTGAAGTGTAAAATATCAATAAATGCGAATTGCGTTAGCAAGCGTTCGAAATCCGGAAATTCCCCTGATGGAGCTAATTGTCCTAATTATAAAACCATCGCCTCTAAGATACGACCACAATCCGAGCAGATTATCAGATCCTGGGGGCATTAATCATATTCAGATTGAATTCAGGCTACCGCCCTGCAGTGTTGCGCTAGTTGCCATTGAGATAAGGATAATAGAGACGAGTGCCAAACCGAGAGTCTACCGAAAGCGATGCAAACATGACAAAATGGCAGCTTTTCCATCAAATGACGTTGTAGGATCGAACTTTTTTATATTCATTGAAAACGCCATTTACTAATGAAAATCGACTGGAAAATTTCAAATTCCCGAATTCGTAAATCTGCGTAAGTATGAATATTTATATCTTTTTCCGTATCATATTTTTAATAAAAACCAATGATTACCTCTTATTTCGCTGTACCTATATACGCTCACGTTTGAATTTCGGTGGGGAAAAAAGGAAATTGAAATGGGTCTACCCTAATTAAGTATTGTATTTATTTACGAACGTTTTGCACCTGGACATTTAAGCCCTTCATCGTTTCGCTTCCCAGGACATTTCGCCTGCGGAACGCACTCAGAACATTGCTTGTACGCATCCGATACGTTTATACGTTTCGGAAGCTTAAAGTGATTTCGGTAATTCTCTCACACGAAAACATCGACCGACTAAACCTACCTTTTGAAGCAAAATTCTTTATAAATTTTCTTTCAAATATTTATCAATGGAAGCGTCTAAGATTAATTTTTTATATAGAATATAAAGGCACATGAACTATGGGACCTAAATTTGGAATCGTTTCGAAAACTAGGGCAAACCAAGACTAAAATAGCATTTCCAGATCAACACCAACTACGAGACTTAAGGTGTAACACGGTGTAGAACAATTTGTAGCACTTTAATACAAAGACTTCCTGAGTTAGCGCTGTTAAGTGGATAATGCTATCTCGCTATTTGATCGCTATTGGGTAGATGCGTGGATGCATTGAGCAAGTTCAATTAAACAGGAAGGTAAATGCATGATCCAGACTTATATTAACGGAAAAAGTGAAGTATTCAAGTTTCCCGATTAATTCAGATTGTTGTTGTTGTTTCCTACATTCGGGAATTATTAATATCCCCACTTCTTGATGAAATTAATTGTTACTGATAAACTACTTCAAGTTCACAGAAATTCACAAAACTTCAGACGAATAAGAATTTTGTTAATATTTGTTGGTAAACAAACGTTCTTTTACATATACGGCGGCAAATATTTATAACTCCTTGCCATCTCGTATAAGAGACCTTCCAATTTCTTCTTTTAAACGACCTTTGTCAACGTATCTCTTTGAACATCAACGCAGTGCCTAAGAGTATTTTTTCACTTAAAAAATGTATTACAATTACCGATTAGTTCTGAATTTCATTTTTTCAACCATCAACACTTATAGATCTAGCAGTTGTAATGTCTACTGACCGCCTAATTCAATTAAATATGATTGCAGTAACGATTGTCTAGGTTGAGTGGAAGAACAGGTGTTTCCATAACATCTGAACTTTGTCACAATTTTTTTAAATCTTTTTGTGTTATAATGTAACTATTTTACGTTGCTTGTCTGACAATAAAGTTTTAAAAATTATTATTATTATAAAGCAATCCTTAAATAACACATTTGTATAACACCGATATGTAAATAAACGTTTTGTGAAGCAATAACGTGCATCTCATTTTTAGAAAAGATTTCCTATCTATTGATGAATTAAGGTGAGCTAACCTTACTTAGTCTTGTTTATTTTATTTTTATCATACACGAAATCAGAGGAAGGAACTGTTTTCTCATTCTTTAGAAACTGAGGTGGAATATCTGCCTTGTTTTTCCTTAACGTGCCAACCAATGTTAACTTTTTCTGCAATCGCTTTTCCGCTAAATCCGAAGACGAAAACCAATTATCCACATCTTTTCCTAAAACTCAGAAGTTGTTCTCCCTTTCTTTCAACTCTAGTTGTTTTGTCGTCGAAGCGACATGTTGGCCATAATTCTGATGTGCTTAACATGCACGGTTTTAGAACCCCACTCACATATGAAACACCAAGTAGAGCCAATATTTCTTCGTTATTAGTTGACTACTGCTGCAATTACCGGATTGTTTAGCAATTTGCTCATTCGTATGTTGAATGAGAGGGTTGATCATTTCCTCAGTGAAAAATAATTTCCAAGCTGTCAGTTCATCTGAGGTATTTCTGCGCTCCGAGTAGATGAAGAACAATGTTTTTCTCAAGCGTACTTGTATTTTTGCGTAAAACGGTGACATACCGTTTGTAGTCATTTTTTCCATATATAACTTTCCTTGGCAAATTGTTGCAGATACATAACTGATGATTGTGGTTTTTGGCAACAGTGCAAGTATAATTATTGTGAAATACTAGTTTTAGGTCAAATATTAAATATAAATAAATATATGCGTATTTATAATTAAAGTTAGAAGCTTCTAGTGTAATATTTCTTAGATAAGGTTAACTAAAAAATAATTTGTTGGTTATGTCTCCCGGCATGTAATCAAAACTAACACTATTTTAAAAACTTAGAAACAAGCAATACACAATATATGTAGAGTTTTACATAATCTGATGGGAAAAATGAATTTCAGTATTTAGCAGCGTTTAAAAATTAAATGTACTCAGTTTTCTTTTATAAAATTTACTGCCACTCTTAGAGTCGGCGACTATTTCAAGGGATGCCATACAAATAGATCGTCAAAAACTCTGAATTTCGCAGGTGGCTTTGACAAGGTGGACCGATATCATAGGCAACTCACTCCTCACATTTAATAAGGTTAGATTTCACTTGCTTGAATATATCAGACTTCGTCTACATTCTCCCATTGTTTTCAGCAGTTCCTAAACTGTGCAAGTGTAGCAGTGTGGTAATAGATAGCAGTAGTTCTGCGTTGCAAGCAACAATGAAATTATATATTAAATATGAGTTTAAATTGAGATTAAGACGAAAACAAAGCTAATGCCTGTCTAAAAGCAAAAAGCTTGACTTCTCTTCGAGGTTACTTTTATTCTTGAACACTTAAGCTTAGACTGGGATACGGTTCGTAGACCTGCATTCCCATTCTGACATACTAATTTTTTTAAACCAGACTTGAGACTGTTTTATTAGTTCTCATCTTTACGAATTAATTTGTTCAGATCGCTCTAACGTGAAACAGGTATTTGCAAAGTGAAACTCATTCTCCATACATGCAACCACTTTTAACAAACCCTAAGTGGCAATTAACTGCATACCCAAAATTGCAGCCTGTCTGTTTGAACACACGCGTACAGAAGTTTGACGGGGGATTTGAAATAACTCTCCAGATAGATTTAAAAAAAACCCTAATGCCAAAAATTCGTAGTAGGAGAATTCGTACATAGAAAACTGCCTGTATGTAAATATATGTAACAATCAACTTGTAGGTATAATTCAAGTATTTTATATAATGACTAGGCATTATATAACATGTGAGTAAATGAACACGACATCAAGCTTGGCTTTGAAAAAATTAAGTCATGTGCTTTATAACTTCTGATATGTTTAATTTAAATACGACAGTTATTATAATAGTAGAAGTGTCAAGCCGTTTAAATTATGAAATTTTTAATTAGACACGTTTAATCAAGAACAAAATTTAGCAGATGTTACATTGTTTAAGTGTTTAGGCAAATTAGACAATGGGTTTAATGCGGGTGTACGCTAACTCATCATGTAAGGATGCATATAACACTTACAATCAACGGCTGCAACTAACCTAAACAAGCTAGAATGACACACAGCTTAAAAATGGGAATCAGCGATGCCGGTTTACTTAACATTACCTCCAATTATACATATTGCCTGCAACTGTGCAGTCATTATACAGAGAGATCAATAAAAAAACCAATTAGGGTAGGCTGTGAAATTGAATTATTTTGAATCGATACTTTAGTCACATCTAGAGAATGACATTTCTGACATGAACATTTAAAACTGAACGCTCTTGTAAAAAATTTTGTAAAGTTTTTTATTTGGTGAAAAAATTTAAAGTTTGAAAAAATGGTATTCACTACATAACAAAAAGTGAAAGCTATTGAATGTTTCTTTCGAACTGGCGTAAGAATAAATGGAGAGTAGCAATATTCACTTCATGACTGCATGACTGATTTTCGTGAAGAATACCCTGATTTAGTGTTCCATTACAATTATTTTCGCGACGTTGTAACTAAATCTGTGCAGTTATTTAGAGAAAGTGGTAGTGTCGCTCGTAAAAGTGGAAGTGGACCGCCGCTTAGACGAACAGAAGCAACGATTGAAACCGCCCGGTAGATTATGGATGAACAGCCAAAAATTTCCATTCGAGTATTGGCTTAACAAATAAATTTATCTTATGGCACAACTCGAACAATCCTGAAAAAAAATTTAAACCGTCATGCATATAAACTGCAATGTTTTCATGAACTTTTACCAATAGACCCTCCAAGACGAATAGAATTCTGTAATTGGTTTCAAAATAATCTCAACAATGAAGCAGCTCTGAACACTGTATTTTTTTCTGACGAGGCCTGGTTTTATCTTTCTGGATATGTCAATTCACAGAATATGAGGTAGTGGTCAAGTGAAAACCCTCATTTTTTTGTTGAACAACCATTGCATCCTCAAAAAGTTGGTGTTTGGGTTGGAATTTGTCGAAGAAGATTGGTGGATCCCATTTTTTTTAAGGCACACTCACTGCTGCACGACATCGGGATGAGATACTCGACCAATTCATCAATCAGCTAGATGATAAATTACAAAATGGGTATTTCCAACAAGATGGTGCTACAGCACATACCACCAGGGAAACACTCCCATATCTTGTAGAATTTTTCGATAACAGAATAATAAGCAGGAACGCTCAAATCCCATATGCAACTAGGTCTTGCGATTTGAACATGTGATCTTTTTGTATGGCCTTATATTAAAAATTCAATTTATTCAACGCCGATTCATAATCTGGAAGAACTGAGAAATCGCATAACAGAAAAGTGTGAAGAAATCAACAACTCACCTCAAATGTTACATCATGTTTTTGCTGGATTGCAAAGAAGAATTCGTTTATGTTTAGACGTAAATGGACAACATTTTCAACATATCCTATAGTTTTATGTAAATTTCAATATCGTAAATTACATTTTTGTTAATTTTTTTGCTGCAGTTTCAATTTAAGGTTATAAACTTTGTTTACAATAAAAATGTCAAATTACAAACGTTATAAAATGTCATTCTGTGGATGTGGCTAAAGTACCAGTTCAAAATAATTCAATTTCACAGCCTACCCTAATTGGTTTTTTATTGATCTGTCGTTATATAACTAGCTGACCCGGCAAACGTTGTTCTGCCCAAAAATAATTTGTTTTTGTACACACATCTTGTCAATATGAGCCAAATCAGACCATAAATACACATTTTCGTAAATATCTCGACTCCAGCTCCACGTACCGGGTCCATTTTTTGTAGAAATATTTCTTTCCACGTAACTAACATATATTCTAAATATGAGCCAAATCAGGCCATAAATACAATTTATTGAAATATCTCAACCCCAGCGCCACCTGTTGTAAAATAGTTGTTCAAAAACCTTTATGGGCGTGCGCACAACAACTCACCAAAGTTTCATCGCAATCGGATGAATGGCACAGGAATGCATACGGGACAAAGAAAAATCAACATTCATTTTTATATATATAGAAGGTAGATAGAAGATGACTGGGAATTTTATATAATGCCCGGGGATTATATATAATTACTGAAATAATACAAACTGCCTGTATCAGAAATGATTTTATCGGGATATGTTATCAACATTTGTACTGCGAAAATTGCCTTGTCCCTACTCTAACCTACATTGAAATTCCTAGACAAAAGGATTAGGCAGACCTTTTTTTAAAGTTATGAACAAATTGGTGAAAATCTATAGAGATATCCAGTCCGGGAAGTGCACGTGTGTTTATGTGTTTATGTTTATAAAAGTGAATTTTATGCAAATTTCTAACAGAAACGAAAGAGACGAAATATTTTCCTTATTATTAAATTTCTTTTGGCTCCTAATAAATTTATTTGGTAACTTCAAAACTATACGTGAAAGTTATTTGCCAAATAAATTTATCCAGGGTTTGAAACTGCTATGGAAGAGTTTGATTGTGTTAAGGAAAGGAAATATTTTTGGAGCCCGCCCGATCGAGATTAACTTAGACCTTAGCGAACTTCTGTGTTTGAAGTAATACGATAGGTAGCTAACGCCGCCTAATAGCAAAGCTCTAGTGATATGGAATCCTGTATCGACGGAATTTTACAGCCGAGCGAAATGCCATTCCTTTAAGTTAATGAAAAACTGGCGCTCGAATTGGTCAAAATGGCAAAATGAAGCACGACTCTTCGAATCACGATTCTTGGACAGGAACTGGGGGATTCGGAGATTCGATTCTGCTCCTGCAACGAGCACTTTTGTCTGGCTTTGTTGTTGAAATTCAGGGAAGCCTATTTGTAGCAAATTCTTTTAGATATTGGAAATAATGAGTATCTGTTTTCTATGTGTAGGCTGTGGCAAATTGGTGTTACATGAGCCTACAGATCAGTAACAATGTTTAGTTAGAAAATGAGGCAAATTGCCTGTAGTCAAATAGATATAATGGGCTGGAAGAGCAGAATGTTTAGTTAATTAAATTACTAGATGCAAAAAAAGAACACAACGTGTAATCAATTAATTTGCAAACCGAGGTAGAAATTATGCGGAATTGTAGTTTGAAATTAGTCGTGAATATACTACACGTATTGGTAACTCTGATTGGCGTTGGAGCTAATCTCTACTAATTATAACGTATATAAGTATCCATTTCAACAAAATACGTTCCATAGGATATTTAACATTTTGCTATAAGATATTAAATTATTATAAGCACAAAGATGAAGATTGGAAAAATATAACTATCTGATTTCTAAGGTTTTCAACGGTGCTTTTGGGAGTAAACTGCTAGGTACCCAGTAGAAGAAAATTTGGAGTTTAACTACCTTAATAATGATACAGGCCAATCCCAGTATTACTTACTGATGCTGTTACATACCGTAATTTACAAAGTATGAGGGCATATTCAATATTACTTGAAAAAAA
This sequence comes from Agriotes lineatus, assembly GCA_940337035.1. Taxonomy (NCBI): domain Eukaryota; kingdom Metazoa; phylum Arthropoda; class Insecta; order Coleoptera; family Elateridae; genus Agriotes; species Agriotes lineatus. Next base: position 39,236,151 of record OW679202.1, read on the forward strand.
ATATTAGATTGATTTAGATTTTAGAGAAAGTGTCGTAGAAAGAAATTACGCTTTCTAAAGGAAAAACTGCCTTACACAAAATTATAGCAAAAACTCCATTCTTGTTTTCAATGATTTCACTAATGCGTTTTAATAAAATACAACCTAATTACAAAAGAAGTAGCTTGATTAATAAGCACATATAGTACGTTTTTTTCCTATAAAAATTTTCAAGGTCAAGATAAAATTGGCAAAACTGCTTTTTTTAAATTATTAGAAAATTTATTTTCGCCAGGTTTTTCTGTAAACTACTTTTGTCATTTTGACATTTAAAATTAAATTGTCAGTTTTTCTTTTTTGAAACTGAATACGCGTAAAAAACGGAATCTTTTAAAATTAAATGTAGTGAAGTGTGCAGAGGCACTGTTGGATCTGCATCTTAACACACCAGAAGAAGACGTTTACGAAAGATTAGCAAGAGCTTTTGATGTACATAGAACTTTAATGCCAGATTTTAAATTTCCCACCAATTTTTAGTTCTATAAAGTTACTAAAACAAATTTTGCCAACATACATTTTTTAAAGGAATCCAAGTTATGCCAACATAAACCCTAAATTCTTTGACCTTGATAATTTTTATAGGAAAAAAAACGTACTTTAGTTGTATTATGTTTTAAATTTTTGCTGAGAGAAGAAATGGTTGCAGGTTGCAATTTCCCCTTTCTTATTAAGAGATACTTAATTGCTGCATTGCCGTTTAGAAGTTAAAATGAATATTTTCAAGTTATATCGTTTATTTAAAACCTGTCAAAGTTTAATATTTTGCAAACTTGTATAATTCTTTATGTGGTATACCTAAAAGTCAGTAGTTTAACGTAGTAATACGTGCGTTGCTGTAGGAGTGTCTAGCATGAATGATTCCCTAATTCAAAAATTGTGCCTTTAAAGTAAAAAAAAGCTAAAATGAGTGATTACGGCTCTGATAGTTTTCAAAAGATATTAAGGTTTGGGTTTGAAGTCAAATGCAGAAGGAATTTCCTCCTATCTGAAATTTTCTCGGTTTTATGCCAGGTAGATTTATAATGTGTATGCAAAATACTCTCTTCCTCTAACAAATAGTTTTTGAGTTATACCGTCAACAGGCAGACAGACGGAATTGAGAAAACCTGTTTTTCTTGATCTAGGGACCCTGAAGAAATCTCGGAAGGTGATTTTTTCGCGATTACAATACTTCCTTCGTCTTTCAGACAAGGGAAATAAAAAATATTAAAAGATCGTCAACTAAACAGATATTAAATTTATAAAAATATATAATATTGTTTCTACGCCATATCTAGCTACCGGTTCGGCACCGATGGAGTTAACTAAAATTAATGTCAACAGATTAAGAACGAGTCGGATGGCCATGCAACGTTCGACGTTGGAGATGTCGTTAACAGATAAGGTCCTTAACGAGATAAATTAGGAAAAAACCTAGTTAATTCACATTTCAGAGCTTGCGGCAGGTGTAAACTGGAGATAAGTGGCTCATCCACGAAAAAAGGTAGAGGAAGACCAGTGGGGCGAAGAGTGGACGGTATAAAGAAAATAGGGGTAGAAACTGGTCTCAAAAAGCCAGAGGGAGGGACGAATGGAAAGAATGGAAGAAAACATGGACACAATGAAGGTTATTTATTAATATAACGTCATGAATTATATAATTTGAAAATGAGCAGATGGCTCACCGAGAAAGTGCTCGCTTCTCAGGCGGCCGGCCCGATTCGGATCCCGGCAGACCTAGAAGAATTTTAAAAATCGTACGCTCTCCGACTAACACGCTAACACCTGTGGTAGTCGTTAAACTCTAAACAGGGAACTTTTCCTTACTTTCGACGGGCAAGGCTAGTCACCTACGGGCAAAGAGAGCACCTACAACCACATTGTGGTTAAAACAGGCAACTGCTCTATAATAAGAGGAAGAAGAAGAAGAAAATGGTTCCGAGTCAGAAGACGAATCAAACGATTTTTTTGTGATAAAAAATAATCTACATCAGATTCAGAAAACTGAAGCTATTAAAATTTATTTTGTTCTCCCGTAATTCGATGCCAAGTTATCCATTGCAACAGTACAATTGTTTGAGGAAGGGATATCAAAATTCAAATTTCTTTTTTGATTTATACACCCATAATTTAACCTCTAAACCTCTAAACACTACCTCGTATAACATATCTGAACTTTAACAAAATCCGAAAAATAAAGTTCAACATTCAAAATGTCCGTCGAGTTTTTGAATGAATTAACCTAGGACTTTGCAACTATCGTTATTACATTCGCCGATTTCAAATCGTGTGAATACGATTTAAAAACAGACTTTGAGACATACAAGTAATATTTAGCTTGGCTGCATTTTGGACCACAAGGGGGGAGGTCGAAGTGCTGAGGGGCAAATTGATTGTATAAACATGCAAGATACACATGCAAACAAAATAGCTTGCTTTCTGCATCAATTGTTAGATTTTTTTGTGTACCGTTGAGACTAAGGTAAGAGAATTTATAAATTTGGCTATTGTAAAACCTGTAAGGCTGTTTTTGATAACCAACTGTTAACAGTCTTCTCCTTATTTGTATATTTATTGTGCATCATTGTATGTAATGCATGTGAAGAAGCAATTTACCACTTGTATCTCATATAGTGATTTTTTTTAAACTAGGGGTGGCTCCCACCTGCCAATTCCAATACACGGAACAGTAAAATATGAACATAGTATAGTTGCACTAAAATATCTAATTGTTTACCTAGTCATATACCAGCTAAAATTCGAAGAAATAAAGCTACAACAGATACTGCGTAACTATTTCAATGAAAAACGTATTTGTAGTGCATATGATGTAGTGCCTATGTCAAATGGTGACTTGTCCCATGCTAGTAGATTACTAATAAAATGTATTATCTAGCTGCGATTTTTGCATTTTTTATGACCAATTTTCAATTTTTCTCCTCTGATATAAGTTAGCCGATGATTCGATTACCGGTGTAATGTACTTGACCAAATATTTGTGGCGAATTGATCAAAATGAAAAATTTAAGTTCAATAAAATATGCGAATTCGTTCGTCACTTTTTTCTACATTCAGTGATTGGGTTGGTATAGCACCGAAGTTGATTTTCACTGTAAATTTACTTGTTGAATGTGTCATATGTTGTTTTCTTTTAAACTACCGTTCAAAACTAGGAAATAAGTATTTACGACGTGTATAAAATTACTACAATAATAATCTTAAAAAAAAATTTTAACATATGGAACAATTTGCAAAAATTAATAGTGACTAGCGAAATTACAGTATGAACAAAATGTATTCACACTCTGTTAGGCTGAAAATTCACGCAGCCATTGGTTTATGCATCGCTAAAGAGATCAGAAGACCGCGAAGCTTAACTCACGCCAAGTTAGTGCAGAGGGTAGAAGCCAGTTGGTCAGAGGTGCAGAGGGCTTGTGCGTATGTAAGTGTTATTGTTTCGTGAATCTGGCTGCTTGAAGAGCCACTAGCTAACCAAATTACGACGATTGTCGAACATATCCAGTTCCCTAAACCTAGTATACCAATCTGAAATTGCGATTTTTTTCTCGTTTGGGTGTCAGATCTATTTAGAAGAACCTCTGCATCGTCCTGCTGCCAGCCGTACCGTCGACACGCTGTAAATCAACACTGTACATATCGACGGAATGTATCCCGAACTTCTTATGCATCACGTGGATATTGCCGCAAGTTGTTAAGCCATTTTGTAACCTTCAGCAACAAAGCTGACTATTTAAGCTTTCTGTACAGCCTATCTGTACTTCAAATCTGATTCCAACATTTTTAACTTTTATCACAAAAACTCACAGGCGCAAGATCACTTCTTGTTCATGTGAATCCGAATACCCTGTATATCGACGCGGCTGCCCCGCTTCAATCATCTTGGGCCATCCTTTATCACCGTTTGCGCGCGTAAATCCAGTTATTTCCGCCGAAGCTTACGCCTCTTGATTGGCTAAGGCTCCGCGTGGTTACGCGGTTGGTAGACCTTCGCATGTTTTGCAAGCAGAGGGGAGTCGGCTGAAAGCTATCGAGTGCGACGCACTTGGTTGTGAAGTGTTTTTTTTCTTGGGGTTTTTCAAGGGCCCTGTCCAGCAATGTCGTTATGAAGTGTTCCTTCATTCCCCACTGGTCTTGGGGGATTTGTTAGCAGGACGCGCAGAGTGCCCGTAATTCTCTCGTTGTACCCAGTCGCATGTGTGTGACCAATTCAAAATAAACGCCGTCGTCCGGCGGATTCGTTACCAAAGGAAATGCTCTCGTACCGCCCCCGCAGTTAACCTTAGGCGCTGCTAGCCTGCCGTGCTGCATCGCACCGCTCAGGAGACGTCAAACAAACACAGGTACCATTTTAAGATATTATGTAACCAGGTAGCTATTTTGCTTACGATCTGAACTTACTACCATGTGGGTATTAATGATTCTGTGTCTAACGTGTCGCTCGCTGAGTGACTGAATTGTCATGCATGTAGCAACCTATGAAATTACCATATTTCCGGCTGCCATTGTTGTAAATCGAAACGCTTCGGCCGTTTGTGATTCATAGCTTTTGGGCTCGGCAAAATCAAGTGAGTTTGTGGTTGTGGTCTGCGCCGTGCGCGAGCAATCAGCTGTGTAGTGCGTGACTCAATTACGCGAGTTTGTCGTTGTGGGCGATGGACTTTGATCGCTCTTACCTGCAAATCAATCGTTGTTTGTATCTGAACTAAAAGTAACCATTACTGTGTTGTAAATTTAGGTGTTTCTTTTAACATTGAAGCTTTGCTTTGTGTACGTCCAGTTAAGCGATGCAATTACTGCCAATTTATGTGTTCCGGGCACCTTCACCGATAATTAACTATTTGTTCTGCGTTTGGCTTCACCCCGCGACACGGTCGCTGTAAAGTAGTGGGCCTCGGCCGTATTTATTATTCATATTTAACCAATAACGTTCGGCAGTTTGCTTAACGGGTCGACCAAGGTCTGTTGTTTTGGTATTGAACGTTTGATGGATTTGTGTGTTCTAGTATTAGCTCGCGAACTCCAGCTGGGGGCACTAATTTAAGCCCTACGTTTATTTAAGGCGACATATTTGTTGCCCCTTTGATTCTTTGTTGTAACGTCAGTCAATAGATACCTATGTGATTAAGAGATTTATTATTGTGTACGCCCTCTGCATGCTCTTTCCAGATTAAAAAACTAGTGTCAAGATCGATGTACAACGGAACTTGAGCGTTGGAGTGTGCAGGTAGGTCTGGCAACGCCCCCCGCAGTGGCAGTACTTACCCGAATTAGTAACGCAAACACCTATTTCTCGAATTTGTAATCTGAGTTCGATATTTCTCGAGTACTTTCATGAAGTAGTACCCAGTGTACTTCCCGTCCCGTCTAACCGTTCAGGTCCGGTTACACGAGTATACTTAGAGACAGACTTGGTGGCCCCCTTCTATTTTTGATTTACCCCGTTCGTGTCACGCCACGCTTGCCCAGTGAAGTACCGTTTGAACCACGCCCAACTCCCTGAGCGCTTCAGCCGAGGCCTTTAGCCTGTTTTAACGAATCTCAGGGCGAGCGTGCCATCCTTTCCCGGACTTAACCAGTCGTGCGATACTCACCTCGCGTGGGTGTCGCTAAGTCATTTTAATACCGTAACAAAGTTCACCCGTCGTCATTCTTAAAGCTGCCTATTTTTGGTTCCATCTTCGAATCCGAGTTTCCCGCTAACTTTTGGTCGCTAGCGCGGTTACCTTGATTTCCACAGCATTGCCGTATACTTCGTTACGTGCAGGTAGGTTGGATCTGTTTTTATTGCATATATGAATTATCTTCGTATAGGTTATTTGTGTTAAGCTAGTCTTGTGTGTGTGAATACGTTTAGGGACGTATTCCGTTTAGGATTGAAGTCACGCATTAAGCGTTCTGTGGTGGCTTGGCGCTTATCGCACGATATGCCATCACGAGCAGGTAGAGTTCTTAGGAATTGTTTTGTTGCCTTTACTCGTTGCCGTTCTGGGATTCAGTTGGTGTTTGCTTGAATGCATATTTATGAATATAATTTCGCAGATATTTGCAGTAAGATAATCCTTCAGAGATCACAAAATAAGGTATGTCCAAATTTAAAAGCTGAGCACGCACATACTTTCCATCACCGGCAGACATAATCCAGGCAACGGCCATAAAAATTAGACAAACTTCTTTCCGAATCTTTCCAGGTACAATTGTTTAGACGAGCGAGCCCTATTTTCTTTCAAGCTACGACCCACCCATCACGCTGAGCTACTGAACCTCCGTGCGCTTATAATATGCCGTAAACGGGATTATCCCTGTGCAAACTCACAATAGCAAGTTGCATAAACATCTAAAAGTCTTTAAAGTGTGTATTATTTTTTATTTTTTTACGTCTTACCTTATTCATATCAGTGAAGAGCTGGTGAATAGATTCGATTCGTTCAAGTACATCGTATGCGAAATCGTATTATGTTTTAAGACTGATCTAAACATCATATGTATAAATGCAGTATGCAAATTTTTCCTTTACACACATAATATATCGGAATATACAACGAAAGGACGCGGAAATTTGGACGCGGGAAAAAGGACACGCCACAATTTGAAACTTCTATATAGATAAATCAGTCAACATTGAGAAAACTAAAAACTTGTATCGGTGGGAACCTAATGACCTTGTACTAAACGATAATATGCATCTATTCATTAATTAATTTATAATTTTATAATTTTTATCGGTGATCAACGCTACACATCCAAATATTTGGAAATGTATTAATTCATTAAAAAAAGAAGATAGCCATACGGGAAATGTGCCTTACCATTAAAAAATATGTAAAGATACAGGATAAAAGTTATTAATTGTATTTTAGTAGCTGGCTGGATAATTTATATTTTAATGGTTTCCCAAGGAGATTACAGCTAGTGATGTTGATTCATTAATTAAAAATTAAAATGGCATCTCCTTCAATCCCAAATACTGCATTGGTGAAACACGCTGTAAAAAAACTTTCATAATTTCAATTTTTCAACACCAAAGATACTTCAAAGGGAAAGCAATCTACTTAAAAGACTAATTTACGAAATGGTAGAAATAAAAATCTGGTGTGATACACGCACACAACTTCCTTTTACAGCGATCTTATAATTAGCCAAAAATTTTAAGCTGAATTCAAAAATGTAATAACATGGGTGTTCTATTTAAAATGGGAGTTAGTAAAAAAATCTGTAAAAGGCTTTACCCTCGTCATTGTGACAATAAATAATTTTAAAAATCAAATTAAGTTAGGAGTAAAAATATCTTCACGTTTCTAATAAATTAAATAAATTTTCAAATAGAAAAAAACGTTACCGGTGGTCGAATTCGAACGGCAGGCGGACAGCGTGTGCAGCCCGAACGCTTAGTGCGATATCCTAAGGCTAACGGAACGCGCAGTTTCTACCTGAGCCACGGAGGACCGGCTTCTGTAATTTCTCCGTCGCAGCTATATTTAGTAACCGCTAATTTATGCCTCGCTTTGGATTGTAAAAAATTTATTCTGTATCTATTCGCTCCCATTTTTGGTAAGAGTAAAGCCTGCACTATGTACAAATTATTATCTATTACTAAGTTGAATGAAAAATAAACACGCTTATGTGTGCGACGCGCGGTTGTATTTAAGCGAAGGGTATTATTGTGGAAACTTTTTGAATTTTTTGAGATCTTATCTTTTATTTGTTGGATTCTATTTTCGTCAAGTGTAAGGCCTGATCTATGTGAAAATTACTACTTTAATCTATTTCCCACTTAACGCAAATATAAACAAAATTTTATTTTTTTAATGTGCTCACCCTGTATATATTTGTATGAAATTGTACCGTGTCTCATTACAGGTACAGGATACAGGGACCCTGAATCGTGAAGATCTGGAGGTGATTTTTTCACGATTACAATACTGCCTTCGTCTTTCAGACGAGGAAAGTAAAAATAAAAAATCTGTAAAGGGCTTTACGCAGAACTTCCCTCGTCGACATTGTAACCCTAAATTATTTTAAAAATCGAATTAAGTTAGGCGTACAAATATCTTCACGTTTCTAATAAATTAAATACATTTCCAAATTTAAAAAAAAAATGTATCCCGCTGGGGTTTGAACCCGCCGCATCTGCGGCTTTGCAGAATACTCGATCCTGGCTGAGTCTCAGCAGAGGATGTATGTGCGGCGGATTTGCCCTCTGAGCTACCGCGTCTCTTCGGGAAAAGTCCGGCGCTCGCGTTTCATGAAGAGCGCGGTGTAATGGTTGAAACGGTTTTATCTTTTGTGACATTATCCTTTATCGGTTGAGTCTTATTTTCGGCAAATGTAAAACCTCACCTATGTGAAAGTTACTACGTTCTTCTATTTCAAATTAACCCGAAAATAAACAAAATTTTATTTTTTTAAGGTGCTCACCCTGTATATATTTGCATGAAATTGTACCGGTTTTATTCCAGGTATACTGGGTGACAATGAAACTAGGGCCATGCTTATATCTTCTTTATTTATGAATCGATTTGGATAAAATTTTATACCAAGATTCTAGACATAATTTTTGATTGGTTGATAGATATAATCAAAATAGCTAACTTTCGGTTTTACCGGAAATGATACTAACTTTAATTTTTTTAATGGAACAGCCTGTATATTTTATGTTTTTCTGAATCTACGAGTCAAACTACATATAACAGTCTTACCAAAGTTCAATTTTTTTAAACAAAAAAAATATTTTTTCAATTTTTATTTTTTACCATGGAATGCCTTGACTTGGAAAAATCTATTCTAATTGACTCTAGCAACTCTTAATAATAGCTATTTTAACAATAAGGTCAATAACAAACCTTTAATAAAGGAATATAATTTGCTACACTCGTTTTTAAGAAAAAGTCAAGGGCCATCTTGCCATTAGATAGAAAATGTAATGACCCATCTAACGACATGCATCATGCACTACTTTATTTTTATCTGAAACTGGAAATTAATTAACTAATTATTTTTTAAAATATTTTTATGTAATAACTAATAATACCAAAGCAAATTTGGCAACACTGTTGTATGTAATTTGAGTAGTAGATTCCGAAAACATAAAACATATAGAGTGATCTATTTAAAGAACCAAAGTTAGTGTCACCTCCGGTTTCACCAGAAGTGACACTAACATTGTTTTTTTAAACAGATTTAAACAAATAATTAATTAATTAATTTTCAGTTTCAGATAAAGATAAAGTAGTGCATGATACATATCGTTAGATTGGTAATTACATTTTCTATCTAATGGCAAGATGGCCCATAGTAGGTGCCATTTAAAAAAAGTGACTTTTTCTTAAAAAACGAGTTTAGCAAACTATATTCTTTTATTAAAGATTTGTTATTGACCTTATTGATAAAATAGCTATTATTAAGAGTTGCTAGAGTAAATTAGAATAAATTTTTCCAAGTCAAGGCCTTCTATGGTAACAAATAAAAATTGAAAAAAAAAATTTTTATTTAAAAAAATTGAAATTTGGTAAGACTATTATATGTAATTTGGCTCGTAGATTCCGAAAAACATAAAATATATAGGGTGTTCTATTTAAAAAATCAAAGTTAGTATCATTTCCGGTAAAACCGGAAGTCAGTCATTTTGACTATATCTATCAGCCAATCAGAAATTATGTCTAGTATCTTGGTATAAAATTTTATTCAAATCTATTCATAAATAAAGAGGATATAAACATGGCCTTAGTCTCATTGTCACCCGGTATATATAATATGTATGCAAAATATCGTCTTCCTCCGACAAATACTTTTTAAGCTATACTGCCAACAGACAGACAGACAGACGGACAGACAGACAGACGGAATTGAGAAAACCTGTTTTTCGTCATCTAGGCACTCTGAAACGTGAAGATCTGAAGAAATCTCGGAAGGCGATTTTTTCGCGATTACAATACTTCCTTCTAGTTTTAGACGAGAGAAGTAAAACTCTGTAAACGGCTTTACGCATAATTTCCCTCGTCGACATTGTGACACTAAATAATTTTAAAAATTAAATTAAGTTAGGAGTACAAATATCTTCACGTTTCTAATAAATTAAATACATTTTCAAATTAAAAAAAAAATGTATCCCGCTGGGGCTTGAACCCGCCGCATCTGCGGCTCTGCAGAATGCTCGATCCTGGCGTCTTCGCAGACGATGTATGTGCGCCGGAATGCCATCTGAGCTACCGCGTCTGTTCGGGAAAAGTCCGGCGCGCGCGTCTTATGAAGAGCGCGGTGTAATGGTTGAAACATTTTTATCTTTTGTGACATTATCCTTTATCGGTTGAGTCTTATTTTCTGTAAATGTAAAGCCTCACCTATGTGAAAGTTATTACTTCCTTTTATTTCAAAATTAACACAAAAATAAACAAAATTGTATTTTTTTAAGGTGCTCACCCTGTATATATGTGTATGAAATTTTATTGGTTTCATGAGTGGTAGATATATAACATATATGCAAAATACCGTCTTCCTCCGACAAATAGTTTTTGAGCTATACTGCCAACAGACAGACAGACAGACAGAGAGACAGACAGACGGACAGACAGACAGACAGACAGACAGAGAGACAGACAGACAGATAGACAGACAGACAGACAGGCAGACAGACAGACAGACAGACAGACTGACGAAATTGAGAAAACATCTTTTTCGTCATCTAGTGACCTTGAAACGTGAAGATCTGAAAAAATCTAGGAAGGTGATTTTTTCGTGATTACAATACTTCCTTTGTCTTTCAGACGAGGGAAGTAAGAACAAAAGAAACCCATTTTAGAAATAGTCAATTTGAAAATCACCTATCTCACATCAATACACATTAAAAATGTAATAAAAGTTTGAAAAAAATCGTTAGAACCGATTTTGAAAAAATCCGGTTAAGTGAGTTTCTTCAAAAGCTTGCTGTCGCATCGACATAGTGCACAAAATTTATATATGAAGTTTCAACGCCATACCTCTTTTCGTTTTTGAGATATTCTGTTCACAGACAGACACACAGGCAGACACACAGACACACAGACAGACCAATGAAAAAAAATATGTTTTTTTGGGTTCAGGGGACTCGAAAACGTGAAGATCTGTTGAAAACTCAATTTCTAATTTTTGGGGCGAATCCAATACTTCCTTTATTGTAAAAGATTTATCTTTTTTCTAAATTAATAATAAACTTCTTTTTTTACAAAAGAAAATCTGCCTTGATACTAAAAAGCGGACATTCATGTTAAATGCACTAATAATAAAATTATCATCTCAGTGCGGAATATCATACTGAATATCATTCAAATCGACCTAGGCGTTTAATTGTTGTACATAAGTTGAAATTATTTATATATTGGCTTAACGAAACACATTTGGGTACAAGTAATTTGCATTAAATCGTCTTAGTTTGGGCCTAGAAATTCGTGGTTACATCATTTTGTACATAGTTTACTTAAATTTTTTATGTTGCATTTGAAATATGCCCATGCTTAAAGCTTTTATTAAGAACTCTTTTAAAAGCTATGTTAAAAAATTGGAAAAGTTTGAGGATTATTTATTATGTCAGTAATAACAGAACTTTGAGTCACGTTTCAGTTTATCAAACTTCGGCATTATTTCACTAATATATTCTTTAGCCAAATCCTTACCTTATTTTCCTTCGGTTTTTGCACATTTATCTAAGATTTTTCAAACAGAGCAGGCAAGCCTCTTGAATTTTGTTAAGCAAACCCGAACTACTTTATTAATATTTGGATATCTCTTGCAATATAAAAACCGTTTCCGTTTGCTTTAGGTGCTTTTTAACTTTGTTATTAATACATAAAGTGAAAGTTAAATGCCGGGCGGAATAAATTAAAGTTTATCGAAACAGAGAAGCCGAAAATAGCGAGCTTTGGAGTAATAATAAGAACTTATGTCATAGAAAGTTCGCGTAGGCAGTACCCAAGGAAAAGATAATATCTTTGTCAATGTTCACTTTTATTGGATTTTGCTCGACAGGAAGATGTAGCAGCAGTTCATGCAATCCATCCTTTACAAAGACAAATAGAACGTTTAAAGTACTAAGCAGTTGCCAAAATTAAAGGCAGAAGAGAATCGTATCAATTGTATGAAGGAGGAAGCTGGTTTTTTGGTCGGCAACTTTTAGAGCGTTCGATTTTAAATATTTGAAATTCCCTTTAATTTAATTAACGCGAAGAATCAAAATCTGGAATCGTGACAAAATCCATTAAAAAGTTGCGGCTCGTTTTGTTACTTACCATTGAAATATTGGAATAACAGAGTCCTTTCCCGGAACAATCTTCATTTTCTCCGCAGTTATCAGATTTCACGGTAACCTTGAGTCGCACGCATTGGTTTCCCCACAGTTCGGAAACGACTGAAAAACACACAAAATTAGAAGGATATTTCTGTTTTCGCAGGGGTTCTTTTATAAAAATGACTTGTCTACTGCTTCTCTCTTCGGTCTGTCGTAACCACAATTTAATTTGCTACAAACGAGAATGTGAGTAAAAAACGAAATAAAACCGCGTTGCATATAACGGGCCTTTTAAAAAGCGTCCAAAACGAGTACATAACGGAACAAACACGCAAATACGCAAATTCCGAGCTCCGCTACCGGAGATGCTTTAAAGCAAATCACTCGCTAGAACACCCAAGGATACTAAAATTTATAACGAGCCCCACATAACTAGTTTTAGTGGATTTTCAACTCGTGTACCGCTGGAGAGTTTGAATGGACAAACTTACTCGCGGAAACTTCATCCTTTTATTGGTTTCAAAGGATGACAAGTCTCCATAGAAGCAAATCTTTGACCTATTTGCAAAATTCAATTTCGCCGGCGGAATTATTGCAGATCAAGTCCGCAAGTTTTGATGACCTATAAAGTCGCGTATTAGGATATTGGGATAAATCGAATTCTGCTGAACAAATCCCAAAACTATCCGTTTTTAATTAATGCTTCCCCGTCTTTATTAACTGCTAATTCGTTTATGTGTGCTACGGGGGACCTTGCAAAGCTAAGTTTGAGCTCGGTTTCTCGCACTAATTACACTCTTCTGCGATATAAACTATCCGTGTTTGAGGCTGGCGCTGTGCATCTGCACACAATGTTGCTTTAAGTTAGTAAATCTGATGGTGGTACTTTTGCGGGCGCCGAATTATAATAACGGAGGGTTGAATTCGTGGACCATTATCGATTCTAACTAGCTGTGGGTAGACCGTCATTATACTTTTTCGTCCGTACTGCTCTAATTTGCCACATCAGCTTGGTTAATCCTTTGATCCCATTTAATGCGTGAATGTCCACATGTTTAATATCTAGATTTCTGCTCTGGTGCTTAAGGAAGTTGAATACCCCTTGCGTTTCTCTTAATAAAATAACTAACAATAAAATCACTCTTTCTACTTAAATGGTAATTTAGGGCTAATATTTTCTTAATCAACAATAATTTCTACCCTAGACAATAAAAAATTACATGAAGCAACATAGTAGTAGTCATAAAAGGGGCTGCCGTTTCTACCCTTACGTTTATAGCCTATAGTCATGTAGAAAATCCTTCGAGTAAGGAAATCCGACACTTCCAATATATGTGAAATTGAACTGAAACTCCATCCTCAGACCAAATCCTTTTGAGTGTATGATCAAACAATACTTGATTCAAAACAAGGGTACATTTATGTTCAATATTGGATGAATTAAACGTTGAGCAAGAGAGGCAGAGAAAATGAATTCCCAGTATCTCTGTCATATACAGCGTGTTTCACTTAAATAGAGGACTCTAAATAATATCTCCTCCATCCCTAAGCGTAATGATCTGACAGTTTTGTGGTTTGTATAGACCCCTAAGGGGACTTAAGTTACCTATTTGGATTATTTCCAACTCTGAGAATTTTCCTAAACTTACCTTAAGCCCGATCAAGGTGGCCTGAGTTTTATTTCAAAATATATTTAGCATCCCCAAAACCCAGATACTAATTTTTGTGTTTTTACTACTGCGATTTCTGTTTCAAAATTGTACACAAAATGAAATCATTATCACTTAATAGCTTAAATTTCACTTTTATTTAAAGAATCATGTAAACGTTGATAACTTTTTTTGTAGTAAATGCGTACAAACTTCCATTTTTCTTAAATTTCTCACAACATAGTTTTGCATTTGAAAAGTTTTGGGGAAAGTAGAGAAGATTTTGAAGTCGAATTTTCATCTTTTTCTTACACGACTCCCAAATACGAAATTACTTCACTTTTTGTACAGTGCCTTCAGAAATGATCGAACGTTTTTGAATTGTCATGGTTATACAACGTATGAATAATATGTTGGTGGCCCTATAAGTCTATGTCAAATTCGAGGTTAGCAGGTTGGGCTTTGCGTCAGTCTGTGCCAAAACTGACGCAAAATCTAACCTGCTAACCTCGAATTTGACATAGATTACAGTGCCACCAACATATTATTCATACGTTGTATAACCATGACCATTCAAAAACGTTCTATCATTTCTGAAGACACTTTACAATTTTTGAAGAAATGTCCTATCACAAGTGGTTAGCAACACAAAACCCAGAAAACAGAAAAAACTATATGCGATACACAGGGAAGAAGAAAGCTATGAATCAGTTTTGGGAAAGAAAATGCGACGAGATAGACATAGTGAGTTCAAAATCCAGGCAAGCATTAAAAACCATAAGGACACTCAAGAACAACACACGAGAAGCGAGAACTATAGACACAGTTCGAATAAATGCTTGGAAAAATTATTACCAATCGCTACTAACAGATCACAGTTACCAATCACTACTAACGGATCACAGTGCTAAATTTAGGACATTACGGAACCGGTCGATCAGGAAGTAAGAGAAATATAATTACAAGAAGTTACAGAAACACTAAAATACGTGAAAGGTAATAAAGCTGCGGGTCCTGGAGTTATGCCCATAGAAATGATTAAGAACTCCCCAACAATAACGCTAGAAGCACTTTATTTAATGACTGTTTAAAGGAGGGTAACGTCCCTGAAGAATGAAAAGTAGCATATATAAATTGTATTCACAAGAAAGGAAGTAAAAGGATTTCTGAAAATTATAGGAGAATTAGAGTAAGGTCGTCTATGAGCAGACTGTATAAACGAATATTAAAATCAAGAATGGAAGTACAGCTAAATATTCCAAAGATCAGAGTGGCTTCAGACCAGGTAGGTCTTGTATTGATAATGCATTTTGCTGTAAGCAACTGGGAGAAAAAAGCACAGCACACGGGAGAGAACTTCACTAAATATTTATAGATTTATAAAAGCTTATGACAAAGTCCCAGTAAATCAACTATGGCCGGCAATGAAGTACATGGGAATAGAAATAAATTACATAAATGCCGTTAAACAACTATACAAAAACACCATCAGCCGAACGAAAATAGGAAATGATTATTGTAAAGAATTTATCGTAGATAAAGGACTGCGAGAGGGATATTGCATGTCACCAACTTTATTTACATTATATATAGGTAAATCGTGTACTAAGGGACTGGAGCAGGAAGTACGGTTCAATGGGTGCACAACTTGGAGAAGAATATATCTATAGTTTACTATTCGGTGACGACCAGGTCATATTAGCTGAAGACGAAGACGATATCAATTACATGTTTAGGAAATTGAAAGAAGAATATGAGAGGTGGGGTTTGGAAATTAATATGGACAAGACGGGGTATATGGTGATTGGAGGACAAAAACGAGATCTAATGGTAGACAATGAAGTAGTAAAATCAACAAATGAATACATTTATTTAGAGGTCACATTAACATCTGATGGAAGAGACATTCAAAATAAAATTAGAAAATAAAAAACTATAACTAGACAACTACATTCAATGCTGCGGAGTGACACCATCTCAAATAAAACAAAAAGACGAATGTTTAGTTCATTTGTGGAAAGTTGCCTTACCAATGGGGGAGAAGTGTGGACAATGACCGAAAAAATGAAAGATAGAATATCAGCAGCAGCAATGATGTACTGGAGACGGTGTTGTAAAAAAAACGTTATTGAATCATGTGCGGAATGAAAACATCATAAAAATAATAGAAACTTCAGTAATACATACAATTGAAGGAAAACAGCTGCTGTGGTATGAGCATACGAGACGCATGAATGCACAGAGACTGTCACAAAAAATTGGAACCAGCAAATAGAAGGAAAAGGAAAGACCAACAAAGATCTGGAATATTGGAATTCAGAAAAACATGCAAGAAAGAGGACTAGAAGAAGACGGTTTCGGAAATTTACCTAAAACCGCTTATATATAGTACTAAGAGATGGAGTAACAAGGTCAACACATCAACATGACACACACTTCACACAATGGTTGCTGCGCAAGCACAAAAGGCGCGCTTCAACTTTGTATCCCGAATCCGGGACAAGTTGAGAATTGTACCGCCAGATTCCAGCACATAAAGCACCAGTCTCTACACCGCAAGGTAAAATGAGATTATCGATATTACATACGATACTATACTTAGATGCACTTATTTCAAGTGAGACACACTGTATAATATAAAAATCTAACTGAAGTGACATATTGTAACGGCCCAAATTGTTTTTTTTTTCGTTAAACTGTAGCTCCTTCCAACGCCTTTTCAAGTCATCTCCTGTTGGATGTTCTTTCAAAATATAGCTGAATTGTTTCCTTGGACGTAGATTCATTTAAGATCCCGTGAATGGAGCAGATTGCTTATGTTTACTTTGGTGCATTTTGTAAAATTTTGTAAACGTCGATTGGGTACCTCACCGCTTCTACCAGTATTATTCCTAGCATTCAGGATTAGTCTTTCTACCATCCTAGAAAGCGGTTCGCTGCCGAAAAGGTTTAAGAAGGATTTACCTCTTAAGTCGTCGCCATCTTTTCTATGGGAGCAACTGTTATGCTTCTTATATCTCGGCGGTGTGCAGATTTTCCCTGGTTGCTCACTTTATGCTACCGCCGTTTTCCACCTGCTGGTATGAATTTCATCTTTAGTCCCAAACAGGTTGGTAGAAAATGCGTTTGCAGAGCATTTTCGGTGATTCCGGTTTTGTGCTTTCCTCAGTGATCAAACAGTTACTTAGAGTAACCTCCTCAGTATTCAAACCTTTATTATGAACTTAAATACACCGCCTGCTGCCATACGTATTTAAGGCCTTCGTGCCGCTGCCCGATCTAAGCCTTTAGACAACACAAGATCAGGTCTTTTGTGTTACCAATCTTATCTACGCATGATGCCGCTGAACTCCATCAACAAGTCTCGCTAATCGTGTGTGGTTCCTCCAAACCACCATGCGCTTAGAATGCAGGAAAGATGAGTATCGGAGTTTAGAATAACAAGGTTTCATCAATGGCTCGTGGAAGTTTGTTAATATTTGAAAGCTGTAAATTTGCGATTCATTTATTTATAGTCAATGTCCTTTGATATTTGCTATTAATTTAAAACAGTAATTCATTTTAGATTGTATTCACTCTTTCAGCCTGTCGATTTAAATAATATTGGAATTCATTTGACAATTGTTTGTTAAGTATATGGAACTAATATGATCATGGCGTTGAGCGAAGACATTTGTTCTTTTATGAAGAGCTGATTTTAAGTACTACAATCCGCTTTGTAGTCCAAAGGCATTTGTAATCAAGCCGCGCCTGCGCATTACATTTAAGGGCCTAGTTTTTTATAGCGCTTGAAAAAGACTATCTTCGCTTTTCAAATTCATACAAACAATTAATTCGTCTCTTTTCAGTGGTTATTTAGCCCGCATACTATTTCACTTCATGATTTTGTATTGACAACCCTTTTAATATGAATGTTTCATAAATTAAAAGTAGTGACTTTTCTTATTTTACTAACGTCGTATACTAATCTACTAGTTTTAACATTAATCATCTGAGCTATTATGGATTTACTGAACCCAGCATCAAGTGCGTATTATTCGTTTAAAACGTTAACAACGACAATTAATTTTATTTAACCAATTTCGCTGTGCCTATGCATCTTAAATTTATTGAAGCCTTGGTACTTAGATTTTACTTCTAATATTTTCTTTCATATTAACTAATGATATCTGCTTGTTTATTTTTAGATTAGATTTTTGTAAGATAGAAGCCGTAAACGGAAAGTGAAGTTTGTGCGGACTACTAGTTAAATTGAGTTTATCGTTGTCACTGATGACAACTGGTCTATGTTGTTTCTGCTAATCCTCACTCAAGATCATATAATCGCCGAGGATTCGAGTTACCCTGGACAGTAAACCTTCAAAAATGTTTATAGGATGGACAATATATAATATTACTAATACGTTTTCAAACACTTCAGTTTTTTCTCATTCAGCACATCTTCAGCCTATTTTATGGGTTTCTCTCATGCAGTTTCGTCGATCACGATATTTGTTTTATAGTATTTTTTGGCATTTTTCTGGCCTATCTTTATTCACGAGAATTTCCCATGTATTGCTGTTTTAGTAAATGTTTTGTCGTCCACTATAATAACATCTTCTGCGAAATTCTATATACTTTTCCATTTCACTACTTACATTTTAACATCCTCACATATGTTTTTTCAAAGCGTCTCTCTTTTAGACCATTTGCCCATAGTTCATTGGTTATAGCAGGCTATTTTTTACGAAGTCTACCTTTATACTTTATTATTATCTTTATTATTTTAAACCATGTATAACAATAGCCTAAATATCGATTTATTTGTTGGTTTTTAATTTCACTTGATTTGAAAAGCCACCACGAATAATTATTTTTACAGTGAACATCTGCGATTTAGTAGTTGATTTATCTTTTTTTTTAAGATATACTTTGCTTTCTATTGGTGATACATTTGTATATGTACGTTTTGCTGCAGGTTGTATTCTATTCGTCTTCTATCTCGTCTTTTATGTCATAGTTTTTCGTTCTTTATTGTACTTCTTCTTTAAGTGAATTGCTTTTCTTAGCGCTCTCTGAATTTTTTTAACAGTTTTAGTATTTATATTATATGTATATCCTTAACTTCGTCTTGCTTTGCTTGGTATGCGAACCCGTCAAACATTGCCTTATGTTTGACCAGTAGGGTCGATGTTCAAATATAACAAGTATATAAACGAATTAATAGAAAGTAATTTAGAGGAACTAGTTTACGTTCAAAAAATATATTATGCAATTACATAGCTTCAAAATTGGAATTAATGTAATAATATATAACCAAGTTCATACAATTTTACATACATACATAATCTGTAACCCCTTATACCGTTTACACAGTGTAGGGGTGCCGGGCGCACCGAGCCGCTGAGGGTATGTGCATTTTTAAATACGGCCTGTCTAAGCTAAATCACTACCCCTACTCTGCAGATGTTCACCCATCCAAGTACTGACCGAGCAGACTGGAGCTTAACTTCTACAAGTGCTGTGATATTTGTAACAACACTCATTTTACCATTCTAAATATGTAGCTTGTCTTAGTCACCGCTTGTTGCTGACATATATTTGCATAATCCCTCTTATATTTCGAGGATGGTCAGATTTTTCAAGATAAGTATGCTTAATTAGGTTATGTTTCCGTAGTTTACTCGGCGTTTTTTTTAACTTTCTTGTAAATTAGTATTGTTATATTGCTTGCGTCTTAAAGCGCTTGAAATTTATTTATTATTTTACTAATCAGAAAATGTATTTTATCCACTGCTCATTGCCTCATTATGTTTTTTTAAGTTTTTCGACTTTTTATTGCATTTTGATCATATGTTTCGATATAAAATTGTTTATATTGTCACTTATTCGTAGTTGAATTCATAATATGTTTTTGTTGATTACCTGTTAATGATTTTTTTTATATTTCTCAAATTTTCATTTCCTTTCTCTACAGATCTCATATACTACGTGTATTTTCTGGTCGATTGTTGGTTGAATATTTTAGATATGCTTATTGCTTTGTCTTAGTTTGTGTAACTGCTTGTATGAATATGATCGGTTTCGTTACCATCAGAAAGCATTGCTTGATAAATTTAGCCTCCAAAATACGTATCTTATTGGTGGGATAGATCTTTTTGGCTATTCATATTACTTTTTTCGGAAATCGGAATTCGTCTAATTTTTCTGAAGTTATTCGATGTGTTCGTACGGGACTTGCTCTGAGAATCGCGACATGTGCGGATTTGTCTCATTGGAAGCCTCGTCACAGGAGAAGATTCTGTAGCCGCAGCTAAAGTGTGTTTCGAGATATGGTAGTTTCCTTTGTAGAGCAAAATGTCTTCTGGTCTCCTAAATTTTAAAGTAGGTCCTTTTCGGTATTAGCTCTACTTAATACTCGACCAAATTTATCTGAGATTTTTTCTTTTTCTGTTTTTTATTTTTCGTTGTTCTCAGTATTTTTTTTCTATTTGCCAACCTCTAGCTTCCTTTTCGCTTGTTGCCATATTGGCAATTCATTGTTCGTTTCCCAGAAGTTGTTGTCGAAGAAAGATTTCGTGTTCGTTCGGAACACCTGTACGCGTCGATAAGCGAAAAATCGACCACCTGCAACCGCAAATTCTCCATCTTCTCGCCAGCTCAAAAGACGGCCGTAAATGTTAGATTTTTTAAATATTGGACCTCTCGAAACACTTCTTATGCGCTTCCATTTGAAATTCCTGGATTTGATGAATTGCGCCCTTGGGCGAAAATTATTCGATGCGAGCTTGATTGTTGAATTATTATAAACGGAATTCGACCGTTAGTTGTTTCCCGATTGAATCTTACACTTATCTAAACCTTACTTACAATTGCGTATTACATATTCAATTGTAAATAATAGTTAACGGACTGTTCTAATCATAATCAGTAACATGCGTCCCTCAGCGATTACTGCAAAAATTGTGTGTTGGAAACGACCTATAATACTATTAATTATTTGCAGAAAAGCGTTGCGTTCGAGAATACATTTTCGGCGACAGTATTCGCGAGTCTGTTTAATCTACAGTCTTTATTGAATTACTAATTGATGTTTTTTATTCAGGGCCATTCTTTCTTCACTTGATCGGTATCTTGTACGCTAATTCAAACCATACTTTTTTGCTTACATGATCCCATATGCTATTACTGCGTTGAATTTCCTGTGATAATTAACATGTCAGTAATTTAACCTCCGGGTTCGTTTTGCGTCTATATACTCAACGCTTGTTTATGTTTGTTCGTATTATTAATATCTTTCTACATTTCATTGTTGTCGATACTAATAAACGAGTTATCCGTGTTTCTTACTAATCGATGTTGTTTCTTTATTTTGGGTGTTCGTTATATCTCCCAGCTTGTTTTCGCCGCGGTTCGACGAAGCGAATTAAGATAAGTTACTGAACCTGGCGACTTTCTAAGTTAACTCGTTGTTACTCATACCAATAAGTGAATTCATTATGTGTCCCTTTATGCCCATAACCCTTTATGGGCATTCCGTCTGTGAGTTGTTTGGAATTTTCATTAATGTAACCCTTTACCTAATAATTGGTGTAACCAAATTGACACCCATCGGAGTTTGGAGTGTAACAGTTTCGATGGTATAATCCAGTTGTTACTGTTAGTGTTATACGATGATGTTCGTAAGCAAATTATAGTTTGATGTAAAACTTTTCCTAGTTGATGATTTCAGCAAAATGTACATAATATTCCACAAAAATATTTAGTGCCCTTAAACAAAAACATAATTTTAATATGCTTCTATTTATACCGAACTTTCATACCTCTTAAGGATCTGGCTCAGAAAATTATTTTTCAGATCAAAGGTAGTTCACAGAAAACCCTTCCCATTTTAACGACAAGTAACATCTTACTGGGTAATACCAAAGCATATTGTTCCAGGCCGTGGCACTAGCGCTGTTGCCAAATTATCTGCTAAGTCATTTAGGACACAATAAGTTCGAAATACGTTGAAAATATTTGACTTTGAAAACTATTTTGACAAGACAGTTCACGTTAGTTGCAAAAATGGCTTTGAAGTGCTGCGTACTAAGCTGCAAGTCCAATTCTGTTTCATCAGTTGCTCCATACATTACTTAGCGTGTTTAAATATCCATCGAATCAAATAGTGGGACAAAAATTAAAACAATTTTTGAATTTAGAAAGCTAGCAGATTGTAAAGACTAGTGTTGTTTGTGAAAAGCATTTTTAAAAAGCCTATAGAAAGAGTGATAAAATGAAGAGACATTTTAAAGAAATTATATATTGAATAACGCTACAGGCCTTGAAGGCCCTCGACTTGGTGAATTATTCCTTTCAATCTCCTTCTGTCTCTGGCTGCGTCCTTACAGTTTTGAACTCCCAGCTCGTTCAAATGCTCCGTCACTGCATCCACCCATCTACGTTTGGGTCTTCCTCTGCTTTCTTTCCATCTACTGCTCTACCATCATCTAGTCTTATTAAGTGTCCCAACCAGCAAATCCTTTGACCTTTAATCGCCCCCACTATAGATGGTTGCCCATAAAGTTCCATCACTTTTGTATTTGACCTACTTTCCCACTTATCCCCCACTTTTTCACTTTGAATATGCGTCTCAAGATTTTCCTCTCCCACACTTCACTATCATAAGTAACTACGGACCACACTTTTATATAGCCGTATTTTGGTATTTCGCAATATATTATTGGATTTAAAAATGCATTTTTATTTCCATTTACCAACCTTTCGTTAATTTCTATACTATATCCGACTTTATTACAAATTGTTACTCCGAGATAGTTAAATTCACTTAGCGCCGCAATTTCACAGTTAACTTCTTCCTCTGTTTTGAATTTTAAACTTCTACCCTCGTATTTGCCTTCGCCCGCATGTAATTCCATGTATTTAGTTTTCTTCATGTTCATTTGTAGACCAAATTCTTCCAAGTCTCGTATTATGTTTATCAGCTCATGTTTGGTGCTAGTTATCAAGGTGATGGAATATTGTGCCTTGTACTTTCACGTACAGCTTTTTCAAGAAGCAAATTAAATAAGATTGTGAACAGTGGATATCCTTGCCTCAAACCGCGACAAACTTCAAATGGTTGCGATACACTGCCATTGGTCATAACTTTACTACTAGAACCTTGCAACGCCATCTTCGTTAAACTTATTAGTTTCGTGGGCACACCTAGCTTTCCCATAGCCTTGTAGAGTTTACGTATAATTACTGTATCGTATGCTTGCTTAAAGTCAATGAATATCGGGTTTAAAGGCAGATTCTGTTCATAGCTGTTCGATACTAATTTATTCATCACATAAATTTGATCCCTAATCGATCCGTTTTTTCTGAAACTGCATTGGTAGTCTTCAATCAGTTCCTCTGCTATTTCAACTAACCTCTTCTTTAAACAGCCTGCAAGAACTTTGTATGATGTGTCCAGTAATGCAATTCCTCTGTAGTTTTCGCACAATGTTACATTGCCTTTCTTGTATATTGGACAGAGTACCGCTTTTGACCACTCCTTTGGCATTTCTTCTTTATTCCAAATATTCCTTATTAACTTTATTAAGCCTTATTAACCTTATTAAGATATTAACCTGTTCTGCAAACATTCACCTCTCAGCTTCAGCAATTCCGCGACAGTACCATTCTCTCCCGGACTTTTATTATCTTTCAGTTGCCGTAACTTCTTCTGCTGATGGTGCCTACATATAAATAGCCCCCACTTGTTCCTGGTTTTCTTGCTCGATTTCGGTTTCGTTTGGTTCACTTTAAGTTTCATTTAACATTTCCTTGAAATGCTCTGTCCATCTATTTAGATTTTGCTCGATACCTCCTATAAAATTTCCTTCATTATCTTTGCAGAATATTGGCCTTATCTTTCGTCTCTTTCTTTCCTTTGTTGCTTCTTGGTAGAAATTTCTTAGATCTTTTTTCTTGAAGTTTTCTTCTATTCTTTGCAGTTTCTCTTTTACATACTTCCATTCCTTATCTCTACATACGCGCTTTGCTTCTTTTCTAGTTTCTTCGTACTTTACTCTCGTTTGTTGTGCTTTACACTTCCGACATTATCATCCTTGCTTGATTCCAAGCTTCTAGGGCTTCATTGCAGTTGCTATTAAACCACACTGATCGAATTTTCTTATGGTTCTGTTCTAACATAAGCTTTGCTATTTCTTTTATAGCTCCATATTATTTTTGACAATGCTCCTCTATATTTCTACATTCTTTATGAGCGTTAAATTCTTTTTCCAATCTAGTTCTCTACTGGTTTTTGCATTTCTAATCAAAGAGACTGTTCTAATTATACATTATTCTTTTTCTGGTTGTCGTAGCTTCCTTTCCTGGCCTTGTTGCATTTTCAATCGAAGTAGTAAATTATCCGTATCGGCGTCTGCGCCTCTACAACTCCTTACCTCCTTAATGCTACCAAGGGGTTTTGCTTCTATTGTTACATGGTCGATTTGATTTGTAGTGTTCTTGTCTGGTGATATCCGTGCCTAGGTGTATTTCTTTGTGCTCGAAAAAAATTAATACAATTCTTAGGTCTCTTTCCGTGGCGAATTCTATTAACTTTCTTCCATTTTCGCTACTCTTCGGGTGTTTACTGTAATGTCAAAATTAGTAGCGATTTACTTATAATGGAGAATTTGATACCTACTCATTAGGAATTTGTGGGGAAGACTTCAAGTTCTTTATTTACATTTATTACTCATTAGGAATTGTTTTTAAATCAAATATTGCCGTGAAGTTACATACTACGATGTAAATAGTAATGATTTTATTTTTTTGTTTCAAGTGGCCTGAGTCAAATTTACATGGATGGTACACTGACACATTGTCCATTTAGTGACCAAAAACTAGCAATTTTTTGTTAAAGGTTGTCGAAGCAATGTTACTAGATTTTGGTAGGCCATTTCAAAGGTTACTTTATAGGCCCAGGGTCACGGCCTGGAATGATATAGACCGCTTGGTAATACCATTCTGGCTACATCATAAAGAACACAAGAACTACCACTAACTAATAATTTTGTTTAAAAAATTGCATTACAACAACCGAATCTCTTTGTATTTGTAATTTAATAGAATATTTCGAGTGTAAAACTAAAAAAAAAAAAATTCAACTAGCTACATCTTCCAGATAGCAACGTAATTTACTGTACCGAAGGAGAGATATGGCCAAACCGCAGTCACAACAACATCACCCAATGTGGGTGTTTGATAAAGTCCCAACTCGCAGGCAAAGTAATCCGGAAAGTGGCACTGAGAATAACGAAGAAATAAATATTGGACACAAAACAATATAGGTACTTCCGAAATTTACCAAAATATAACATTTTAGGTAACCAGAAACAATGTACAGTTACAGAGGCTAATTCTATTTTTGAAGTACGGTGTAGATTTAGACAAAAGGTGCAATCGTTAGCTGCAGAAATTTAGGCATAAAACATTACGTAATACCTTACCGAGTTAGAATTTCTCAACTAGCAATTAGAAAGTGCCAAAAAATACGTATTCAAGATAGTATGAAAGAAGGTAAAAGGATTAAAGCTGAATAGCTTCAGGAAGGCAGGGAAACTAAGTCGTGAATTATAGGATAAGCTCATTATTGGGTTATTTCGAGGCCTTTTGTATTCTGCCAACAGATCTGTGTGAGTTAGGATAGTAGAGTGAGAGACAGAGCATTAAGAAATAATTGTGCCTTATATCGGGATAAAACTGCAAGAAATGCGTCACACAACTCTTTATGAAACGATAACTAAGGTTAAAAACGAAAATATTTATTTATGGAGTTTAGTGTGTGCCACTTTTATATCTGAGGATCTTTCTAGTTATAAACTTTTCCAAACTGAATTACTGAGTGAAATTAAAGACCAACGCTGCTAGAATTGTGTTAAATTCAATCAATTGTTTTTAAACATGGAATAGTATTGTCGACAAGTTTATAAGCAATGCGCAATTCATAATGGAAAATTTTAAAAATCCAAACCAGAGGATGAACAGATTTTTATAAATATTGAATATCCTCACCTCAAACGTGACAACTTTTCTGGGGGAAAAATGAAGGAAACAGAACACTTTCTTTTAGTCGTGTTTGATTTTCCGTTGGGAATATGTCTATATTTAAATAACATACGGATGATGGATGACAGTCGGGGTTTTGCTCCTATATCCGATGCGTTCTGCACATTGGTGTCGCTTTTAAATTAAATTTACTTTTCACGTAATTTCCAAATTTAACGTCATGGTGATGTGCTACAGCTGTATAGACTAATACACTTGTAAAATTGAACTATAGTATTTTTTAGATAAAATCTTCATGACCGAAAGAAAAAAATGAGCAGCTGTTTAATATCAACATTTCGCTATTACTTTGAATTAAGCTCCTAGTTTAATGTTGGAGCTTGAATCCTATGGAAACATGTGGTGGTTGTAGTAAAGGTAATGTAGCTTCGCTGTAAGGGAGTGAAACTAAAAAAGCTCATAGCCTTTAGCTTGAATTTTATTATATTTAAAAACGTTTTACAACCCAAACTTTGAATAATTAACGACCATAGTTTAATTAGAAAAGATTTACAATGCGTTTGCATCAGTGGCTTTCATAAAGCCAAATTCATGTTCATTAGTTGCAAAATCCACTATACAATGGCGAGCTTTAAAAATAAATGGCAACAACTCGCGTTTGTCGATCTTGGGATCTGAATTCTGAATTATTGAAGATGTGCTTCAAAGAGAATTGGACTGTACCAATATAATATTATGTGTTAGCTTTGGTTGAAACTAGTGAAAATTAAATTACACGCGAGGTTGGTAGGATTTTGCAGCACTTAATTTTTAAGCTATTAGAGTCATTTAATTATGTCAGGATTGCTTCTCACTTTGACGCGACAACTTCATCATCCTGTAATAATTAAGTTATAATGAAGCAGCAGAGGGGCGCAAATAAAATGCTAATGCATATCCGAAAAAGTATCGTATGGCCCAACGATAACAAAATAAGTAAGTTTTCGTTCCGTCGCACTGTTCTGCGCCGAAACCAGGGATAAAATAGCATTCTTTAATGTTAAATTTGCATTTAGTTAGCATATTTTCTTTTTAACGCGAAGCAGCGTGGAAGAGTTGGTCCTTACCGATGAGTAGGTTAATACCCTCTGTCAGGTCCTTGTCGTAAAGGGTTACTACTTTGCGGTTATCTACTTTTAAGGGCGTTATATCTAGAAGGATCCCTTCTGTAACGTCGCAGTGGTCGTGTCCCGTGCGAGTTACTTGGTAGACGGCTGTCGGTGGCTCGTGCATTATCCTGAAACAATTCACATAATGTTATACCATTTTACACGGGGTCTTGATTTTAGTGTTGAATGTCTGCATGCATGGACGTGACCACCTTTGAACAATATCAAAGGATATACTTAAGATTTTATATTCTAGGTACTTCGTTACAGTGTATAAACCGTTCCAGTTTAACGTCTATCGTAAGCACATATGACGGAGGAATATATACCGGGTGTCCATTCTCAAAGTCGAACATAGGGAATTAACATTAGTGCATTCACTCGTTCTTCATTGAAATAATGCATTTTTCTGTAGATAATTTTAACAGACGTTGACAGAAAATACCTGATTTACGCCAACTAATTACCAATTTTTTTGACAAATGCTATCGAACTTGAAAAGGAAGGCATGGCATATTTAAAAATTCCCAAGTTTTAAATTAGTATTTTAAAATAAAAATCGCATCTTGAATATTACTATTGGTATCATTTGATGCATAATAATTTTATCTTTCCATTGATGCCATCACCTTCCCTGTAAGTTGAATTGGCGAGCAGGAATCGACAAAAACGTTCAATACAATGTTAATCGCCTATGTTCGACTTTGAGAACGGACACCCGGTATAGTACTGCTTCCTTTAATGCGTGAAATATGTTTTTGGTTTTTTTTGGCTTTTACAAACAGCTCAAGCTGCTATCCATGTCATGCGCTGTTAACTCAATTTTACAATTAATTGTAAAAGCTTGTATACCAAATACCAGTTTTTGGGACTAAAGTTTGTTTCAGTATCCCAACCATCTCTAGGAGATTTGGACACTTTATTGACTATAGTAATAAAGCCCCTTAGATACTTTATACTTATTTTCTTCTCTTCACAAAATAAAGTAATCTAAAACTATTACTTAACCATAGCTAGGTGTCTTTCATAGCACTACAAAAATAATGTTGTTTCATACGAACATACAAATTTAGAAAGAGAATGAGAACTGCCCTTGATGAATACAAAAATTATCAGCAAGATCAGCTCTACTATATGCTATTACAGTCAGGTATAACAGCAAGGGATGAAATATGTGCTTTGATCAGATCAATCTGCTTTCTAGACACACTTCAATCTGTGATAATTAGAACAAATTTTGGGGCATTCCTTATCTTTCCACTTGAAATAGTTAGTATGCTGGTTTGAAATGTTATAATCACAATCTCATTTTTCTTTCATTAACCATATTTTTTAAACAGCTCATTTTATTTGATAGAATATCATTAGCATTTCTTAATTTCCAGTTTTTCTACTAGGAAGCATGAAACAGTTACCTACAGAAAGTAGATATGAATTCAAAGACATTAGTAAAGGGGTAGATAATACACACAAAAGAGTATTAGAAAAAGCCACAATCCTAGAAATACAGAAAGCTTTAAGAAAAGTAAAAATGGAGAAGCAGCAGCTGCGACAGATTTGACAAAAATACTAGAGATAATATGTGAGACCTTCAATGCATACCTATCTGGTACCGATGATGTGCAAGAAGAATGGAGATTGGTTTACATTCATTCAATTTATAAGGAGAACACTAAAACAAATTTTGCACTTAGGAAGCCTGGAAGGACAAATACTGGTAAACAAACTAAATGATAAAATGAACATGTCCGCAGAACAAAGTGGCTTTAGAGTCAATAGATGCTGTACTGATAATCTGTTTATTTTCCAACAACTCATGAAAAAAAGGAAAATGCTTCTTCTTCTTCTTTAACTTAGCTGCATTTTGCCGTTACGGCGTCGGCTGAAGTGGAGATTCCACCCATTTCTTCCACTCCGTCCTATTTCTTGTCATTTGTTTTAGTTAGTTGACTATTTCTCCTCTTCTCTGAACCAGTTCTTCCATTATTTGGTCCATGTTCTTTCTCGATCTTCCTACTCTTCTGTCCCATATCTTTTTGATTCTGCTACCCTTCTTGTTAGTGCTTCTGGGTTCATTCTAAGAACGTGACAGTACCACTTCAGTTGCTTTTCTTCTATTTTCAGACTGATTAGATTTTAGTTACTTTCCCTTATATCTTTGTTTCTACATTCATTACTTTTTGTTTTTTCTGTTATTTTTCTTAAGTACTTCATTTCCGCTGCCGGTAATCTGCTTTCATGTCTTTTTACTAGTAGCCAGGTTACACTTCCATATAACATAGTTGGTGTGCTACCGTGTTATATACTCTAAGTTTAGTTTCTTTACTAATTTCCGTGTTTCCCATTATTGTTTTGTTGCAATCTTACGACATCCGGCCTTTAAAAAACTTTATTTGAAGTACAACAATAAAACTGTAAATTAAAACGGACAAAGGCTTAAAACGAGAGTGCAGTGCATCACCGACGCTATTTATAATATATTTAAAGAAGGCATTAGCATATTGGAGTAGAAAATGTGTAGAAATGAAAATTCCTATAGGAGAACACTATCTAAATAATTTCATATTCCCAAACGATCAAATTATAATTTGGAAGACCAAGATGACATCAGTTACATACTTCGAAAACTTGATGAAGGTATGCGATCTTATGATCAGTATGGAATGAAAAGATATTTAGCGGTAAGAGTAGACGGCCAAATTGTGAATACTATAAATACCGACGACACTTACCAACCATGGTAAAAGTGACTTAAATACCAAGATGAGAGTTGGCCAAGAAAGACAAGCTATAAGAAAGCTACATACAATCTGGTGGAGCCATGAAGTAATTAAAATTATTGAGAAGACAATATATAAATAGATAGTAGAAGTCATACGGATCCGAGGTCGGTAAGCGAATAAAAGTAATGAAAATCTACGAAGAAGCTGTAGGGTGTCAATTACAGAACAAACACAGAAAAAAACGAGCAAATTAAGAGAGATATGGGGAAAAAAACAAACAACTATGGATGTGATAGACGAAAAGGGGCTGGTATGGTATGGGCATGTCAGGTATGAGAGCAGCAGCTTAGAAGATTATGGAAATTAACGTATAGAAAAAGAAAAAAAAAAGAAGGACTACGTCTTACTTGAATGAAAGAAGTGAAGGAAGCAGTTTTACGCTAGACAGGTAAAAGAAAGGACGTGGAAAACTCGTGAAGAATCGCGAAGAGAATGCAAAAAACAACGACAGCTGTAAAAATACTTGCTGTATGTGTATAAAGAAACAGTACTAAGAGATTTATCAAAATAGACCATTAATTTTCTTTATAATCTATTCTCTCTTTTGTCAGTTCGAGTACGATCTCTTCGTCTAAACCAAAATCTGGCTTAGAGATTTCTCCTATGGACAACCTTTTGAATCTGCGGGACTCTAAGGACTCCTGATAGGTTTCATAGGACAGTACTGCTTCACACTTGACCTAGCTTTGAACGTAATCATATATTTCTCAACAATTAATTCTCTAGCTCCATTATAAATCATGAAATATTTTAGCGTTTTCTTTTTGCTTGCGTATAATACAAATTTTTGTAAAAATTAAGGGCTTTCAGCCCGTGCACGACATCAAAAATTTAAGTTAAATTGTAATGGGTAAATAAAAAATGGTACTTCAAAGTACAAAGAGGATAAGTGGAAAACTGGAATAACATTTGTAAATTCAATCTTCTATTATATTAATTTAACTTAAAGTAACTGTTGCCGTCGTCTAAATTATGAGAAACAGCTGATAAACTCTTTGCGTAATTTATACTTCATAATGAAAAATGCTTCTAATTAAGTCATTTCCAAGTGATTTGTATACATTTAAAAGGCGAGAAATAGAAGTGCAGTGGGACAGAGTCTAGTAATCGTAGAGTATTGTTCATCTAGCGTAAAATTATTGCTATAAGCATTTTTAATATTTACTTCGAAAACGCTGAAAATAAGTGAAAGGGTGTCCAGTTTGACACAGCCAAAGTTTTAATCGAAAATTAGCGAAAAACGATTGTCTAAGAAACGTGAACGGGCATACGCAACCCTGTAATCAATAAAAGAAATAATATGTCATGTAAAAACTACAACCCACAAAAGAAATACACTATTATACAATGCTACGTTGCAAAAGAGAAGAATTTGTAAGGTATTACCCTTCAGAGAATATAAACGCCAATCAGGGTAAATCTTCCAGAGCGTTTAGTCCTCTGTTATTTGTACTTAATAAGGTGGGTGAGTTTTTCTATAGCGCAGGGTTATCAACCAAAACAGCACTCCATCATCTTACCTTGAGAGTAGAGCGCACTTTGGAAAAAGATAAAAAGTTCTTTTTGAAGCATTATAAAACATTTTGAACCTTCGATAGTACATCCTTTAATTTAATTAACTCAGGTCTATGAAACCTTGTGGTAGACGAGATACGCTGCAGTTGAATACATTGATGGAGTACACCTCGCTACTGGATGAACCAATGGCAGTTCAGATGTCCCCTCTTTTTTTAAACATTGTCACTAATGGGCTTTCAAGAAACCTGAATAGTGAAGGATTTACTTTCTTAGGATAAGGATAAGAAAAAGATCTTACGGCCGGCTAAACGAAGAAACGCTATAGTACGGGCGAAAGACTCTAGAGGACTTGTCAGGTCATTTTGGCACCCAACCGTAATTTAATTAGGCACTTAGGCTTTAGGGCAGTATGCCAGTATGTTAAACCCTTTTAGTTACTTATTTGGCTTTATCGCATAATTCCATAATCATGATTTTGGACATCTCTGGCCTCCAAGCGCAGTATTTTTCGTCATCTGGGGCACCCCTTTGTTGGTGCTTTGATAGCCGTGTGTAAACGCTCGCAATATTTCGAACCTTCTAGAAATTACGCTGCTAGTGCGACAAGGAGGGGTAGTGCCCATTCTCGCGCCAAAAGTCGCGTGTCTAGGAAATTCTGTGTTAGGATTGGCTGGAGCATTTTTCCCATGAAGCTCAGGGGCTCCGGACGCACGGCAGTCGGCAGGGGCTCGCTATACAGTCTACACGTGTGAAACGGTTGGTGCTCTCGGTGCAACGAGTCGTCGCAGGAATACAGCAACATGCCGATTTATTAGCTTAATAACCGCAGTTCTTTGAGTAAGCGTGCGGGATAATAATCGCTGTGTCCATTTATTGCAACGGCGACATCTTCAAGTTCTGCATAACCTAGGTAGGTCGTCGCAGACTTCTCCCGAAAAGGGGACTCGTGAGTAAGCCAGCCATTTTCGCCTTCCGCATCGTTTGAGCTTCGCCGCAATGCCAAGTCCCGCATATCATTTGCTGCCAGGGAAGTTTCCCCATCTGCAAGATGGCCGAGCTAGCCAGGTAACGCTTGAAAAATAACATTTGTGCATACTGACGCTTGCTTTGTTCAACTAATTTTGTGAGTACCGCTTCTCGCATACAAATTGCTGCAATGCGAAGCCAGAGCGTGGTACACTCCTTGTAAAAATAGCATTGGTGCGTACTGACGCTTGTTTTGTCCAACTAACTTTATGTGTGCCGCTGCTCGCTTGCGAGCTGCTGCAGTGCGGTGCCAGAGCGAAGTCACCCCATGGTGAGACTTACTGTGGCGTGCCCACGCCGTCTCGAATCATAATCGCACGTTGTGGGCGGAACACTTTGTGTGAAAGAGTGCAGTGAAAGTACACTCTGCTGGAAAATTCACTGGTGTGCGTCAGTTCGCGCGCCATTAGCCCACTAAAATTATTACTTCATTCTATTTCAAAATTACCGCAAAAATAAA
>OW679202.1:39269153-39488322 GCA_940337035.1 Agriotes lineatus
AACCAATAGAAGTCATTTAAAACATCTATATCGGGTGGCTACAGTAAAATGTGAAACCTAACAGTGCCTTAGAAGCATTAATGATGAAAGAATGATTTAGAATAATTTCTGTTAAAATATTGATTAATTGGAGAACAGGCCAATTTGAATTCATGTGCATTGATAGACCCAATATCATCACCATAATGCGAGACGCAAAATTTCAAAGAATTTTGAATTGTCTTTAGTATAAATTATGTGCAATAGAGGTCCTAATACTGAACCATGTGGCACTCCTGAGCTTAGGTTTATAGCACCACACGTTGATTTTTCCAACTTAACAACCGTTAACTGTTAAATAGATAATTCAGATCAAACGTTTTGTGGTATCAAGCAACATGTAAGAAGAGTTAATTTATTTTGATCGGTTTTCGACAATGTATCACCGATAACATTTAAAAGGGCTAATTTACAACGAAAACCAGACGAAAACCGATTGTGTATTAGGAATTCAGATAAGATTTACATTGAGTGCTGGCATATTTTCTAAGACTTGAAAAAATTGGTCCAAAATCCCTACATTCTTCGGAATGTATAGTTATCAACCTCCTATATGTACAGTGAGAGATTTTAATACTCTGGTGTCAAGTACTGACATCTCTTAGTGTTTGCAAGAGACACTGATTTACAGAAACTAATGCATCTAGGCCCTTAACTTATTTAAATCATCATAAAAATACTGAAATCAGATAGCATTTAGACTTAAGTTTTCTTTTCGATACCTTAAGAAATGTTAACACTCTTGGATATCGGATATCGAAAATTTTATCTATTATTGATACTTGTAAATAATTAAACTCGAGTAGCCATTATGCAAAGTACTAGGTGTTTTATTTTTAAACTATCTACTAACTCACATTATAGAGGGTAAGATATAACGATGAAACATTTATGCAAATTTATAATGGATCTATTACTGGAACCGTGTTCCTCAGCGTACTTCTAATAGCATTCGAGGTTTTTAGCGAGAATTGTTGTTATTTTTACCGTTCTCTTGTTTGCCTTATCTTTTGAGGGACGTCCAGATTGAATTCTACGAGATCCACAAGTTGAAACTCTTTTTCAATTTCCTGTAGTGATAAAAATTTGCTGCTGGAAGTGCATTTCGATTTCCTTTGTTTTGTCAGCAATGAACAAAGATCACCAAATGCCGAAGAAGTTGCCAATTTACTGAGTTCTTTTGTTAAATATGCTTAGCCTCTTCTCCGCATGTCTGCTTTCAACACCTTAATGACGCTCTAAATAAATTGAGGACCCATATTCATTAGCGTTTTGCAAGCATTACAAAATTTCAGAATCCTGGTGTCAACATATAAGTGAATATACAGGCTGATTTTTTTATCATGTAACAACTTGTAGGCAACCCATTATGCAGACGCATGCATTATGCATGCTTCTGCATAATGGGTTGCCTATAAGTTGTTACACGATAAAAAAATCAGCCTGTATAAATAGACCCTTCGTATTCTTAATTTTTGCTAATTTCCAACTTCCACCTTCCTTCAAGCAAAAAGAAATAATACGTATGACATAAATAAGGCAAACCTATTGTTAACATAAAATTTTATAGTCGGCCTAATATCGTTATGAACTTTCGGAATAGAATTAACAAAGAACATTTTGTTTGGATCTTCTAGTGATTGGAACATTCGGTTTCGATTTAGAGAATGTAGTGACTTCATTTAATTTTTTCCAAAACGACTTTTATTCAAGTTCATATTCAAAAGATGTTTTTTTCATGTTTCTAATAGCCTGCGTATTGCAATGTTTATAACAATGATAATACGTACATATTGGGACCGTTTCGAAGTTTATTTAATTTTTTCAGCACTTCATCCCTAACAATCATCATTAATTATTCATACGTTTAAAGTGATCCAGGAATCATAAAGTTTAGTAAATCTAGAGGCAATATACGTTCGTGTTTATTAAAGAGGCGATTTATTTTTTCTCTAATAAAATTAACTTTATCAATAACGTTGTCCATATATAATAATAAAAAAAGTGACAAACTCAACTATTGGTTCGACTTGAAATTATCTTTGTTGAAGTGGGCAAATTTCCTGAAACTGTACTATACAGTGTATTTGGTTTTTCATTCTACAAGCTGTAGGGTTGCGAATAATACA
Organism: Agriotes lineatus; assembly: GCA_940337035.1. Lineage (NCBI taxonomy): Eukaryota > Metazoa > Arthropoda > Insecta > Coleoptera > Elateridae > Agriotes > Agriotes lineatus. The sequence continues at coordinate 39,271,322 of OW679202.1, forward strand.
AAACGACAGGGAAAGGAGTTGAAACTACCGACATAGTAGGCTATGATGTGTAGCACGTAGCAAATAATACATTTTCTGTGTCATGTGGGAATTCTAAAATTTCACACATGGCAGATGAAATGTATTTTGATTGCTATGTCTTGAAATATGCTATATCGTAAAAGCATAGGCTTCTAGATTTGCACCTTAATTACTATATTTTTAAGTGTAAATTGTAATTAAAAGTAGGTGTATCATTACATTGTTGTTTAGCTAATTTTATTAGCTTTCAGAAAATGCAAGAATATATGGGGCATTGCATTTAAAAAATAAAAGTTGAATACCGCTATGCAAAAGTATTATTAGCCTGTGGAAACCGCACTCGTCTATTTTGGAAGATGTCGTCATACCAAACAACTTTTTCCTCTCGAGTTTTCAACATTCTGGCAACATTAGAAAAGTTACAGCTTGTAGAACGTAACACCAACCACCCTGTATTACTTCGACACGAAGTGTACGAAGTATTGAAATTCCCTCATATCGAAAACCACTCTGAGTCAAATATCTCTAAAATTCGAGCCAACCGACTAATGAACCCACTATATCAAATACCCGTCTCGGCGGTGCGGATCTTTTGGTGAAGATCCCAGCCCACTAGATCAATCCCCCGTATTGGGGGGTGCCTAAACGTGCTGTGCGGGGGATGTATGTTCGTATGTGTACACGATTCCGGTCGCCAGGAACCTTCCTGAAGTATTGGATCGTTTTCATACGATAGGTCCTCCGAAAATGAAGGCAACATCCACTTTTGAGCTATGGTCGTCGGCAAAAAAAATTTTGTTTTTGTTTTTTTTTTTATAAATAACTGGTTCATAGCATTTCATTGTATTAGCGAAACGGGGTGATGCTGAGTATCGAAGTATTCTTGGAAAGTACGGAAGGGCGCTTTTCTTGGGTGGGGGGTATCGTATATTTGTATATTATTATACACCCCACAAGCGTTGAGGGCAGATATGCTAGTTTGAACATCAAAAACAATTTAAGCCTCTTAGGATGCTTTCTTTATTGGGATAACAAACAAACGCCGTTATCCTGCTAATTTAGACACTTTAACTCTCCGAGCACAGAAAAAACAAAACCAGGTTTAGAAAATAGAAATTCAGCCGATGCTGACACAAGAATTAATAACCACAAAAACCGAGGACGACATGATGTCTTTCGTATATGTTTCCAACTGTAGTGTGTAGTTAAGAATTAAACACCTTTTTAGATACAAATTGGACTCAAAATGATCTCTTCTATATCGTCCGCGTATTACCAAACACCCTGTATAAAGCAATATCTCAGCAACTGGAATAATATTGTTTGTTACTGTAAATATTCATTTAAGTTTGGGGATTTTCAGAAAAAGTTAGGAATCAAACAGTTTTTATAAATAAATTAAAATTTTAGTTTATTAAAATGTCAAAAATTATCTCCGTTAGAACAAAGTAAATCGTATTTTAGACCTTTTGATAAATACTTTTATCATATAGTGACAATCATAAATTTCGACACATAAGTAAACTTTTTTATTATTCATTTTTCAGAAAATATTATTCTTGATAAAAGTCCCTGCATTCCTTCAACCTTAGATGCTGTGGCATTGATCTATTTTCTAGTACTCCCATTCTAACCCGTTGCTTACTTCTACTATCTGGTTTTCATTAGTGATATATTTTTCTAGTCTTAGGTATATATAACTGTCGCGTCATCCTATTACGTCATGGTGTACTTTGGTTTCATTTTTGTTAATTTTACCGGTATATATTGTATGCCTAGTTATCCAGTTTTAATATTACCTGTAGTTCATTATCTGCTATCAGCAGCGTATCATCTGCATATCTCAAATAACTCAATCGTCAGTGGAGGATTTTAAAAATGACTTCTATGACTACTGTCAAAAATCTGTAAATGGGTTTACACCGAATTTCCCTCGCGCGAATTAGATCAATTTGCAAATTAAAAAAAAATGTATCCCGCTGGTGTTTGAACCCGCCGCATCTGCACAGCAGATCGTAACCGCATCTCCGTAGCGATCGTAACTGCATCGATAAGTCGAACTAAGCCTGAAACGAGTGCGGCGATATTATTGTTGAAACGTTTCGACTCTTTTGTGACATTATCCTGTATCTGTTGAGTCCTATTTTCAGCAAGTGTAAAGCCTGACATGTGTGAAGACTACTTCCTTCTATTTTAAAATTAACGCAAACATAAACAAAATTTAATTTTTTATGGGGCTCACCCTATATATATTTGTCTGAAATTTTCACGGTTTTATGCCAGGTATATATATTGCACTGGCTACTCTATTTAAATTGACTTTTCAATATGCAAACTTTCAAATATTAAGATGATAGCGCCTGAAACTCTTTCAGGGGTTTGGGTTCAATTATCTAGTTACTTTGTTCTAACAAAATTATTTTCAAGTATTTTTCAACTATTCATTCAAATTGAATGTCACTTCTAATGTCAACAGCAATTCTTAAATTTCAATGACAAATGCCCAATTCTTAGAATTATACAATATAACTTTCTATAATACGGTAAGTTATTCTTTCTTAATTAATTGCACTTTTTAAAATGTCTTTATTTGCTTTATAGTTGGTATAAACTAAGGAATTACCCACCTTGTATATTGCACTTCCAAAATTTTCAAGACTGCAACCTATCCTTTAGCCACAATCGACTCCTTCTTGCAATGTAGCTCTCACGTACAGACCTCCAGTACTAAGCCTCGTCTAACACCACGAAACCAAAAATTCCTGACAGCAACCAGCTAACAGAACAATCCTAGATCTGCTCCTGTCTCTGCCACCACCTTCCGGAATGGGCCCTCTCTAAGCAGCTCTCTGCAAGGCAGCACTCAGGTATGAATCACCAGTGTCAAGCTTCGTCCAATACTCCAAAACTCAAAATCCTTGACAGCAAACAGCCAACAGAACAATCCCAGATATGCTCCTGTCTCTGCTACTACCTTCCGGAATGGATCCTCTCGGTTCACCGACACTTCTATGGACTTTCTACTCAGCAACACTTAGATTGATGTAAACACCTTTTTATTTATTTTACTTGGCAACTGTATTCTTTCCAATAAAACTGTTTTAATATAACTCTTCAATTAATCAATTGTAATTAACCATACTAGTATCCATTAAGTTCACCAATTCCAATTTTCTTCTGTAGTTACTCCATTACTTATCTTCTTTGCTATTTAATATTTCACTTCTTTAAAACACTACGTAGATTTTGGTAAATACCCCTCTTACATAATCCAAAACATTTTATTCGGTAAAAGAGGGTTAAATTAAATATTTTAATGGGACCAAAATAAAATTCTTATATATGTTATTAGTTGTTATTTTCAATAATGGGAACAAACTTCTCAACTACCATATTTTCATTCTTTCTGCCTCCTATACTCTGTTCTTATTTGATATCTACCTACTTTAATTATATCCTTATCAGAATTTCGCATTTGTCATTACTTCTACTACCGTTTTTTAAATATTCTATTTATATTCAAACCACCGCTAAATGTTCAATAGCTATAATTTCATTACTAACTTGCTCTAACTCAGGTTTATTCATGAAACTTTTATAAACATCATCAACCTTTTTTAATGGGTTAATATGATACATTTTAATTTTATCTACGACCAGCGTATAGTGTATCATAACAATATTTATATATACTGTGTATGTAAAATATCATCTTCCTCCGACAAATAGTTTTTGAGTTATACCGCCAAGAGACAGACAGATGGAATCTTCGTCATCTAGGGACCCTGAAACGTGAAGATCTGAAGAAATCGCGGAAGGTGATTTTTTCGTGATTACAATACTTCTTTCGTCTTTCAGACGAGGAAAGTAAAAACGTCAAAGGGATAATTAGTATACCCTTGTCGTGATCCCTTTTTAATGAACACACGTTTCTGGATGTCATATTTTTACAAATATTTTGAAGTAATTCCCTATACCTGAGGTCAACTACTAATCCTCTTACGAATAACTAATATATTTTTTATGTTTGAACCATTTACCAGTCTTGTAAGCTTATATACAAAATATTCACATTATAAATATTAACGGTTGCGTCATTATAACAAATATAGAAAATACAATTGATTCTTCCCCTTCCAGCTATTAACAGACGTTACATTGTTTTTATTTATCTAGTCTTACATATTATCAGTTCAGCGTTTACAGGGTGGAATCTCCCTAACCGTAAGAGATTCAAGGTTGGCTAAATTGAACCAAAGTTACACCTTCGTGGCCGTCTCGGACATACCATCACATTTCAGAACAAGTGCATAACTTTGCAGTTATGAAAAACATTTTCATGTCTAACTTCCTTCATTATGAATTAATTCAACAAAATACAAAACGGGTTTAAGTAGACTGAAAATATAACAACACTGCCATAGAGAAAAAAGATTACTATCGCCTCGAACCACTGAAAGACGATTCAACCATGTTGATACTATATGTCGATTCACATTATATACCAAGTTTCACCTGCCTGAAGGTAAGGAAAAGCATAAACGTTAAAGTTTCAATTTGTGTATTATATCCATGGGCGAATTGGCTAGGAGGGCATAGAGAAAAAGTTCCGCCTAGCCTCCATGCCTTACAAATGAGGTCTTCCGTGGCCCCCATGGCAGCGGATTTAATCGGGGGGGGGGGGGGGTTACCGAGAGGCCTCTGCCCCCAGTATACAAATCATTGTATTATTTAAAATAATCCGACGGTGAACGTGTTAACTCATGAAGTATACGTTGGCTTTTTTCACCGAGCATTACACCGTTGTTTGGTAGTTGTTTCATCCTTACATCTTCACCACATCGCATATTGCTAACCAGCGTTGCCAAATGCAATTTTATATGTTTCGTAATTTTTTTTTTAAATATTCCTAGATCCCATCTAAACCTTATAATTTCTTTTTAGATCCTTAATATAACATACATCATAACAAAACTATTGTAATATGTATTAAGACAAAATCTGGTAAACTATTAGCACAATAACTTGATAACTATATAAGATATTAAATCGCAGTAACACCAATAAATTCATGATATATTAAAAACAAAATAGGTATAATACTTCTAAACTTATACCAAAGATGGGTACTAAATAAAGCTATATTTTACAATTTGCAATTAAAGACGAACAATGAACAACACAAACTTATGTAACCAAAACTACGATCAAACCATTTTAGACCATAGAACAATCCTCTACAATTTTCTTATTGAAAACAATTTCGGTAATTCGGAACCAATTAACAATCCTTTCAATATGACAGAACTAGAAACCAACCTAAATAGGATTCAAAAAGCTAGCAGTCCTAGTCCTGACGACACTCCATTGGAGTTTTTGCAAAAACTTTCTTATAAAGGAAAATGCTACTTACTGAGCCTCTATAATACCATCTGGGGCCAACACGTATTCCCTGATAAATGGAAAGAACTGATAGTAATTGCCTTACCAAAACCTGGCAAAACAAAAACCAATCCACTAAACTACAGGCCCATTTCCTTAACTTGATGTATGTGTAAACTTCTAGAAGAGATGATCAATAGCCGACTAATATTGTACTCGTACTTAGAGCATAATAACATACTAACCAACTACCAGAGCAATTTTCAGAAAAACCGGTCAATCATGGATGCCGTGGTGAACCTAGATACAGAAATCCGAAATAGCTTTCTCAATAAGCAACACTCAATAACTGTCAGTTTCGTTTTGGAAAAAGCATATGACCTAGCGTGGAGACGTAGAGCACTAGACATAATTTTAAAAACTGATATAACAAGGAACGCACTATAGTTCACCCGATTGTGTATGAAGAACAGGACACTCCGTGTGAGAAATGAAAGTTGTTTATCACAACATATGAATCAAGAAAATGGAGTACCCCAAGGATCAGTAATAAGCGTTACTCTGTTCTTAATAATGACATGATAATTTATTGTAACTTGCAATCAATGACGACACTCTTACACTAAGCAATTCCAATTTGGAAAATTGGTAAACCAAAATCAGGCTTCAAATTCTCCCCACAGAAGACGAAAGCTATTCACTTTCACAAACAACGGAATACTCCCCCCTCCCCCAGACCTATACTTGAAGAACCACAAAATTAAATACCAAGAGCTAAAGAAACATCTAGGCATGACTTTCGATGCCAAAAATGTACTATGGATGCGTGGTTTATAGCGGTGCCACCCAAAGCCTCCTTGAGATGCCTTAAGAATATGCAGTGGGGCTTTGAGAACTATTCCAACGTTAAGCATACACTGCGAAACATCAGAAATGACATTAGAATATAGAAGACAAAGTCGCATACTGAACTACGCTTTTTCCGTTTGCTCCAAACCAAAAATCCAAATAATACATTTTTCTTAAATATCAGACCCATCAACAACTTAAAAAATACCCCTATCAATACTGGAACCATAAAAATACTCTCCTCTATTCAAGAACAATATCCCAAAGTAGAAATAAATTTCATCAAATCCAGCCCCCATGGCTACAAAAATTTGCTATTATCAACCTCCACTTGACGTTATACCCTAAATCAGATACATCCGTCATTCATTCTCATCATTTTTATATAAATATTCAGCAAATACACACAATGTAGTAAATTATATACAAACGCATTCAAAAGTGCAACAGCAGTAGCAATGGCAGTGGTCATACAAGGAAAATATAAACTTATGTTTACACTATCTGCATCGAGTAGCATTTTTAGTGAAGAGGCGTGTGCGCTATTGCAAGCTTTGACCTAATTACGTGTCAATTCAAGAAACTGTAGCAGCTACCTTATCATCAGCGACTCACTAAGTACATTGTTATCGTTAGCCAAAAATAACCCTAATAACGAGATATTAAGCGAAATTATAGATTTTTACAACAAAATAGTAAAACAAGGACGTACAGTCACCTTCTGCTGGGTACCATCTCGTGTGGGAATCCCTGGAGACTAGGACGCTGATGCTACGGCATTAGAGGGCATGACTTTTCCTCAATCAATCCAACTAAATGAAATAACATACATGAAATGTACTCATTGACTCCATCTAAATACAGCAAAAAAGATTTTGAAATCTAAGTTGATGGCTAGAGTCAGTTTCGAAAAGTTCGCATTTTTAATTGATCATCTATCTATCTACTCCTCAATCCTTAGGTTGGTCCGCAGCTTTCCATCTTGCTTGCAGAGGGAGACCACGTCTCGAATTTTTTAAGCAGGTAATGAAAACTGCAGGTGCGGAGAATTATGCAAACTACAAGAAATCTACCTGCGATAGATGTGGGCTAAAATGCAGATAATCCAAATGGGTAGTGTAAGTCGCCTTAAGGGTTTGTACGTGTACCTAGTACTTAAAATGTAAAAGATGTGGCATAACGAAACCGAAGAAAATATATTTATAGACCGATTACACCTCATTCCTACAGATTTATAAAAACAATTTGTTAAAAAATTGACCCCAAAATATCTACATACAAACGGGTCCTTTGTAACATTGCCGTCTGGGCCGTTCCCCTTAAATCCGTCAATGTGTCCCCAGTAAAAATTTTCTACTTAAAATCTCAGATCAATAAAATGAAAAGTTTCACGATCTTTGACAATCATTTCAGATGAATATCCAATGATCAAAACAATAATATATGTAACTTTAGCTCTGGGAGAGACGCCACTAGATGATGATAAGAAGAGACTGAGTTACATTCAACAAGCTTATTGTTGCCAATTCTTTTTTTTTACATTTACCCTGTATTTGTTAGGTCCAATTTTCATCAAAGGTAAAGCCTGAGCTATGTGTAAATTAGTATTTTCATCTATTCCTTACTTAAAGCAAAAATAAACAAGTTTTAATTTTTATAGGTGTTAATCTGTATATATTTGACCGAAATTTTCTCGATTTCATTCCAGGTAGACATATAATCCGCATGCAAAATATCATCCTTCTCTTCGTATATTAGACGAGGGAGGTGGAAATTAGATAAACCCTGTGATGGGCTATAGAAAAATCTCTCAAGTAGAGTTTTAAGGCGATAATTTTATACATTCGGTGGTATTGCTTACGCTAGATAACATAACTTAAAACGTAAATTTGTTGCAAAACTAAGATCTGAAGTTGTATTTTAACAGGACAAATTGTGGGAGCACAAAATCATTTTAACAGCAAATATATTTTTGAATTTGGTCCTATATCAAAGTATTTTCATACAGAAAATTTGAAGTTGATCTCGGGCTGCTTTATGGTTGAGCAAAGCAAAAAGAGATGACAATGGAAAGTGTTGTAACTGATGATCACATCTTTATAGCAAAAAGCGTGAAAATGACTGTTTCCAGTAATCACATACAAGAGTACCTTTTTCATATGAAAAAGTATTTCGAATATCCAACTAAAACTGGGGAAAATGTCTACTTTAAAAAATTACAATATAGAACATCCTCCCGATCTCTTCTGAACCGTATACCGAATCTTTTCAAGATCATCAATCTAATTCAGCACAAAAAATCTGTAAAAGGCTTTACCCAGAGCTTCCCTCGCCCGAATTAGATCAATTTGCAAATTTAAAAAAAAGTATCCCGCTCGGGGTTTGAACCTGCATAGCGATCGTAATCGCATCTTCGCAGCGATCGTAACTGCGTCGATAAGTCCAACTGCGCCATCAACCCTTATAGAAATAAGAGCGGCGCGCGCCTCTCTTGAACAGAACGGTCTTATTGTTGAAACGTTTTTACTCTTTTGTGACATTATCCTGTATCTGTTGAGTCTTATTTTCAGCAAATGTAAAGCCTGACCTATGGGAAAGTTATTACTTCCTTCTGTTTCAAAATTAACTTGTATCTATTATTAAGTTGCATGAAAAATAAACAAAATTTTATTTCTTTACGGTGCTCACCCTTTATATATTTATATGAAATTGTACCGGTTTCATGCGACGTAGATATATAATATGTATTCAAAATATCGTCTTCCTCCGACAAATAGTTTTTGAGCTATACTGCCAACAGACAGACAGACAGAATTAAAAAAACCTCTTTTTCGTCATCTAGGGACCTTGAAACGTGAAGATCTGGTGATTTTTTCGTGATTACAATACTTCCTTCGTCTTTCAGACCAGGGAAGTCAAAATCGAGTAGATATTCCAAATTACACCGAATTTGCCTTATCTGTATTATTTTAATTAAATTACGTTCATGCTTTTCTATTACCCTTCTCAGCGCTAAAGCTTTCTCAGAATGCAATTTAGTAACAATGTTCATATGAAACTTTGCTTATTTTCGGATGCTGTATAAGTGTCAATATAAACTGGTGAATTTTGGGACTTTACTACATTTTGCATAAAATTAAAAATATAATCAGTGCCTTTCGCTAATATTCTAAACTCTGAACTTTAAATGGAAAATACATTTTCGATACTACTGTTTTTTGGTATCTACTTTCTGTATTTTTCCATTAATCTTAAGTAAGTACAAATGTTTTTACAAACGGACAGTCCGCCCCTGGTTATATCCCGAAAGATATGCAATTCTTGTGAAATATAAAAGTTGGTCTGATACGTCCATACTATTGTACATTGTACAACTGTTGCCCCATTTAATCAACATTTGCATCTCTTGACGTTTCAGAGATCCCATGATGAAAATAGTTAATTGGTGCATCCCATACACCATACACGTAGAATGTGCTCTATAGCAAACAGAATATTATCCACAATAGTGAATGTTTTGTAATTGAGACAATATATTATTATTATTATTACTATCATCATTACAAAATTTTGTTATATAAAAGGATAATTTCCAACTTTCAAAAGAGAATTTTCTTGATACATGTGTATTACAAAAAGCATATTGCGTTCGATCAGTTTCCCTCTCGCTCCCACTCCTCACCTGCGAAACGTCCCTCAAACAGCTCTAGCAAGAACAAGTGTAGCGGGTGTGCTTTGATTTGTACATGTGTTCGCCGTTAAACCCGCAATAATTAGGACCGCATGTCCTTTCCTTTGCTTGTTCTCTTCACTTGGAGAAGCTTCATAGTCAAATAGATGATCCTAAATAAACACCAGGTTTCGGAATAAACACATTAAAGCAAGATTACTGAGCATGAACCTTTGTTATAGGTGGACCTGTGCGAACCCAATCCGTGCCCTGACCACCGCTATTGTGTGGACCAAGGCAACAACTACACTTGCGAGTGCCCCAAAGGATACTCCGGCGCGGACTGTTCGACACCAGTGCGTGCTGTATGTCTTTAAAGTCCTTCCTGTCGAATTTTCTTCGCATTGTTCGCGTTGGCAATGCGCGAGCCCGCGAAAAATTCGGTTTCGACGATCGCTGGCAATTAATGGCTCTGCAGCCCGCTTCAGTTTGATAGCTCTAAACGTTGAGAGAGAGCGAAAACAATGAAAAGTCGATTAGATTAATGAGGCACTTATGACAATCCGCTTCATAATTAGTCATGACAATTGTGTCCTGTTCTGTTTAACGCCAGGCGAAATTAACGGTTTGAACCCCGTCGATAATCGACATATAAATTCGAGTTTCGCTCGTTTTAAATGTACGCTTTCCGCGATTAGTGGCTTCGTTTGGTGCTGCCAACGCAGCTACCGAGAGAACATTAAAAGTGCGCCCACTTATAAAGTTGCTAAACTCCCCTGGTGTTCGCCGTAAAAAATATTAAAAGCAAATACTTTCCTCATGAATTACTCCACATGTTTGTTTGTTTTGCATTTTCCAATAAAAAAACCCCGCGACATATATTTTCCGTCTAAGCTTCCAGCAAGAAATGTGGGAGCCACGATGATTCATAAAATCGGATCACAATTTTACAATCATGATAACATTATTGACAAAAATTAGAAAAATTATTCGAAATTTAGTATTTACGCCATTTCACTGTTGACTTCTGAAAATTATTGGGGCCAGAAGACAGCACCTTCAGAGTTACTAGAATATATTTTTCATAAATCAAAAGAAACCGACAGATAGTTCCTGAATTAGAAGGCTTTCACGGTCATTGCCATTATGTAATGAACGTTTTCCGGGATTGGACCCTGTCATTATTGAGGTCGAAGAACTCAACATTTTGCCCACTTTCATAAAAGGCTTCATCAGGAGGTGCCCAAAAGAGTCTCTGGTGTGGTTCACAAATTGAGTTGCCGTGCTCTTTTGCTTCTACAAGCCCTTGCGGAAGTGGGCGAAACGTTGAGTTTTTTTATCTCAATAATGACACGGTCCACTCCCGAAAGTCGTTCGTTACATATATACTTCCTCATTGTCCGTTTTATTAAATTCTTGGTTTAAACATTATAGTTGAATGTAATTTAACACACCTGGAGCGTTTTTCCTTTGGTTACTATGTTTCAGTTGCAAACTTATCTTTAAGATGATTGATTGGTAGAACATTTGCGATGCAAAAGCAATTGTTTTAGTTATTGATTTTCTACATTATTTCTCATAGATATACAAAGTTACAGCATTTTAAAAAAGATCCCTGAAATTACATAATAAACGTTTACAAGCTCGGATTCTAAATAAATATTTTTTGTTTTCTTGAAAATTATATTCACTTTTCTAGTTGTGATATAGTTAGTCAATACAAACATGATATGGTATTAATTGTATATAGAATTATACACTGCAGAAGTCAATTCTTCTTCTGGTTTTGTTGCTGTATCCGCTTAGCGGATGTTGACGATCATCGTGGCTATCAGTGCCATGTTTACTACCTCTCTAAACAGTTGCACATATACTTTACCAAACCATTGTCTCAGGTTTTTAAGCCAAAAGATTCCGGGATTTCTTGGTCGTCTTCCATTTATCTTTCCCCGAACCACTAGTTGTAGTAGATGGTATTCTGCATTTCTCAGTTACCGAATCTCGATGTTCTTCATTACTTCTAACTCTACTCATTTTTTAACCACATCTTCATCGGCCACTCGGTCGATCTAGCCAATTCGAGAAACCCAAATTTCAAAAGCCTCCCATACCGTAAAGCAACATTAAAATGACTTAACATCATATTATTCCCAGTTTCAAAGCACGACTCCAGTTGTGGCTGCATAAAATTCTTCTCATGCTCTGGAAAATATCTGTAGCACGTTGCATTAATGATGCAACCTAACGAAGTCGATGATCATGTTTTTGTTTTTGGTGTGTTAAGTTTCACCCCTATTGTTCACTCGTTTCGGATGCTCTATTAAATAATCGTTGGATACCTTCAGCGGAATCAACTACACTTCTTTTACCTTTACACAATGTTGTTATGCAATGTTTCATTGAAAAGTTCTTCAGAATATGTATATATATTAAAAAGCGTGAGAACGCATCCTTTTCATACACCTCTCAAAATATTTATTTCTTCAGTTTGATCATCGTCTACATCTATGGATCTCTCAGTAAAAATTGGCAATTACCTATTACAGGTGACAATTGATAGATTTAAAATAAGGGTCCGGTGATGTATTCAAAAAAGTGGTGGTGCATTTCAACTTTTATTATGAATTTTATACCCAACTTCTTAATAAACGTGCCTTCTAAGAAGTTGCTGGTTATTATTTCTTATATTTTTCAATTAACAGTTACACCTGACTGAATAAGCCCAATCCTCTATCCCAATTTAAATCCAAAATCTATAGAACCTAAAACTCTGCCTACCACATGGTCATCGATCCAGCCTAAACGAAATAATTTAGTTTCATTAGGTTCATTGTGTTAAGTGGAAGAGCAACATTTTTTTGAATTTCGCGTTTTTTCTTTAAACCAAAAAGGTACAGCCATTTCTTATTCTGATTGTTTAAAGTTGCACAGGAAGTGTTTCAACTGAAACGTACATAATTATCAACTGCCAACGTCAATTTCAAAGACATTTTAGTAGCTTTTAATTAGGATTTTATCATTTAGCTCTTTTCCAGGGGCGCAGGAACAGGGGGGGCAAGAGGGGCGATTGCCCCCTCATAGAATATATTAGGGGGGCAAATAGTGTAATTTGCCCCCCTGATATATTTCATACGGTTTTTAAAAATGTGTACATAGGGTTTTCACATTAATCTGTACAAGATGCTAAAACTCGTTCTATTGTAGGTGGTTCAGAAATAAAACACGAAGAATTCGATATAGTCTATTTTTGTTTCATATGGTAATGCAAATGCCGAAATTCTAGGGAAATCATTGACAACAAGCATTGTCACTAGGTTGAATTGTGTTGGTACATACATTTCTTATTATTTTTGTGGTGAGGTTAGGCTTCATATCGACAGGTTGACATTCATTATTTTAAATTGTAGCTTTGGCTATTAGAAACTTGAAGCGTGATTTTATAATTTGATTTAACTAGTTGGTAGGTATTGCACTAAGAACAATTTTAGTTTATAATAGCCAGAACTACAATTTAAAATAACTACAGTGTCAATCAGTCAACGTAAAACCTATCCTCATTGCAAATATAATAACCACAAGTTTATGTACCAACACAATGCAATGCAGTGACAATGTTGTTCTCAATGGTTTCCCTAGATTGCATTTCCATATGAAAAAATCTGTAAAGGCGTTTACACTGAACTTCCCTCGCACGAATTACATCCATTCGCAAAAAAATGTGAATTACATCAATTTTATCTCCCAGGCGAATATTTCGAGCCGAGTTTCTGCTGCGCCAGAAAGACACCATATTATTCTCTCTTACTTGTGATATTTACCCTGTATCTGCTAGGTCTCATTTTTGACAATGATAAAGCCTGAGCTATGTACACATTATTACGTTTATCTATTTCTGAGTTAAAGCAAAAATAAGCAAAATTTAATTTTTTTAAGGTGCTTACCTTGTATATATTACTCTGAGATGTTTTCGGATTTATACCAGGTAGCTGCATGCAAAATATCGCCTTTCTCCAACAAATAGTTCTTGAGCTATACCGCCAACAGGCAGACAGAGAGATAGACGGAATCGATAAAAAAGCATTTTAGCTTAATTGTAACTATTATAGTTATTTATGTATCAAGTATATAAATGTAGGACTTTCTTGGAGTATTTTATGCAGAGCGAGCGTAGCGTAGCGGTAAAGAAAACGATTCAAATAAGGTTTGATTATGTACGAGCTGCATGCAAAGCTTTACGTTCGACTGCACTGCAGAAGATATTATTTTATCTACAATATCATTTACATTACACACAGAAAATTCAAGTTGCTATTCAAACATTTGATAGTTTCGAAGTGCGCTTCTTCTAGGTTAATTGCTTTATTAATATCAAGAATAACGATCTATTACCGTAAGGTATTAAAGATGAATTTCTTTCTATTATTTGTAAAGTTTTCAGTAACCTAATACAATCTTCTTTCCTGATTTTAATAAAATGACATTTATTTTCATAATAACTATTGAACATTGACAGGCGAACAAGTGGACTAAAGTGGCACTTTATGGAAGCTAAATAATAAAGCGTTTTTGGAACAGTCGAACATAAAGCTCAGTCATGTTAAACCATAAAAAAAAATGTTTGCCCCTCCCATGATTACAGTAGTTCCTGCGCCGCTGCTCTTTTCTACCCTGGATGCAAAAGCAACCGCTTCTTTTTTTTACAAGATTTTACCTACTATATCATTCCATGAGGCCCTGCATGTCGATGTCTATTTCTCTTATTTCTTTCACTCATCTGCTCGCTTACCAAGTGATTGAACAATCTCAACTACTGTCTTTCAAGCTTTTCTAATCCAAACCTATTTATAATTTCCATTTCTGTCTTACCCGAGATTATCTTTCCATATTTATATATTCCTGTTAGCAAATAAGGATAAGCCTTTGCAATAAACTACTTTTAAATTTCCTATTCCCAGTTCAAGCCCCCTCGTTGTTGAGTCAATGATACCGAAAATTTTATCCACAGAAGACTTCGAATACTATCTTGTTTAACTTCATCCGTAGTTACAAATTGTGATGTACACACATACCCAGTTTTCACTGTATTTCTGTTTTTTATGTAAATATACAATAGTAGCCTACCTCGTGTGTGGTTGGGTCTACATGTGTTTGAGAAGGTCCTGATCTAGCAGCTAAGTCAGGTTCACACGTGTTTGGCTCGTAGTCCACAGATTTCACGCGTTTAGTCCTTACTTACACATAACTAAACTAACTTAACTAAAACGAAAGGGTTCTGGGGTCCCGTTGCATCTAAAGGAAACAAACACACATAAGGCGCGAACCCCTAAGTGGATATAGAGGGAGCGCAATCTATATCTACATCCTACACAGAACTCATTGAAGCAAAAATGTCAACGGTAGCGCCGAAACTACTATTATTATATTAGGTAGACGATGGCGTGAGTAAATTGAGAGATACGAAGATGTATTACCAGCTAGCTCAATAGCAATAAAATCTGTTTGGTTTTGTTTAACTCAGTTCGTAGCTAGGAGAAACCCTTGTTCCAACGAACTTAAAAGTTGATCCTGGACTCGTTCTAAGCTATAATTGTTAGCACTAAAAATTTACTAAAATAAAAAGCATACATGAATGCACAACAGATGATTTGCTAACTCCCTCAGTCGCTGCTCCGGTTTCAATGACTATTCTCGAATAACAGAATCTGATATAAATCATCCACCTTAAGCGATGATTGTAGACTTCTAGTTGTATGGCGACCTGGATCTGTCCATCGCAGGTATTCCCGACTCTGCTTTGGCGATTTCGTTGCTGGATGACGTGGGCTATTCCTCTGTTGACTTACTGACCTCTGAATCGCTAAACAGCAATGCGGGGGGGACGCCGAAGCTCACTACGAAAACAGGCCGCTATTGCAACTCATAGTTGGTCTAGAAATTCTCCAAGAAAATGTAGGAATTTGCGCTTGATCACATCTTCAAAGCTATCGCAAGGTGCATCTGTGCATACGACCGAAGCACACGTTCAGTCTAGCTCATTTTAGACTCTCTCGACCTCTACAGCACCGCTCGCGTTCATGCGCGGTGAACGCAAACACATCAGCGCGGAATGCACAAATTAATTGACTTGCGCTTAAAGAAACGTTGGCGCCCGCTCTACTTTATTACATCGAACAACAATCTATTAACAACAATAATAAGCATACATATACGAATCGGCTGCAAACGTTAAGTCAAACGCTCTCAGGCGAGCAAGGTCAAGTTTCTGTATAAAAGTGAAGAAATGAACTGGCATAAAAAATAAAAAGATAAAAAAATCAAAAATTAAACACACTAAACAATCATATATGAAGGCAATCCTAAGAGAAATGAAATGCAATTATAAATTAAGAAAAGGAACTTAAACAACCTATTTACTGGAAAGCATGCTATCAGATTCAAGACCGCAGGAAATCAGTGGTATATAAGTATAAAAGAATAGTATTAAATTATTAGTAAGTATATAAGAGAGCAAAAATAGGACTACCGTAACTGTTATCAGATAACTTAGAGACAGTATAAGTTAACAACAAAATGTAATCCATTGCCATCACAACTTATTATCTTCCCCGGATACATATCACTTCAGTCGAATTCTGAAACATTTTGTAAAATAGTGATAACAGTTTAACCCTTGTGATTCAGGGCGTTGATCCATAAAGACTAGAAGCAAATGGTAGGAAGACAAAAATGAGGTGGTGTAATACTCCAAAGTATCATTCAGCAATGTATCAAAAATTGCTTCAAGAAAAAGGAAACAATTTTTAATCAAAACCACTTTATTGGAAAATCTGTTTCAGAATTAATGATAATTCGTACATGGAGAAGATATCGTGCAAGTATAAGTTCTTCCAAAGCGCGGTATCAGAAACTGAAGACAAACACCCATAACTTTCTTCTTAGTTAATCATAATGCTGGATGCAAACTGCTAAACATTTGTTATATTACTATTATTATTATTGGTTTTTTCTCGCTTACTGGGGTATTATTAATTATTGTTGTCATCGGCCGAAGCAAAATAAAAACAATTTATTTCACGTTCAAGAAGTTGGGCAAAATGTGTCAATTGTTAAGTGTGACCAATTATTACATGTGACCGACCGAGGGGAGAGGCCTAGAGCGGTAAAATTTTTGCTGAACGAGCGAGGCACAACACGAGTGGTGCATATTACTATTGGAAAGATGAAAACAATATCTTGCCCCCATCGCTGTTTGATCTCGTAATCTAAGTCGGCATACTTATTCTATTCAGTTGTTTGAGAAAGCGATGCTGATTGGGAAGGTCTGCTTATGTATTTTATTGACCAAAATGCTATCTGGTCAGTTTAAGCAGTGTCCTAAACCAGTAGAGCCGGAAGTTCTCGTTCTTCTAAGACTTTCTCAGGGGTGTATTGACACTACGAGATGGTGTTTTCCGTGAGGTGGCAAAGCTGTGATAGTATTAGGTGCACAGGCGCAAAGGCATTTTCTAAATCTGTCATCGGTTGCACTTACATCAGTAACGATATACTTAAAGTAATTCATCGTAGCGACTACCTGATCTTGTACGGCCATGAAGCAATCTTTAGTCACCACAAATAAACCAATAGTTCGACGCTTTTCCATGAGCATTTTTAGTACTGAGCTCGTGAGGGTGTCTTCCGTGTAATGCCGTCTGCTTCCATGCATTCATCAACACGGTGGTTCGTTTTACATTTGTAATATTATCTTCGGGAGCAGTTATACGGAAGTTCAAAAATGTGTAACCGTCGTCGGTCAGGATGGCCAGCCTGTGAAAGGAAGATCACTCTTGCTTCTGAAAGTAGTATTTTTGAAGACCTACGGTTTGCTTGTGGAGTGGAAACGAGAAGTCAATCAGATCTCTTCCACATTGAGCTCGTGAAACCGTAAGTCTTTCGATGGCTAACTTAGCATTTTTTATTGATTTTTGCCATCTACATCAGTCTTCGTCTACTGAATCAAGCCAAATGTTTAGGTTAAGACCGGAATCGCATACGTGTCAAAGCTTGTGTTCTTAGCATTTAAGTTTCAAGGACAGTATTCAATCGACTTATGTACGTTTTCTGAATCTCTAGAATTCATGGCCTTATAATCTGTACGAACTGCTTTATATGCACCCAGATACTTATAAATTTCCTTTTCTTCCCCTGACTCAAAGAGATCACTATCCTGCAGCTTGAACTGTGCCTTTTAGCACTGTCTAAGTCTTGCACTTGGCAATACCTAAACCCATATATGTATATTTCAGTAAAACATCTATACAGTTTTCGACAGGGGTTTGACTACTGCTTTTTTTTATTTATTTTTTATTTAAGTACTACCGGTTAAGCACACTGGGCTATTCACAGTACAGTTATTATGATCTTTTAACACTAGAATATTCATTCCTAAAGTTAAGAGTTTTATATATTATACACTATGAATTAAAGAACATCACTAGATATTAATCGTCTGAATCACTGGAGAGAAAGATGTCTTGAGGAAGTCTAGGTTTAAGACGAGTTTGAAGAGAACGTTGACCAATCCCGTAGTGTTGTGACCCTGGACATTCATTGATATTTTCCAGTACGTTTTTGGACGTTTCGCGAATATAGTTTTTGATTGAGGTTATGCTCAGTTCTTGATGCAGTTGTTCATTGCGTACAAACCATTCAGCATTGGTGGCAATCCGCAAAACTTTATTTTGGAAAGTTTGAATTTTCCTTATGTTTGTGTCGCTTGCTGTTCCCCATACAGCACACGCGTATGTGAGAGTTGGTCTTAATATTGATTTGTATATCGTCATAGCACATTCAATTCGAAGGGGCGACTTTTTATTCAAGATTGGATAGAGTGTCATTAGTTTTGCATATGTGTCATTCAGCTTTTTATTTATGTGATACCCCCATCTTAATTGACGATCTAGGTACAGCCCAAGATACTTAACTGCCGAGTCGTTTGGGTTCCATGTTATCTGCCTACCATTTCTTAGGGTGAATATTTTGGTTTCACATTTAGAAGCATTTAGCTTGATGTTCCACTTAGCGAACCATTTGGATAGTGTACCAACTGCATCTTGAAGGGTTTGGGAAGCAATATTAATATCGTTGTGCTGGGTTATAACCGAGGTGTCGTCAGCGTACATAATCACACATGAGTTATTGGGAGTGGGTATATCGTAAACAAAAATATTGAATAATAAAGGTCCCAACACGGATCCCTGAGGAACACCTGCACTTATTTTCTTCTTTTCTGATCTAGAGTTGTTAATTTTCACAACAAAGGTTCTATTATCCATAAATGACATGATAATATTTGTTAAATATTCTGGAAAGTTTAAATTAACCATTTTGTAGATCAGACCCCTTTGCCACACCTTGTCAAAAGCTTGTGCTACATCGAGAAAAGCAATCGTAGTATGCAGTTTACTCTCGTAGCCTTTGACTATTATTTCATTGAGTCTTAGAAGTTGATGTGTAGTAGAATGTTTAGGGCGGAAGCCAAATTGAAACATAGGAATAATAGGATGTGAGTCTAGATATGATTGGAGTCGAGCATAGATAATTTTTTCGAAGATTTTAGATAGGGTGCATAGCAAGCTAATAGGTCTATAGTTGGCAGGATCACTATGATTTTTCCCTGGTTTTGGAAATACTAAAATCTCAGCATGTTCCCATGCAGTAGGAAAATAACCGATTGCCAGGCATATATTGAAGATCGTTGTTAAAAACGTCAGGGCTTTAGGGGTTAACTTTTTTAGTATTATGTTAGGTATAAGATCACTGCCAGAAGATTTTTTATTTGGAAGTTGTTTAATGAATTTTTCTATCTCCTGGGGAGTGGTTGTTGAAATATTCTCAGTTGGCAGAGGTAGTCGATTCTCAATTTGTTTGTGTATGTTATTAGTGAATTCCAAATTTTCTTGCTCAATGTTTAGCATGAAGGTTTCCTGGAGATGATTTGCCATCACTTCGCATGTTTCATTGTCACTGCAGTAGTTAACATTGTTGTGTTTAATGGTTGGAATAACTGTTTGTAGGCTCATAATCTTCTTAGTAGCACGCCACATGATTGGGTCATTTGGCTCTAGCATTTCTATATATTTTTTGTAGTTGTTTAACCGAAAGTTGTCAACTTCCCACTTTACTTGGTGTATTAAGCCGTTTAGTTGCAGTTTAAGATCTGGTTGTCGATTGCGCTGCCATCTTCTTCTTATATTGTTTTTCTGTTTAATTAGGTCTAATATATATTGCGGGAGCTTACAGTGTTGTGTGTGGTTTATTCTTTTGTTACTTTGTGTTATGGAATTTTGTACTGCAACCGTAACCTTTTTGGTTAGTAAGTCTACACATAGATCCACATTTTCTCTTGTGTAAGGCAGATGTGTTGGTTTTAGGCTGTCATTTAGATATTCTTGGAACATTTCCCAATCAATAGCACCATTAATAAGCTTAGGTGTCTAGTTGATAGGCTGTGGGGAGTGTGTAAAGGTCAGAACAACAGGCAGATGATCCGAATCGAGTTCTGTCAGAACATTTTGATGTATAGGCATGGCAAAATTTTTCTGTACGCCAATGTCTAGAATGTCTGGGAGGTGGTCTTGGCCATATGAGTAGCGTGTCCATTGGTCTGGAGCTAATATTTGCAAATGGAATTCAGTGCTAATATTGTGCAACCTAGCTCCGTTAGGGTTGTTGGCTCGGCATCCCCACAATCTACTTTTGCTATTTAAATCTCCCAAAAGCAAAGTTGGTGAATTTATTTCAAAATGTGATGTTAAGTCGTTTGCTAAAAGTCTTTTATTAGGTGGAAGATATGCTGCTATCAGTGTCAGTTTCTTGTTATTTTGCATATGAATTTTAACTGATATAGCCTCAAGGTTCACTGGGTTACTAAGGTCAGTTACATGATGCGCTATATTATTCTTCAGTATTATCGCTACACCTCCGTAGCCATCAGGTTCTGTGCGGTCTTTTCTATGAGTTTTATAGCCGGGAATAGAGAATTTCTGAGTGGGGAGTAGGTGGGTTTCGCCTATGCATGCAATGTCTATTTTATATTGCTGCAGGAAATTCATAAAGATATTTCTCTGCCTTTTTATCCCATTGGCATTCCAGTTGCAAATTGTTAAGTGATGAAGCAGAAGAGCATTATTTACTGCCATTGGAAAATATACTTGTGATTAGTTGTGATAACATGGATTTTAAGTTTTCAATTATTGGTATGAAGGCGTCCTTGATTGCTTTGATAATTTGAGTAGACAGACTATTGTCAGGGGATGATTCAGTAGGTTGTGGGTTAGTAGCACTAGCGTAATTTTTTCGATTATTTCGGTACGTGCTAGTTGTGGGTGGTAATGGTGGGAAGTTACTTTGAGTAAAATTTGGCCGGTTATGTACGTTGTTGAGTTGTGTCTTTTTATCTTTTAGTTCGATGTAGTGTTGGCAGCCCTTGTAGTTTGCGGGATGTTCACCCCCGCAATTCACGCATTTCGGTTTTACGTTCACTTCTTTTGTGCACTCGGAAAATAGATGGTTGCCCAAGCATTTGACACAGCGGGGAGCTAAGCGGCAATAGTTCTTGGTATGGCCATACCTCTGACAGCGGATGCACTGAGGAATATCCGCAGACTTTTTCCTAGGTTCAACTGCAACAATGCAGTGGAACAGATGCGACACTTTAAATATGTCGTTAGCATTGTTATCTCGGTTTAGCAAAATTGCACACACTGGTATTGGAAATTTTTGTTTGTTGTGGAGTCTTGTCACATTAATTATATTAAGCTTTTTTGAGCGTTCAAGTTCCTCTTTGATCTCGTTTACAGTAATAGAGATGGGTACATTTCTAATGACAACTGACAGATTGGTATTGCTTGGGTTTTGGTAAGTATGATATTTTACATTGTTTTCCTCGTAGTATTTAGACATTTTTCGGTAGTCATCTGAGTTGGTAAGTTGGATTTTGAGGGCACTCCCTGCGCATGTTATTGTAAATTCTCCTGTTGTCATTTTTTTAATGTCTTTCTCAACTTCTTGATAATGGGTAGCTTCGTGCAGGAAGATTGGCGGTATTTTTTGTTTTTTAATAGTGTTATTTTCAATTTGCGAACTCGAAGCCTCAGGGGAGTCATTTTGAAGTGCATAGAATTTATTATCTTTAAGCAGCTTACCTTGATCCAGTATGTATCTCTTATTTGGTTCGTCTTCTAAAGGCGATGAGGAGCCGCGTTTGTTTTGGTTATTTATATTTGAAGGTAATTCTCCAGTGAGTTCAATGTCCATTGCTTTATCTCCTTTGTAAATTAACGTGGGCGGTTTGATAGTGTTGTTTGGCATTGTTGCGCCGTGTGTTAAATTTGATAATGAATTTGCAGGCCTGGCGCTGGCGGAGCCAGATGCCGGCGCTTGACCTTTTGAACCTCGATAGCTTGTTATGTTGCACAAGTTTTAAGATCGTATATTATTTCAAACGGATTATGTTATAACTCGAAAAGTTTTAAGTCACTGTTTACAGAGCACATCCACTCTCTAACGCGGACCGGACTCTGACTACTGCTGTACTGGCGTACACACATGTACATCAAATGTGCACTTTATGTTGGATTTCCCTGTTACCCTTGAGGGAAATTTCGTGTTCATTCGCATTGGCCATATTGTTCAGACACAAGGAAAAACAAAGTGGGCTTAAGGAGTTTCCCTGCAAAATATCTCTATGACTAAGAGTTAATTGAGTCGATCATTCAGACAGCAAATATCAACTAAGGGAGCCACTCTATACATATGGAGAAGCTGCACCAATCAGGAATGCGGTACTGGGTTTAATGCCTTTCGATAGTCTACATATGCCGTATACAGATTCCTCTGTCTGTGCGTTGCTTGTTCAAGGATGGCTGATCGATCAGGAGTTGTTCCTTGCATCTTTAGATGTTTTAAGCATCCCTTTTTTCCAAGAACAATAATGTCGCAGGGACGTAATATGCCGGCACTTAGCTTAGCTTAGCTATGGAGTAAATAAGTTATTGTGTGAGTTTACTGTTTCGATCCTGTAGAAATCCGCTAATAATACAGATTAAATTTTTCATATGTTAACTACTATTTTGCAAGAATCAAATTGTCGTTTCTCTTTTAAGCCCCAACGTGTCCAATTGTCTAACAACCCTTACCTTTCAATATAAAGAACCCCTAATTATTCAGCTAAGATAAAATGTTCTTCCTTTTGCAATCAGTACTGTTTATAAGTTCTTATGTCCGAAATAGTTTCTTCAAGATAACCAACATATCGCGCATAATAAGCATTATAAAATAAAAACTAATGATTTTTTCTTCCAAAATTTAATTGTATTTCCCTTATGCTAGAGAATGTCCTTTTGCAGTTGTTTTGTATAATTTCAAAACGCCCTTGGTATAACCTTCTCATTGCCAACATGATAAAAATTTAGAAAGCTCATTAGGAAGCCATTACTTATAAAGCATTTATTGACGATATTCCAAAAAAATTACAGATTTAAACTGTCATGGATGAAATTGAATATAGAACCCCAACTTGGACCT
Source organism: Agriotes lineatus (assembly GCA_940337035.1). Taxonomy (NCBI): domain Eukaryota; kingdom Metazoa; phylum Arthropoda; class Insecta; order Coleoptera; family Elateridae; genus Agriotes; species Agriotes lineatus. The sequence continues at coordinate 39,294,810 of OW679202.1, forward strand.
AAATTTGAAACATTTCTCTTCTATATAATTCTTGGATTATTTCTGTCTAACGTCGTTCAATTTTTCTTTCTCTTATATTTGGACACTAACTGCTTGACTGATGTGAATATCTCTACTCAATTCATCTATAACTGATTCTAAATGTATGTGTATTTTGGAAGTGATTGTCCAAAAAAACACATTGAAGATATGAAAGTGATATTTTTTATTTCCGTAACATTGCAGGGCAATATCGAAAAAATATTTCGTGACAAGGTTTAGAAAAATTCATATTCACATGTGATAATATTTACAAGAATAATATATGTTTATCAAAAATAGGCACTTACTTCGTGAGTATTTAAAAATATTGTTAACCGTGTTTAACTAACATTTTAGGCAGAAGCTGTAAACGGTTTCAGTCCAATCACTTTGTGTGTCTTTGTACGTAATGCTGACGCCTTGCGTAGGTATGTTAAATTAGGTAAACACGTGCGGCACGCTAAACAAAATAATTGTGGCTTTGCAATAGCATTACAAACACCCCAAACACGTCGCAGTCAAAGAACGCAGCAACCTCCAGCGGGAATAATAACACTACAAATTGTAAGAAAAACACACTCCTGTGTACTAGTCACTGGATGCACATTCATGCCATTTATATTCAGATGAAGTTGTCACTTCCCGAATTCAAACCACACCGTTGCTCATATCACTTTCAAGTCCTGCCGAGGATTAAAGGTATATTTAGGGAGCCTTTCAAGAAATAAATAGCGGCTGTAACATTTCTATCAAACGCTGTAACTCTTTCCAAAACAAATAAAGAACCACAAATTCGTATCCGCTGGTTTTTCAGCGTTTCAGCGGATTATCTAACCCAATCTTTCGGTCACATTGCTGCTGTAAATTAAAAAAGAAAATACAATCCTTTGAATGCACGCCGATTGAAACGGGATAAACGGTTTATCCGATCAAAATTATTTCGACGTGAAGCTAGTCAGTGTAAAAATGGTAATTCGATCCCTCGTGCAGTTGGCTCTCATGAAGCTTAAAGCAGTTAATATCTGGAAAGATCCGTCTTTCTCCACCTCGCGATGCAAGTGATGTTGCTCGCTTTATTTTTATGCTTAATGAATCCAATACCCTTCCTAAGGATTCCTCACCCTCACCCTGACTGAAAATAAATTAAAGGGTTTATTAGCTTCATACAATTTTTAATGTTTCCGTAATGGCCGTGAGTAAATCTAGGGAGCTATAAGACGTCAGAAACCTTTTATATGAAAGCACTTCCAGGTTTCTCGCGAGAAATTGGAATACTTTTAAGTCGCTCTGCGTTTTCATTTCATTGCCTGACATATTTTGCGTGATGGAACAAATAAGTGTTGCGATCCAAAAAGACCAATTGTTGATCGAAAAATAATCCGCCGGGTTGTGCGCGGAATCCCCGAGGAAATCAATAAGGATTTCTTGCATATAATGAAAAGAGATAAAAACTTTTTATTCAGATCGGCAGATCGTTTCCTGCCGGAAATTTGTAATCGTCGGAGGTGAAAAATTCTTCGTACGTCTCACCAAAAAATGACAATTTGCATGTCGCCTTGAGCTCAGCGACTTCATGCATATTCAATATGCAATTAGCAAGTGCGGTTTGACGGATTTGTACTGGATTTGAACGCTATTTAGGCATGCAAATGGGCATGAGCCACTTGTCAGGATTCCGGTTAATATCCCAAAATAATCTTCCTAAAACGTATTGAAATCCATGAATCGAGACTGAAATATCGGTACACTTTAAAGCGCACAATTAATACAGCGTACTCTATGCTGACGCTCCAATTCGTTTGTCTCGGATTACCTTTAATCTAGCCAAAGATCGAATTTCGAAACACCGTGAATTAACATTCACGTTATGCGGGCAGCGCAAATGGACTTTCCAAGTGAAAGACAAACCAGGTGCTGAAGGATGGGAACTTAAGAAGAAGATTAACCCCAAATAGAAGAACGTGTTAACTAAGTCGGTGTAGCACCAACTGTTTGCAGTAATTCAAGTTATTGAAAGTCTTAACAAATCCAAGGTGGAGTAGATATTCAAAATTATATCAAGTATGATCAAAAATTATTTTCATTTAGTATGGCTATGGAAGAACAAATTGGTGCCTTGAAATTGGCTCATATATTTACTTCAAAATGATTGATAACAGTCAAATTTTGTATTTGTGTTATAATTATTATTTATTTAAGCTTTCTATAAAAATGCTTTCTCAAGAACAAAAAATTTTTATGATACACTCGTATTATCGAAACTCGCAACCTCTAGAAAATGGTGAGCGGATGATCAACCCATGTGTGTGTTTAAACGAGTTCAGAGTGCGTTTTCCTGAAGTAGCAGTGATTGAAGATAATTTCCTACGTCAACTGCAGCATAGTGTTACCAGTTTTGAACACACTGGTAGTGTAGGTCACACAGCTGGAGCTGGAATGAAACAAATTCGAACGGATGATATCGAACATTTAAGATATCGGATGGAGGAAGAACCTACGTTGTCGCTTCGACGGCTGTCCTAGGACACTAATATTAGTTGTGGTACATGCCAAACCATTAAAATATATATTTATATTTGTACAAAGTACAACTTTATCAGAAATTACTGCCACCAGATTATAGTAAACGAGTTACCTGGTTCCAAGACAGTCTGGATGATATTGCTTTGGATCTGACGTTCTTCTCAAACGAATCATGGTTTTATTTGTCTGAATATGTCAATTCGCAAGCGATAAGAAGGTGCAGTACCGACAATAATTTCATCAGAAAAATTCCCTTGCATTGTCCTAAAATCGATATATGCTAACTAAATAGACACCGTAAGCAAGATTCCAAGCGAGAAATTTTTATCATATCGTAATGACCATCATATTTGAAACGTTATAAGGAAGTACGGTATAGGAACTAGGAACAGAAGAGGCAAACTACTCGTGGACTTCTATCTAGAGAACAATTTCACCATATCTAATACAACATACCGACAACATATGCGTCATCTATACACTTGGGAATCCCGGGTCGGGAAATACGGGAACCAAATAGATTACATCCTCATCCAAACACGCTGGAGAAGTTCTCTTAGAATAACGAAAACCTTACCAGGAGCAGAATGCCGCTCCGACCACAAACTACTAAAAACAAGACTCCATTTAAAACTGAGACAAGTGCAAGAAAGAAAGACTCAACAATAATATCAGTTGCAGATCAACACCAGTTGCAAATCAAGTTTGAACAGAACGTCAACAACAATCTCACCTCACTGATACCTCTCCTGAGATCATATGGCAATCAATAAAACACATCATAATAACAACAGCAAATTAACTATCTAAGTGTCAAAAAAAAAAAACGAAACGACAACATTGGATGACAGCAGAATTCTTCCAGATTGTAGAAGAAAGACGCTTGCTAAGATGCACAGGAATAAACACCGTAGAGAAAAAACAGAAATACAGTCATTTAATAGGCAGATCCAACGCGAATGCAGGAAAGATAAAAACAGTTTCATGAAAGAAATATGTAATGAAGAGCAAAAAAATGCTTACAATAATAAAAATGATCTTTTCAAACTAGTGAAAAAGATAAACCGACGGTTCAGCGCACGAACTCGGGTATTTCAGAATGAGAATGGTATAGAAGTTTGCGATATAAAAGGAGTCTTAGAAACCTGGAGAACGTATTGCACACTTATTCAAAGATGACAGTTTGAGATAGAGTGACATACATACACACAAACAGAAGAAAAGCCAGAAATAATGAAGGTGGAAAGAGGTGGAAAGAGCTATTGAGAGACTAAAACCAAAAAAAGGTCTGGTGCAGATGCTATTCCTGGGGAAATAATGAAGACCAGGGCTTCGACAGCATGAAGTGGAATGAACTATGGAAAATCCTTACTGAGATGGGCGTACCAAAACACCTGATCGTCTTAATTCACAATCTTTACAGTCAGAGCAATGCACAAATACAGATAGAGCACCAAACATGAGATCCTTGTGATGTTAAGAAAGAAGCTAAACAGGGATCTATACTCTCTCCACTGCTATTTAACACATGAGGAAAATATTATCAGGCGAATACTTGAAGATTGGGATGAAGGAGTTGTTGTTGGTGGCGTAAGAATCAGTAATCTGAGGTACTCTGACGACACCGTCCTTCGGGCTAATACTCAATTAGAACTGCTAGAACTGGTTAATAAGATGGAATGTGAAAGCAAGAAATATGGTTTGGAGATTAACTATGAAAAAACCAAAAATAATGATGGTGGAAGTATTGTATTTTCTGTGGTACTTTATGGCGCAGAAACATGGACATTGAAAGCTCAAAAGAAGGCTGGATTAGTTCGAACCTTGGTGCTGGAGACGGATTCTTAGCATTCCGTGGATAGCCATAAAAACGAATGCTCCTGGAAACAATAAAGGAACCCTACGATGATCACGTATTGCACAATCTCGTATTTTAAATTTTTTCGGCCATGTAGTTAGAAGCGAGGGAGACAACTTAGAGATAATAATCGTGCAAGGACAAATGGAAGAGACCCGCCCGAATGGAAGATCGCCAAGACGATGAGCTGATCAAATTAAAGAGGCTCAGTTTACTTGGCAACATCAATCGCAAAAACAGCAACAGATGCGTTGAAATAATACGAACAGCTACAAAACCGGAATGATAGTGGAACCCCCCTGTTAAGAGAAAAATAAACGAATAATTCACGAAGAAGGTTGATCGGTCCCATATTTTTTTAAGAGACTATCGGTGCCGAAAGATACCAGAACCATATTCTGCAATCATTCATCAATCAGTTGGATGGCGAGGAACTGCAACAGGGTTACTTTCAGCAGGACAATGCCCGGCCCCATGTGGTTCGTATTACATTGGAATTCCTGCGACAATTTTATGACAAAAGATTGATATTACACGATCGCTATCCACCAAGATAGTGTGATCGTAGTTCTCTCAATTATTTCCCGTTTCCCTTATTAATAAAGACTATTTTTAAGACACTGGTGCATATTCTGGAAGATCACAATCGTGGAAGAATGTAATATGATTACCCCTCAACTTTTACAAAAAGTATGTGATACTATGACGAGACGTATTGCAGTGTTTATTAAAAAATAAAGCAGACATTTCCAACATCTTCTGTAGTTTAATAACTAACATTAGTTAGTAAATTTACGTGCCATGCATAATCTTTATTTTTAGGGTAAATTTTAGAAAAACTGTCTATTCGATCGGCCCAGGCATATTTTTTGGAAAATTACATTACTCTTACGTGTGAATTCGTTTATTTCAATGTAATATTGTAATAAGAATATTTAATAATAAAATTTTTGTTTGAACCAAATATATGTAAGAAAATTTTAAAGACATTGGTTTGTACTTCCACAGCCATAGTAGATCATACTATACAGGGTGAGTCATAATTAGGTGTACAAAATTTAACCAAAGCTTCTTTGGGCCAAAACAAAGCAATCAACCTAATAGACCTTAGTACCAAAATGCTCCCTTAACAAGATACAAAGTGTTAATAAAAAATATATTTGTATTTGTAACTATGACTTGGAAAGTAATTATCCGATTAATTTGAAAATATATTATAATAAACACAAAGTTAAGAAAACAATGACCAAAAAATAGAAAACTATAGCAAACTGTTCAAAATGCTCTCCTCCAGCCCCAATACAAACGTGGAATCGTAGTACTAGCGATTTGTACACTTGCTGAATATTATAGTTTTCACGAATTTCATTAGCAGCCACGAAAATTCTTTGCTGCAACTGTTTCTTCTTGTTAATGACCTCACGGTAAACCAGCTGTTTCTCTAAAACCGAACCAATTACAGATGCCTCTCGCATTACATTTTCCCGTTGCGATGCACCAGCCCCTCGGGCTCGCGGAAGACCAACTTCATCCGGTCTTCGAAAGGCTGAAGTAAAGACCTGATGATTTGGGATTCTTCTGTTAGGCAATCTGCAGTATTATTCCCTAACGGCTGCTAAGGTGCTTCCGTTGCAAAAGCCATACACAAAACCGATGTCTGCTTTTTCTTTTGGAGTAAAACCACCCATTTCGAAAGAAAATATTTTCTTTAAAAAATACAACAGTCTTTGAATCAATTAATGGCTGTTGATATTGTTTGAAAATTAAAATTGACTATTAAAATCAAGCTACTCGATTTTAAAAATCCAAATATTTACTTTCCAAATATATAAATAAAATGTTTTTTATTAACACCCTGTATCTTTTTAAAGGAGCATTTTGATACCAATGTGTTGATTGCTTTGTTTTAGTCTGAAGCTTTGGTTAAATATTTTATACCTAATTATGAACCACCCTGTATAAATACAACCAGAAAAATATTAGAGAACTAGCAGTGTCTATTGATACACTTATAATTTCTCATCGCAACTTCATGGTTAAAAATGCAGCAGTTTTTAACCGATTTGCAATAGTTAATTTGCTCATTCCTATCTTTCATATTATTAAAATACGAAATAATGTGAGTCCTTTGATTAGTTGTAGTAACCTCATAGCAGTGAAACCTTTTGCAATTACAGGGCGGGCCAGTTTTAAAGCTGTGGTTGTTAAAATGTTTATCTACGTGGCTTAGTGTCAACCTACTATTAATTTTTTTTTTTATTAACCAATGTAGTCAATGGTTCATTCTCATAACTACTCATTGCACTAATAATATGAATAATAAACACCACAAACCTACAGTTTTACACAATTTCAAACTTGGCATGAAGTAATTTCATTAATTTTGCATTTGGAGGAAACGGTAGTAACGCCCCCGACTGTCCACGGCTAGCTAGCGGGAAGGGGTTGTCCATAATACATGCAAAGTGTGGTCCTGTTTTAGGATAATCAATACGGTAGAATGCCAGGGCACCCCCGTAAAAAATCAACCCTTAGCTCGATAAGTCGACTCCGTTCACAGTCGAAGCGAATTGGGTCTGGTACAAAAATACTTACGTGATTGTCAACTAATGGTGTAATTGCTTCAGCTATTAAAGTGCAACTTTATTTTTAGAATCTGTTAACAATTAGCCATTGAGAAGGTTAAACTCAACTTATAAATTCAAGGCGTCTGAAGGGCGCGGTTCCTTACTGCTTAGATAATTGACACTTTCACTCAAAGACACCCAAACCATTACAAATGACATTTATTAAACGTTTAGATGACTGGAAGTGTCAAACAGATAATCTGCAGTATATCGACAATCACACAACATATAACATAATTTACAAAATTTAAAACTCAACTAAACAATCGGACAAAAGCACATCAAATAATGAGGACCCCTGTAAGCAACGGAAAGACAGCTCACCTCAGTATAGTAAGTCTCGAGTGTACAAATTCAAACATCTATCTCGAATGTACAGTCGTGTGCAAATAAATCTGGGACAGTGTTTTTTTCACATGCAGATTCAGTTAAGAATTGAAGAATATCTCCATGGATTTCCTGCTATCAGAAAGAGTTACATTAAACTTTAACAGGTACTGAAACCCGTAACTCTCTCTGATAAGAGGAAATCCATGGAAATATTCTTCAAATTCTTAACTGAATCTGCATGTGAAAAAAACACTGTCCCAGATTTATTTGCACACGACTGTACCATCTCGAACTGCCGTTGTACAATAATAAAATACATCATCGGTAAACATCGAAAAAAAATTGGAGCAGCGTAGAGGGCACTGCGAAGCATGGGCGGAACTAGACCGCAGCACATGGGGCGCTGAAGCTCCATTCTTCTTCTTCTTATATTAGGGTTTAACCCTGTTTCTTCCATTGCCTCTTGTTCCTTACACGTTATCTTGTGATGTTGACGTCCAACTCTCGTGCCAACGTTTGTGTGGTCTTCCTGGGAGCCGTTTTGTGTTAGGTGTATGCGTCTGACCTTTTTTCGCTAACCTTTCTTCTCTCATCCTTTCAACATGGTCTCTCCAGTGTCTTTTTCTCGACCTAGTCCATCTGACCACATCTTGTACTTCACACATTTCGCGGATACTTTAGCTACGTACCCTATCGCGCAGGCTTACACCGGTGATGGCTCTCACGATTTGTTTGGTTTTTGTTGTTTCGGCTCTTGTTTCAGCTGCGCATGTCTTGTAAATTCGGGTTTTGCTTTCTACCGTCATGTTTTTGTTCCTCCATATGATGTCGCGGAGACAGCCAGATATTACTGCGGCTTTAGTTGCTTGGGTCTTCACTTCGCTTCTGGTATTGTTGTCGTTTGAGATATTGACGCCAAGATATTTAAATTGCATAACTTGTTCAATTGACTTTCCATCGACTTCTAACTTGCATCGTGTCGGAGTTTTAGATATGACCATTGATTGTGTTTTGGAGGTGGAGATTTGCATATTGTATTGTTCTGCAGTTGTTTTCAGTTTGAAAAGCAGTCGTTGTAAATCGTTTTCCTTTTCGGCTGTCAGGACTAGATCGTCAGCATAGCCCAGGACTTGTATTTTACAGTTTCCCATTCTATATCCTATATTGGTATTTTTGACGCTGTTTATTACTTGATCCATAATAATTTTAAAGAGAACGGGGCTCAAGCGATCCCCTTGTCTAATGCCATTTGATACCGGAAGTTCTTCCGTTAGTCCATTGCGGGTCTTAATTTTTGTATTGCTGTTTTTGTTTAGTTCCTTTATAATATGTATCGCTTTTTTATCAATTTTATGTTCTTGCTCCATGACAATATATAACTATTTCGTTCTGCTTGGACAAGTGGCGACCTCTCTATTTCAGACCTCCAAAATTTCAAAATTTCGTAAATGTTTGTAGAGAAGCAAAAATAATCGCACCACAGTCTATTGTCTGTAAAATCAACACCACATTTTACATATTGTATGCTGAACTTACTGAACGTACTAACTTAAATTCAGGTGCTGCTAAGCACCCCCAAGTACAACAGCATGCAATGACGTTAAACAAAGGTTTATTGCCAATCAAATAAACGTTTCTTAGTTTAAACATAACAGTGAAATATTCGTATTTCGATTACACCTGAATACCTGCTTTTAAAATAAAGTTGATCTCAATAAGGGATGCTTTACAAAGCGGTTGGTGCCACCCCAGATTCCTCTTTGGCCGTTGTGGACACTCGGTGCAGTTGGCTGGTTTACGAAATCAAACACTACGTCATATGAACAAACGCCCCAAGTTTACTGTTAGTCCACTGTTAAATCCGCTTAAGCGAAATCAAGAAAAACACACGTGCTGTTTTTCTCCGGCGAAGTTCAACCGCCTCAACCGTAAATGACTGGCAAACTGCCACGACAAACAACACAATACAACGCATTTTCTAACAGTAGCTTCTATAAATCACTTCAGCGACAAACCGCGACGTCAATTCACAATTTCGTTAACGACGACACAAATGTCGGAGTCCGGGACTGTTCTCAGTATCACAACTATACTGAGTTAAAAAAACATTTAAAATGCAGGAATTACTTTGATATTTTAATACATAATTGTTTAGAAAGTCAAACAAGGTAATTGATCAAGTTTCGGTTGAAACCAAATAAGTAACAGTTACACATTTTACTAACCTGCTGCACCACCCCGACATTTCACACATGCATTTACTCTTCAATGCATGCTATAAATAATGTCATCAAGTTAGTTTTGCGACAATTTCTTTCGGGCAACTTGGAGAGGATGTCGTAGCTCTGAAACCGTACCTGGTACAGTAGACATCTTCCGTTCCATCATGTTTCAGAGGTGTTCAATGGGCGGCATATCTGAAGATGTAGTTGGCCACGGAAGGAAGTTGACGTTTATAACTCTTACTTGTGATTTTTTTCATCAAAATTGTATCTCGTTTGACTTCTTAAACAATATATTAAAAATTCAAACCGATCCTGTTTTTAAAATGGATGCAACTATTTTTAAACAGTATATTTTGGCACTACGACCATTCTCGATAGATAATGATAAGTCAAGTTTCAGGACGCTTAATATTTCAGCAGGTAATGTTTCAAGAGGTACGCACTCATTCAGCTGTCATACATTCAGAATCGGTTCTCTTGTGCTCTTATCAAAATCCATCTGTTCTTCTAGAATCTAATAGGATAGGTGATGTTTAAACCGTTCATTAAGGATATATGTAGGCGTACTTTACTGACATAAATTCATGTAATTCTTTGGCTCATCTCCAGAACTCCTGCTGCTTATTTGATGCAAGACCACAATTTCTTGTTCACTTAGCAGTTTGATGATTTCTGCAGGATTTAATCGGATCCACAGCTATGTCTTTCAGATGTCTGATGATTTTTTTTTAGAACGACATGATTAGGAGACTGGCTCGGCTCGTATTCGTAAGCGAAAATATCTTGACAATATTTCCTTCATAGATTTACAACTTTACCAATGTTGGTGACAAACCCATTATGTTCATTTTTAATAGCCCAGGGCGTCGGTTTAAACTCTTTCTTTGCATTTCTTGGACATATCTCCTTGTTGCTGGTATGAGTGTTCTGTATCTCACCACATATCTGCTTCATATATCGGTTTTATTCTTCCTACATACTCGTTTAATTAGTGTATTCAACTCTGTCATTTTTCTTGCTTACTGGATAGTATGACTAATTTAGAAGCCTTCGTTGCTGGACTAGTGATAAGATATCCTCTGTCAAGCAATGTTGCTTCTTTCGCTTTTGGATCCACTCTTTATCCTCTTCTCATGGTGCATTTGAATATGTCTCCCCAAAATTGGTGGCTAATGAAGTCGATCGCATTGCCTCGTCGACTCTTGATGCACCAAGACAAAGTTTCGTAGGTGGTGACGACTTTCTTGAAGCTTGGCATTTCAGAGATATTTGTGCGAGAAGAAGATTGCGATAAGAGAGCGGTATGCAATCTTGCTCTGACTAATATGTAGTCAATCTGGTCCAGGTGTAGAGTTTTCACGGATGATGTTTAAATAGAATATTACCAATTACAATACGGTGTTGCTGAGAAATTTGGTTCATACAATCGCCTCCCTAATTTCGTTCGCCTAAGCCATATTTGCCACTGCCCGAGAAACGACGTGTTTTCTATTGCGTACATTCCTTTCTTGACTTTGAAGTCGCTCATAACCTCTAAAAAATTGCTTTTAGGTACATTGACAGTTAGTGTAATTACAAATAAATAGAATTCTACTACGTCATCAAGTGCATGTATTGTTAAAGAGAAAATTTGGCTTATCTTAGTTTTATATGAGACGTGGATGAAGGGTTATTGTGATGCGAGTTCTTTTTTCTACTTTTCTGCCAGATATTTTACACTTAATATATAATTTAAACATTAAAATCTGCACAAACCATACTAAACTTTTAAATTACCTTCATAATTAAGCTATTACTGGTTTTTCCTAATATTTGCTGAAAGGTAGGAAAAACTGCGTTTGATCGCATTATCACTTGCTATTTTCCAATTTTTTTAACCTCTCATCTCTCAGCTCCTGGCTTAATAACAAATTATTCGTCTACTCTGCATTACTCTGCATTCTCATATTAGATATGACAATTTTTAACCTCCTGCATAGTTAACCAGACGTCACGTTGAACGCACTGTCAATAATCGAAAACAGCCTTAGAGGCAATTCCAGTTTCCAGCTTTACTATAATAATTTAATTTGAATTACACCACTCACCCAAATTTTACGTGCTTGCCCTCAAAGCAAGCTTCGTACGCCAGGCAAATTCTAAAGCGTAATATTTTACAGTATATTTGTATCAATTGTTTCTATCTGCTCCACAATTAATGCTACTAGGATTTCCCATCTATAAACAAATCCAAAATGTCCTAATTACTCTTAGCTGCCAAAATCACCCTTATTTCCATATTATATAACGCCCATACTTGAATAACACATTTACACAATGCCATGATAGAGCATCGTGTGTTCTAGGCACACAAATTAGTAAATTCGTACTAAATATCTCACATGAATGCAAATACTATTCATATGTAGATCATTTTCAATAGGAGCCATTTAATGACGTGTTTATTGACAACGGTTAAGTAACAAAGGTGGTGCTGCGAGCGATCCTCAATATTTTATTCACATCATCATCAATTCATGAACCAAGTTGAAAACAGAGCACTAATATCATTAAGTTCCATATTATTGCCGTTTATTAGATATGAAAATTTTTATTCGTCGATTTCTATCATGTCTTCAACTTCCGACGATTAGATATTAAAAATCGATTTCCATGACCATTTAAATCTCAAATAAATAAAATCCATTCATAGCTAATCCTTTAGCAGGAATTAAAATTGGTGCATCAACTGGATAATTAAACCACTCGACATTCTTCCTACACTGATCGAGAATCTTCTTCGCCTAATGTTGAGAATCTTTCCAAAAATACTTATTTATTTAGCTAAATCTAATTATTATGTTACTGAAAGTAAGTAATGATTTGTAATAAATTAATGGTAGTGCATCTCGTTTTCTTCGTTTTACTATCTATTTTTATGGGTTTGTCGCTATATTCATTAAGTGGTAAAAAACGTGTGTTTAACTTCCACGACCTCCCTAATCCCTTCGTTCCGAACTCTATCCCTTCTAGATCTTCCTGCAGTCTCCAGAAGTTCACATCTGTTACTGGCAATACTGTTCTCTGTTTAAGTGGCCAGATTTCAGGGCAGTATGTTGCTATGCTTTTAATTATTGTGTCTTATGGCTGCATCCACGGTACCATCCCATGATACCTTTTTTTTTTCTTTTTGAGTAGGGGAAATCTTCGAATCAAGAATCGTAATGGTATCGCCTCTCAGCATTCTTCACTACGTTCTTTTCCTTCTGTTGCTATCTTTCTTCCATTTTTTTATTTTTGAGTATTTTTCTCATTTTTTTTAAATTTCATCCCATTTATCCTCCTCTTCCAGCATAAGGTCGATTATATTATCTAATCACATCCTCCCTTATCTTTGTATTCATTGTATCCCTTATGTCATTCTCTCTTCCTCCCCTCATTAGGGTATGTTCAGGGGTGTACCTGCTTTCGCAGTATCTCCGTCCCTCATCTTCTACAACTTAAACTTATACAGGTAGGTACCAAAGCACCCATTCCCTGTAAGAAACTGTGATGTAGTATCTTATCTGTCCGTGTTTCCTATTCACCCATGGGCCACATCTGGTATTAGCCTCTTGGTCCACTATGAGGTTTGGGTCTCTTCCTCCCATTCCTTTTGCTATCTTGCCAAAGTCCGGTCCCGGGCTTCTACTTTTTTTTTCTTTGATGTTGGCATCTTTCTCGTAGCTCCCGTGATACCTGCACCCCAGATATTTGTAAGGGTCGCAGTGCCTGATCCTCTGCCCATCATTCATAATAAGATTCTCTTGTATTCTGTATATGCACATAATATTCCGTCTGTGTTTGCCTCCAGTTCCGGTTTGTGGTATTCTTCGATCAGTTTGCGAGTCATATATTTCATGTCGTCTACATTTTGGGTTAACACTATTTGATCGTTCCCGAAACATAGCGTGTATATATTTTCCGTCCAATGGAATACCCATGTTCTCATATTTCCTTTTTTAGTTTTTAGGTTCTAAATATATAATAATATAAATAGTGTCGATAAAAGACAACATCCTTGGCTTGAACCATTTGGAGATGTTAAATTCGTTAGTTCTTTTGGTTTTTATTTTTACTTTGGCTTCGACATTCCTGTGCATATTTTTAATTGCCCTGATCAAATTGATATCAATATTGGCACTTCCTAAGGCTTCCTATAGCTTCCCTCGAGGAACACTGGCATCTTTTTTAAGGAAAACATAGAGTAAATGTACTTCCTGATTCATAGCTAACTTTTTTTCGATAACTTTGGTGATAGAATAAGTGGTCTAACGTTGATTGGCTCGCTCTGGAATCGGCTTGTTCTTCGACTTTCAAATTAACGTATTGGTTTTAGAATTTTGCCGATCACTCTACTACAGAGTCTGTGGATGATATTCCGTGGTAATTTTTAATTTTTACATACTTCTTATATATCATTAATATGTGTGATATTCTCCAATCATCTGGGACTTCCTTGGCATCTAAACATTTTTGAAATAATTACGAGTATGTCAGATGCTTATAAAGTTTTTAAGATCCATATTTTAGAAGTTCCCACGGAATATTTCCAGTTCCCATCCAAGTTTTCAGTTCGGAGCATGGTTTATTTATTTATTTATTTTATTTATTTCGCACTCAGCCAACAGCCATTAGGCCAATTATAGGCGTCGCTGTGCATTTATGGGGACTTCCAACCCCACTAATGACTATCATGATGTTGTTTACTAACTTCTTGTGTTGTTACTGCAACAGGTGATCCTTTGACATTTATTAATACTTCCTCTGGTAAGTTCTCACATTCTGGCCTGTCTTCTGTCAGATTCTTATGGTAGCCTTTCGATGTTTGTGGTGTAACAGTTCTAATAATATCCTTTTTCGTGTCAATTCTTCAGGTTTTATTCAATGTCCAACTCTGTGAGCTTTTCCTTTCTACAAAATAAGCACTTATTCCATTAAAATTTCTATCCCAACTTTCTTTTTTTGATATAGTTTTTCCTTACTTTTTAGCCTGGCCTTCTTTGTAGTTTATTTTGTCGGTGTCTGTTTTGATAATCAAATATTTTTTATATATACTTCTTTTGTCTTCTCTAAATCTGTGGGTCCCACCAATATGACTTTCTTGTTCTATTATTTGGTTTATAAAATGCGATAGCGTCTGGGGCTGCTGCATGCACTCTTCGATGTGTGAGTAGTGCCTTGGTGTTAGCAAGGTGATCGTCCCAATTTTCCATCCAGTCTCCCCTTATAAAGTGTTCTTACACTCCCCTGATCCTAGCTATCTACAAAAAGTTAGTAGCAGTGATAATAATTAAATAACCGAATGAAGTAAATCACAAGAAACGCAGGTTACACTTAATTCTTAAAGAGTGGTAAATTTCTATACGCACAACCCGAAACTGAATATTCAACTTGTGCTGCAAAGATTGCAGCTCCAATATAACATGGCACGATGCCAACTTAACCTTTTCCTGAAAAGTTACTTTAAGCTAATATTTAATTTTGATTTGACTTTGGATAAAAATGTTTGCATGCATTGAAAGCAAATAATTACCGGGTCTGCAGCTTTTATTGAATAACCAGGCCGCTTTTCACAATTCAAAGAAAAACACCATCGCGTATAAGCAACAAAAATAAAGTTGACGCCGTTGCAACAAAGTGGGCTTTAGAAAACGATTTAATAAACTACGTATTTGCAGTAGCATTAGTTAGTTCCGCCAACACAATTAAAATTCAAATGATTTCTGTGGTCGAGATACATCTAATCTGCACATGCATAAGTAATACGGCATTATGCAGTCAGGAAGTAAAATACCTGTCTTCAATGTTACCTACACTTCGCTATAGCTACTATTCGTTACTTGGCTGATTAACATATTAACTTTATTTCAAAAACATAAACACATTTTCATTAGCCGAACTGATACCTCATATGCCTCGTTATGTCTCCTACGAATTTTCTTCTATAATCCATCTGTGTCTGCTACTCATACATTTACATATTTGCCAAACATGTCAATAAATCTTGGGAATCCACACATGTTGCTAGGCTACCACTTGGAAGCTATAAAAAATATTACTCTGCACTGGTGTTAGTCAGTAGTCGCATACAATTTTTTTTTCAAAACAAACACTTTATTAAAACTTTACTGTTTATATTCAGATTTGTTTGTTATTATTTTCTATCTATAAAATGTCATTAATTTTCAAAACACAGTGACAAATACATTCACAAACAGATTTTTTACGGACACTTGTTTATAAAACTGCAGCCTCAATTTATGAAAGTTTTAATGTTCCAAAGCTGCTCGGCATTAACAAGACCAAAGACCATTCGCTGCAACTCGTAGCGATCATCTACATTCTACATACAGAGATGCAGTATTTTATACTGTCTAAACCTTCGTTGACGTTTTTCTTGATATCGATTTATCAAGTAGAATGTTATTCTGGCCAAGTCCACAAATTTGAAATAAACCAGGCGTTCTGGAAATGAGGAAATATCTTAGGCTGCTGGAAGCTGCAATCTGTAAATAAAAATTCATCAATATTAATATCAAAACGACTTCGTATGTAAAAAAAAGATATTTACATGATATCGTGCAAGCCAAAATATTTTTTCTAGATTTTTATTCAGTAATGTTGTCAACTACCTACAAAAGTACGTTGAACTATTCGTAAATTACATAGTCTTGAACTGTTGTTGCGGGTTCCGGATTTTTTCGAAAGTGCGCGCTCAGAAATACTTAATTTTAAATTCAACGCCTGAGGAACAATCTGAGACGAACAAAAACTTTAGAAAAGTAATTTTTTGTCAGATGAATAATAAAAAGTTTCTCCTTTTGTCGTCCAACTTCAGACTATACATCCATCTACTTTATGCGTTTTGTTTAAACGCCTGGCGACGAATTAAAAAGAATTCCCGATATTAAAATTTGGCGGGATTTTAATATTCGTCAATTAACAAAGTCCGGGTTGACGACGCACATGGAACATTTTCCGTCGCAGGATGATTAGGGAAGCCCACCAGGAGCACTTAATTTTCGTGTGCTGGCCTGTAATGATTCATCCTGTTTTCAGTCCTGCTCGTCATTTACGGAGTGTCGCATTTTTTACGCGCAACACATAAATCTGCTCACCTTTCGCTGTCGGAAATGAGTAAATGTAAATTACGGCAAGGCGAAAGATAGTCGTGCGTCTGCGAAAATACAATAATATTTCTTCCTAATTAATTAGGGCTTTTAAGTTCCAAAGGTCGGGAAAAGTGCGAACAACGGCGCATCGCTATTCGCTATTTTTAAGGCCGAAAGTTTCATTAGCCGGCGGGTTAAAGAGATGTGTTAAGCTCGAGAGGGTGAAGAATTTCTAAAATGTCCCTTGTTAATGTTTTCAGGCATGCAGTGCCAACCCTTGCACGAACGGAGGCACATGTTGGAGCAGCATGGATTCTTTCTACTGTGCTTGCAGACCAGGCTACACCGGGAAAACGTGCGAAGGTAACACGATGAAATGTGCTTGTACGTCTTTAATGTAACCAACCTTGTAGATAAGCAGATGTGAATTTAAGCAAACTCAAGCGGAACACGAATTTTAAGCACCTTTTCCGTATTAAATACTAAAAAAACTGTACTATATTTCGGTATACTTATTGTGGATGCGTTGGTACTTTTGGGAAAAATCTGTCTAGAATTTCTTGGATTGGTTTTAAACCCTATCGTAGAACTATGCCAAAACTAAAACCACAAAGTTTTATATACTTTGACAATCTTTAAGTCTAAAATTACAAACGCGTAATAAAATTGTAATGTTGCAGTCGATTTAATGCTCAAATATTAAATTATTAAATTATAAAGACACACCCCACATACGCCTTTGTGTATTTTTTCCATGTAACGTGACACAAAGTTGTTTTTAAACGCAACCTATACAACTGCTGCAAATCCAACCACAAATTCTCTCGATTTCCTCTCCCACATTCAATTCCAATTTGAGTCTTCGATACTAGCAATAAATGTAATTGGAAAATATGAGAATGTTTACTGGGGCGTGGATATTATTGAATATATGAAATTCCATGTACACTTAAAAATCAATTTACTATCTCTAACAGAATAAAAATAGTGGTTGTTTTTCAAGTTTTATTATGGGAATCTAACTTACCATAAAATATATGAAATCGGTAAAATGGGACAAAATTCAAAAAAAATTATGTGTTGGTTTTTTTTTAAATTGAAGGTGCTCTTTTAAGTTCACAATTCACGTTTTGGACTCCCTAATCCATCATTAAGTACTTATATTTCTAATTTTAACAATATACAATATGTTAAGGCGTATTTTAGCTTATAGTCTACAATTTTAGATGAAGTAGAATGTAACAATAAATGAAAGTGCTCAATATCAAAGTGGTACCCTGTTAATATTACAAAAATAGCTCAAATAGAGTGCCGGCGAAGGGTCGTGGGTATAAAGATTGCGTACCAAATTCACGTAATCATTATAAGCTATACTAATCCCACAGATAAAGGTGCCATCTGCAACAACTTACCGTGACACACTTCGCTGAACCATACTGAGTACTCAAGCTACGGCGGAAAACAGACTACAGAGAAATAATCAATACCCAATAAAAACAACAACGGCAAATGTCAAACATCAGCGACACAGTTATTCAAAACAACGATAATAATACACCGAAAAACATTAACAACACCAGATTCATGAATGTAAAATGAACCCAGAATTCAAATTATTAACATGTTAATTATTAAAACATATGCGATGCGAATGTTATACAAAAATCGTGCAAAGTAAAAAATGATTTGATAAGAACACGCGGAATCGATTGAGCGAAGTAGTAAAAACGCTAGTTGAGATGAACTCTATCAGGGGCTCAAACAAACTATACAAATGACTTAATCACGTATCCCGCCGCTGATATAAATATAGCAAAGTATCGCATCAAGAAACAAACAAACTGCATATGCACCGGTTTACTATACTTCATAAACAAAAGGGCACAGTATAAAATCAGAAAACACACTAATCAAATAACATATGATAAACAACAAATCGCTGTTCACCAGCTACACAATCACAGTGAAGTTAAATCTGTAAACAATTAATGGTTGTTTACTGCATACCAAAAATTACAATTAAAACTTTAAGTTCTATGATGAGCAATCTCCCAATGGGCGCCATTTAATGCACCATGAATTTCCTCCGTGATGGCGTGAGATGCGATGCCAAGTGCACGAATATTAGAGCAACCTGACCTTAAATAGCTACAGCACGTCCTGAAAATCCCAAAAGAAGCTGTCGTGTTTGGCTGGCATCCACCGATTGCAGGAATTCCAAATGTTTCTACCGACGATTCTGCAATTCAGCAGACGGCTAGAGCAGCAACGTGAAGCAACTTCACGCATCCCCGGGTTTTCAACAGGTAACACGATGAGACCCTTATAAAAATACAGGAGCTGAAACACAAAATCACAAGTGCGATGAAATAGTGGAGAACGAAAATGGCAAAATAGAAAGGCCTAAAAATAAATTCGACGATCGGAAGGAGAAAGGCGATTTATTGAAGAGTTTCGCCTCTGGCGTGGTTTACACGGTGAGTTACCGTGATCTTTTGCTTTTTGTCCTGATGACGCCTCTTACGAAAATGGGCGAAACGTTGAGTTCTTCGAACTCAATAATGACACGGTCAAGTCCCGGTAGTCCTATGATACGTAATAACAATGGCTGTGAAAGCCTGTGAAATGAGAGTTACTGTGTATTGCCTGTATTATTTACCATATATTTAAAGGCTACCTTAAACATTTGAAGAGAAAATAAAAAGGCATTGGTATGTCAGTGGGTGACTATACCCTCTATACCCTGCGTTAAGCAGATGATTAAGTATTGAGTGATAGCATAGAATGTATGAATAGAAAGCTATACAGAAAATGTGAACTTTGGACTCTCAAAATGAATTTTAAAGAAAGTAGGTGTATGTCTACAAATACAGACGAAAGGACAAAATCTCTAGTAATCGAAAAAAACTAAGACTAAGACATAACGAATGACGGCAGTGACGTAATCAGGGGAGGGGCTCGAGGGGCTAAAGCTCCCCCCCCCCCCCCACCTCAGAAATATAACAAAATATATAAATCATCTCTTACCTGTCATGAAAATTGACAATTTAATTCTGTGTAGACTAGAGTTACATCAATGTAAATTTGTACATTTTTTGTTCCAAGTGTGCATTGCAATATTGCCTTGAACATCTCGAAACCTTCTGATAACAGCCACGTGTATTTTTAAGCAGATGTATAATGATTAATTCTGCCATAATTACATTATAGTAGCAATATATTTCAACAAAATAGCAGAACAACTTACAGCTGCGAAATTACACGAAAGGTATTGTAGTAAGCCCAGTAAGAATTATCGCCCCTAAACTAAAATAAGCCTCAACATAGTGTATATCGCTCAAACAGAACAAAAGAATTAGTTATCCAATGCATCGAAAACAACTAGCATACAATCTATAAGAAAACACGAACTTGACACTGAAGAATTCTAAAGTTTGCAACCACGTGTTACACATAAAATTTAAAAAGAAATATATTTACACGAATAAAACGATGCTTGATTCTAAAAGAACACATAATTTAAAAAAATATTGAAAGAATACACAAAAAATGCTTTATGTATGAATGCGATAAACTATGTCGCAGACAAAAATATTTTCATTTGTTATAACATTATTTACTTAAAATCATCCGGAAGTCTAGCAAAGCATTCTATTCTTCAATACATATTTATTTATTTTGACATATGTCGTTTTAAAATGTCAACTTATACAAGGTGTATCAAAATAAATACGATATAAGAGGTAATTCCATGTCGAAAATTAAGAAGAATTATATAAACTTTTTCTCCTAAATCGGTCCCCGCTGAGTTACCGCTTACGGCAAGTAGACCGAACTAAATAGACCGAAAGCAGTTGACCGAACTCAATTGACCGAATAGCAATAGACCGAAACGTCACTAGACCGAAGCAGCAATAGACCGAAAATCACTTGTTCGAAAATATATTGAGGTTACATTTATTAACATTAATAGCATCAACTTTCCTTTACACTTTATTTAGGCTTAGGACTGGCAGCACAAACTTCTGGCGTGTTTAGAAGATTTTTTTTGTTTTTTTTTGTTTTTTATTCTATTTTAACTTTATTCTAGTAAATCATACAATACTTAACAGATATATCCTACCCAATTACATATCTACTAATATGAAAAATTAAAATCCCACGTAAATATTCGACTATGTTCCCTGTAATAGTGTGTAAATATTTCTATTGATGCTATTGTTAATAAATGTAATTTTTCCAGATATTTAATGTGCACATTTACCGAATGTGTGCTTCAACCGTAACATATTTTCGACCAAGTGATTTTCGGTCTATTGCTGCTTCGGTCTAGTGACGTTTCGGTCTATTGCTTTTCGGTCAACTGAGTTCGGTCAACTGCCTTTCGGTCTATTGAGTTCGGTCTATTTACCTAGAACCATTGGTTTTAGAAGAGAAATAAACGGGTAAAACAGTTTTTAACTAAATCAGGCTTTCCCATACGTATTTTGTATAATAAAATTTCTGAAAAATATTTGTTAATTTTCTCTTTAATACCCTTTCCAGTTTTCAGGGAAAAAACTAATTAAACCTTCCTCTTTAGAAAAATGTAACTCAGGGTTCTAGGTAAATAGACAAATATTTTTCAGGAATTTTATTATACAAAATACGTATGGGAAAGCCTGATTTATTTAAAAACTGTTTTGCCCGTTTATTTCTCTTCTAAAACCAATAGTTTTTATGTAAAAGGTAAAAATGTACGTCACAATTATTCAGCACAATGCATACTTTATTAAAAAAAAGTGAAAAAACGTCCAGTAAGCCGTTATGAATTTTATTTGATTTTTTAGTAAAATTTCAAAGGTATTTTTATAAAGTAATACATAAATCTCGTAATTAGTAGTTAACATGGATAGTTACACCAGTGCTGAAATGGTCGATATGCATTTTAGCCTGGCCATTGGAAATTTATTTGAAAGACGTCTTCATGTTGAAATGTATCCTCAATGCTTTATACTTGATCACCCCATATTTGCAAGACTACACTAATATCTCCGTGACACAGAGAAATTTAAAGAAACTGACATCTCTATAGTTTCCTTCGTGAAGTTAGAGTTTCAGTCTTAGAAGAAGCAGTTCTTCGCCGAATTGAAGATCATTATAAGCAAGTGCTGAAATGGGTCTGTTGATCAAGAAATCAGTGTAAAGATTCAATGAAAAATAACAAAAAAGGTAATTACAAATGCTGAAAATAAATAGAAAAGAAAACAAGAACCAAAACAAAGGGTTAGTTCGACGGAGAATGTGAAAGGAAGCTAAATGAAAAAACAAAAGCAGTAGTGAAGCTGTTGGAAGAAGCAAAGAACGAGAATGAGGTTATACAGGGTGTTTATAGATCGCTAGACAGCCCGTAACTTCGTTAATAATAGAGATGTCGAAAAAAAATTCGTTCGTTTTAAATGCCAGTACGCAGCCTACAAACTGTCATAAAACAATCTAAATCTGAGCCTCCTATTTTTGGGGAGTGACATACGACTTCGGTTTTTTAATGACACAAACCAGCGCCAACAATGCTTTATTATAGCATGCTTAAACAGACATTTTGGAGCATAATATTTTTTAAATAAAAAAATATATTTATCTAAAGTAAGCCAGAATCACTAACAATCCAACAAGAAATGCAAAATTACTTTGCTCTAAAAATTCTTCACGACCGAATTATCGCACTAAAAGTACTAAAGTCATTTAAAACTATTTTTTTAATGGAACAAAATCAGTTTCATTTTACAGTTGAAAACTACAATAAAAGGGCTTTCCAACGATGTACCAAAAATCAAAAATACGTAAAACCTAATTCAAAAATAATCGTTGAATTTAATAAGAAACATAAGTGTTTAATTGTCTTAACACGTCTGGTGCAATAATTCGTGAGAAATTTTTATAGCCAAGTAGAATTTGTTTTGCATTTCTTGTTTAATTGTTAGTGGTTCTGCATAAGTCAGGGTCTACTTTATGTAATTTTTTTTAAATTTTATAGAATTATATGTTCCAAAATTTCAGTTTAAGTATGCTATCATAAAGCATTTTCGGCGCTGATTTTTAATATCTAAAAATATACAGTGTGTTCCATTTAAAAAAAGAAAGTTTTTATACTAGTGT
Organism: Agriotes lineatus; assembly: GCA_940337035.1. Classification (NCBI taxonomy): domain Eukaryota; kingdom Metazoa; phylum Arthropoda; class Insecta; order Coleoptera; family Elateridae; genus Agriotes; species Agriotes lineatus. The sequence continues at coordinate 39,317,665 of OW679202.1, forward strand.
TCAACACAAAAAAAGGTTTTTTCAATATCTCTATTATTAAGTAAGTTACTGGCTGTCTAGCAATTTACAAACACCCTATATACAATAAACAAAGAAACAAGTGTAAAACATATGAAGAGAGAAAACATAAATATATAATATACAGACCATTCAGAGAATAGAGGAGGATTATAAGAAGAAGAAAGTTGGAAAGTTTTACCAGAAGCTGAAAGCAATACGACCTGAGCCCCATTTCATAAAACAACTTTGCAACTTTTCACTCTGCAATTTTCAATCACTTTCTGGCCCGTAAAGATATATATTAAAAGTTCAAAAGTAAAGTTTCATCAAGATTGTGCAAAGTGCAAGTGAACAGTTGAAAACCAGCAAAGTCATATTTTATGAAACGCAAAATTTTTCTATTATTAAAATTTTAAAACTGAAAAGTGAAAAGTTGCAAAGTTGTTTTATGAAATAGGGCCACCAACCAAAAGTATCGTACGACAAAAACAAGAAGAGTGAATGGTTAGGTGTACAAATATTGATAACGGAAATGTGCATGGAATATTTCGAGAAACTGTTAAACAAACGCGAAGAGAATAAACATAAAGAACCAGCAAGAACTTAAGCAGACTCAACAGATGTGACAAATGAATGAAGCACCGAAGAACAACCAGAAATACGTCAGAGCATAATACCGGGTGTCTTAAAAAAAATTAGTAGGTTTTGAATTTTGTTTGCATGTAAATTTGTATGTGCCCTAGATTGTTATTGGTATTGCATTATGGGAAATTCAAAGCATACTACATTAGGGATGTGCGATCTAGATCGATTTTTCAGAACATCGATTCTTTTACTCGCGATTCTCGATCTTTTGAATGGATCTTTCTATTTCGGATTTTTTATAAGATCGATTCTTTTGCCGACAGATCGGGGTTTCGATCTCCGATGGCATAGCGACACAGGAAATTGCGTCACCGCGGTGCGTGCCATCAGATCTTTGTTAAAATAATTTATAGATCACTTTCGGTAAATGACCGTTAGCACCATCTGTGTTTAAAAAGTAAACAAACGCTATTTTACAAGAAATTATAGAAATCTGACAAAATTTATTTTACGTTGGAAATAAGATGAATGAAAGTTTTAGCAAACAATCGATCTTTAGGAAGATCGATCTTTTGTACCACGATTTTTAATAGTATCGATCTTGTGGATTCCGATCTGGATCGATCCAGAAGATCGATCTTCTGGAGAGAATTGCACATCCCTATACTACATGTAATTCATTTTAAGACACCAGGGTAATAGTAATAAAATATTTGAAAACAAAAGAGAGAGAATTGGCGATATGCAGAAAGAAATGTATAAATATAAAGAGTAGCAGATGTACAACCGAGTACACAAATTGCTAGTGAAACTATGAAGCAGGGAGAAAATGCCCAAATAATGAGCGTAAGCGAAGTAGAAAAAGCTCCAAAAGCAATTAGATAACTGTGGCAAATAAGAATATGAATTATGAATTCACGCCACAAAGAAGTTTCAGAGATTAACTGTGGCATGTGTCGACAATGCAAGAGCAGCGATTACCAAAAAAAAACAAAGTCATGTGAAGTGAAATAGAAGATGAAGAACAAGGACAAAATGGAAAACAAACATGGAGGAAGAGTTGAAGACTCTAAATACGAGACTGAAAAAATGACTCAAAGTTGTTAAGCAAACCATGGGCCGACAAGGCCCCTAGAGCGAATTTATAGATATAATCAGATTATTGTCCGTTAAAACGTCGAATAAAGGAATTTATTGAGGTTTGTGACTTTAGCCAATTAAAGTAATACGTAAAAATTAAAGCTGTTTTTTTAATTAGCTTTCTATTGGTACACAGGATCGGCCCATATTCACTTTAATTCCTTTTTGCAGTTTTTAGTAAAATTACAATAACCTAACTTAACGCCCCCCCCCCCCCCTTTTTAGAGGGTGTATCTCAACACAGAGAGATTTAAGAGAAAAAGTTTACATAAAAAACGTCCCTTCATTTTTAATAAGAAATCACCTCATTAAATTGTTCGCGCTTATTTTGCACACTGTATAATGTGATGTTTCAAAAGCATCTGTGCAATAAATACGTACCTATAAAACGTATTAGAAGAATTACCCACGAAACAGATAACGTATAAATTTGTCTTTAGGTTTACCCCTAGTTACTACAGTTTTCGTAGAAACAAGAACATGAATATCTCAAAAATATTAAATATAAGCCTACCAATATTAATTTTTTGATAACCAATTACAACTACTAACAAATACTACAAAAAATTAGTCTTGCATTTTAAAAAGTAATTCTTGCTTCTGCCAGTTAAACTTTAGATTATTGTAACGTAGTGAATGATTTATTATAAAAATAAGCATCACAATGTAGTAGCAATGGTTTCTCGCTTGCTCTTCGTTTTTCTTTTTTCTAAGTAACTTTCTTTCCAACCCTCTTGCGGATGCGCCCACTCCATCTTCGCCTCTTCTATTTTAAAATTATCGGTGATCCCTCGGGCAATCAATTAAAGTTTGACATGCAATATTGTTGCATTGCAGGCACCTAAATTATATTCAAGCCGGAGAAATCCATTTTAATCAATACCCTGACAACTTACGCCAGTACGTGGAAAGATTTATATTAAATTAGAGATGCAAAAATATATCTGCACCGAAAATAAAAACCAAAAACATTAATTGGAAAAAAGTTAGCGATTTAGACAAACAGATGGCAGTACTACTAATGTCAGTATTACGTATGTTCAAGCTTAAAGATAGCAGTTTCAGTAGTATTTAAAGTAACCTAAAATATATTTAACGTATTAATGGAAGGCAGGAGATAGTTCAATTTAATAATACAATATAATACATAGCAATTCCAAAACCCATGCCAATTTTGCACAATATCTACGTTTTCTAAGTTACTACACAAATTATTTCTTAAGTAAGCGTTTTCGTACACATTTTGATAAAGGTACGTTAACCTTTCGAAAAGTTAAATAAGAAATTGCTTCTAAAATGTTCACACTAATTAGAAATCACCATGGGTATCAGAATGTAAACTATTTTTATTGGTTCTTTGGTCTATTAAACTACTTTAGGAAGAATTGATTTGTAGTTAGCAATATATAAAAGAAATAAATAATTAAATATGCTATTTGTATAGCTAACATAATTACTCTACGTTTAAATAACAACTAGTAAGATTCCTATGCAAAAAACTATTTCACGCATCGGTATTTATCAAAAATGTAGAATCTTTTAACTAAGAAAATAAGACACAGTCCAGAAGGGTTTACATAATAAGAAGAAGAAAGAGGCAGCAGCTTGTAAATTTCGTCGAATGATTGATAATTTAGTTGAAGGAAAAGTGTTTTATACCATAACCTTTTTCAAGATGCTTTTCCAATTTATACACTTTTAGCCATATTAAGAATTCAATTTAATTATCAATATCCTCTTTAAAAAATATATAAATGAAGCTCGACATCCCCACTCCTGCCAATGTTTAATAAGTTTTTAGACATTTGGTCCATTTTGTAGAAACTGCCCCCACATTCAATTAAAACTGAACAATACACCAACTGTATTCATATGACATGTTTAAGATTTTCGACATAGCCTTTACTGGCTAATAGCATTTTATCCACAACATTGACATCATCTGGCACTGAAACAAAAAATGGGGTTTAAGGTTTTTTCTCCATTTAACATTTCTCAAGATCTCTTTTCTTCGTGCGATACTTTGTTTGAACCTTTCAGTCAACCTAACAATCATTAACATCGTAAACCGACTTAATTCCTTTAATTTCGTCCCGTCGAGCAAATCTGGTGTATTACCAGTGCATCCTTTCCTAACGCTAGCTTGATTATTTTTCATTACCTTTAATGTAATATGGGGTGGCCGTAAAGTCAAATTGCGATTTTTTACATTCAACACAACGCTGCGATTTTTTTGTCTCTATATGAAAGATAACATCTCCCAAATTACCTCCATTTACCTCTTCGGAAGCGATAGCTATTTTCATTACATTTTGCATAGCTTTGGTGAGCCCTTTGGTTACAATGCACGAATTTCGACTCGGATATTGTCTTTTCGCGGCTCGATAGTTCGGGTTTTATTTGAGTAAATACGGTAATTTAGATAGATCTTTTGGATATTGCTGAATTTCTCCATAACTAATCGCCAAAGATCAAACTTCAAACAGTTGACAAGCAAATACAAAACAATTGACAAACTAAAAAAAACTCATTCAAGTTTCTAATGGTGGCGCGAGTTGTAGCCCCCCCCCCCCCCGGTATATAGGAGAAGGTGGGGCATATTGAGACAGAAAATTTCAAACGGTGTTACAGGTTTAGCTATTGAAAGCAAACATATAGAGCTTAAACCAGTTTTAGACAAAATGCATAAACTGAATGAAGATATGGCGAAATATATTGAAAATGATGATATTACCAAATATATATTGAACGCTTTAATTTCAAATTACAAAATTAAAGTTAAACTGTAGAAATAAATTTATTTTTGAAGTCTCTTGAATATCTCTATTTTGGCAGCTTGAAGACAATATCCCTGCAACCAGCAATAGAATTTTTTTGCGATAGGGAATATAAATCCAGATCAGAATTGTACTTCTTTGTAAGAAATTGCACCAGCAAATAGTCATCGATAATTATATTTTTATCATCCAGTAGAATTAAAAGAAGACAGCCTTCAGGGTCATCGAGACAGGAGTCTATATGTACATCTTCTTTTTTGGTTCAGGTGCGTTATTAGAATAAATTGAGTATGGATATATTAGTTTCTTAACCGTCCCTTTAACTTGCTTTTCTGCTTTCTTCGTCTCGTGTTTCCTGTCTTTCCACATGTTACTTTTTTGTGTGCAAAAAGTGGTCCTTTAGCGTCTTTAGTTGCATCTTTCTGTTTTCAGTTCGAGTTTTTTCTGGCATAGTGATGTAGATGTGTGACGCACCTAAATTGTGTTTTTTGACCTGTTTTCTAAAAGGTGGTTTGGAAATGGCCGGATTGTCTCTACATAAACTCTTTTTATTGATTTCTTCCCACTACTTGTTTTCTGCTGTTTCTTCATTACTTTTTTCGTAATTTCCTTGACTATCTTCCTAATCATCTCAAATACTTCGATTCGATGTTAGCTTCAACAGGAAACAACTCCCTTTCGATGCATCTGCACTGGTTACCGAGTCATGCAACCTTCTTGCTCCTTCCATGAGATCAGATATCTTTGTATCAGTCAGGTCAGATAAAATTGTAGCGTTTGGCAAATGAGGATTGGGTCTGTTTCTCACTATCATTAAAAACCAAAGTACTACTTGGTCATATTCCAGATGTAGCAATTCATTTTAATATGTTCATAAGATTGAATGATATTCGCGTATCATTGTGTAACATTGTGAATTCGTATGGGTTTTACTTCTGTACCAGTAGAGTTATTAAAAGCTGATCTACATCTGCTTTTAAAAGATCCCTACACAAAAATGTCTAGTTATTGGATTCGGTATGTACAGTGAGGGATGGGAACGAATTGAAACGATCTCATTTTTCCTGCAATAATTGATAGCTTTCGGTGTGATGAAAGTATCGTAATTGTCGGCAACTAATTCAATTTCCGGGTTGCACTTTTTATGCTTTTGCATAAGGAGCAAAAGCTCACCTATCATCCATCCGGTCTTTGAACCAAAACCGATTGCCCCAGTTGCGAATCAGCGGCTTAAATAAAATATCTTTCATGTTTTCCTAAAAAAATGTATATTGGTGAAAGTAATATTCCACTTGCAGAGATAATTTCTCAAAATGTAACTAGTGTGCCTCATCCACCAGATAGTGCATGACCTATTTGCATTTTTTCACTCGGCGCTATTAAAGCACAGTTGAAATTCCCGTTTCGTCTATATTCTACATAGATTCTATCCGAAGTAAACCTATACTTTTTTTAAACATGCATATAATTCTTGAAGAAACTGTCCATATGCTCTTTATTAAAACCACTTTTTCTTGCGAGACTTGTGTTTCAGGTATTTTGTAAGACAAAGATGGATGTCTCTCGTCCATTCACTTCCAGCCTTTAGGCTTTCCATCCATGATGATGGAGCATTATTCTTCACCTTCATAGCAAACTCGCATACTAACTTTTGGATGTTACCGTAGGAGAGTGAGTGAGCTCCATATGGGTACAAAAGGCTTTCTTGAGATAAACTTCGAGCTCTTCAGCAGAAAATTTTGACTTGGTGTCGTACTGGTTGTAGTCATTTTCGTAATTACTCATCCTCAGTCCTTGACCCAACCTACTGGAGGGTATGGTAGCATCATGAGGAAATAGACGAGACTGTTTTTGCTGAGACAATCCGATCTTCAGCTAACCTTCATGTGAGCTACGTCAAGTCACCTTTTTGACTTGATCTGTCCATCTGCTAGGCGATCTGCTGCGTGGTCGACATCCATCTGCCTTCCCTTATACTATTAACCTTTCTATAGAAGCTGTTCTGCGAGAAGCATGGCCAAAATATCTAACGACAGCTTGTTGTATTATTGCTAATAGATGAGCTTTGTCGTTAAGTTCTTGCAGAATAGAGTTGTTGATGCGATGAGCTGTCCAAAGTATTCGCAGGACTCTTCTATATACCCACATTTCGAAGGCATTTATAGGCTGTAGGTCGGCTTTCGTTCAAATCCAAGTTGCTATACGAAATATAAAAGAATGAACTAATCATTAGTAAATGTTGCTATGGCTGAATCTTTCCAGAGTTTTACAAGTTTGACTGTTACAGTTTTTGTAATTGCTAGAAGTTCTCTTATCTCTGGTTTACATCAACAAGTGTTTCTAATGACCGATTCTAAATAGTTGAGAATCTCCATCGTTTAGTACCCAGCAACATTTCGTATATGATCTTGATTGTTACGCATACGGTCTATCGTCGTAACTGTAGTTTTATTTGGATTTAGTGTTAGCCCATGGCTAACGTGTCTCTAACTCTGTCCATTATCTCTTCTAATCACTGTTGACATGATGCATTAATAAACGTATCGTCTGCATACATTAAGTTATTACGCTTCCTTCCCTTGCCATTGGCCTAATACTCATGATATACTCAATATATACGTTGAAGAGAAGTGGTAACAGAATATATCCCTGCCGGACCCCTTTTTTAATAGAAAAACTACTCGACTCTGCTCTGTCTATTCGGATTTTGGTTTTGTTGCTTTCATAAAGTTGTTTTATTAGGCACATGAGATGTTTCTAATATTTTTCAAAGCCTTACAGAACGAAACGCCTTTGTGTAGTTTACAACGCAGAGATACATCGGGACAACAAACTCTCTTGACTTTTCTATTAACTATAGTGCATTTAGGATTTGTTCATATGTGTCTTTCCCTGGTACGAAACCACTTTGCTCATCTGATGTTTGTGGAAGAAGAAAACGTTCAAAACATTCGTTCTCATAATAATGTGAGATTTTCTCTCGCATATGGAATTAGTTCAATAGTTCTGTAATTGCTACAGTTAGTAGTAGATCACTTTTTACGTAGGGGTAGTAAGTACACAATATTACATACTTTTAGATAAGGGTATAACTATGAACTCACACCAATCTTCAGGCCATTTACCTCTTCTCAGTTTTTTCAGCGCGGCTTCTATCTAAAGATTTGGGGTTCTCTATTATATTCTGCTGTGTTAAATTCGCTCTTTGTTTCCTGATGGGTCTTCTGGTTATTAAAATGATCAACACAATATCTTCCAAACTTCAGCAATACGTTCTGCATCATTGACCGGTTGTCAACCGGATCGCATGATAACCTATTGCATCTATTGTCAACTATCATCATGGTGTTCACTGAGAAAGATAATCAGGTGGTTTTCCGTGGCCAGCCAGATTCTATGTCGGTTACCATTATGAATATTTATCCGCCTTAGGGGCAATTTCTCACCCCAAGGACAAGAGAGTGCCATAACCTCTACTAACTCTTCCACTCTCCCTAATCTGTTGGCCGTATAGAGTATACACTTATACAGATGATCGATCGGCTGTTGGTCGTCGTTTACCGTCATACCCGGGACATTTTTGCTATTAGATATCTTGTCTGTAAAACTTGCTGGATAGCTCGTTCGATTGCATCTTCAGAAATTGAAGTCCTGTGTGTCTTTTTTATGTACTTCCGAGCCAGGTTGTAAAATGTTGGCCATTTAATCGTCACATGAACTATACATGAAATACCTTTAGACAGTTCCAAAGTGCCTCATCAATTTTGTCAAAAACTACCCCAGGTATAAAAAAAATATATTTTCCGAGTATTTCGATGCCATGTTCAGCATACTACTATGGATTTGGTAATCCAAGAGATTGTTTAACTGGAAGTTCCAAATTCATACCTAATCGTATTTTGCATAACTAAATTTTCACCTTTTTGATCAGTTCCAAATGTTCAACAGCTTCCACAAACTGGCTGAAGAATGCCATCACAAAGTGTCGAAGCGTTTTAAGGTGGTAAATTTGAATAGTCTAAAAGAGCCCCGTGTCCCAATATGCCCACTCTGTCCTACTGTAAATGTTCTTACTAAATGATGCATTGGTATATCGAGGCCATCTATTATTAAGTTGGAAAAGGTATGTCTTCGCCACCAAATTATAGAAGAAACATTCTTTAGTGACTCATCAAAGTTGACATTCCGTTAGTAACTCTTTTCTTACTCATCGAAGACTACTGCAAAACTACTGCTATACATCTGTCTTTGATATTCTTTACAAGTTGAGAAATACGACTGCAACCATATATTTCCCTACGTTTAAACCCTTTTCGAGATAATTAATCAATATTAATATTGTATTCATAAATGTTATGCTAATACGATCCAAATGTGTGATTTTAACAATTATATCGACTATTTGATTTAGCGTAAGTTCTGAAGACTAACTACATATCAATACTCACCTCACATTTAAAAATTCCGCTATTTTCAGGGTTGCCCCATTCGTTGAGTGGCATGTTAATAAAATAAATTTGTTAGATATTGTCAAACTAAAAATAGAAATTAAGTATTTCCAAGAACCAATCAAGTGCACAAAATCAATACAGCAAAAAGCTTTAAAATATTCATGCGGGTGCACATCATTTAGAGATTCCATAGGCCGTCTCGAGGATCCGCCCCTGCTAATAAGAAGGAAATAATTTTATACGTTGGTGCTCGTGAATTTTACGGGCGTTTTTGAGACCGTAAAATTAATTAGTTCCGCTTGATTTGCTTAATCAAACCGTAGAAAGAACATTAAGTTTTTCATTCTGTTGCCGAATATAAATTAATTCCCTTATTTTTCGCTCTGCATGAACTGTTTTCAATGGATGTTGTGAATTAAAGGGAGCATTTTTTTACCAGATGAATTTGTAGTGGAAACAATAACGAACACGGATTCAATCAGCAAAGATAATGAATTGGATCTACAAATGCCCATTTCGATTCATCTCGATCATCTGCATAACGTTTACATCGCCGCGGGAACCCTCGCGTGTGCCTTTGTCATCGTGGCCCTCATCGTGAGTACTCATGCAGATTTAGATAGAGTAAAAGAAAACACATTGCCGAGATAAAGGCTTCATTTATCCCGGATGTATTTTTACCAGAAGTCCCCAGATTCGTATCAAACAGATTGCGCGGAGACGATGTTTAGGAATAATCGGGCTCCCTTCTTAAGTTCGGTAATTGAAATTCAAATTGCAAAATCAAAATGGTGTTCAGCTCACCTTTCTAAATTTCAAGGAGAAATGTTCTTCCCCTGCAACTGCGGATACGGGGCCCCTCGGCAGCAATAGATACTAACCTTAAAGCAATTTTTTGCAAGCAAATGTTTATTGTTTAGCTTGTTGACAACAGTCTCGACTAGATCACACATTTCACACCTTCAATTAGCTATTTAATATGATATAGTACAGTTCAATAACTTATTTTAAAAATAATAAGACTTACTTCTCCTAGGAAACACACTACTATATAACTTCAAACCTGTTAGCATATTTTCAAAAGATAGTGTTCATATCCAAAATTCTTCTCATATTCCTAAATAGTTTCCAATCAAACTTTGTATTTATATATGTTTACTGTATACGATTTCATTATATTTTAAACTAGAAAGAAATTCAGAGTACTTAATAATTGGCATATTGCACATTATAAAATTAAAATAATGGCACACTTATCAATTCTTATGCCTGTCTGTCAAATATGTTGTTATTGTTATCAGTCGGTAGAAGAGCATAAAAACTTAGGCGTCAATATTTCAAAACTACATTCGATAATTAGATCCTTAGGTTAGACATTATTTTTGTCATGATACTGTATATCACACAAAATTATTATAAAGTCTATTCGAATCCATTATATAGTGTTGTAAAGTGATTGATGGAAAAACTTAAACATAGTAACTATTGTCAACTATATACATTTAACTTAATTAGGGAACCTGCTATTGAGCAGGTTTTTTCTCATGTCATTGTATAGTCACACAATTAATTAAATGTTTATTATTAACAGATTGTCAATAAAGCATAGGGATACGAAAAATAGTGTGGGACAACAGTTTCCAAACATTGAAATGTTCATTACATTTTTCGGGCCTTCTGCAAAAAAATACGCAACCTTCATGCTATTCATTATATTTCCGTCAATCAACTTTTGGCGATACCCAAAATAATCACCTCTTAGCTTTCCCGTGAACACACTGTATATGTCAACATTTTTTATTTATTCGAACCAATTATAGTTCTCTCTACCTATTATTTATAAAATAGTTAAATACATATGTTTACTTTGATGTGAATGCGGAACTTTGGTGTAGAGACTGTAAGAGCTAATACTTGTAGGTTAAAATTGGAAATATTTCCATTTGCTTTAAATTTGGTTTAAGGTTAGTTACTTAGAGCTCGTTCCAAATGCCACAGCCAACACACTGTCAGTTATAGTGGCTTTCTCCTATGCAAAAACCGCCAATTTGTTGTAACCAATACGCCATTGCAGTTTCCAATCCTTATTTATACTATAGTGTAAACTATTTCTAAGTAGTTAAGATTCCTTCAATTAGGCGTATACCGTTGTTTAGCCGTAACATTTGGGACGAGCTGTATAGTGTAGATAGACGTAAGTCGGTGGTTTACAACAGTGGTTTTAAAACCACAAATCTCTGACTTTTGACTCAATTGATTTATATTCTAAATTATACAGTAAATCGATCTGTATATGTAGGCACCTTGACTGCTTGAACACCGTTTCCATTTCAAAATCCAAAACGATTCAAGATTCTTTGCACTCTGCAAGATTTATAGCAAATGAATATCTACGTTTCTGCCTTTAGTCAATGGAATAGACTACGCTTATCAGGTTTAATTACTTTTTAACAGTGCAGAGTAAATTTCAAAGTCGTGCCATTGGCATTGATTGTATTGAATTCAGTTTAACTTTGGTTGATTGAAAGGTAAAATTACTTTTAATTCTCGTTTACGTAAGATATACAATTACAAGCGAGTTTTGTATTAATAAAGGGCAAGAAAACTTTTTAAAAAGCCCTATCTCTGGTTTACTATGTTCAAGGCCCGTATATGATCTGTTCATTTTTAAAAATGTGACGTGATGTATAACAATTACACTTTGATCGTCAATAAGGTTGAATTCTGATAATCATATCTACTGTTGCTACGAAGTTAAATATTCTGCAAAAGTGCACGCTTCACGCTCATATTTATGAACTAACGGCACACAAAACTGGAATATTCGTGAAGAACAATTTTGTCAAATCTGGACAAGACACACAAAACTGCACAAACCCAAATCTTCTGAGCAACGCATATACAGGACGTCCCCTATTTGCCACAAGATGTTACTTGTGTTAATGCTAGTACCATTTTTTATTTCGAGGGATATTTATCACCTTATACTTACTAATTATCCAAAAAGTATTTTAAAATGTTCGGAAGCAACCACAAAACTGCTTTTGTGTTCAATTACAGTTTCTATTGCATTTGTAAATATGGCGCAAGAGAGTTACCCAATTTTCTTATCTTTGAAACACTCTTGTCCTTTCGACCTCGTGTTTAAATTCACACCACGCCGGCAATTATGTCATTTTTAGAAATTCCAAAGGCATTTAAACTCGCAAATAATGTCTCAATAAAATTTCAAATTGTAATTAGTATACTCGTTACTTAATAAAAATAAAATTAAATTAGAGTTTTGCTTTTCTGTATGACAACTCTTTTTGGACAAAAACAAATAGCCAGGTTATTCTTATTTAAAATTTATAAATATGAATGTAATTGTTCGCTATATCGAGAAAATACACACATTTTGTCTCATAAACAAAAACATATTAAAATATGTCTGACTTGCCATATTTACTAGCGCATATGAAAAGAAGCAAAAAGGTTGAATGACATCAAGTCATATGTATTACAGGACTGCTTTCAAACACATTTGCAAAAAGAAATTAACAGGCATTTTTCTCTAAATTTGTATCTAACTCGCTTATCATTTTAGCTTCTCATTTTCACTTATAACCCACTGAGGCTTTTAGCATATTGCTTTATAATTTTATAACGCAATAATCAGCAAACTTTTTAACTAAATGAGTGGAAAACCTAAAGTAGCACTAAAAACTGGCGCTATTTATATTAGCATACTGACAGTCTATGTCTATACTTTCAACGAGCACATACAGTGCCATTTTAAAGATAACATCACATTAATATTTCTGTATCTAAAGATTATGTAGTACTCAAAGTTGCAATGATAATGATATTATCGAATTTGAATGAAACGACAAATGGGTTATACACAAAATATCAATACACATCTTTTAGTTTACCTAATTTCTCTTTCGTTAAATTTGAGTAAAATTATGAAGTCGGTGTAAAAATTACTAGCTTCTATTTTTTATTTATAAACAAATCTATACTTTTATCTGCAAATAAACGAATTTCCACACTATAGAAACCACATGGAAAAATATTTTAAAAGTAGCAGTTATTTTTTTTCAGATATACTAATACGTACTTCAAACAAAATATTCTATAACTTTATTTATATTAAATATATCAGCGGAAACATGAAATAAAAGTAATTAAAGCTGCCACAGGGTGGAAGGAAACAAATAGATACAGAAAACAGATAAAAACTAGGAAAGTGAGTAAAATATCCCCAACCATGGAAGATGGAGAAAACGAATAAATGACAACACAAATTACAATTATAACAAATACAAGTTTCAAGCGAAAATAAAAAAATATATAAAGGATGTATTAAATGAGACGAGTAAAGCAACGAATAGGTAAGTAAAATGGAACAGGCAGAGTTTAGGAAGAAAAAGCAGAACGAAAAATAGTTGTATTTTGAAACATAAAGCAAATAGGAGACCGCAGATGACGAACCCTCCGCTAAGAAGAACAAATAATGAATGGGCTAAATTGCAACAAGAAAAGGCAAATCTATTTCCTCACACTTTGGCGATGTCTTTGCTCTCCACTCAGATGAACTAGATGACGAAGTAGAGCGCTTCCTAGAGATGCCACTTCAATTAACGCTACCTATTAAAAGCTTTACTTATAATGAAATACAGGAAGAAACCCATCATCTTAAGAAGCATAAGACTCCTAAATACCATTTAACAAGGGCGTAGCCAGGGTTCCATTTAGGGGTGGGCAAATATTTATACACACAATTATTATTGTTATTACTACTTATTCTATTTTATTTTGTACAAATGGAAAAAATATTACTTAAAGTAACAGTACTTTTCGCGAATCTGATGCAAATCTTCTGAAGATTTCATCTTCTAGCTCCTTCTTTTTTCTAGCACCATTTTTTTGTGCACACTCAGCATGCACAGTCCAGTAAACAGTCTTCCGTCATTGTTGATCGCAACCAGGTTTTTACTCTACGTAGTGTATTGAAAGACCTTTCAATGGTGCTTGTTGTACACGGTTGTGCCAATGAAATGTGTAAAGCATGTTTTAAATCAGGAAAGAAAGTCTCAGCTCCATAGAAGTTAACTCCACAAACCCGACAAACTCTTCACGAATTGCCATTTTTTCTTCCTCGAAAAATCGAATACCAATTGACAACTGCTCTTTTCCTGATATATCACTGCTTTCATCTGCCAATACGCTATAAGTATTAGCCTTTTTTACGTTATTAATAATGTCGTCTTTAATAACCGCTCCACACACTGCAATAACTTCGTTTTGAATTTGTGGAGGCTTATAAGTTGCATTTTTTTTTTGCTTTGTTCGATATGCTGTTTCAAATTTTTGTCACCAGCCCCAATTTTTAGTTGAATTAGATCTTCAAATACACCTTGATGTTGATCTTTACCCGTCAATGGCAAGTCATGCGTCCCACAAATCATTATAGTACAAATGATTGATGCTACAATTTTTCTATTTTCTTCCAATACTTTTTTGTGTACAGACACCATCTGAACATCAACAGGAACATTCTCCACAAATACTTTTGCTGCAGCGGTTGCTGATTTATGCCACTGAGTGGCAGCATGTTTTTTGCAGTATTCGTGTATATCTTTGTATCGAGTAAAGGGCCTAATGAGCAAATGTCATATGTCTGTAACCAACTATGTTTAAATTTTCGTTTTAAATCGATGGCGTCTTCAGTAAAATTGTAACTTTCTGGTGGTGTCCAACAACGTTTCAGAATTTCCATTTTTTGCGCTGTTGTCATGGAAAAAGATTGTCCAACCCATTTACCCGTTACCAGCATGGTCTCTATTCCCGAGCTCAGCTTTATCACATGATAATGCTGATGAAGGTCCCGCTTGAGGCGCATCCTGCTCATCAAAAGTAGAGGTAGTCTTGGTAGGTGCTGGTGCAATGTTTTTGTTTTTTCCTTCCTCTCTTTCACTTTTAGTGCTATCATTTTTTGACATTTTCCTATTCTGGGCCACTAAAAACAATTACCAACTACTACAACTGACATTTCTAATAATACACATTTTTGAAATTAAATAACGTAATCTTATAACTTTAATTTAATTACTTAATATACACAAAAATTAAATACTAAAAAATTTCCTAATGTCCATTTTTAATTTTAGAATAGGTGCACCCAGTGTAAAATAAATTAAAATTTACAATTGATTTTAGTTAAATATTGGCTACTAATAAACAATCATTTATTCACTCTTGTTTCCGTTCGTTTTGCACTGTTTTTCCAAACTAACTGGAGCATTGGTTTAATATTAGCATTAAAGTGTGCTGTGCAGATAAACAAACTTCTGCAAATTCTCGGAACGGAACACTACCTGCACACTCAAATATATTATATATATTGAAAGTGCGGCAAATCCGTTCGTTCCGCATTTGGCGCGCATTTCCGTTTACATCTAGATTATTCCAAAAACGCCTAATCGTGGACAAATGCGAGCAAACCACCTACTACGGACACTTTTGAGCGTTTGCGGCATTCATATCGTATTGTTCACACGAACTTTACAAAACAACTGCTTTTTGTTTTTAATAAATTTTTAGGGGTGGGCAAGCGCCCACCCCTGCCCATACCTGGCTACGCCCTTGCCATTTAATAACGAGGAATGTGCTTGTCACACTACGTAGAAGTGGTATACTGTTTTAAAGAAATCTTTTCAACTCTGTTTTACGGCTATACTATACCTAGTAAACATCCTGCAGATGTTGTATCATACCAATCAATTAGTTTACTGCCCTAAATTTCTAAACTACTAGAAGAGCTTGTAATTAAGAGATTATACGAAACTGACAAATTGGAAAATTGAATCTCAGACCACCAATTCGGCTTCAGAAGGCATCATTCCACCATTCAACCGTGTCATCGTGTTGTAAATATACTCGATACGTCTTTCGACTCTAAATCTTACTATCCTGTAGTGTTTATCGATGCGATATAAGATTGTATAAGATTAAGTCAATTCTTCCAAATAAATATTACCTTCATTTTAAATTCTACTTGAGCAATCGTCACTTCCAAATCAAATATGGCCAACAATATTCTAGACCTGGAACTTCATGGAAGTGTCATTGGGCCATTATAGTCGACTTTGTATAATGCAGACGTACCTACAACGGTAGAAACGTTTAGACAGCACGGTACTTCTCTCTAACCATACCAATCCTCAAATAGCTTCTCACAACTTGCAAATCCATTTGCCCCTCCAGAAACTTGGCTAAATATATGGTGAATAAGAGTGAATGTTGCAAAAAGCATTTAGGTCAACTTTACTCTAAATCGTACGGAATGTTCACCAGGGTATCTGAATAACATAGCAATATCCCAAACAAATGTAGCACGCTACCTAGGTTTCCATCTGGATAAGAAAATCATATGAAAACAACACATATTGAAGAAAAGTAAGGATATGGACCTACGAACTTAAAAAATATACTGGTGTTTTGACAGGAAATCATGTCTGTCTCTAGAAAATAAGATCATCTTTTACAAGGTAATAATTAAGCCAATTTGGACGTATGGAATTGAGCTTTGGGGCTGTTCCTGTAAATCGAACGTCAATATTATTCAATTCAAGACATCCAGAATGATCGCAAATGCTCCTTGGTATGTTAGAAATCTGACACTGCATACTGACCTTGGAATGCCAACAGTCGAATTTTTTACCAATGTATCTGCGACTACAAGCTCATACAAACACTCCCGATCCAGCCTGCAACATCATCCCCCCCTCATAAGATTGAAAAAGAAGTGGTTTATCTACGAGGAGGTGAGCTCCAAAGAATGGGATAAAATCGCAGATGAAGTTGCCTCATGCCATATACTACGATCCTTTTGTAAATAGTTCTGATTGTTGATGTGCTAATAAACCAATAAAACAACATTTTTGGAACATGAAATGCTAGGACTATGGTATAAGCAGGAAAAACGGCCGACATATCTGAAGAAATTATGAAATGTAAAACGATTGTAGTGGGCCTGCAAGAAGTGAGGTAAGCGGAGTAAGGTAAAATTCGAAAAGATGATTATGATATCATGTACAGTACTCGCGAAAAAGAAGGCCAGATGGGTACTGCATGTTTTCTAAGCAGAACTGCTGGAGAAAACGAGATTTTAAGATTGAAATAAAGCTTATTAATATCTCAATTATTAACACAGGGACACATTTTATAACAACCTAATGCAACTTACAGAAAAGATTCTTTACTATAACATGATAGCTGTACTTGCTCAGGTCGAGAAGCTATAAATAATAATGAGGCGATAATGTATAACTAGTATGCAGTTACTATTGGATTGACGATAATAACTACCAAATGTAAACATCAGAAAATCGTAAAGTAAAGTGCAGAGCACCAGTCAACTAAATCATATTTTGATGTCAAGGGGATTGCAATCATCAGTAAAACACGTTAAAATGTACAGAAGGGTGAAGTGAGACTGGACCACTTTTTAGTACGAGAAAAAACACAAATGGGACTTCCAGAGAAAATACTAAAAGGTTGGATAGAAAAGCTTTAAAGAATGATAATACAACAAAATTATATAAATAAGTAATGCATAAACACTTGGGCGAAAAAGTAACCTACCAAGCTGATGAGTGGCATATACCAAAAGAGGCCATCAATAAAGCGACTGAAACGATACTGTAGCCAATAAAAGCAAAAGTATGCAAGATTTAATGAAAAAGGTAGCCAAGCAGTACAAAATAAAAAGAAGTAAGGAAGATATGGTTGCAAAAGGCTGATCAGGTTAACTACGATAATTATGTGGAGACTAGGAAAGATGCTAATAAGTTATGTAGACGTAAGGAACAATAATGGTTGAGAAAAAAAATGAAGATGTAGAGAATCGTTGAAGAAATAAAAATACTAAAGAAGCACGAAAATAAAAAGGCGAACAAATAACAACTGCGAATATAAAGAAGAGTAAAGGTGTCGAAAGAGTACTTTCATCAGAAGTGGGTAAAAGTGGAGGAAAAGATTAAGTAATAGAAGGTCCAAATGAAATAACTAAAGCAAGAGAGTAAAAGGAAATACAAAAAATAATTAATAAAATGAAAAATAAAATGAAAAATAGTAGAGCAGCTATTCCAGATGGGATTGCGACCGAACTGATGAAAGCAGGGAGTGGAAGACTGGAGACTAGCAAGTTCCTAATAAATTGATCAATCTAATAAAGACCACATTACATTAAAATACAGTAGTAGTAATAGCGGAAGAAGGTCTTGCCAAGTCAATACAGATCCATAACGGAGTAACTGAGTAACGTGTTATCGGCTATGCTTTTTACTACATTGAAGTTGGCCATAATTGTTGTGAAAGAGTAGATAAATACAATAAGTATTCAATTAATAGCATATTCCGACGATGTTGTATTAACAAGTTGATCACTAGCTGAACTAAGAGAAACATTTGTACATTTTAAAAGAGCCGCAAAGAATGTTTGGATTAACCATAAGCCAAGACACGATGTAATATCCGGAAATTTCAAGAGAAAATCTACATGAATTCTACATAGAAGGAAATCAAAAAAGAACAAACACCGGTTATACTTATTGGAGTAGCAATTGACTGCAGAAGTTTCGGCAAAATTGAGTAAATGGAGGAAAAAATCTTACGCAATAGATCTGGAAGTATATATGAAAGAGTTGAATAAAAGCACATAATTCATTTTGAATGAAAATTGCAAAGCTGCGAGAATTATTTCAAAATGTAATAATAAAATTAACAAAATTAATCATTGACAACAAACATGTACACTTCTGAAGTGTCAATGCCGCCGATATCAACAAATTACGAAAACCTATAAACTCAAATGGACAAAATACCTCAAAATCACCCATTATAAATATGAGCGATTAAATGCACGTATCGGCAGAGACCCAATTCCAAGAATAAAAAAAATATGTGACGAGAACATATAGAATGTCAATAAGCGTATAAGTCAGAAGAAAAAGTAACATCTAATATAAACCAAGACAATGTTGACGAAGCACGGAAGAAGATAGAGAATGACATCTTAGATGCAGCAGAAGAAGCAGTGGGCAAAAGAAAAGTTAACATAACATCAACTCATAGCAATAAAACACCATGGTATACGGAAAAAGTACAGGGTTATCCGATTGCTTTTCACCATGTATCAATGTGTTTCACTGTTTGTCGGATGTAATTCCCATTTCTCAATATTGACAAGTGATGACAAGAGGGAAAACCATTTGAGATAAAGTGAAACACAACTGATACATGGTCGGCAATCGGAAAACCCTGTAAAAGCACTGCCTAACCAGAAATCGTATTTCTAAAATATAAAACTACAGGAAGATTGGAAGATAAACAAATATATCTTATAAAAGAATGAAACCAACAGAAGAATAAGATAACTCTAGAAAGGGTACTGGGAGACACTTATAAAGGACATGCAAAAAGATTTATACTCGTAGAAGAAAATATGGAAAATGGGATACGAAGGCAGAAATTAGTGACACAATCAAGATAAACAGGATCGATGAAAGTCAATGGCAACAACAATTTCGAAATGCATATAAGGAAGATGAGAACCAAAACCATTAAAGGAACCACTAAACCAAACTGGAATTTTAAAACAAGAAGTAGAAAAAGAGGCAAAGAAGTTGAAATTTAGAAAAGTACCTGGACATCGCTAATACTGAAAATGTTCTACAATCTTTACTAACCGCAAGAAATTATAATATGATTGTGTCAACTAAAAAACAAAAGTTATGACAATAGCAAAAGATCCGCTACGTTATAAATTGGAAGTGGAGAAAGAAATTATGGAACAAATCATGTGTTTTAATATTTGGCTGTAGAGATATCGAGCAATCGCAATCTATGTAAAAAAGTTAGAAATCAAACAGTCCATGGAGTACGAGTTTCTGGATACCTAAGGGATGTGACATAGAAAAACAAATATTTAACGACTGAAAGCAAATCTAAAACTTATAAAACACTTGTGAGACCTATCATGGCCTATGGGATAGAAGCACGCGCTGACACAAACAAATACTGAGAACGGTCGAAATGAACACATTAAGGGCAACACTGGTAAAAACTGGAATAAATAGAGTGAAAAAACAAGATATGAGAGAACAGCATGGAATAGTAGATATAGTAGAATTCAGTAAAAAACTAAGAAAAGAGTGGAACAGCCACGTGGAACGAACAGGAAATAAACGTCAAAGCGGTCAAAATCCAGAGACAAACGACTAGTCGACCACTAAAGAGGTGGGCGTAAATATGTCATTTTCGATAGGCACACCATAATGTGCTTGAAGAAAAGCAGGCATAGCTCGTACATAGAAGAAGAAGGAGAGAAAGATAATGGCATAGTAGAAGATCTAAAGACTGTTAAAGTAGGTAACAGTTTAGAAAAAGCAAAGAACGGGAAAGTATCGCGAAAAGTACAACAGGAGTACACACATACCGCGCTGTAAGTTAGTGTACGTTACCACGGACTACTCACATAGCAGTGTATATATTTTACAGGCAACTTGTATAATTCAAACACGCCTGAGGCATAATGAGCTGTAGGCATTTTATGAAATGTATGTTTCAAAGTAAAGCTAGCACTCGTTAGCCAATTTAGCCAATGGATTTAAAAGGCTAGCTCATTACTCTAGCAACTTTTGTAGGTATTTATGGCAGGCGAGCTCATCACTGGAATCAGGCAACGACCGGTGAACATCACCGGAGACAGGCCAACTCATGTAAGGGTGCATATAACACACACAATCAAAGGCTATAACTAACCTAAAGAATCTAGAATGACAGCCAGCCTAGAAATAAGAATCAGCGATGCCGCTTTATTTAACATAACCTTCAATTATACATATTGCCTGCAATGACTAGGCATTTTATATAATGCCTAGGGATTATATATAATGACTGAAATTATACAAATTACCTGTAAGATATACATCACGATTATGAATGCATGTTATGCAGGCAATAACCTACTGATGGTTCCGAAGTCACCAAACGAAGTAAATATAATATTACTATACAGGGTCCGGCAACGATGCGGAGGTGGAAGATATTTCTAAAACTATAAGAGTTACCTAAATATTGTGTATATAGAAGTTGTATGTACGAAGGTGGTGCACATTTCTAATATAGTTTTAATTATGTAGGGTGGCTCAAAAAAGTGTAGCGAATCAAACTTACCTTTGTTTCAAATGAAATACCCTATATTTGGTTAGCTTAAAAGTTTTGCATGAAAATACTAATTTTGATATCAAGTTGTATGGGTCTAACGTCAATTGTTTTGGAAATATTAACGATTTTATACAAAAAAAAATGCTGAACTTCAGGCGGCTACTGTAAGTAACAGAAAACGATTGAATGAAGGAAAACGTTACCAAAAAATATATTTTTCTTGAACTACCTTTCGAGTGTAAAATGGTGGATCTGGGTATTAATGCTATACAAGGTGCTCGACATTTAAAAATTTAATAATTTCGATTTTTTGCAAATGGAACTCTTTGTATATTTTTGTATTTTTTAAAAGCCCTTTTAATGGGCTTTTATTTGATATGTACTTCATACCTGTAAATTCAACTGTTTTTGGTATATGCGTGTTTGAACATAAAAACAATTTAAGCCCATTACGATGCTTTATTTCAAGGAATAACAAACAAACGCCGTTAGCTCTCGAAACAGAAAAATAAAAGCAAGTTTAGAAAACAAAAGTCCAGCCAGTACTCACAACTAAAATTGACAAATACGGAAAAAAGAAAAAAGTTGGAAAAAAATTAATCTGAAAAGCCATTCAATTTAGGGCTAGGAAATCAAATGTAAGAAGAAATCTCATTAAAAGTAGTTTTCAAAAATACAGAGTGTTTCATTTAAACAAATGGAAATAATTATATTTGCAGATTATGAGTTCTCTGTGTAGTTTTAATACTCAGAGCAAGGAAGGAAAGCTATTTGAACATTTAGCTTAATTACGTATAGGATTTTGGTGTATTGGCTTTTAGTTTTTTATCTGATTTTATTTGATACTGAAGTTATTTTATTCCTGCATTTATCGTTTTCTGGTGTTCATTATTTCTTGTATCAAAGCTGGCTGGATTTATATTTTCTAAACCTGGTTTTGTGTTTTTATTTTTGGAGAGCTGAAGTGTTTAAATCATTATTCTAACGGCGTTTGTTTGCTATCCCTTGAAATAAATCATCTTTAGGGGCTTAAATTGTTTTTTATATTCAAACACGCATATCTCAAAAACAGTTCAATTTGCAGGTATAAAGTATTATATCAAATGAAAGATCATTAAAAGAGCTTTTCAAAAATACAAATATAACGGACGTTCCATTTGAAAAAATATTGAAATTATTAAATTTGCAAATGTTATGCACCATGTATAGCATAAATCCCAGATCCACCATTTTATACTCGGAAGGTATTTCACAAAAAACATAATTTTTTGGTAACGTTTTCCTTCATCCAATTTTTTTTCTGTTACAGCAGCCCCCTGAAGTTCAGCATTTTTTTTTCATAAAATCGTTGATATATGTAAAACAATTGACCTTAGACCCATACAACTTCATATCAAAATTAGTATTTCAATACAAAACTTTTAAGCTATCCAAATTAGAGTTTTCTAAAAAAAAAGTCACTTTTATTCGACACACATTTTTGAGTAACCCTGTATAATCAAAATTATTTTAGTAATGTGCACCACCTTCGTACCTACAATTTTATATAAGCGATATTCATGTAACTTTGATAGTTTTACAAATATCGTCCATCCCTGCATCGTTGCGGGACCCTGTATCACTCAAATGACTATCTATTAAGCAGATATTAATAAAAATTTTAAACGTTCAATACCTTCAACATACTAAAATTATTTATACCTATATTGAAAATAAAGATGGAAGCAGAAGAACATTTTAGCCTTTTCTTTCACTGTTACTTGTAGATACAGCACCGATTTTGTGTGGCAAATAGAAGAGATCCCCTATAATAACAAACAAGGTGGTCTTAATATGCCTATCATCAATTTATGAGTCTATTTTAAAGTTTCAAATAAAACATATTGCTATGAAGATTTTCCCCCGACGTGTCTAATTCGATTTTATTTAATTTAAGACTTTCAGGCTGCAGTTGCTACGTCGCTTTTCCATTGGAACTGCTTTTTGGTACAGAATTTTAAAACGTATCTTAGAACACATTAATTGTCGGGGAAGCTAAATTTGGAGCTTCCCCGCAACAAACGACGTTTTTTTCTAATAGATTTGCTAGATACTTAGAAGCGGTAATTCATTTTTTTTTAAGAATTTGTTATATGGGTAAACATTTTACAAAAAACAACTAGCCCTTATACAGAAAACTGAAAATGTGATAAAAAGGAAATGACAAATAGTGCCATATTTCATATTTTCTAATGTCAATATCGTTATTTCCAGAAATCTATAACTTTTTGAAAAAATTAAACGATATCCATTCATTCAGCAATACATTAAGAAAATGTTTTGTAGTTAGAAAAAACAGGGCATTATGGCAATGCTTCGCCTGCTTTGAGATGCCTAATACGCTCTTCAATTTGACACGAACAATTTAATGCCGTTCTGTATAAAAAAAATCTCAGCAGATTTACTTAAAAAAGTAAGAGATTAGGTAAAGATCATCTTCCAGTAACAGTAGCAAAAATAACCTTTAAAAACTATAAAATAATATTGACAACGTCGAAAATTTAAAATGTTTTCCAGTTTGAAAACACCAAAAATTCGTTTGTCATGAAACTTTTGCAACACTTTGTATATGGTGTCACTAAAATATATGAACATGGCTTAACCACAAAATTCCTTTTGCGATTAAAAAGACAATTTTGCTGATTAACTTATCATATAGAACGTTTGGGTCGATTTGGATATTTAGTACTACGGACGGGCACCAATTGAGCACTTTATTACCCCAGGTAAAAATGTATACCGTTGCCGGACACACCAATTGAGCACCAAAGACCAAACGGAGACCGACCAATTGAGCACTTTAGATTAGCCAATTGCGCACTGTATTACTAGTTTGTTCATTAACAAACTAACAAGTTATCAGGTGCTGAATTAATGCAAACAGTTATCTTTTTCGGCCAAATAAAAATCAAAAAGTTATAGTAGGCATTCTTTTATTTAAAAAAATTATTAGCAATAATTATGTTATTACATCGTAGTGTATATTCAGAAAAATCATAATTTATATTATTTCATTTATCGCAAATATAGATGTGTTTCGGAGAAAAATATAATTTTGATGATGCGGTTTCCCAATACCAAACGAGCTACAAATTTGTTTTTAATGATAACGTTAAAATTTGAATTGTGTGCTAATAATAATTATAAATTGAAATAAAAAGATTAAGATTACAAGTGGACACAGGTCAAAGTGCTGAATTCGCCTGTCTCAAAGGGTCGCTTTGAAAAGGTACCTGATCTGGCTGGTGCTCAGTTCGCCGGTCTACATTTATTACATCGAGAGCTTGGTGCTCAATTGGCGTGGACCCAGTACGACAGTCAATGGGTATAAGTGAAATTTTACGATGATATTGTTTATTATTGCTGGACTGCTAGTGGATGAAACGTAGGTGGTACGAGACAGATTAGACAGTAACTCTTTAATGGTACGGCCGATAACTTTTCATTTTCTTGTCCAGAAAGAGTTATTAATTGGTATATCTTCTTGTGTTTTTGTAACTTTTGATATGTATTATAATTTCTACAGATAAAAATAAAATCTAAGTTACTACGAGATGCTTTTTTGGAAACAGATGTAAATTAACTGTGGCGTATGCTGACAAACAAATGGGTGTTGTAAGTGGCCAGTGGTTATATTTCTTTTAATGAACAAAAAATTAAAAGTTAACAGCCTTGTCATTGGCGAGTTACTGCCTGCTCCGTGTCGGGACACCCATGTTTCATCCACTAGTAATCCACTGATAATAACCGATATAATGTAGAAGGATGGACACGTTCATATATTTTACGGACACCCCATATATGACTTCAAGTTTCTATGAATATTTAATTAAAAGCAGAAATCTGCCAAAATGGTGGCTAACAAATTGGAAATGTGCTAGGGCAGTCAAGGCGCTAAGGCCCCAACAATAAAAGGCGTTGAAAATTAAGAATGATTGTGCCCTCAACTAATGCGGAGTTTCATTTGAATACGGCGGGGGCCAAATAAGAATTTAATTAATTTAATAGAAATTTGCGCAAGTTCGCGAGTTAGAGCAAAGTTTTCTTTTAATCTACAAATAGCCGGGCTTTGTAACATCGAAACACTCAAGTGGAAACGCACCACGCGTCTACCGTTTCCGAGCCTAATTAATTTAACAAACCAAATGAACTCAATCAGTCTTGTTAATACGATCTGTCAATACAGGTGACGGTTTGTCATTGCCGAGTGAATAAAACGTACAAGCGTTTTATGTTGCGAGCGTATCCACTTTGGATTTGCAAAGGCCGACGAGCTCCGGAACCACCTACTGCTACCAATAGGTGAGTACCTTCATAACAGCTCTCCATTCTATGCAATTAACTTCGGATGTACAAGAGATTCCCTTTGTTAATGTCACGAACAGCGCATGCATCATTAACCGCTAATAGGTTCTTGCCACGACGATCGAGAGCATTCTTTCTGCTATCTGGTGCAAGAAACCAATAAATAGGGTATTTATGTAAAACACGGGAATTACTTTCACATAGCTATTGTTGGAAATGCTGAGCATTCTTCGGCATCGTTCATCGATCGGAAAATCAAGAGCTGATAAATATTTACAATTCTTCAGCTCCCTTAATACATCGCAAATACATGGGAGTTCTCGCTCTGTAATTCATAGTTAATACGTGGGTTGCTTTGACATAATTAAGCACCATCACCAGGAGTATGGTTTACTTTGCTCTCTAATTGATCTACGACAACAACAGAAGGTACTTAATATTTCATTTCAACCTGGGATTACTAAACGACCTGCAAATTATAAATATTTAAACTTATCCTTAAAGGAGCATTTCGTATGATAAGTACTCTCAGTCTAAATAGCAAGAATCTTCAAAACAAAACATTAAAAACTAATTCCACAAATTAGAGCCCCTCACAAACCTTACCAGTGGATCCCTCTATGTATTAATATTCTTTATAGCTTTATGAATTCCAAATTACTTGAACAATATGAAAAACGATCATAAGCTTGCATTTCAAATCAGAAGGTTAATTATCACATCACAGATCTTACTTATAGTTTAAAATACAACAAATAATTACATATAATAATAATAATAATAAATTCTCTTTATTTTCCCCATACAGACATTATAAAATTGAAAAATATATAAATTATAAACAAAAAAAAACAAAATAGCTTATTAAGTATAGTAATTTATAAACTAAAATAACAAAAATTTGCCTAGTGCGCCGTATTAGGGAAAATCGCTAGGCGAAGTTCAACAAATGCTGTTCTTCCACTTAACCTAGTTGTTATTAAATTTATTTCACAAGAATCTTCTTGCAGTTGAGTCCGACATAAAAGTTTCATACATTTTTAAGTTTGATAACCTAAAATGATTTTCAACTCTAAAGGTTGTTCCATTTTTGCTGGCCAGCACAGTTAATCTCTAAATAGCAATTTCTATGCGCGTTTATAATTTTTTATGCGCTATCTGTTTTCCTTACTTACGATATTCAGTTTTCTACATTATCATGCAACGTTTCTGAATTATATTTTTGAGGCAAAATATTTAACTATAGACAGAACTAATTACATAATTAAATTAAGTTAGTTTCCACATGGTCGTAGTAAGTAGAGGGTGTCCCAGAATTTCCCATCAAGTTTATTTTATTTGTATGTTATGAACAAAGTCTATGCATGCCGAGTACCAGGTACTTTAGACACCGACCGCTGTGTTCATATGGTCATATTATAATGCTACCAGGTTACTTTACAACGGTTTCTGGCTTATATTTATTTTGTAAGGTTAATATGTAGCACTAATTATTTATGCCCTTATGAATGGTAGCTTCCAATTGGGCCTAGGGTCGATTTATTTACACTTTGACTGATTCAAAGAACAACGAATAACGAAAAATAGATTTATTCAACACTATGTATAAAATAAAAATAAATCATTCCCAAACTTATGTGCAAGTAATATTATTGCATTTAGAGCCAATCCTGTGGCTGGTTCTGGACAGGTAGGCCACCCAGCTCGCATAGGCGTATCACTGAGGTCTTCGTTATGGGCCGCTGTTGGAACGAGCAGGGAATCGGCGTTAATGTTGGCAAAACTGGAGGAGACTAGTTCGAGATTTTGCTCGAACTCTTCTGGTATATTTTCTGGTTCGCGAGAAGCGGGGCCTTCCACGGCAGGCGCCACGGAAATCGGCTGGAGGCCCGGGCTGGTTTCTGGGAATAATCTCCTTGAGTCCATGGAACGAATTCAGTTTTATATGTTACAGGCGCTCCGCCGGGCGTCTCACGGCAGTAGGGGAAATTGCGCACTCGACGAACTGTCGTATCATCGGCGCAGATGATTGTTGCAAATGCGAATATTAAGCGCTTTTAATTTGAAATTAAATTCGGTAGCGCTTAATCACGAGCGAAACGTTACAATATAATATTGCCCAGATTAAGAAGATCCAACCCCAGCAAAGGATATTTTACATAATAACAAAAGTATAGCTGAGTGAATATTTTGCACAATTTTATATTGCCCCATTTATCTACGGCACCATGGTTTTTTAAACCAAAGGCAAGATCAGATTTGTCTTTTATTTAGGCAATTTATGGCAGTTTTCTTATCTAATGCATATCTAATCGGCCATGAAATTAACAACTACATAGTTTTTAGAAATTCTTAATTTTATACAAACAGTAATAGATATTACTAGCGTTGGGACTCCTTAATCTCGGAAAAATGCTAAGCAGGACGTTCGACCACAGTAGTCGGTGGCTAAGGTACCTGGTATTCGGCATGGCTAGACTCTGTTCATAACATACAAACAAAATAAAAGTGATGGAAAATTATGGGACACCCTATATATTTTTAAAATGGCTTTTAAGAATGTCATATACCTTGCATTTTAAAAATATCTAGCACATTATTCCAAAAAAATAATGGATAGAAGAAGAGTTTATTAATATCACATAAAAGGAGGCTATGCAATATAGTTACTGAGGGCAAAAAAGGAGAAAAAACAACCATTATGTTAGTTACTTAAAAACACAAAATAACAAATAAACACTCATTTTGAAAATACAAAAAATCAACAATAACTGATACATTTAATAACAGTAAATAACACTTGGTGGAACAATAAACAATAAACAATATTTAATAATAAACAAAAATTTACAAAATCTGCCCAATATGACTACCGTTCTGATCTATTAATCATTTACATTTGGTTACATAGCCACGTTCACTGTTCGAAAGGCATTGCGAATATCTGCTTGACAAGTTCCCTTAAGAAAGAGTCTAATTTATTAAGACATGGAGATCTGTGAGCCAACCTCTTCCAATCTACTTTTTCAAAAAAAGACACCAACATGTTGGAAGCATAATGGTAGTATTGCATCGAGAAGTAAATGATCACAGAGTTCTTGCAGATCTTCTTCCAAAAATGTACAGTAGTTTTGGGCATTAATACTCGTATTTCCTTTAAAAAGTAGAATCCAATCAAATTACCTCCCACTATGCCTACCTGCCCATACATTTAATGAACATCTATGTTGACGATCTACCGGTCTGATAACATGAGGATTATTTGTAGCATAATAATGGAAATTATGTATGGGTACTTGAATTTACTTCTGGTTTATTCTTTTATTCGACCTATCGATACCTGCTAATTTTTTGAAAATTAATACTGTGAGAAAGGTCTTTAACGGCAAACCTTTTTTATTGTTGACAGCTTTACACCCGCTATTTTGGAACTAGTAGCATCTGTCAGATGTGGTACTTCATATTTTATTAGGTTCTTAGCTCCCTGAAATTTTTACTTTGCTTATCGTTGCATATAGGCTTGAGCTGAATCATGATGAACTCCCCTTGAACTAGAGGAAGCACTTCTATTAACATCTTACTAATTAAGCCAGCCAAGACACTTACTGCCCAAAAATCAAAAATGAAGAGAGTATTAGACAATAGACAGCTTGCGAAAAACATAATTCATGAACGAAGCCAAATGAAGAAAAGCAGAATCGCTTCTAGCGAAAAACTGAGAGAAGTGAGCTAGCCCGATATCAGAAATTATCGCAGCAGAAAAATTCAACAAACCATAGCAGAACACAAAAACATGGAAGTTTTATGCTGCAATCTTAACGCGGGAAAAACATAAATTATCAGACTTCAAAACAAACAAGGAAATATTACATCAAACAGAGAGGAAACTTTAGGCATTTTGGAAAAATCTATCGCGAACTATACAAAAACCGTCACGACGAAAATCTAGACCCAATTATCCTAACATGAAAAGCGGCATCGTTAACGAAGAATCCGAAGAGTTGCCAGATATCACCATCGAGAAATTAAAATGGCATTGAAAAAAATTAAGAACAATAAATCACCGGGCGAAGTTAACATAGTTGTAGATGCAATAAAAGTCGGAGGAACGATCTTGCTGAAAAAAATACAAACTTTGTTCAATCTTGGTCTGCACAATAGTATCATACCAAACAAATGGCTTCAGGCAATTTCTATTATATTGCATAAAACCCTTGACAAGGTGGACCTAGAAAATTATTTAAATCATCTCTATAAACTGTTTATTAGAGTCATAACAACAAGGCTAAAGAAGAGGCTCGATTTTTACCAACCAAAAGAGCAAATCGTGTTCCGTTCTAAGTTCGGAATAAACCATCATCTGCAAAACATCAAAATCCTGATCGGGAAGACTGGATTACAATAGACCACTAGCCTTTCTGTTTGTAGACTTCCATAAGGTTTTCGATACCATCGGAACACTATTGCAGAAGCTTTGAGAGCGTGCAGAACTGACTTCAGCTACCCGAAACTGGTTTACAACATATATAAGGACTCTAAAAAGTCAGTAAAGCTACATAAAAACAGCAGCCGAATAGGAATTGGAAGAAGAGTCAAACAATGAGATACTATTTCTCCAAAACTGTTTTACACAGTTTTAAAATATGACTTTAAAAAACTCGATTGGGATACCATACGTATAACCATAGACGTCAAAAACTTGACCATCTTCGGTTTGCAGATGACATACTCTTGATCGCCGACTGGTGGGTCTAAAAATCAAAAGCAACCTAATGACAAATCTGATCCCTAGCGAGTGCATTTGCATTGAGAACGCAGAGTTCGAATTAGTGGAAAAATACACATACCTTGGTTATGAAATTATTACCAGAGATAATCAGACTTGTGAATTGAACGGAAGAATCAATATAGTATGGACAATATATAGAAATCTTAAATATATATTCAAAAGCAATCTTTCGCCCTATCTGAAAAGAAAGATATATGATGAATGTGTCTTACCCGTTCTCATACGGTGCTGAAACCCTCACATTAACCATCATCCAGTAGGTTGTTCATGTTACCATAGCGTTAGAAGAGATATAATAATAACAAGTTTGTATGTACAGGAAGACATAATAAAACTCTTGTATAAAACATAACATGGTGACAGCATAGTGGACAATAAAATGGAAGGATTTAATAAACCAGCACCTTTTGATTTCAAATCAGCAGAATATGGCAGAAATGGAAACAAAATTTTGACGTTTTCATGGTGGCATCGGAGAAAAGGAATAAGGCAGAGGATTTAAAGATTGCAATATTCTTAAATATAATTGGAGAAGAAGGATTGGAAATCTATAATACTTTCAATTTTGCTGAAGGTACAGTAAAAAGTCTAGAAACTGTTATAGAAAAATATGATGCTATTTGTAAACATAGAAAGAACACTGTCTTTGACAGGTTTAAATTCTGTAGTCGTGCACAAAGAGGTGAGTCTATTGACTTGTATTTAACTGATTTAAAGAAGTTGGCAACAAATTCTAAACTTGGTGATCAGCATGAGAGCTTTTTACGGGATAGAATTTTTTTAGGAATATTGGATAAAGAAATACAAGAACGAATCTTAAGAGAATCGGAAATATAATTGACAAAAGCACTAAATTTTTGTCGAGCTAACAAGGTAAGGAAATCGCAGATGAAAGAAATGGAAAAGGATACAACATTGGATGTACTTAACAAACAGAAACCTAGAGAAATAATGGGAACAAGCAAGAAATATGAACATACAAATTAATATGGTCAAGAAAAAATAAACAAATTTAAAAGCATAGCCAAAAATAGACAATGTTCGCGTTGTGGCTATCACCACGATCCTAGAGACTGCCCCGCATATGGGCAATTTTGTTAAAAGTGCAAACGTCTTAATCATTTCGCTAAAGTATGCAAAGCAAAATGGATAAATATTTTAAATGAAGATCATTCAGTAATGCAGGAAACAGAAATCGAACATGATTTCATGTTAGATACATTGAGATGTTCAGTGGATGCAATTGAGTGGCGAGAATCAAAGTGAATGGAACCACCATAGTAAGTATCCTTTAAACTCGACACAGGGGCCGACTGCAACGTATTACCAAAGTCAAAATATAATGCTCTCAGTTTAAAACTTAAAATAAATAATACAAATAAAATAGTTACGTCATACACTGGACATACATTTGACATTTTAGGTATTTGCAAATTGACATGTCAAACGTCAGAAGTTGACAAATTAAAGCTCAATTTCTTTATAAGAGAAAAGTCTATTCAACCCATACTAGGATTGGAAGCGTGTCAAGAACTGCAGTTGATTCCTAGAGTGCATAGTATAAAAACATTTCCTATAATAGATGAGTTTTCAATGATAAACTATGGACAATACCACTTCAATATGAAATTAAATTAAAACTAGGAGCTGTAAGTAAATGCTAGAGTAATTCCGAAAGCGTTAATAGCTGAAACAAAATGGTCGAAGCTGGAATACTAAAAAAGGAACAGGAACCAACAGATTGGGCACTTCCAATTGTGATAGTGAAGAAACCAACAGGAAAAATTAGAATCTGCATGGATCCCAGAGAATTAAATAAATATATAAAACGAGAACATTAGCAAATTCCAACACAAGAAAATTTGGAGAATTACAAGGAGCAAAATATTTTACAGTGTTAGATGCGTCATCAGCATTTTTACAAATAAAGTTAAATGGAGAAAGCTCAAAGTTTTGTACAGTGGCTACACCATTTGGAAAGTATCGCTTCCTTCGTCTTCCTTTTGGATTAAGTAGTTCTCCAGAGGTATTTCAACGCGCAATTAATACAATTACTGAAGGATTACAAGGTATTTGTACATTTATGGGCGATGTTTTGGTTTTTGTAAATACTGAAAAAGAGCATAATAAAAGATTGCGAGAATTTTTAAAAGAACAAATGAAAATGGACTTAAATTTAATAAAAGCAAAGTGCAATACTGTGTAAATAAAGTGAAATATGTAGGTCATGTAATTACAGAAGACGGAATAGCAGCAGATGAATCAAAAGTACAAGCAATAGTGGACTACAAAGCTCCAGAAAATCGAACTGAGCTTATGCGATTCTTAGGAATGGTACATTATTTGGAAAAATGTGTGCAAAACATATCTAAAAAATAGCACGTTAACTAACAGTCAACAAAGATACAGACAGATTGAAAAAGAACTTTTAGCTATTGTTAATGGTTGTCAAAGATTTAATTCTTTTCTTTATGGTACAAAGTTTGAAATCCTAACGGATCTTAAACCACTTTTAGGTTTTATCAAGAAACCGTTGGACACTTTATCGCCCAGAATACAAAGAATGATACTGAAACTGTTAGCATTCCAGTTTGATGTAAACTACGTTCCAGGTAAGAAAATGTTTGTTTCTGATGCCTTGTCTAGGCCTCCTGGAACGACATCTGTAGATACAAGTTACATGGAAGGGGCTGCACAGCAAGTAAATACAGTAGTGTCTATGTCCGATAAAAAAACAGATGAGTACGTACAAGCAGTAAAATTAGATGAAGAAATGCAAAACTTGCAACACTTTATACGAACAGGGTGGTCAAAACACAAGAAAGGTGTACCAGTATCAATTCGTTTGTACTGGCAATATCGAAGTACCATTCATGAATACAATGAATTACTTTTTCGTGAGAATCAAATGATTATACCAAAAGCAAAACGGGAGGAAGTATTAAATCGTATACACTTAGCCCATCAAGGTATAATAGCATGTAAACAAAAACCAGCTAATGCGGTATTTTGGCCAGGTATGTCAAAATATATTGAGCAAAAAATACAAAATTGTGATATCTGTCAGAGATATTCAAAATCAAATGTCAAAGAACATTTAACAGTCTATCCAATACCTGAACTTCCATGGAATGATGTAGGAGTCGAGTTTTTATATTTAATAGAAAAAGAGCATTTGGTTGTAATAGATTACCATTCTAAATTCATAGAAACTCGCAAATTAAATAGCAAAATTACTAAAGCTGTAACTGCAGCAGTAATGTCAATATTTAGAACGCATGGAATACCAAAAGTCATGCATAGTGATAATGGGCCTCCTTTTGATTCAAGAGAATATCATACATTTAATAAAATCGATGCGAAAATCGTGACATCTAGTCCTCATTACCCAAAATCAAATCGTATGGTAGAGAGAGCTATTCAGACTGTAAAAGGGCTAATTTTTAAAAGCATCCAAATATAGCTATTATGGAATACAACAATACTCCAAAACAAGATTTACCATCTCCCGCATTAATGTTAATGGGGCGACCACTTATAACCCAAATCCATACAATAAACTTGAAACCAGAGTTTAATGTGGTACAAAACAAGAGATTATTGAAGAAACACCAGCAACAGCAGATTAAATACGCAAATCGTTCAAGTAGAGCGTGAAGCGTACTTAAACCCAGTCAAAAGATTTATATTCAGAAGGGTGTGAGAAAGTTGACACCAGGAAAAGTACTTGAGGCAACGGCCACCCAAATTCCTACTACGTTAGAACTGAAAGTGGAAGTTTTGAAGCTAAACATTTTGAAAGTACCATAAATCCAAAATATGCCCTTTTTCTTCAGGGGTAAAACCTGAGCTATGTGCAAAATATTAGTTTTATTTAACTAATAGTTCTTGATATAAAGCAAAAATAGACAGAATTTTATTTTTTAAGGTGCTCACCCTATGTATATTTGACCGAAATCGTCGTGCTAGGTAGACATATAATCTGCATACAAAATATCGCCTTCCCCCAATAAATATGTTTGGGTCATACTGTCAACAGAGAGACAGACGGACAGACAGACAGGCAAATAGAGAGACAGACATACAGACTGAATTGAGAAAACATGTTTTTCATCATCTAGGGACACTGGGGAAGCGAAGATCTGAAGAAATTTTGCAAGGTGATTTTTTCGCGATTAAATACTCCTTTAGTCTTTTAGACGAGGAAGGTAAAAACACGTTTAGCTGAACTTGAAGTGGCGCTATCGTGGAATTTATATCCGTCTACTATTATCACGATTACAAACGGTATTATATGAAATCCGAAATACGCAAAATAATGAAATTGGTAAGCAAGAAGAGGTTGTCTAACTAGACAAAACATAAAGAAAGCGAAATTAATTAAGTGTTACAAGTTAGGAAATTCAAAATTGACTTGAGCAAACCACTCATAACACTTCCACGCTCCAAATAACTGACGATAAGTTGGAAAATGGTCTAGAAATTAATTGGAGATAACGTCAAACCACGTGAAGAATTGCTTTCTTGAAAAATGTAACGCATACCTTGAGCATCGTGCGGCCAACAAGGGTGAACTTTGAAATACCAACAGATCATCATTTAACAGATGGATTCAGTAATGAAAGAAACTAATGAAACCAAACCTGCACCTGATTACGGGCGATGTTTCAGGATAATGTCGTTTCCAAGTATAACAAAAATGAACCATGAAAAATACACCTTGCAGCACCGGAGTTTAATTTAGAACTCCAAAGTACCGAAAATTTAGAAAATTCACTAAGAACTGTAAGAACAAGCGGCATAGGCAAGCAAGTGTACAGAAAGATACTTTAAGTTGCCTAAATGAAAGAAAATAATTGAAGACCATTACAATCTACTGTAGTGAAATATGGCTTCAGTTCTAAATAATATAAAATCAAAAAAGACTCAGGCGCGTAGGAGCCGCGGGGGCCACGGGGGCCAATGGCCCCCTCAAATAATTTTCGGAGGGACCTGGCCCCCTCAAAAATATCTTTTTCTAGTTGAATGATAATTTATAATTTTACGTATTTCTCATAACCACTAACATGAAAATATATGAACTTTAAGTGTAATGAAAACCCCCCGTTTGTAAATCGTCTTATTTTTTAGCGCCGTCGAGTGAGCGATATTAAATTTCACTATTCCAGAAAGTAATCGGTGTTTTCGGATACTTTTCTATATACAGGGTGAATGAGACCACCCGTCAGTATTTTTTTTAAAGAACGGTGAGTCGTAGAGAGTTGGGATAAAAAATTTATTATAAAAGTCATACTAAAGAATCGAATGGTGATATTATTTCTCGAAAAAGTCAGCATCACGAGTAGTTTTGCCCACAATGTCTAGAACTCCAAAATTTTAAATGGCACCATAAGTCGAAGAACGTATTGTTGAAAAGATCGTTAAAAAAGAAGAAAGTTTTGTAGGAAAAATTATTTTACTACTACCACCCCTTTTAAGTAATATTCGATTAAAGTTATTAAATTTGAAATTCGTTGTTAACATACAAAATTGAAAAGTCGGCTTTTAAAATCTAGTTACCGAATTAAACAATGTTACAAGTGTTCAAAATGTTATTGACATTAAAACGTGTGTGTAACATTGTTTAATTCGGTAACTAGATTTTAAAAGCAGACTTTTCAATTTCGTTTGTTAACATCGAATTTCAAATTTAATAACTTTAATCGAATATTACTTAAAAGGGGTGGTAGTAGTAAAATAATTTTTCCTACAAAGTTTCTTCTTTTTTAACGATCTTTTCAACAATACGTTCTTCGACTTATGGTGCCATTTAAAATTTTGGAGTTCTAGACATTGTGGGCAAAACTACTCGTGATGCTGACTTTTTCGAGAAATAATATCACCATTCGATTCTTTAGTATGACTTTTATAATATTTTTTTTATCACAACTCTCTACGACTCACCGTTCTTTAAAAAAAACTGATACAGGTGATCTCGTTCACCCTGTATATAAAACTGAAAGTCCTGACTCACTCACTCACTCACTCATCAACGCCCAGCCCAAACCCTTGGACCTAGAAAACTGAAATTTTGCACAGAGGTTTTTCTTTATGATGTATACAAGGAATAAGGAAGGGTATTTTGAAATTCAACCTCTAAAAAGGTAAAATGGGGGTTCCAATTTTGTATGGAAAAATAATATTAAATAGACATTTCAACTTGAAACTTCGTAGGAGTACTCCTAAAAACAAATAAACAAACACGTCTTTCGCGATTTTCCGAAAATCAACCCCTTAGGGGGTGAAATGGAGTAAATAAGCCTAAAATACGATATGGGTGTCGTTATTGAGGTTTTTTTGGGACATTGATTGCGAAAATGGCATTTATTTTTAAGTCCAAGACGGTGGACATGAAATAAGGGAAGGGACAGGACGAGACGGGGCGGGACGGGCGGGACGGGACGGGACTGGACGGGAAGGGACTGGACTGGACGGAAAGGGACGGGACGGAACGAGACGAAACGGAAAGGGAAGGGAAGGGGTGGGATGGAAGGGGAGGGCAAGGGACAGGATGGGACGGAACTGGACGGGAAGGGACGGGACTGGAAGGGAGGAGACGGGACGGGGCAGGACGGAACGGGACGGAAAGGAGGAGGAGAGATGAGATGGAAGAGGAAGGGACGGGACGGGATGGGACGGAACTGGACGGGACGGGACCGGCCGGGACGCAAAGGGAAGAGAAGGGATGGGATGGAAGGGGAGGGGACGAGACGGGACGGAGAAAGGAACGGGGAAGGGGATAGGATGGGATGGGATGGGATGACAAAAAATAATTAGTAATTATTTAATATACAAATAATGAACCTCGCGCGAACGAAGTCGCGGGTAGCAGCTAGTTAGAACATATAATTGGATAAAGAAAAATCTCCTTATTTAGACAACTGTAAAAGAACCTTTACAGGATATTTGTAACGATAATTCATTAACAGGGCTAGATTAATGTTTCTAGAAACCATTTAAATATATATTAATTAGAATTGAAAAATATTTCTCTTAAAAAGCGCCTTGCATAAACAACGTAAAAATTATGCAATCATTCTACGTTTTGGTACATAATACAAAATCTAAAAAAGTAATTAACATTTTATATTATTTTTGCCAATTATAAATCTTTAGTCTTCACATAAAAAAATTAAATTTTAATATTAAGGGTTGGTATCTGAAATTTTGAAAAATATTTTAAAGATTGAAAAATTAATTTTTAGCTAAAGTTTAAAAAATGAGGAGTGTTCTGGCCTTGAGATTGTTAAGTTAACTAAAAATAACACATTCTAAAAAAATCTCATTGAAATCTTACTTAATTTCCGAAAAACAGCAGCTTTTAGATTTTGACAATTTCGAAAAAATACATTTTCTAAATAAGTAAAAATCCCTCGATGTATATGATAGGGGCTAAATAGGTTTTCAGACATGCACAAATTATTAACGTAGAAAGTTTTTTTGAAAAATCAAAACTAAAAATGTTTCTCATATTATGCCGACTTTTTGGCGGACACTGTAGAAAAGGTAGAACATCTAGATCTAAACGATCTTGTAAACAATTTCGTAGGTGCCTTACCTACTAGAATTTCTGTTTTTGTAACAGGTTTCTAAATGACAGTTTCTTAATTGCATTTATTTTTGTATTTGTGTTTTATATACATTTATTATAATTCGAATCTATATTTACACTTTTTTTATTTTTTGAAAACTAGTATATTCATTTAAGTTTGCTTATTCATGTGTATTCTTTGCTTATGTGAAAATCTGATAATAAACATTGTTCATTGTTGAATTAATTTTTTTATGGTAGAGTGTTTTTTTAATAAACTGGTAGTTATTAAGTAACCAGTGACTAAAATATACTATTATAGTATTAAACTAAAAATTGATAATCAGAAAATCAGAAATATTATAGCTCGTATTAATGGATCAAGTTAGAAGCCTTTATTGGAATTAGAATGGCCCCCGCAGTCTAGAAAACGCTCCTACGCGCCTGAAAAAAGTTACATTGTTTTCGATGTTTATTAATGGCCCATTCACGAAAATGTAATGAACGTTCAAAATCATTGTGATTTAATTTTTCAGTAACTATATATACGGATGAAAATGATTATTACGAAGAATTCTTGACGGCGACGACTAAGCCATGTCTAAGTGGAGACGAAGTTTACGTGTACTTGAGTGAGGATTTTCAATTACACTTGCAACCACCATAAATTCATTCTCTTCATCGGTAGCTCGTTTTCTGCGTTCATGCCTTGCATATTAAACGTGCCCTGCTCTCTCAAATCTTTCCAAAAGTCTATCAAAACTTACACTTTCTGGATGACTTCGTTCAGGATATCGTTGAGCATAAACTCTTGATGCCCGTATAATTCCTCTCACATTCCCCAAGGGCATATACCACATCAATTAGTTATCCTTGTGAAAAGTACATTATAAACAGCACGAAATTTTATGTGACAGTTTTGTTTTGATATGCTTCTGTTTCTAATTCTTTATTTCACGACCCTCTTTTTATGAATTGCCCTATGTAAAAAAGTTATCTAAAAATGCCCGGCTTGGTTACATCTAAACTAACGCCCTCTATGATTTAGAAAAACGTGTGTACTATCACATAATAGAAACTTACTATGACCACTTGAACACGTAAATACTCAAGTTTTTTAAATTGCAGGATTTATATATTTTGCTAATTGTTTAATACAAAGTTATTTACTGAACGAAATTACTGTGCTGACAATTCAACTTGAGTGCGGAAATTTTGTTTTCCAAGGGAGTTGTGATTATTAAGCCTCAATAAGTATGGAATTTACGATTATCGTGCTTTCCTAAAACAGCTACAGTTCGTCAATTGTTGCTACAAGCAAATACATAGCTGCCGAGCGCAAGCCACCCAAGGCCCTCGTTGATCGTTAGCGAAATTGGCGTTTTCCTATGTTCCGCGCGCCGTCAAACACACTATGTTAAGTTTAAAATTCAATAAATTATAAAGAGATAAAAACTTATTTTTTAGCAAAGAAAAAACATTACTTGCAAGGTTTCTTCTTTTGCATTACTAATCTTTTAGAGCAATCACATATTAATTGTGTTTTTATTGCAAAGAATAGTTAGAGCCACCAGCCAACTTTATGTTAAGAAAAAATCGCCGGAATATTCATATCCGTTTTTAT
The DNA here is from genome assembly GCA_940337035.1 of Agriotes lineatus. Classification (NCBI taxonomy): domain Eukaryota; kingdom Metazoa; phylum Arthropoda; class Insecta; order Coleoptera; family Elateridae; genus Agriotes; species Agriotes lineatus. The sequence continues at coordinate 39,357,161 of OW679202.1, forward strand.
CGGGTTTATCGCAACTCTCGACAAAGCACAAAATTATACAGCACAAAAGTTGTACAAAGTTGGAAATTCTAAAATGACGTTTGTTGGCTTTAACGCTTACCCTGTTTAGTTTGAATTTATTTAGTAGAATGGTACATCACCAACATCCAAGTTACGTTTATTTACAAATCTGGTTTGCTCGGCCAAGTTTTTGACGCTCCGCAGTCCCTCTCCCGAAACACAGCCATGAAACAAACAAAAACAACGGAAAATATATCCGGAACTGCTCTTATCGCAAGGACAATGTGGAAAACGTGAATCTGTTAAGTAAGAGAAGTAGGCCGCCGAGAAATACAATTATTTGTACTACTTCAAGCAAATGTGCTATTTGCATTGCTCCGCCCACAGAGCTATTTAATATTTAAACTTATTTGTTCGTATAAATAATTTGACTTAAATATCCGAACATTTTCGTAATGTTTGTTTGCATTTAGACCGTCGTTTGAGAGTGAACGTGTACATTTCCCTAAATAAACCTCAGTTTGTTTTGCAACACTCTTAAAAGTATACATCGTTCTTATTTTTCATTATGAATGAGATATTCTGATATATTATGCTGATGCTACATATTCTAACGTGATATCGCTGAATTTTATATGTTAAAAAGTAATTTTTATTAATAATCATGACAACATGCCAAAATTTAAATAACGTCATAGAGTTGGTCCTACTATTACAAAAACTTGTAATAAATGTTACCTTGTCTGGAAATGTCAATCAGCATTTATAGATTTCCTACATATTTGGCAAAATCGTACTGGCCCCAATCATTTTGGTTTACGCAACCCTCATGCCACAAATCGCTTCTGACTATAACACTGACACTAAATACGGTAAGAGTAAAACAAACATAAAATGGCTCCACAATTTATACAAATGCAGATAATTTACCTTACATTTTTTTTAATTTATAATCTCTTTTTCCAAATACGTATTCTCTAATAAAAATTAATGTTAAAGCTTAGAGCACTCGACGGGATTTTAAACTAGGGAATGTATTCATTTACAACATATAATTATAGAAAGGAATATATGCTGTTGTTTTTTAATTTTGTAAGCTACGGTTAAAATATAACCTAGGAGTGATATTACTTCGTCTCTAATTTATTATTCGTCCCACAAAATTGTCTTTTCCATTTTAAGAGGAACTATATTACATGAAAAATCTTGTTTACGGCAGCTACCAAGCCTAAAATGTGCTCCAATTAACTCAGTGGGAATGGAGGTCGTAAGCTGAAAGAAAAAAATTCACTTGCAATAGTAAAAACAATTATTGTGCTTGGAAAGATACAGAAACAAAATGTGTACATTTTGTAAGCACCACGGGATGAGTCTGCCAGGAATGAAAGAGGGGAGTCGCAACAAAGTGAATATTGGTGAGCGATGGAAAGTGTGTGCTCAGGTCCAAGAAATTACTTATTTTTTGGAATTTCTGGCAAGCGTTGTTTATTTCAAGAATACGCGTGACTGAATTCTTCTTCACAACGGTAAATTGGATGACTCTATTAAGATAATGTTCGTAAAACTACATTTATCGCCAATAATTACAACTATAAGAGTGATGCCGCAGCAAACAAAGAATTTTGACTTACTTATGACGTTACGTCGCTCAGTAAGAAAGCCCTAAAATGTTGCGTTGGCTTGTGATACACTTTCACATGAGAAAACAATATTGATAAACTGGCGACAAGCCAGCATAGATTTCTTAAGGCGTTATTACAACACCAACGGGAATGTAGCCAAAACTTACTTTACACATGCATTCCTAAATTAATAAAATGGTTTAACTTAGCTGGGTGCTAATTGGAAATAGCTAGATGTAACAACCAGGGCAAGTCGACCTCCCCAACTATGAGCCAAAAGTTGGCGGGCCCGCGCGAATACAAAACCAGAATGGATAGACTACAAGCAGTCGGTGTTGATCTACACGCCAGTAATGAGAAGTTTCTTCACGGCTACGTCGGAGTGGAGCGCTAGTATACATGATGGTTGCAAAACTATTTATGATAGGACAATACCTAAGTATATGGGATCCGAAATCAATATAAAATTCCACGGCACTCAAAGAGACGGGGACAGAATTTCAGCTGGTAGGTTGTGCTTTCAGAGCTTCGGATAGCCGAAAACATCATAATTCACCAAAATTAGCCGGTAAGACTTTCTAAAGAGTTACGATTACGCAACAGAATTATTCAATATCAGGAAGATTCTCTGTGCTTGACGTTAGTGGACCGACTAAATCGTGTTTCTCGCGACAACTTGAGCCCACGAGAAGTTCGAAGAGACGAATTACAGATTCCTTTTCACCAGCATGGAATTCAACTATTAAACATACATTTCAAAAAATAAGACAAGTAAATAGTGAACATTGAGGAAGTGTGATGTACGAAACAAGTTTTTGCATATACACAAATAAGTGCATTTTTACATATTACAGCTAATTGAAACCACTATTTCTTCTTAACTTATTGGCATTAAATCAAATTCACATTCAGCATTTATTTGGCTAGGTTTAGAATTTTATAGTTCTAATAAAAGTATTATAATATCGGCTTGTCTTTTAAAAAGGCCAAGAATTGTAAAGCGTTCATATCATGCCACTTTTAATCTCACTAAATTCAATACATTATTCGCTCTTCTTCCAAAGTTTAACATTCGCTCAAATTAATTAAACCCGTTAATTAAGCAGAAGACTTCCAGTGTCCCTCGCTTTGGGAATCGCCTTTCTCCTTGAGGCACTTTATTCATACATATTTTAGATATACAGTCACTATTCATTTTCTTTACATTCTCGTCCGTTGTCATCCACATCCTGTACACCTATCATTATGTCTCCTCTAAGTTACTACAACTGCATCTGTCTCGTATTGTTTTGCCTACATTGTTTCTTTACAACTTTCCACTTCTACGTCTACTTTTTTGGAAAATTAAAACTTTAACAATGTGATTATTCGCCGCTGCTTGAATCACATTATTGGCTTTCTATAGACTCTACACTCTACATACATTATGTCGTTCATCTCAAGTTGTTTGTTGACTCAGATTATTCAATTTTAGCACGACACAAATTCCATAGTTTTCCAGTAACCGGTAGCTCTTATTATCCAAGCAAATTAATGCTTTTTTCCAATGTTTGTAGTCCTTTTTGTTTTTTCTGTGATAATTCAACCATCTTTGTTAATTTTTTTAGATAGCCTAAGCATGTAAGTTACTTTTCTTCACTTTCATCTACTCGGGGTTGAACATTAATCTGATCTTCATTGTATGAATTTTCTTAAACTAGTGCTCATCAATAACCCTCCTGATCTCTAATTCTGTTTTATTGTTCTTTTCACCATAGCAGATATAGCTTTATTCGCTATTATTCTTCAAATGTATTGTAAAACTCTAAAGATTTATTTAGTATGCTTAACTGGCTGTGACCATATACTGCCATTCTTCGTACTAAAGTCCAAGACGCATCTGCTTTCATTCTTCAGTTCTCTTACACCACCTTTATCTTACTGTAATATTTTACATTATATATTCGAATAATTTTAAATCTCAGCAACAGAGTAAAAGGAGTAAAAGGAATAAAAGAAAAAATTACAGTGAAAGAAATTAAATGCCTGAGAAATCTATCGGAAATAAATAAACGAGACAAAATAAAAAATAGGGCGATCATAGAAGAGTTAGTAGAATAAAGAAGAGAACTTGCTGGTATGGATGTGTACAAAGAATGGGGACAAGCGAAATCAGAAAAAGTATTGGAAGCAGTACCAGAGAAAAAGAGGTGATAAATCGAGCGATACATGAGAAAGAAGCTTAAAAGAAGTCACAGTGGAAAGAAAAAACAGTATGGCCCAATTTACGTAAAGACCAGCCGATTGAGAAATATCAAAAATCGATTAACAAACCCACGCCGTAAGCATAGGAGAAATGGAAAAGAAGAAGAAACATTTTAGAATTAATAAAGAAGTCTTTGAAGGCCATGCTCTATTTCCAATATGTTCATTTCTTCAGCACTCTCCCGATACTACGTAGCTACTTGTTGTCTTTCTGTTTATTTTGTTATTGGTTTTCTTCTTCACTTCGTTTAACTTTTCTGATTTTCCACTTTATTTTCTTTCCTGTATGCGTGTGGTGAATATTTATCGACTGCAGTAGTTTATACTATTCGCAATGACACCTTTGTCGAGTTTACATTAATATCCATATCCTTTTCCGAGTTTCAATTCTCTTTAAAACTTTTCTTTTAATTATTTGCTCTTTTAAAATAAGACTTGTATGCGACATTCATCAAAGATCTTCAGTTATATAAATCTAACTTACAATGAAAATAATTTAGAAAAAGAATTAACTTTGAGACAGCTATTCTGTTATTTCGATCGCCAAAGTTGTCTTCACAGCAGCGTCTTGCTGTAAGTATATGCGTGCCCGATAACCTACACCCTACCTCTGACATCTATCTTCAAACGAGAGAGACATTAATTGTATCCAATGGCGCATAACCACTCGATTTAGTACCGACTACAAGGCTACGAAATTTCTTAGAAACAAAGGACTAGATGCTACAAGCCCAACAGTCTTACATCTGCCCTCTCAAGCTTATGTTTATGTCGTGATAAATTGTGCATTAAAAACTAATGGGACATTATTTAAATGCATGCTGTAATTTTACATTTAATGGTTTATTTGATAATACCATTTTATGGTTGACTCTACAAATCTACACAAATTGTTTATCAGGTAATAATTATTTACATTTTTACCTATCTAAGTTAGGTTAGGATTTTAATCAGGCGTGACGTGTGAAATACTTGATCTGCTTTGTGTGTTCAGCGCTCAGCACTCTGTTTGTTAGATTTCACTTGTACTTGAAATTTTATCACAGCTGGATAAAATCCAAGAGAATACGAGTAAATAATTAAATATTCTCTGTGGAGCAACTCATGCAACTGCTTCATCGTCTGTCTTGTTAAATCTAAGCCCACTTTGGCACTTAGTGTGTAAATGCATTTTAAAATTTGCATTTTCAGGGGGCACTTGCAACCCCATAGTGAAAGTAAATCTTCGGGTCGAGTTTGTCCACGTGAATTGTTCCACTGAACAATCTCTCATTTGACATTTCCAACTGCCACAAATTTATTTTGGAAAAGAATTGAAATACTGAAGGGTCGGCACCTAAAAAACTCCTTCAGCCTCACAACTCAATAACAGCCATTTACATTTTGAACAAAAGTTTGGTTCTCGACACTACTGGGTGGTACATGAGGGAAACGGATTAAGTAAGTAAAAAAAGTTTTTTTCATATTTCAAGTGATACCCTTTCTGAGAGATGAGAAACATCTTGTAACAATTGTTTAAGTAAATACCTTTCATAATAAATGTTTCGTTAAATATCTAACTGATTTATAGCATCATTAAAACTTTAAATCTTTATAAAATACCTCTAAATATTGTTATTCAAATGAAATTAGCCTAACAATCGGAGTTAACGTACGCTTAGCTATAAACATAAATAGAAATAAAAGAAAACAACCACTATTTCATATCATGTAACTTTCTTCGCAAACGTGGATTAACATTTTCAAGTCATGGATACATCAAAACACTAATTAGTTTCTATTAAACTACTTGGATTGACAATATGTAAAATTAAATATTGTTCCCCCACCCCCACGGTGTTAAAAGATCACAAAAATAGTATTTAACAAACATTTACTGACATTAAAGATAATGTCTGTACACATATGTGATAATTGAAATATATTTAATCACAGTTTCTGTATTCCTCTAAAACATTTATTATTATTATTATTACTAAACGTATTCTTTCTTCAATGGGCTAAATCCAAATATTATGTTCGATATTAATATTCTACATAAACTACAAAACGAAATCTCTAAAGTTGCTTATGTGACTTCAAAATTCGAGAAACTGCACTGCGCTTTACAAATTGAAACCATACAGCAAATTTAAGAACTGTATTAAGATAACATTCATAAAAATACATTTAAGCGGGTCAGCCTTGCGGCTGCGACCGCAAAAAAAAGTGTTTAAACTCCTAGTAACGTCACGTCTTGCGATAAGCACAATCCTGGCAGATATTTGTCTGCGAAACAAGTCTCACAAAGGAAAGCAATATCGATAAACTTAGCACAGAGTGCTGCACTGCTAACAGGGATACGCCCCAAAACTTATTTTACAACGGCAACCTTACTTATAAAAACATTCAAAATTGACGGAAATTTACAAATGCAAGATCTTATTCCAGTCAAATTTAAATTGGCGACAAATTAGTGTGTAATACGAGATAATCAAGCATCAATAACTTAGCTGGGTGCGGTAATTCCACAGATCCCAAGTGTTAAGAGAAATATTGGCAACTAGTGGCTGGTGGCTATCGAAATTAAGCGAGATTTACGGGCTTACAAATGGAATCAAAAGATAGCTCCAAGGGTATCCATGGGTGAAACAAGCGTCAATTCTACACACGATGCTTCTCCGGAGCTTCGTCGAAAAAATTTACAGCGGTAGTTAAATATTGCTTACGAGCAATTAGCGTGCATCCACACGAGATGTTGATTCAAAACTGCGTCGGGATATGAGATGGTTGCGAAACGATAGATAGAGGTACAGGGCGTCGATGATACGACTGATATGCAGGACGTAGCAAGAAGATAGAGATTCGTTTGAATGTATCCGACTAAGGTCAATAGGAAATTCTGAGAAACTCCAAAACAAGTCGGGTCTCGGAATCTGATATACATATACAGTGTATCCCCGGATAGGTGAAATTACACTTGTAAAAGGTTCTCGATTTAAATGTTCATTTTTTTGGGGTTCTGCCCTGCTTGGCTAAAGGCGAATTTCTAACATAATTTCAGTCTTGAAAAATCAAGTATGCCTTGGAAATTTTCAAAAAAACCTATTTTTCTGTAGAGTAGCGTGCCTTTTATGTAGCAAATACGACAAAAAGTTATTAAGAAAAATTGTTTAGAATCAACATCTAGGCCCCTATACCAAATTTCAAAATCCTTGGCCAACTTTGATCTTTCCCAGTTTCTTTTATGTTTAGGTCCCATATCAAAGAATTTTACTTTTAACAAATTTTTTTATTGGAAAAACAAATACTTCTAACAACGTTTTTTATTTCATAATAAAAAACTTTGTTAAAAATAAAATTCTTTGATTTGGGATAATGTGAGAGATCAAAGTTGTTCGAGGATTTTGAAATTTGGTATAGGGGCCTAGATGTTTATTCTAAACAACTTTTCTTAACTTTTTGTAGTATTTGCCACATAAAAGGCACTTTTGTCTACAGAAAAATAGGTTTTTTGAAAATTTCCAAGGCATACTTGATTTTTCATAACTGAAATTATGTTAGAAAATAGCCTTTAACCAAGCAGGGCTGAACCCCAAAATATGAAAATTTTAATCGAGAATTTTTTACTTTTTACAACAGTCGTTTCATCTATCCGGGGACACACTGTATATATAGCGTCACTTTTTGGAAGCTGCATATATCCGACAATTGTAGTAAATGTGTCAAATCAGCACTGTAAAGGGCTTTCCTTACTATTACATTTACGAAACAAGTCACACACCAGGAGCAGCATCGGTGTAGGCTTTGATTTTGAAACGATTCTAACAAAGTGAACCGCTTGCAAATAAATTACTACAATTTATACAAAAATTACCACAAACAAGGGAAACTAATATCTTCAAGAAGAACGATATTCACATTCGGGATAACTACCAAGGATTAACTTTACTGGGCGCTATACTTAAATTAATAACAAGAATAATAAAAGAAAAAATGAATAACACAATAAGTCCCACAGAAAAACAATGAGAAAATGCAGGTCTTGTGCCGACGCCAACTTCAATATACAGCAACTTATACAAAAGTCACTGGAGTAAAACAAACCGGCGTTTCTGTGTGTGGTAGGTCTGGAAAAAGCTTTTCATAAGATATTCTTCAATGACGAAAGACAAATGGCAAATAAAACTAAAATAATGGAAAATATGTATACATAATAAGCTCTATTTGTTATTTAATATAGCTTTCCAAGGAAATCCCGTTTATTTCACGTAATAAGATTAAGCGGGTGCCGTACTCAGCGTGAAGGTGGGTCTTAGTTTGAATTAGAAGAAGACTCTCCCGCGATATTCAAAGCATTTGTATCTGGAAAAATACAGGAACAAATTCGTATTATTTTTAACCACCTGGTGTTTGGTTTGCCGGTGATGAACTGGGAAAAATTCCTGACAGTAAAATATTCCGCTCGAGTGCTCAGCTACAGATAGGACTTACCTTGCAAGATTTTTGAAAAGCTTATTCTACTGCGAGAAAACATATCTGCATGTCGCTTCACAAATTAAAAGCATACAGTAAATTTAACAAGCCAATTAAGATAACATTCACAACGATGCAATTAAAGCGAGCAGCAGTGAAAGGCCAGAACCGCAACAAACAATCCCTCAGAATTCGACCTGCTCGTAACGTCCCATGGCGCGATAAGCAAAATTCCCAGCAGATGTCTCCGCCAGAAACTACAAAGGGGAACGCAATATTATTAAACTGGTGCAGAGTGCTTAAGCCGTTACTGTACTTCAAACAACACGCCCCAAAATGTATTACAGAGATGCGTCGGTTTGTCGAATAAAAAATGGACAACAGCAGATTGACGACAAGGGTCAGCGTCGATCTATACGCTGACAACGAAATGTTTCACCAAGGCTGCGTCGGGATACAGGGCGTCAGCGAAAGGTTCCCCTAAATATATCTGATGCAATGGTATCAGAAACGGGATTTAGAATTTCATATGGGTAGACTGAGCATATTCGACAGAGGAGGCAATTTGCCAAAATTGGCACGGTAGGGCTTTCCTAAAAAGCCACATTCGTGGAACTATAACGCTCTGCTCGATTCTTGCTGCCTCACTATTAATCTGCTCACCGCCAGCAATATTGGCGGTAGAAGCAGTTCAACGAGACGAATTTCACGGCTACCTCGCCGCTTCGCTGCGTGCATCCCAAACCAGAGGCGCCGTTGATTTTTAAGCTGACTTAACAATGGTCAAAAATGAGGTCATTGAAGTGGAAGGATGCAAAATACAATTTGCAAACATAAGAGTTGCCTACTGGGATAACGACAGTGTACCAGTAGCAAAAACTGACTAACAAACTCCAACGATTCTAATGAGGTTAGCCCGTGCGTGTAAATAATACAATATAAAGATATCAGACCAATGATATGGCCATAATCAAAAAGCCTATTATATAATATAAATTACAAATTGAGGACGAATGCCGGAACAAATATTCTACTTTAATTTCCTAGTACTAAGTAATGCGAGAAGTTATAAAAGCGGATAGGGCACTAAACAATATAGTCGTCGTCGTTAGCCTTGTTGAAAGCATCCCCAATGCGTGGACAGCAGCGGCAAGACCAAAACGGCTTTGGGAATTGCTCTGAAGCTGACACAAGATTTTTGATGAACTCGTAGTTGGCTATAAAATTCGAAACTTTTGTTTGTAACATGTCAGAAATTGAGGACTCATAGATGTGGTGTGTTACCTTTCAAAGCTATCAACATTACTGTAAAAAAATGCCCGTGTAATTTTCAAATGAAGATTACACCGATATTGTACATGTTTGTACATCTATGGATTTTGTAATGGAAATGCGCGAGCTGCTCGAAGAGAGTATCAACTACGATTTCCAAACAGGAGGGTGCCAAATCATCAAACCTTTACGAGCGTGTTTTAACGTTCACGAAGACACGGTTCATTTCCAACAGTTTTCACAAGATGTGAACGTCCTATGCAGCAAAATTTGGATTTGCAAGAAAACATTTTACAAATTATTATTCAAGGCAGTCCAGAATTAAGTACCAGAAGAATATCTTCATGTACGGACGCTCCTCATTGGAGAGTATAGCGAACATTAAATGGTGAGCTATTATATCTCTATCAAATACAAAAGGTTCAGCACCTAGAACCTGAAAACGGTGTTTTACGGGTACATTTTTTCCAACGGCTTCAAGCAAATCCTCAACTAGTTAGGTGCATTTTATTGAGGCGATGAGGCGCAGTATACTCAAGGTGGAGTGAACAATTCGTGCAACTCTCATTTGTCGTCTGATGAGAATCCACAATGCACAACAGAAACTAACTTACAACGACGATTCTCGGTCAACATGTTGTGGTATAATTTACGATCAACTTATTGAGTTTTTCTTTTTTGAGGAGCGTTTGTTACGGTCTTAAACTGACTTTACGACACCGCACCGGCTCATACAATAACTAGACGGCCGGCGCGGGCCGTAACTGACGAAATCGGGACGAAAGTTCTCCTAGACCGCCACCCACGCCGGAACAAGTTAGGCCGAGCTAGACTTTCAGTGGAGATGGGCGGGTCCTTTCACGAGATTATCTGAGGGTAACGGCCAGAAGGTCGGTAACTAACGGTAAAATGATGAGGGCGCCACCAAGCCTGTCTTATCCCGAATAACCGGGCCTGGGCGGTTAAACGGGGGCGAAGTATTCAAGATACTCCGTCGATAAGAATTCTCATGAGCTGCAAGCTCAAATAACAATTTCGTGATCGCAAATACTGGAATGGTAATATTGGGACTCTTTGGGCCGAGACTGCGCAACCACTGGACCTACCTGCACGCTCTGATCTCTCACGTCTCGCCGTACACCAATCTTTACACTGTAAAAGGCGCTATCTGAAACAAAGCATGCACAGGTCGAATAGGAATAATACGTCCCTTAATTAAATATCCGTCTATTGGTCGATAACTACATCTGGAAAGCAAATCGTGCCGCCAAGCTTATGTTACTGCTTACGTTAAGCACCAGCTGATGGACGCGCTATGCTAGTAAACAACACACTATGGGTGGCCGGCCGCAGTGGGCTCGACACTTTACATATTAGAGTACAGTTTAGAAATACGCACTCCGGAAAAGGGCGCGTTAGTTCGCGACAACAGACGCCGACCTGCAAAGGCAACGGGAGCAGTGTAGCTAGCAGCAAAGCACGACGCCGCACAAATGCGCGACGATTTAATTGAAGGCCTAACTCGTTAGGCAGCGGGGCAGCGTGACTGCAATATTTGACCAGGAAGAGGGGCTAACATAGCCTCACTAAAGCATGCGAATTTGGAATAGTTGCCAGCCCCTGCCACGTCGCCCACGCAGTCGTTGGCTGCGGTTAACACCTGATAAGCAAAGCACAAAGCCCTCGCAAACATAAACAAAGAGCTCGAACAGATTAGGGCGCGCCAGGCTCAGCACGGCGAGGCGTTGATTCCATTTATGTATTAATCGGTACAATATAGCGAAGCTCGCGCACCTAACGTTACTGAATTAAAAGTTAGCACAAACGTAACACCAAAATATAGGCGCAGAGTTCTTTAGCTATTTAGGCGATGAGACGCGAAACTCGCGCACATGAACTTACTAGTAGGCTACCAAAGTAGCGTCTTGAAGCATGGTGGCCTCAAACCGGCATTAAAAGCCGCGACAAGCAAGCAAGGGGCACGCATCCGCCCATACAAAGTTGAGCACAAAAGCACCACTGCTCGCACAAGCGACAGTTAATATGTTTAAATGGTTGTAATTACAAATACCTTAGTCCGTAGACGGTCTATGAGAGTTGTGTGCAGTCAGTTGGTAGAAGGCGGCAGTCTGTGGCAGCTCAATCGCCAAAACACGGCATCTGGGGTAAACGGGCTGGAATCCGCCAAGATGGCGGCGTTAGGACGCTCTCCTGAGAGCACACTTACGGCGGCAAAGAGGCCTACTTCGTCCTGCCTAGAAAGATCCTCGAAAACAGCGAGTTGCAAAGGGTAAGCCCCCTTTCTCACAAACGCAGAACTGGCCCCAAGAAGCCCATCACACACCCACGCTTTGACGTAAAGACTTGCCACTCGCACAATCACACGCGACCTCTTAAAGGCGAAACAGTTTATGGCATATTCGCTGTAACAGCACGGGAAATAGGAAGGCTTTCACAGCAACGGTGCTGACAAACAACGGCAATTTACACAACATTCGCTGAAACAGCACGAGACGGGAAAAACAGGCTGGCGTCCCCGCCAATGGCGGGAACGCCGCGAAACGGCACACTCTGCGACTTCCTTGATCAACGGCGGGAGCTGAACTCCCCAAGCAAGCAGTGTTACGACCCCTGCAGTGGCGTGAGCCAAAACGGCGTTACCACGTGACTCTCGACAGCCAATGGCGATGCGCTCCATAAAACAAATAAATTCCGGTAACAAAGACAGCCAATGGCGAGGCGCCTCAACGGCGTGATTTCTAGAAGGTTCGGAATTCTTGCGAGCGATAACACCCGGCTGCCAAAGTACCAGCAAAGGGGTGCTCCAACTGACGAGAAATACTGCGTTTGGGGCCAAATATGTGCAAAATCATTATTATGGAATTAGGCGATGGAGCCAAATAAGTAACTAAAAGGGTTTAGCATACGGGCACGCTGCCCTAAAGCCTAGGTGGCTAATTAAAATACCAAAATGACCTGACACGTTTTACAGGTGAAGTGTACACCGACTTTTTGCGAAATTAATTTTAACCACTGTTAGATAATGTTGCTTTACTTACAAGACAACAAATGATAATACAAAATGATGGAGCTCCTTCTCATTTTAGTCTGCAAGCAAGAGAATATCTAAATGCTATTTATCCCAATAGGTGGATTGGCAGTGGAGGCCCACATCCTTGGCCACCGAGATCACCAGGTCTCACTCCTTTAGACTATTACTTGTGGCGCCGTATTAAAAGTTTAGTGTACGAGGTAAAAGTTACTACCAGAGCTAATACAGCGTATTATTGACACATGTGAGCAGGTGAGAAATAACCCTGAGGTTCTACGTGCAGCCCTCAGTTCATTTTAGATCGCACCGTACAGTGTATCAATGTTGAAGGACGTCAATTTGCACAGTTTATGTGATTTGTTTATGTTGTTTTGTTAATAATTGTTTTATACGTTCTGTTTTCAGTTATTTCTGACTATAAATAATTCCAAAAACTCTTGCAATGACAAACTTTAACCGTCTATAGCTGCAACCGTTGCGAATTGTACCCATGTGTATAGGACATCGTCTACTTACAATGCTCTCCGGAACATGCTCCTTGAGTATGTACGCTACGTCATGCAACGCTCTGTATATTCTAGTGTATAGTACCCTGCCCAAGAAGTTAATTCCAATATTTGAGATAAGTAATAGATGAGTACAGCTGGCAGTACAGGTTTTGTCTACGTCATTACAGCAAGAACAAAACTTGACTAAAATTATTACTCTAGCCACTAAATACAACTCGCATAACATGACGATTTGTTCAACATAAATAAAAATCGTCAAAACTAAAATTCTTAAAATTAAGGCCTGCCGACCTTAAAAATTAAAATTCCGTTATTTTATCCTCGTAACATCTATATTTAAAATTATCTCCCTGCGTTTGATTCATCAGTTAAGGTTGATTTGGTGGTCAAAAATCATAAGTTTCCCATAAATAACCTGAAATATTAAAAGATATCTATATTTTTACTCTGATTCTCCTCACTTAGTAAAAATATATAAGAAATCGGTCCAAAAAGCAACTATATTTGTTGGTGAGAAAATTACTATAATGTTACGTAACTAACTATATATTTTTTAGTCCCACGTTTGGCGCCAAATAAATGTGTTCTGCTACTTCTACCAGATATAAATATTTATTTATTTATTTTACTAACTAAGTTTTATAACACTTGGTATAATTTATCATAGCAATATTTTGCTTGAGATTTTTAAATTTGACTATCAAGCATGCACTTCGCAGTGACATAAAAAATCCAAGTCAATAGATTTTGTGTTATTTTTCATGTCTAGTGTTTGAGATGAAAGTATTTAATTTTGTTTTACTGAAATTGGGTATTAGTCACATGAGTTTAGCGAGGCCACGGTAAATCGACATTGATTTTACGATTTTTTCACTTATCTTAAATTGATTTATTTTTTTTGCTATGAGGTTAAATCAGTTGACGGTCTCAAGTAAAATATTGTTGTGACAAATTATTCAAAGTTTCATAAAACTTATTAAATTAAATAACGAAATATTCAGCGTATTCAGTAAAAAAAGCGCAGACAAATTGTATGGAATGATAGATATATAGATATAGAAGTCAAAAGCCGAATCTATAAATCTACAATACGACTAACACTGGCATGTGGTACAGAAATGCGAAACTACTAGAAAAATAAAGTATTGAAACGATTACACCACGAGAATAAACCAATCATATCGAAAAAATAAACTAGGGTCAGTTAGTTCGGTTGGCAAGAAATAGATCGTCAAGCGAATAATTGTAATAATGGAAAAAACAGGAGCACTTCTACAATAACATACCAAGACGATAATTAATTTATTTATGTATCATATATAAAAATAAGAGGTTGCCTATGTAGAAAGTACATGAATTATAGCTCCGCAATGAAATTAATATTATGGATCATTTCGAGTAAATTAATTCATAAAAGTTGGTGACTATAAAGCATAGTGAATAAGCATTGAGTGAGCACAAGAACTAGAAAGGAACTCAAGCAGGTCAGAATAGCAATAAGTATTTTAAGGTTAACCTTAAAATATAATTTGATAAGAAGGGACCGTGACCTCCGAAGAGTTGATCTGGTGAACGGGTCTTTAAATCGCGAATAGATAGGCAACACAAACAATAGCTTTGTGCACGCAGAGTAGCATATATTACAGGGTGAAGATAATTAAATTACACCTATTAATTAAAATGACGAGTAAAAAACACAGCACAGCGACGAGAGCGGAGAATCATCTAATCAGGATGCAAAGAGAGTAAATGAAGAGATTACACAAGTTTCAGGAAAAAACACAAAGGCAGACAGTACTCCAGACAAACCCCGAAAGTCCGGAAAAGATGGGAGTGATAATGACAACAGCGAAATAACGAGTATGCTGAGGGATGTTGAAGAACTAAGACAAGACCAAAAACATCAAAAAAGAGGCATACAAAAAATGAGGAAAGATGTAGCTAACCTGAAAACGGAAGAACATGCTTACTACCAAGAGGTACACTCACTAAAACAAGAAAATGTTAAACTGAAACTTGAGCTAGAGAATATGGAGAAGAAATTCTAAAGCTATGATGCTATAGAACGCAACATCGAGCGTATGGATAAGGAAAAGTGGAAGAAAAATTTACTTATAACCGGAATAAATATGGAATATAAAGGAAAGGAAGAACTAAAGAGTAACACGGAATCCTTTTTAAAAGACAAATTTAAAGTGGAAGTGAAACTCGAAGCAGTTAATAAAATCAGCGAAAAGCTTTGCTTAATCACTACGGAAAGCATGGAGGAAAAAATAGAGGTGCTAAAGAACAAAAATAAATTAAGGACTATGGTAAATCAAAAAAATGTATTCATAAGCAATGACCTTACCATAAAGGCGAGAGAAATTCAAAACAAACTAAGAAAATTAGCAGACGAGAAAAGAAGAGCAGGGAAAAGGGCTATTGTAGCATACCAGAAATTAATAACGAACGGACAAGTCTGGAAGTGGAACGAGAAGGAGGAAACATTGGCAATGTTCAACACAAAAACGACTGATAAAGATAACTCAAAAAACTAATTATTGATAACATAAGGAACACAAACATTACGACGAACACTGCAATGGATACGGTTAAAGCGAATAAAAGGGAAATGTTAAAAGGGATGGGACAGCAACAATCCACAAATAATTTAAGGACAAAAGGACAAGAATGTGGTAAAAGTAAAGTTAAGGTAAAACAAATATGGAAAATGGGTACCTGGAATATTAGAGGAATAAGAGCCAAGGAAATTGAATTAATAGAAGAGTTTGAAAGAGTAGAACTAGACATTTTAGCAGTAGCCGAGGTAAAGAAAAAGGGACAAGGTGAAGTTGAACTAGAGTGGTCACATGTTAATTTTTAGTGGAGTCCAACAAGATAAACATGCAGCTGCAGGAGTAGGGTGCATAATCAACAAAACGTTAGTAAAAAGCATACAGAATTGGAAAGGTGTTCCGGAAAGAATATTGACCATAGAGTTTGGTGAAATATATGGCGAACAAATGTGCATAATAATTGTCTACGGATCGAACGAAGACAACAATTTTGGGACGAATTAACAATGGTTACAGAAGCATGGAAGGGTACAATTTTTGTGTTGGGAGATTTTAACAGTCGAGTAGGTAAAAAGGATAGCACAACTACAGACATTATTGGCACATATGGAAAAAGAAAAAGAAACAACAACGGAAAACATATAATAGACTACTGTACTCTGAATAATTTAATAATAACTAATACATTTTTTGATCATCTTAATATCCACAAATATACAAGAGTATCAAAGAGCCGGAACGAAAGATCTATAATTGACTATATGCTTGTTCAGAAAAATTATAGGAAAGCAGTATTGGATGTTAAAGTAAGAAGAAGTGCTGAGATATTTAGCGATTACTATTTAATCGTAGCTAAAATAACGAAAAAAGAGAACAAGCAATACAGGAAAGAAGTTGAACAGAGTAAACCGGAAAAAATAAATTAAGAGAAGTGGAAATAACTAACAAATATTAAGAAATTATTAATAAAGAAATAGAGAAAATACAAACCAGCATCGACCTATAAAACGTCGAAGACTCATGGCAAATATTCAAGAGAATAACAACAAAAGCAGCTAAACAAGCGTGTGGAACAATCATAACCAACAGCAACAAAAAACATACTTCATGGTGGAACGCGGAAATCGAGGTAGAAGTTGGACTAAAGAAACAAAAATGGCAAGGATACTTGATAAACAGAACAGAACAAACACATAACGAGTACAAGGAAGAAAGATTAAAAGTAAAGAATATCATACATAAAGCGAACATATAGAGAGAAATTCGAGAGACAAAAAGTCTGAAAATGAACACCAGTAAAACAAAGGTAATGATAATAACACAAAATGAGGACAAAGTAACCAACATACAATTAGATAACACGGCTATAGAGCAAGTCACGGAATTTAAGTATCTGGGAGTAGTATTAGACAATAAAGGAAACCAAGAAAGTGACATAAAGGAATGTATAGAGAAAGCCATCAAAACGTATTACAGCATCTGCAGTAGTATTATCAAGAAAATGCTAGTCTACAAAACTATTTTCCAGCCCATATCATTATTTGAAGGAGAAATATGGATATTTTCCAATAGCTTGAAAAGTAGACTCCAAGCAGTAAAAATGAAATACCTAAAAGGAGTGAAAGGAATAACAAGAAGGGATCATATAAGAAACTAGGAAGTAAGAGAAGAACTTGAAGTTAAAGTGACTTTAGAAAGGGTGAAAGAAAAACAGCTAGGATGGTGGGGGCATTTACAAAGATTAGACAACAGTAGAATGGTCAAGAAGATATGGGAAACTAGGGTTTTAAATAAGAGGGGGAGAGGTAGACCAAAAGAAACTTGGGACGATGTCATTGGAACGATACTAAAAAGGAAGAATTTAAGCCTTCAGGAAGCAAGAGAAATAGCAAGAAACAAAGAAGAATGGAGCAATTTCGTGCACAATATATTGACTTTAAACCCCGACACCTTGCGGTAGAAGGGGTAGTGATTATATATATAAAAATAAAATCACAATTGACTAAAAGACACAACTCGGTTTTGAATAGAATCCTACCTATCTGTAATTATTTTGGTTCAGCATCATGCTAAGAACAGCGTATTTGACATATCCAGTTATTTTTGCTACCTACAGTGCGTAGAAACATCTGCATTATTTATATATTGAGACTTATTGGTATCATATGATTTTTAGAACGTAACTGTTTTAAAAAATGCGACTGAAACTAACAGGTTTATGATCAGATATGATCACCAGAAGTACCCTGTATATTAAATATTTGTCTATATTTCGCTGTATTTATACTAAACATCTGGGGAGAAGGGGTGTTATATAATATCACTTGCACATTGTTCCACTCTTCCTACTAGTTTTGCTTGAGAGTGTTAATTTAAATTGCCCTAGACATTTGTCACACTTTCACTACACAAGAAAACACTTTAGGCCTAAACAAGATATGTAGCAATGGATCATAAAAACTAAACAAATACATTTGGGAAGTTGTAACGATGAGAGGTTACAATGGGAGTCGAATGAAACATTAAAACGGCCAAGCAATTAATAATGCAATTATGAAATACACATGCAAAAATTACCCCAAAGCGAATCTAATTAGGATATCCACACCAATGTTTTTATGTGCGCAAATACGTTACTGCACGCAGCAGAAGGGTTGTGAACGTTTAAAAATGCGTAGATATAAAACTCGTCCAAGTAAGTGCTGAATTATAACCCTTGTACCTTTCGAAATGCCACAGGAGACATTAAATAAAATAAGCGGGCGTAAAAGTCTAGGTCGGCGGAGCATTTGAAGGGCAAAAGGGGCATTTTTCTCATACATGATACCCAGCTTATGAAGGAAGATTTTCAAATTATCAAGCACGAAGGGAACACGGAAAGAAAGACGCGAAAAAATGGCATAAACTTGCATCTACATTTCGTTCTTGCTTTCTTATGTCGATTTTAAAGTAACAATCCGTGTTTTCAATTTATATAGCGCGCTTACCTACTCCAAAGCACTCGTTAAGTGGACACCTCGTCTATCGGAATGCAATAAACGACGCTTTTACTGGAACTAACAACGGGAAAAACATACAAAAAGCTCCAACACTGTTCAGCTGCCAAGCTGCACGCATTTTATAAAGTTTGCTATGCCAAGGCCGTAGCCTACAATAGACTGATTTGTTTCCTCCAGAAAAGAATTGCTTTATCATAGGATGCTGAATCTCATAGATCAGTTGCCTTTGAAACATCTTAAAACCTGTCAAATTGTAGCTATACGTCAATAAAATGCTCAGAGGAAGTTTCCATTAAAGAAGCTAAGACTAACGGTTTTTCATACACTGGGCGTATTACTGGAACCTTCGTTCAAAACAAGAATCAGCAGATGCAAAAGCGTTTCTCACCTCCAAGAAAAAACGGCGGAAGCAAAGTTAATAAATATAACTGTTTGAGATAAGCAATGCGTGGATATCGTTAACTATCTGCAATAGACTGATGTTAAATAGCAAAGTTATTAAAGCAACAACAAAACAATAAAAAAGCAAATAGATCTGCAAAACTTTGAAAAACAAATATTTTTTAACAAAGAATTTGATGTGCATATGAGAACTTACTAAATAAAGTTATACAGAATATTTAAACTCTATCTATTTTATTCCATGGAGATTACCTATAAACGTACCCTCGTATCTTTGAAACTACTCAAAATAATTTGGTCATGTAAAATATGACTGTTTTATGCCAGCGATCTATCAATCCAGTCGAAAGTAGACAAAAGGTGACCATAAAGTGACCATAAAAAACGTAAAATATTTGTAGCTCTTTTATTTCCATACAAATGCTTATTTCAAAACTTATAATTATATATAAATGGTAGAGTAATAATGCTAGGAGACTTCAACTGTCGAGTTGGGAAAAGAAATAATGATGCAATTGATGTAATTGGTCCACATGGCGAGAATCATAGAAACAACAACGGAGAGAGACTAATAACCTTCTGTGTAGACAACAATTTAGTAGTAACAAACACATTTTATAAACACAAGAATATACACAAATATACGAGAGAGGTTAGGAGCAGAAATGAAAAGTCTATAATAGATTATGTTCTCATCAATAGAAAGTGTAGAAAAGAAATTATAGATGTTAAAGTGAGAAGGGGACCAGAAATTTACAGTGACCACTATCTAGTGGTAGCGAAAGTGCGACTAGCCACGGATAAACAAGGGAATGGTAAAGCGAAAACAAATCCTACGAATGCAAATGAAGCTATTAAGACATACAAATTACAGGAAATGGAAACAGCGAACAAATTTAGAGAAGCTACAGAACGAAAGATAGAGAAAGAAACAGAACAGTGGGAAGCTATGAATTTAGAGCAATTGTGGTATCGCTTCAAAGAAAGCATCTTAACAACAGCAAAACAATAGTTATAAATAAAAACAAGAAACAAACGAAATGGTGGAATCAAGAAATTAAAGAACAAGTAAAAATCAAGAAAGAAATGTGGAAGTTATATCTAAATCATAAATCAGAAGATAGCTACACAGCGTATAAACAACAGCGGATAAAAGTTAAAGAAATGGTATTGCAAACTAAACAACAAACATGGGAAGAATTCGGCAGGAAACTGGAATCAGATAGCCAATCAAACCAGAAACTATTCTACAAAGTGCTGAAGAATTTAAGAAAAGGAAAACATCACACGCTTAAGCATGTAAAAGCAAAGGATAACAGAATAATAACGGAAGGAAAAGAAATTATAGAAAGATGGAAGGAATACTTTCAGGAACTTCTTAATCCAGATGAACAAGGCAATCCAACAAACGAAGAAGAAATGAATTACACACAAGATGAAGAAGAAAACAATATACAAATAGAAGAAGTAATAAAAGCAATAAAACATATGAAAAAAGGAAAAGCGGCAGGACACGATAAGATAAACGCAGAGATGCTGAGAAATTTAGGGATGCGAGGGACAGAAATGCTAACAAAAATCTACAATAAAGCATGGAGCACTGGAAAAGTACCTGAAGATTGGAAGATAGGAGTAATAATACCAATATTCAAGAAGGGTGACAGTAGGGATTGTGAAAACTATAGAGGTATTACAATTCTAAGCGTGGTGTCAAAGGGGTATGAACATATATTGGAAGAAAGATTAAGAAGTACAATAGAAGATCAGTTAGCAGAAGCCCAGAGTGGTTTTAGGAAAGGAAGAAGTGTACATGATCATATCTTCAGCATAAAACAGATGACAGAGAAAAACAGAATAAAAGGCTCGGAAATATACATGGCTTTCCTGGATCTTGAAAAAGCCTTCGACAGAATTCCACAGAAAGAAGTATGGAAAAGTCTAATCCAAAGAAATGTGAGTCCAAAATTAATAGAAGGAATAAAGGGCTTATACGAGAACAACAAAAGCTATGTAAGAAAGGATAACACACAGTCAGAGACATTCGAAATAAGCGATGGATTACGACAAGGCGGAGTAATGAGCCCAACATTATTTTTGATAATTATGGACGATGTAATTAAAGAAACAGCAAACAAAAACAAAACCAAAAAGGTTCATATAGGATTCAATAGACTAGCACCCGTGACCGTCTCAGAATGTGCCTTTGCGGACGACGTAATGATCTGTGCGGAAAAAGAGAAAGACTTACAAGAAAATCTACAGATATGGGAAGAAGAATTAACGAAGAGAAATATGAAAATAAATACAAATAAAACAAAAGTAATGGTAATAAGTAAAGACATCAAGAATATCAACATAGAAATAAACCAATGAAAAATAGAACAAGTGGATGAATTCAAATATCTAGGAGTACTGATAGATAGAGAGGGAAATATGGAAAGTGAAGTCAACGAGAGAATTAGTAATGCGGCAAAATTATACCACAGCCTAAATAAGCCGTTTCTAGGAAAAAGAGAGATAAACAGGAAAACGAAAATGACAGTATATAAAACAATTTTTAGACCAATCCTAACATTTGGAAGCGAGAGCTGGGTGCTAACGAATTCAATGAAAAGTAAAATACAAGCTATAGACATGAAATATTTAAGAAGAGGTAAAGGAGTTACCAGAAGAAATAGAATAAGAAATGACGCAGTGAGAGAAGAACTAGAAATTGAACCAATTAGTAGCATGATAGAGAAACAAAAACTGAAATGGTTTGGACATATATGCAGAATGGGTAACAACAGACAAGTTAAACGCATATGGGAAGCAGGCGTACATAGAAACAGAACAAGAGGAAGGCCCAAGAAGACGTGGAACGACGAAGTAGCAGTAATATTGAAGAGAAAAGGCAAATCGTGGACAGAAGCAAGGAAGTTGGCAACAAACAAGAAGCAATGGACTAAATTTGTGCACGAAATTGAGATTTAATATAAAACACACCTTACACCTTAGGGTAGAAGGTTTTTTGATTATATATATATATATAATTATAATACAGCAAATTTATCAGTAACTTTTTGAACTGTACGTCCAGTCGTCTACACACTGCAGATATTACCCTCTTCTTCCTTACGTATACTTTATGAAATTCGGTTCAATTGTGCTGGCTTCTCCAACACATGTTCACACTTGTAATGCTTTTAATATAATTGAACACGTTATTTTTTATTTTTCGCTTCCCGTCTGTTTGTTTTTTAATCTACAAGAGAATACATAAAATGCATTACAGGATGTCATGCATTTAATATCATATTTTATCGATATACTTTTTTCTAAAATGTTAATATTCTGCAATTAGCTTTATTCTCTTATAATTTGGAAATTCTTTAGAAGCACTAAATTTTACTTGCTTCCAAAATATATCGTTTTTTTTAATCTACGTCCCTTTTAAATTTTCAACGCGTTTAATGAGTTCTATTTTAATCGGTTATTCTCCCTGAACCGAACTGTGACGTAAGTGTCTTAAGATCCTTTTCAAACTTTTATATCGCCCTTCATACAAAGTAGTTCTGGATTACCTATAATCCTATAAGCTATTCTTCTATTTTATTTGTTACTTTGTTTTAATGTATAGTCAGCAGTTGCATATTTTAGTTGATATGTTTCGGGATAATCATTATTTGAACGCAAACTCATCTACTTACACTTGTAAATCTTACTGTGCATTTTGGTAAATTAGAAACCCTAATTTCTTTGTCATTTTAATTGACCCTTTTAAATAAAAGCTGTTTTGATTTTTAAAAAATAAAGTCAATGCTCACGAGCCAGATTGTTCCATGTTAGCATTCAGTCCAAACTAAAAATCGCTGTGCTCGTATGAGCTAATATGATTGCTCAGTTGCAAATTCCAAATACCAGAATGCAGTTAAAAAGTGTAACGTGCTTATTATTGCATGTGTCGAACGTGTGCAGTTAGAATGCTAACCCAATTACGAGGCTCTAATGAAATGTGCCTGCAATCGCATCGGTCGTGTTGACTAATTTCACTGCATTGATATATTATTTTCAGTCAACAAATCAAAATTATCAAACGCTTTCCTGAAATATTTACGGGGCGATATTAATTAATATACCGTGGTATCGCATATTTTGTTTTATCTTCGGTCGCTTTATCGTTTATCCCTAAATTCAATTGCGAGGGTGAAGCGAAAAAAATCATTTGCGGTTCCATTCGCAGCATACATCAAAAAGGGGCCGTTTGCAGAATTACTCTCGCCAACATGGTTGCCGATAAAACGAATTTAATAAAAACTTAACGTCAACAAAATTTAGATTGCTATGTTAGCACATATTCATTTTTAACGGAATACAAATTACATCCACTTAAGGTACCTTTCTTAATTTAAATAAAATTTGTTAAAATTGCTTTTGCATATTCAAATGCTTCTTGATTTAGCAAAGCACTTAATTAATACAAATGCAAAAACATTTTAATTTAAAAAACTTTTTACTGGAAATATAAAAAAGAAGTCAATCCTATGAGTGGTGAAAGTTTGAAAACTATAGCAACAAATTAGTACAAATTTTACAAAGATGTTGCAACATTACTTTATTTAAATTATACAAGGGAGCTTTCTTAACTTTTTACTGTTCTATCAATTAAATACATCGTGTATATGTTGAAACTGGTGGCTACAGTTTTTGTTCAAACATGATTCGACATTTAGGCGAAAACTCGCAACTTGAATATATTTTGCACATAATATGTGTCTGTCAATTTAAGATATATTTTCTTGGCAACCATTTTCCGTGTTACTGCCATTATGAACGATCTAAAGAAGTCCAGAGTTTCAACAAATAGCCACAAATCTAAAGCTGACGTCCTCAAACTCTTGTCGAAGTTTCGAAGCTTCCATTTATTCCGAAATGCAACAAAGCATGAAACACAGGACGCTTAATATTCTTCTAATTAAACACCAATTACTTTTAACCCGCATTGCTCCTTTAAGTCCTCTTATTGGAGAACGGAGGTATTGAAAACTTCCACTTTGCGAGCCCATTCAGATACTATTAACAGCAAGCAAGATTATTGATTAGAGCCTTTTAAAAGAGTTAATCGAATTGCGCAGATCCCAAATTGATATGGATGATCTGCATTAGGATTAGCAATACTCAAATAAAAATTGAAGAAGGAGAAGGAAATTAAACGAGCTCCTTACGAGATATTTTGCTGCTTAGATCTACTCTGAATGCTAGTATAATTCAAATTTTTACTAACGAGCAATGGCGCGTTTTTCTTTTTTCAAATAGTGCAGAAACAATAAAACATAAATAAAAATACTAAAAAATGTAAGTATATTAAAACATATATATTAAATACTATTATGCTATAGCTTTTTTTATTTTTTTTATTCTATACACACTTATAATGCAGTTACATCTCTTGTTGTACACGGTTTGCTTTTCAAAGTCATCATATGGCGCTAGTCGAAACGAACTAAACATTTTTCTAGTTTTACTGTATATGCATTACGTACATAATTTGAAGTATAAAAGTACAGCATGATGCATTCATTAAATACATATCTAAATTTAACAACTGTTTACTGTATATACTGTATACATATATATAATCTGGTTCTTTAGTAATTTTCGTTTTATAAAGTTATCCTTGTTTAAGAGTAAAGTGAAAGAAAAAAATCTGTAAAGGGCTTTACTCAGAACTTCCCTCACAAATAAACGTTGTGACACTAAATAATTTTAAAAATCAATGAAAACTAGGAATAAAAATATCATAACGTTCCTAATAATACAAAAACAATAAAAAGAAACATTTAGTAATGCGAATTATATCAATTTTCAAATAAAAAACATCACCGGCGGTGGGATTTGAACTCCAGCGCATGCTCATGCGATTTCAACGCTTGGCAGTAACCCGACCATTGTCGCATGCGGCTACTCAGAACCCTTGGCGCCTCTGCGCTGCAGCTGCATTAAACACAAATCTTGAGAGCATCATACAGAAGATGTTGCAGAAATATATTGCTACATTATGTGAATGTCAACGACCGAATAAAACTACTCATAGCGTACAGATATTTTAACGACAAATCTTTCTCAATTTTTTGGATTCCGTACATTTTTTCGAAAAAATTGAACGAAAAAATAGATTGCATTTGGCCAATACTACAATCATTGAAAATTAAAACACCTATTTCTGTAACACCCTGTACATAAAATAGAGTGAAACTGCGACCGACATGCTACCCATCGGACTTGGTTGATCCCCAATCGGACTTGGTTGATCCCCGATCGGGCTTGCTACCTTACGTCGTTACCCTTCAAAAATACAACGATAAGCCTGTGCGTTACGTAACTTTCATTGTCGAGCAATGAACCCTCTGGTTAAAAATTAGATTTCCTCTGGGAGGTTCGAATGACAATTCACATTACTATGTGTGTCGTTCGACTGTTTCAGTTAAAGACATTAAGATATTTTTACCAAATTTGTACATTATTGTGAGCATATAACGGCAACGATACAAACTTCACTGATACAGGATGATGTGCGATTGTAGAACCGAGTATATGATTATTTTACATGAACTGATCCGAAGAATCAATGAACAGACTGAAGAATCTGCCTAGAATGGGTGATGGAGAAGAGAGGAGAAGGGAGACTGGCAAAGAACCGGAAAAGTAGGTGTACCATCTAGCCTAGAAACAAGGCGTCAAATGGTAGACAAAAAATGTTAAAAGTGGTAAAAAGTACGGTCGAGTTAAACTACTATTCTAATAAGTACATTATAAAACACATTAAATCAAACGATTTCTATAGATTATTGAATGCATATCAGAATTTATTGTCTAAACTTTAAGAAATGAAATATAAATCTATGAAGATATCGTATATAATAAATAAACAGTACTTAATGATTATTATCAAGAATCACTTTGTTACTAGTTTGCAGTATGTAATCTCAGAGAATGAAAACAGAAAGGGCAGTTAAAGACGTAAAAATACGCTTTTTTAAATGGAAAGAAATATATGTTAATTCAAAGTAATAAAACAACATCTTAATTCTAATTTAGCGAAAAAAGGCGCTACAAAAACCAGTTTTTTATAGTAACGCACGACGTCGTATCAAAAAGTTGCGTTTATTAATCGAACCAGATCCAAATTTCCCCAGAACGAATTAATCGAAAACTCTATTTCTAGTTAAATGTCCGAATAACTAAAAGTAATAATTTGCGCAAAGCTCAGGCTTTACCCTTGATGAAAATAGAACCCGAAAGATATACCGGGTAAATGTTGTAGAAGAGACAAAAATGGACAAAAGTAGGCGTGTTGTATATAATCCAGCAGCAAAGCGCGTATGCAAGACATTCCTTCGAGAAAAAACGAAACCAACGGCCAGGTTGCTATCAAGCTGTGGAATCGCTTTCGCAAGCGCTCAAATTACGCTGTTTGAATCCCACCGCCGACAATTTTTTTATTTGCAAATGGATATAATTCGTATTACCAAGTATTTTCTTTTATTGTTTCAGTATTATTAGGAACATAAAGATATTTTTACACGCAGTTTCCTTTGATTTTTAAAATTATTTAGTGTCACAACGTCCACTTACGAGGGAATTTCTTCGTAAAACCTTTAAAAAAACCCTATGTTTTTTGGGAATAGTAAGTATTCAGAATTCATATAGGTCAAATAAAACATCTTTCATCTTTAACTATAGGAACATTTATTATTATTATTGCTATTGATTGCATTCAAAACAGTAGTAGATGTAAAGTTGATACTATTGTTATGTTTTACGTTTTGGGCTATTAAAATTTATACGCCGCTTCTGTTTTAAGCATTTATTTACAACGATTTATCTTAATCTATTTACACAACACAAGAACTATTAAGGCGGAAGACACATTATTTATAAACTAACAGGACTATTTCTAACAACAGATATACTTTATTTATTTACACGCGATTTCAACATTAATGATTTATATGGCTAGAGTTATTTGTTATACACGAGTTATTTATCTCGCTAGATTTATGTACACACGGGTTTATTTATATGGCAGCTTCCTCCAAGCTGGAGTCGGCACTCGCACTTCCACGTCGACTTCGACTGTCCTCTTATTTTCTTTTCGCCGGGTGAGTCATTCCGGAAGCGTCGAGACCTTGCTCGATCCTTCCCGCAACGCTGTCGTGTTCGTGCGCATGAGTTACCAAGGCCGTTTCTCGACTCATACGTCCGCACTTGAACCGGCTCAAGGTCGTTCTCGAATGCTCGGGACGCTGAGTCATATGTTTGCAATGGCCTGATCCCAAGGTCGTTACACTATTGAAAATTACTTTGAGTGTACCAGCTCATGATAGTTTGATAAACTACCCAGGAAATTTCATCAAACTATTATAAATAATTTAGGGAGGGGAACCAAACTCCACTCCCTCCCCCAGTTTAGGGACAACGATATACCCCAACCAAGGTATACTATTTGAAAGAATAATTTACTGACGCTACAACTGTGGATAACTTTCATTGATAACTTTAATTATTGTAAAGGTTAATCATAACATAAAAATTGTATTGTGGGCATCAGTGTTAAATGGAACACTTATTAGGAGGAGGGAATGGCGGAATAACTTCTAAAATTACATAAGCATTCTAATTGTTGAATGGGCTATATTTTGTAGAATGTGGACGTATTTAATTGAACGAAGTTTTATTTTGTTAACATATACTTCAAATTTCACAAGGGCACATACAAGGAGCTGTGCAATTTAATTTTTACGGCTACATGCTTTAGCGGAGTTTCGTTTACAGCCGCATTTAATCAATTCTTGGCAGGTGGCACTGACTTCTGGAATAGTTATCCATATTGATTATCATTTTGTTTCCTGTGTTTTCAATCTAAAGTCACATAGATGTGAGGCTTTATTCCCTTCGTCTGTAATACTAAAATTGGTAAAGGGTTGATCAGTCAATTAAAAAAAAGATTATAGTTTCCGGTATCAAAACTAACGAATTGTACATTCTTCCGAAATAGTGTTGAAGAAATTACATTGGTGGATTAGAATACCGACATCCTGTAACATGTAGGACGAATTTTGTGTGGGTTTCCTCGTGTTCACATTTATCTAGAATATCCGAGCCAGTAACAACATGTCTAGTACCTTTCTCGTTAGTAACATAAAAGCCACAATTATAAAAGTTCCAGCGTTGGCATAACAGCCTCATTGAAGAATCAAAACAGATTGGACTTGCAGAGAAATTGTGCCCACTTTCTTGGGAGTCGAATATTTTGATCAACTTTCAGTATTACATATGAATTGGACCAAAGAAATATACAGACCAATGTATTTTGCTGAATTAAAATCTATTACTTAATTAAACTTTAAGAAAGCCCACTAAGTATATTTGTTAATACTCTGTAGCGTGCACTTAGTTGTCTCTTTTGAAGTTGTATGATATTAATATAGTTTAAATTAGAAACATATAATTTCATTGCATATTTCTTTAGTCCAATTCATATATTACTGGGCTCGTACTCCAGCATCACGATGCTCTCTAGAGGCGTATTTAATATACCGGGTGACAATGAGACCAGGGCCATGCCTCTGTCTCCGTTACTTATGAATGAATTTGGATAAAATTTGATACAAGGATACTAGACATAATTTTGGATTGACATGCAGGTATAATCAAAATGGCCAACTTCCGGTTTCACGGGAAATAACAATAACTTTGATTTTTTACATGGATCAACCTATATATTTTATGTTTTTCGCAATCTACGACTCATTATATACAAAAGTGTTGCCGAATTTGCTTGGGTATTACACAGAAATATTAAAAAAAATCATTATTTTTCCATTTTAGATAAAGATAAAGTAGTGCATGATGTATATCGTTAGATTGGTAATTAAATTTTGTGTTTAACGGCAAGATGGCCCTTAGTAGGTGTCATTTAAAAAAAATGACTTTCTTTAAAAACGTGTTTAGCAGATTTTGTTCTTTTATTAAGGGTTTGTTATTGACTTCATTGATAAAACTGCTATTATTATTAGCTGTTAGAGACAATTAGAACATATTTTTCAAGTCACAGCCTCCTATCGTAAAAAATAAAAGTTGAAAAAAATATTTTTCTGTTTAAAAAAATAAAATTTGGTGAGATTAGTATATGTAATTTGACTTGTAGATTCCAAAGAACATAACATATACAGAGTGAGCCATTTAAAAAATAAAAGTTAGTATAATTTCCGGTTAAACCGGAAGTCGGTCATTTTGACTATATCTATCGATCGATCAGAAATTATCTCTAGTATCTTCGTATAAAATTTTATCCAAATCGATTCATTAATACCCGGTATACCGGGTGACAATGAGACCAGGGCCATGCTTATATCTCCTTTATTTATTAATCGATTTGGATAAAATTTAATACGGGATACTAGACATAACTTCTGATTGACCGACAGATATAGTTGAAATGGTCAACTCTCGGTTTCACCGGAAGTGTTATTAACTTTGATTTTTTTATATTTTTATATTTTAGGTTTTTTGGAATGTACACCTCAAATTATATACGTTTGCTAAATTTTAATTTTTCTAAACAATTTTTTTTTTTCAAATTTTATTTTTTTCCATAGAAGGCTGTGATTGGGGAAATGTATTCTAAATGACTCTAGTAACTCATAATAATACATATTTTATTAATTTGATCAATAACCAATCGTTCATAAAGGAATACAATTTGATAAACGTGTTTTTTAAGAAAAAGTCCCTTTTTTTAAATGGCACCTATCAAGGGTCATCGTGCCATTAAATAGAAAATTTAATTACCAATCTAACGATATGCATCATGTACCACTTTATATTTATACTAGCTGTTACCTGCGACTTTGTTCGCGCGAAGTTCGTTACTTGTGTATTAAATAATGACTAATTATTTTCTGTCATCCCATCCTATCCCCGTCCCCGTCCCCGTCCCTTTCTCCGTCCCCGTCCCGTCCCGTCCCCTCCCCTTCCATCCCACCCCTTCCCTTTCCGTCCCGTCCCGTTCCGTCCCGCCCCGTCCCGTCTCGTCTCTTCCCGTCCCGTCTCGTCCAGTCCAATCCCGTCCCTTCCCGCCCCGTTCCGTCCCGTCCCCTCCCCTTCTATTCCATCCCTTTCCTTCCCTTTCCGTCCCGTCCCGTTCCGTCCCGCTTCGTCCCGTTCCGTCCCGCCCCATCCCGTCTTGTCCCTTCCCGTCCCGTCCCGACCTTTCCCTTTCCGTCCAGTCCCGTCTCGTCCCATCCCGTCCCTTCTTGTCCCGTCCCGTGCCCTCCCCTTCCATCCCTTTCCTTTCCGTCCCGTTACGTTGCCTCCCGCCCCGTCCCGTCTCGTCCCGTCTTGGACTTAAAAATAAATGCTATTTTCGCAATAAACGTCCCAAAAAACCTCAATAACGACACCCATATCGTATTTTAGGCTTATTTACCCCATTTCACCCCCTAAGGGGTTGTTTTTGAGAAAATCACGAAATAAGTGTTTGCTTATTTGTTTTTAGGAGTACTTCTACGAATTTTCATGTCGAAATGTCTATTTAATATTATTTCTCCATACAAAATTGGAACCCCATTTTACCCCTTTAGGGGTTGAATTTCGAAATATCCTTCCTTATTCCTTGTATACATAATAAAGGGAACCTCTGTGCAAAATTTCAGCTTTCTAGGTACAAGGGTTTGGGCTGGGAATTGATGAGTGAGTGAGTGAGTGAGTCAGGACTTTCAGTTTTATATATACCGGGTGACAATGAGACTAGGGCCATGCTTATATCTTCTTTATTTATGAATCGATTTGGATAAAATTTTATACCAAGATACTAAACATAATTTCTGATTGGTCGATATACATAGTCAAAATGGCTCACTTCCTGTTTTACCGAGAATAATACTAACTTTGATTTTTTAAATGGAACACCCTGTATATTTTATGTTTTTCTGATTCTATGAGTCAAATTACATATAATAGTCTTGCCAAATTTCAATTTTTTTAAACAAAAAAATTATGATTTCAATTTTTATTTTTAACCATAGAAGGCCTTGACTTGGACAAATTTTTTCTAATTGACTCTAGCAACTCTTAATAATAGCTATTTTACCAATAAGGTCATTAATAAACCTTTAATCAAAAAATATAGTTTGCTAAACTTGTTTTTTAAGAAAAAGTCACTTTTTTTAAATGGCACCTACTAAGGGCCATCTTTTCATTAGATAGAAAATGTAATTACCAATCTAACGATATGCATCATGCACTTCTTTATCTTTATCTGAAACTAAAAATTAATAAAAAAATAAATTTTTTGTTTAAAACAATTGAAATTTTCCAACGCTATTATATGTAATTTGACTCGTAGATGCAGAAAAATATAAAATATACAGGGTGTTCCATTAAAAAAACAAAGTTAGTATTATTTCCGGTAAAACCGAAAGTCAACCATTTTGACTATATCTATCAGCCAATCAGAAATTATGTCTAGTATCTTGGTATAATATTCTATCCAAATCGATTCATACATAAAGAAGATATAAGCATTGCCCTAGCCTCATTGTCACCCGGTATAGATAAAACGGAAAATTTTTTAATTAATAAATTTTTTTAATATTTTTGGGAAATACCTAAGCAAATTTGGCAACACAATTGTATATAATTTGAGTCGTAGATTCTGAAAAACATAAAATATATGGAACAACGTATTTAAAAAATCAAAGTTAATGACATTTCCGGTGAAACCGGAAGTCAGCCATTTTGATTATATCTGTCTCTCGATTCGAAATTATGTGTATTACCCTTATAACCAGTTTCATTTAAATCCGTTGATAAGTAAAGGAGATAGAGACATGGCTCTGATGTCATTGTCGCCCGGTATAACTTTAAATAGCTATCTCAAACACAGTGCAGTTGGTAAGTACGTTTGATAGCCCAAAACGTAGAATATTCGAATGAATTAAGACACAGGCATGCAATACCACTGCACCAAAATAGCATCTGGAACGTCAGTTGGATGAACTACTCTTATTTTGACTTCTTTTGTAGACAGTCGATAATGTCTGATTTCTTTTAATGACTCATCTTTTCGATACTATACCCCAATGAAGATCGAAACTTTTAAACGTCGTGTTCAAATTGGTCTATCTTACATTTACGAAATTGAATGGAGACAAAAAACTTCCCAAATACGGACTCACATTTGTCCTTCCCTCTTTCCTTTTTCGGCGCTTTTTTAGAGACAACAATTGTTCTTTTTTAATGGATCGTCAAAACTTCGCCCACGTATGAGTAGTTCTCATATTGTTGCGTCAGCTGTTCTCCATAACATGGATTCTAAGCTTACTCGTTTCGTTACCTATAGAATGGATTCCCATTTGATTGTAACACGTTTGTCAGAAATTTTACAACGGCGATAAAATCGTGTTTTCGCTGTCGATCTTACAGAGAGCGTGGTAAAGTGCTTGCGCTAGTAGTCGGCAGGTAATGGGTTCGAACCCCAGACCCGGACATTGGTAACATCGAACGCTCTTGGGCCATCCCACGAACGGTGTCCGTAACCCCTGTGAGGGCATTCTTTCTTAATTCATAGATGGCGTATAAAACCACACTCAGTGTATGGAAGTAACCGGCTCTCAGCCTATATTTAGAGGAAGCAAGCAAGCTATCGACCTTAGTCGTGATAAAAAATCACACTCTTCATTCATCTCCATATTCGAAGCTACTGTGAAAGCCTCAATTTGGGGGAGTGGATTCCCCATAACGTCATCCTCAAAACTAGTTTGGCCTCTCTTCTAATATTAACATAAATGATGTAATAAACCATGTTCGTCCGATCGTCCTTTATCATGAGTTGTTATACCCAAAAAGGAATGCACGCCTACTACATAATATAATTTTCTTTTAACCATTTGCTATTTGAGAGATGAGTCAATACAGTTCACAGTAAATAATGACTTATTACTCCTTGTGTAACAGAAGGATAAACAGAAACAGATTGCTTTGACATACTGATTAAACAAAAGTGACTAACGTGAAAAGTATTTGACATACGTCTATGAGATACTCCAAAAAACAGACCAGAGAAATGATACTTGTTTATTATAATTAATTTAGATTGTAAATTTAAATTTTGGTTCATAGCACCGAAAATGTTCTACGTTTTTTTTTAATAACATGAGAGACCTAATTACCTACAAATGATAAAATATGAAAATGCCAATTGACTTAAAGCTTTGACGACAATAGTTAATTCAAATAAGATGCTAATGGTGTAGAGATGAAGTTGGAAAAATAGCGTATGGCGGAAGCTTCTCCGCCCAGAGAGGCCAGTACTCCACTGCTTATAAACTTGAAAAGTAGCAGTTCCAGATTTAAATTATTAATGCATAAATGCAGCGACCGGTATCTAAGGAACATTTTCCAACGGCCTTTCTACGCTGTTTTATACGCGGGTTGTTAAGACGTAATTAAATTCAGAAGCAGTCGCAGAATAATGTCCTGTGAGAGCATTTTCGTCGATAAAGTAGGAAAAGGCTGAACTGCATTAATACAGTTCAACTACCCACTTGATATGCCTGCTTTTATGCACCTAATGTTCCGTTATACAGGCGAGCTCAAGTTTAAACCCTACACAGTACAAAGAAAACCCCTGGAAATATCAGAAAACACGTTCTCAATACAGTATTCGACAACGTCGTTCGATTTTGATCTCGAGGCTCATACTATTCTTTGTGTACTTGTACAACATTGCCATGTACATTGCGCGATCAGGACGCACAAAGTAGACGGCTTCGGGCCTATTCCTTCAGACAAGAAACTGTGGCAGCTCGATTGAAAAAGGACTCTTCCAACTTTCTGCCATCTCGATTTACATGATATTCTGTGTTTCAAATAAAAATGAAAATCATGTGTCATTGAATCTTTATGATACGAAATTTATTACTTTTCTAATTATCTACAATGTCATGTGTGCCTCTGTACCTGTCCTAAAGAATCAACACCACAAAGCATGTGTTACAAAGGCAATTAGTGGCATCCACATTTTTATATTAACA
The DNA here is from genome assembly GCA_940337035.1 of Agriotes lineatus. Taxonomy (NCBI): domain Eukaryota; kingdom Metazoa; phylum Arthropoda; class Insecta; order Coleoptera; family Elateridae; genus Agriotes; species Agriotes lineatus. Next base: position 39,391,351 of record OW679202.1, read on the forward strand.
ACTGCTATTTATAGATTATTTTTTCAAACAAAACATGTGGTAGCCAATACACATTCCAACACAGACGTGTAGTTATGTAAAAAATAGGTGTAATAAATATTCCTACATTCTCACCATTTAACTACCATCCCTTTACTTATGTTGCCGTCACCTGCCTTTACGTTGTTGCATACACGTTGAAAATAAGGTAGAACTAAAACTGATCACCTGACAATTTCTTTAGGAAGTTCGCCATTTTCCTGAACTAAAACATCGGCCCCTTCAACGTATGAAAACTATGGAGTGCATTTATTCGTGGTAATTTGTTTTACGGAAACAGTATTATGAGCTGGGACCTTGTCTTGCTGAAGAATTTATCTATTATCATTCCACAGATTCAGCGAGAATAATAATAATAATAAAGGAATATAGTTCTTTCGGCTTTATCTTTGCACCCAATCCGCCGTCGGAAACCCACTTGACTATGATAATTGTAAAAAAAACAACTTGCTATCAGTCAGATAGATATCAGCCAAGAGTTTTTCAATACACCACAACTAACGCTAAACTAACGACTAATGCATTTCTATAATTTAAATTTTAGTTTGTTGTGATAGGTTTGATTACCTTTGAAAACGAAACTTCTTTTTTACTTTCCTCGGCGGATTCAAACCCCAGCGAGATACATTTTTTTATTTGAAAATGTATTTCATTTATTATAAACGGGAAGATATTTTTACTCCTAACTTAATTTAATTTTTAAAATTATTTAGTGTCACAATGTCGACGAGGGAAGTTCTGGGTAAAGCCTTTTACAGATTTTTTTCTCTTATATTAGGCCAGTGGTATGTTTTAACCGCGAAGCCGTTTGATCGTAAGCCGGGTAAGATGCTAGCCTTGCTCGTCACAACTAAGGGAGAGCTTCCTTGTTAAGGGTTAACGACTACCACAGGTGTTAGCATAGTAGCGGAACAGCGTTTGATATTCAAAAATTCCTATGTAATATATGTATGGGTTGCATTTAGGGGTAGCAGCACTACAGACAGAACTGTCGGGCCTCATGGAATAGGAAGCAGTTTTGGAGTATTGGTCCGCGAAGTCAACCTACTCTCACGTATGGCTTTTAGAAGTTGTTAACAACAATCACATCCCGGTCGCTGTGCTAAAAGCAATTTCTGAACACGGAACTAATGGTTCTGGCTGTTATATTGCACTGAATGGAGCACAACTATATGATGGTGAGGGTCTATTCAGTCAGGTCTAATCAAGAAGGGATTAGAACTCTAATGTGGTGGCGGAAGACCTACAATCTTACTACAAGGCAAACAACCTTAGCGCGATATGTCACCATCTGTTTATCAAGCGGCATTGGCTAGCATGATCAGTTAATTAGCTAAAAACCTAGCAATGACAATAATGATGATCACGAACCAAGTACGGCCCCCACTGCCCATTGGTTCCAATATTCTTAGCCACCGCAGCAGCTATACTCACGATGGAACAGGGCTAAGAATCTCGGGGAGACGGCAAGCTGCCTTACAAAATTACAGATTTGAATCTATTATTGCCAAACACACTCTGCAGAAGATACAGTAATAGAACTAAAACACTCCTCATTGAATATTAAATAGGTTTTCCTACGACTATGTTAAACCAGAAGGAAAGCAGAAAGCTTGATCAAACTGAAGTGATGAAACCTATGATATAAAGGTCCAGAAGATATAAGACAACATGGCGTTGGATTTATGGTTCATATAAGATTATTCTTGAATATGTATAGTAAAAATTGTGAGCATAATCGAAAGATTAATAAAGATTGTGTCAAAGTTTTTCAGGTATATGCACCAACCACATAGTATGCAGATGAAGAAATATAACAAGTATAATATGAAGATGTTGGTAAAGCATTCGAGGAGGATGCTGCACAATTTACATTATTAACAGGAGATTTTAATGCAAAAGTAGACAGAAAAGAAGGTCAAGGAGTAAGTGTTGGGAAGTATGTAATTGGAACTACAAATGAAAGGGGACAAGTGCTTGTAAATTATGCAGGGAACCAGCAGTTATATATAACACTTACTTCGATAAAAAAGGACAACACAAATGGGTCTGGAAAACTGAGATACAAAAAAAAATAAATTGTGGTGACCAGCAAGAGAAACATTGTGTATGATGTAACAGTACGAAACACTCTTAAAAGAGGTAGCAATCATCGCCTGTGCGTATAAAGGTAGTTATAAAAACGAGATTCCAACGAAGAAAACTGCTAATATCACGGAACGTAAAAGGTAACCTAGAAAAACTAGAGAATGCAGAAATAGTCAAACAGTACCAAACAAGACTAACAGACAAGCTAGCAAATGAAGAAGCAGCAGAGAGACTAAATGTCACACTAGATGAACAAGAAGAATACATAATCCGTAATGTTAAAAGTAATGCTTACGATGTCAAAAGTAAATCACCAGTAACTAACAAAAAAAAACTGTCGAATGAAACAAAACAGCTAATTAAAGAAAGAAGGAGAAGACATTTTAGAACACAGATTAAATATCACGAATTTAACAAAATTATAAAGAATAGAATAAGGCAAGATATAAGGAGATGTAATATGTAAAAAATAAAAACTATAATTGAAAACCAAAAATAGCTACAGCAAAAAAAAAACTATCTAAACTGAAAGATGAAAAAGGAAAAATAGTTCATGTTCATAAAGAAATCAGTTGCAAACTGTTATGAAAAACTATTCCAAAAGAATAAACAAAAAGAGAAACAGGTCCCAGAGCTAAACCATTATACAGAAAACCTCCCCGAGATAAATATCAACTAAATACAAAAAGCGATGAGGTAAGTGAAAATATAGTAGGATTCTAAGTGGACATAATGTAGTCATATAACTGTTTAAAAATGATAGATCTGAACTAATTTTGAAATAACAAAACTACTTAACAATTGCCCACATCAAGACAAACTATCAACGCAATGCAAAAAATCAATTGCCACTCTCATACATAAAAAAGGAGATAGAGCAGACTTAAAGAATGACATCTATATAGAGCTTTGGGCTATATTCGACAATTTCAAAAGTAACGCAATATACTACAAAGATATAAATGATCGAATATCTCTACAATAATGCCACACTCATTGTACAACTACAGAAAAAAAAACAAATCAACCTGCAAAGAGGATTTAGACAAGGCAATACTGTTTCGCCGCAACGCCTTATAAGTGCTTTGGAAGACGTCGTTAAAGAACTACCCTGGGACAATAAAGGGGTAAACATAAACGGAGATTACCTGGCCCGTTTAAGGTAGGCGTACAGTATTATACTGTTTGCAGAAGCTGCTAATGATACGCAAGAAATGATCACACAACTTCATACAGCATCAGAGCCGCTGATGAACTTGGATAAAACGAAAGTAATCCCAATTTTGACATGAACGCACTTAGCATTAACAATGACAATATAACCTTGGAAAAAGTATCCGAATATGTATACCTAGAGAAACTAATAACTGTTGATAAAGATACTCAGATGAAAGAGGAAACGAGGCGAATTAAATTAGAATATGCTGCTTTTGAAAATCTGCACCAACACGTGGTGGCAAATCAACCTCAATGTGTAAGATCCAAAACCTACAAGGAATGTGTGTATTTCCAGTTATGACGTATGCCTCAGAAGCATGGACATTGACTATCAAAGTAATGAAAAAAATTAGCGAAAAACTGTTCAAAATATCTCTGATCGACAGAAAAACAAACAAATGTACCAAAAATCGAACAAAAGTGATGGATGCCGCACAAAAGATGCAAAACTGAAATGGCAATGGGCAGGGCACACAATCAAAAGACAACAAACTTATTGAAGAAGAGATGTAGGCAGGCCAAAAGAAAGATTTTCGAATGATATTGTTTAAATTGCCAGTAAAAGATGGAGGAGAACGGCGAAAGATAGAGCAAAATGGAAGAACTTGGGAGAGACCTTTATTTAACAATAGATGGACTAATAGGTTGAGGAAGAAGATGAAGATGTAGTTACCGGAAACCAAACATGGGCTAGCCGTCTCAAGCATGTTAGTTTCTCAGCCAACTGATCTTGCAAACTAAGCGAATAAAATAGTGGAAGAGTACTTAAGCAAATGACAATATCTGACGTCTTGAAACGCCCTACAAAACAGATGAAAGCAGAATCTAACAAATAATAAGACGCCACAACGAGAAAAGCAGTTAAAAATACACCAAGAAGCAAAACGCATCGAAATTAAAATCATTGAGTGTCTCCGCTCAAATAGCATCAGCAATGGCTTTATCTGAGTTATATATTTCACAACATTTTAAAAAGTGCGTACTAAATACTATGAGAGAAAAAGTTGTCCCCCAATTGTAACCAGCATATATCTAATACTTACTATATTGCTAGCGGCTATGAGAAAGAAACTCACCGATGAAGTGAGACACACAACCAACTCCTTCATGTATACGGTGAGCTGTGCGCAAGCGCTCGGCGTCGTCCGCCCAATGGGGAAGTGGTCAAGTTTAAAATTCGCTTCTAAAGGCGGAGTTCGAATTCTCACGCATGCGCACGAGACGCGTTATACTCTAAGTGAGACTATGTCGGCGCCGTAATGTTTTCTGAAGTTTCCAGGCCCTACCAGCAATATATGTGTATTATATATATGGTAACCAGCTAACTCCTTTTGCTTCTTTTATCTTCGCGGGGTCTCTATTCCATGATTCTATTTTCTTAATATAATTTTCCATAAAAATACGAATGTGTTCTCTATGTAGAACGGATTGCAACTTACGTATCAGAGTCCTTACAAGCCATGGATATATATTTTGCTTCCTCTTCGTCTATCTTCATAAAGTTACGATGATCTTAAGAATGGTTTCATGTAAAGAACGTTATTTATGTCGCGAATAACTTGCACCGTTGTAAAATACCAATGACATGGAAAATGAATCGCGCCTGTAGCCTGATACAATTGAAGTTATAATCAGTGCACACCAGGTTCTTGATCTAACACATGTTAATTGAATTCTAACCGAATTTTTTGAAGAAATGTGACATGATTCTAGAAAATTAATACTAAAGGGGTTTACCAAAAAAGTTTTAGTGCTCTAATTTGGAGTTAACTTAGTTAACTTAGTCAATTTTATAATAATTTCCAATAATTACATCAGCTGACTAGTACATATTCAAATCTCTAAACCTTATTCAACTACCGTCAGATTTCATGGCGAAAATATTGATCGTATATAATCAAATGTAGTGCACAAAAACACTTTTGTTGACAACTTATTTTTAAGCCATTAAATGGCTTCTGTTTTCCCCACGAAATCTGAATATCATTTTAACCGTTTTTTTTTACTTTTCTGTAGGCGCGATACGATATTTTTAATTGCTGTAGTACTTGATACTGATTTCAAGTATGTGGAATTTATTAGACCTATTTCAAATTTACTTGAACAAAAGCAAAGCTAAAATGGGCAAGAGCTTTACAATTAAACATACACGCTTTATTGTTTCATGTGATTGTTTTAATTAATAATCAAAGCTGAACAAAGAAAACACCAAAGCTTTCAATAGGAGCGTTTTATAGAAGTGAAAATTTATTTGTGTATGGCTGGTGAAAATTCCAAACTAATTTGAAATGAAATTCAATGTAGTAAAACAGCATTCCATATACGAGGTGTGGTCAAAGAATACTGTGAATACGCGAAGTAATAAAAGTTTACTATTTAAATTACAAATCGTCACCCTAATTAGCAAACCTCGTAACTCCAAAAACGGAAAACTTTTCAAAAAACAAATATAACTTTCTCAATAGTTTTATTACGTCAACTTGCATATTTAGATATTTTCGTATATAGTAAGTTACGTTTTCTGAATTTTTGAAGCTTTTTTAAGTTTTGCACTTCCTAATTCATTATAATGGAGGTACGAGGTTTTAATGTCGTAGATTATAAAATTATGTACGGCATAATTGGTTTTATAATACATTTAGGACACAGACGTACCGCTTGTAAGTTTATTGTGTACACTTTGTTGCTATTAGTATCCTTATTTCTTTTTTTCTCTTCTCTGGCCTCTTTCTTTTTTGCTTGGTGTAATGTATACTCTTTATTCGATACATTGTTCACATTTTTGCCACACAAATCACATTCGCCCTTTCTTCTTTTAAAAAGGCTGAAGTTCATGTCATTAAAATAATGATGGAAATATCTAATTTAAAATGGCTCAATACTTTCTGATTAGATGTTCATTCTGGTTCATTCATATAACTTTTGATATATTGATATGCAATAATCTGACTCCATTTTTGGTAGAGCTTCAAAGAATGGTTTCAGGCATTCTATTCTATTTGCATCCAGTTTCCTCCTAGATACTATTTTCAGTATTTTCTCTTGACTTTTAGCTTAATTTTCCTTACCTGTCTCGTTTTCTTCATCTTCACTTTCTTCAGCAGTTGTATGCAAACGTTCCGTCTCAGCTTGTTTCCTTTCAATCCAGAAACGTGTAGTTCATTCGCCTATACCCAGTGAATTAAGCAACATTTTCTTACATACTTTAATAGGTTCATTGTTCTTCCTTAAATAGTAACTAAAACTATTCACCCTTCAAGATTTTTCATCCTCTTTTCGATCTCTATATCTGTGAGCTTCAGATGATCTCATATTTAACTCCACAAGGAGTTTCTCCAGCTTATTTTCCAGAAATTATCAAATGTCAATTCTCTCTCCTCTTCAGAAAATAGATAACAGGTTAAACTAGGCTTTTTTGCTGAATTTTGATTTTTCGTAGATATTTTGCAAGAACACTTTTCTTTCAGCACCCTTGGTTGTTTTGGAATATTGTATTCCCATTTTTTGCCAATATTTACATACTTTTTTGCTAGTACACATCGTCCTGCTCTCTCCTTTTATTCAGCTTTGTTTCCGATTTCATTACAATTCTCTACGATAATATTTTCTCACTTGACATAACCTCACTTTTCGTCAAGGAGATACGAGGTTTTCCCTAGGTCACGGAATATTATGGAGCTACGAGGCTATCCTTTAGCTCATACTGTTATGAAAATACGAGGTTTTCCCTCGTCGCAGAATGTTTTGAAGTTGCGAGGTTTTCTTTTAGAGCTATCCTGACGTTGTAAACTATTTTGGATGAAAATGGAGTTACGAGGTTTGCTAATTAGGGTGACAAAATTCACCTAATCATATCAAAGTAGTCTGCTTGTCTTGCTACACACTTATTCCAGCACTGATAACACTTCTCAAAACAGTTATGCAAATGATCTTTCTTGGGTAGTTTAAATAAATTGCATTGCCGTGGCCGCTTCTCTCTCTTGAATCCAGTCAATGGTTTTTCTTTAATAGTCATTTTGATTTGTGGAAAGAGCCAGCAATTACAGGGTGCCAAATCAGAAGAATATGGCGGTTGCGCACAAATGGTAGTTTTTATACGTCAAAAATTGTCAAATATAGAGTGACGTGTGACAAGGTGTATTACTGTGGTGCAACAAAAACTAAATCATTCATCCCGTCTTTTCGTGTTTGGTTAGAATTTGCTTTACTGAGCCGAATGAGACATAGAGATCATCGCTGTTTCTCTAATGACCAATCGCCCCTTTTATCGCACCATTTCATTCATTTTTCAATGTTTTTGCCTGCGTCGAAGGACGTCCAGATCGTTCCATGTCATCAATCGGTGCAAAATCTTTTTTTAAATCGACCAAAGCACTTGTACTCAGTCTTGAGAGTTGCTGCATCATCTTCGTCAACTAATAGTAGCATTTCATGCTTTTATTTTAGACCTTTTCGAGTTTGAAACAAAATTTAATGTTCACACGTTGTTCATGATCCATTTTTGCGGTGAAGTGCAAAAACGTATTTACAGTTTAAACCATACCATTGAACATATCAATTTGATATTTCTCAGTTTCTCCGCAAATATGATTCCGTTTACTGTGTTATCTGATCACAGTTCGTATTTCTATAATGTTCAAAATAAAGTATTATGGAAGGAAAAGATCTGAAAATTATAGCCAGGTTGTTGATAAAATGGCAAAATGAAAGCTCACTGCAACATTATACAACGCAAATTAAGGCATTCTGAATGCTTAAAATTTGAATGCGTCTAAGATCTTCCAGTAAAAGAACTTTGAACTTACCAGTTAGCATATGGCATGTTTAATTATCCAATGGTAGTATAAGCAGCAAAACGTTATTAATCATCAGTTAAAGAAATAACTATGCCTCCTTGACGATCATGAAAGCACTAAAATGTACAAAAATAACTTTTATCTGTGCCAGTTTTCTTCAAGTACTTTATGTTCACAGTTATACAACGCTGTAATTGTTCAATATTAGCTGACCTTATTGATTGTCAATAATTCATATAGTAATGCTATCCTATCTCTATGGTCATTCTTACGTTTTGCTTAGATGTTTATAACAGCGTTGCCAAATATAAAAATATCTTAAAACATGGTTTATTCAATAAAGAAACTCTTGGCGGAACTAAAAACGTGTTGCTTCCTTGCAATACATACAAGAATTGGCACCTTTTACTTTTATTCCTCCATTTTATTAACAACCTGTATAAAAATAAAACAGTGTTTTTCTTCTGAGAAATAATAAATATTTTTATGGAATTATCAAATTGTATGTATATGCATATATGTAAAGTATTAGGAACATGTATATACAGGGTCGGATTCAATTTTATATCTTAAATGTTAAATGATTGACTCCCTATATTATTTTGGATCTAAAATGTACAGTCGTCTTCAAATATGAGAGATAGTTGTAAGTTTATTGGTGCTTATGTTGTTACTCAGCAAAGGCTCACACTGTGTCATTAACTAGGTAGACCTTGACGTATATTTTCAAAATATTTCTATATACACCACTTTTTTGAACTTTGTATAATTAATGTATATTCACAAAGCGCAAATTCTGTACAACACTTTAATTCACATGACTGTACATAACCTTTTCGTAGAGAAAAAATACTGCATTTATATGTACTATTAAATAAAAGCAACTTACAAGAATATGAGTTATATACAGGGTGTGTCATACATGGCAAGTAATATGAGTTATTCTTTGGCTACCATTATGAAGAAATCATCTCTCTTTTTTCAATTCTCCGATATTATTATTCTTAGACAGCTCCAAAAGCTAATGGTCAATATAATTGCATTTTTTTGGGTTTTCGTACTTAATTTCCAGTCCTCTCTATAGACATTATCTGGATCGATGAGTTCTTTTCAATTCAATTCGCTGTTTACTTAGTTCCTTCTGGACCACCCACGTTTTATTTTTTCATTGGGTTTCCAGTTCGAAATTTTCTTCAGCAGTCTAAGGAGTCTATAATCTGGCTTTCTTTGTACGTATATGACCCATTGACCATGTCTGTGTTTTATTTCTATTTGTATTCTTGCGTGTTAATTGTGAATATTAACCCGTGTAGATGTTCTATTAGCTCTTCTCCATTAGTAAATTAGTATTGCCAATAGTATTTTTTGCTTCTGGTTACTGTGCCACACCGTATCCTGCACTTGTCTTCCGGCACTTTTGTCATCGGTTCACTTCTTTGGAGATTCCTATCTTTAACGGCATCGCGAAGCTATTCGAAGTCAAGGAATCCGATTCACTATGTTTCACAGCCGTGAGGGTATTCTACTTAAAAATCGTCGCTTACCCTCAATCTTATCTTCCAGTATTAATCTTGCAAGCTCGTAGTATATGTTCCACATATGATATTTAACTTTTTTTATGTTATCAAATAGTTCCCAGTCCTTTAGTACAACCCTTTTAAAAGTTACTTCCTTATTTCGCATTATATCCACTCATGTTATTTTAATAATTCTTCGTTCGACCAAGATTTCAAAATCTTCGAGCTTATTGTAGATGCGACTTTAAGGGTCAATGTTTGGGCACCATAAAGGAGGACCAACCAGACACAACATTCAACCATTGTATATCTAAGTTCAGAATCGTGGTGGAGAGTAGTTGCAAGTTTTCGAAGTTTCAGGAAAATAGCTCTGGCTTATTCAATTCAGCTTTTCATTTGCATTTTGGGAAAGCAATCGTTATTGATGAAACAGCACAAGGGTTTGAAGTTGGTGATCTGTTTTATTTCTTCACTATTGATGTACCTTGCATACAAATGATTGGGAGCCGTTACTGCTGACAATTTTGAATTTGGTGTTTTGGATGTTTATCCTTACACCTATTCTACTGCTCGCCTGGTATACTACATTTAGAAGATATTGAAGATCGTCATCTCCATCAATTCAATTTTATGCATCACTTCGCTCTGTAGGATGCTTATTCCAGTTGGTGAATCACTTAATATGACTGGCGAGCCTTGGGATCTGGCATCGTTTTCCATACCTTAAGTAGTTCGTCAGAATCTGCGATTATTTTGTTCTGATCACTCATGATTCTTTTGTCATATATTTTAACAATTTCTTCTTGTTTTGAAATATAGAACCTGTCTCCAAACCTGTTTTTGCTTACGCCTGGGTTTACTCTCAGGTATCGAATGTTACATTGATGTGTTTTTTTTGTGTACTTCTCTTGCCTGTAGTTTTGCATCATGGTGTATTCTACACATTAATAGTTATTTTCTTGAAATGTCTGTATATATTCTCCATCTTATAGCATTGTATCCTTCTGTTCGTCTCAAACAAATAAATAATAAATATTGTGAAAAAGTATTCCGAAATAAAGCTTCTATCCGTATATTCAAATCTTCATATTCCTATCCTATCAGTATTTGATTATGCCAAATATCTGAATTAACAATTAAATATAAGCCTGAAAACATCATTAATTTTAAGCAGAGAATGCTATAAAACCAATTCTTGTTTTCCTCCCTCCCATTCCTACGCCACTGATAAAATTGCAACAAGTAAAAATTCCATTTAAGTCGGTACATGAGTGCTTTTTTTGGATAAAAATGCCAATTAGGGTTCACACAGGTGCTTACTTTCTGTTGCGAGATGCGTCAACCCATTCTCTAGGATCGTTTTGTGTTTGAGGGCTCATATTTTTTTAACAGTTTTCCCGACCGCCCGAAATTTGGGGATTATACGTTATATTTACGACCCTACCCATTTTATGTAGACGAGAACTAGCGTCTAGCGAAACCTCGCCGCGATGAATTTTCCACCGCAGCGCAAACTTTCAATTCAGAAATTTATACTTATCTAAGATATAAAGCTTATTTATGTTTATATATGTGAATATGGCCCTTAGGAGATGCGAATCTAAGATAAGAAAGCAAACGCAGATGGAGTAAATCTCTGGTAGGCCGGGATCGAACACGCGCTGAAAGTCTTTGCTCCCTGGAGCTGCTGTTTACTTGTTTAATTATATTTCTGCCATCGGTTAATTCTCATAACACGAGGCTTATTACATTTTCCGTCAATTTATTCTCAGCGGAAACGGTTTTGAAATACGCTTCGCTGGGATAACCAGGTCTGCTGTATTTTATTCGGTTGCATTTTTATTGCAAAATTGCGAATTGCGCCCGCACTACCAGGAAATGGCTTCAATTGCCGCCTCTACTTCAATAGACTGTTGTTTATAATTGTAGCTTCTGATATAACATGTCCCACCCACGAATAAATAAAGTATTTATATTTTAATTGCAATGTAAAACTGAAAATATTTAGTTTTCAGTACAACCAATTTTAGTTAATTTAATTATATGCAGGCATTTATGAATTTCCGACGTTACGATTCATTTTAATGATGTAAGTAATATCAAAAATATATATTTGGACTATGAGATGAGCGTCATTTCAAATGTTCCGCCAATACAGATTCCAATTTCCGGTACGCAGTTAGTTGCCACGCTGACGCTGTTAAAAGTGTTGGTATTGCTTTGTCTTTCCTTGAAAATAATATTGTGTAATTTAAACGATGTTTATTTATTACTGTACCTACCACTATATTTCTTTGCTATATTCTCATTTTGCATTGCAATAAGTACATTATAGCCTATACATCTTACAAATTCCCAATTTAGAAAAGAGAAGTCAAAACGAATTCATTCATGCAAATTGTAAAGCCAGAAACTATCTGTATTACGTTCAGAATGGTACCTAAATGGGTAGTTACGGTAAGTAAAAACATCCAATAACAGCTGTTGTATTTCTTACAATATTCAAAATGCTACGATACCCAACCATTCCTTGAGTACATCTATTTTATAAATTTTTTATTTCTATTTCTATTTTGATCTCATATCCATGCTGAATATTCTTAGAATCACAAGCAAGTGAGCTCACCTTGAGCCAGCCAATTTTCAGCTTCCTGGTAACAGATTATACACAGGAAACTCCTAAGTCAAACACAACCAAAATATTATTTGAAACCAATTGACTACGTTGAATAGACGTTACGTCAACCCAATTAAATAAGTAAAAATACATGGAGAGGCTCGGTACAGACAAAAAAAAAATCATAAAATATAGTTGCAAAGCCATGAATAATATCATCAAGAAAATGAAAAATGACGTTTTATATAGGCTAAGAGTAACACATAGACAACATGGCCTACTTTTATACAGGTAGGTAAAAGAGACCTCATGATTACATCAAACAAGAACGATAACTATAATCACCGACTACGGAGACAAATCCATATAAGAAACAGAAAGTAAGCTAAAAGGATGGTAGGGTATATGGGGAAAATATATTACGAAAGTTATCGAGTAGCAAAAATGGTGCGACCATCTCCACTCCAAGATCTCACAAATTTTATTGGACTTTCTTCGCCTTCAAAACCCCATTGTAGCAATAAATACATTGTGGTCACCTGTAGCAATATCATATATTTGTTTTCACTGACCGTTTACAAACTTCAGCAACATTTTCTTGCACCAATCCACATGTTCCGTGTCTTCAGATGCAATCAATATATATGGAACCAAATACATACATAGCTTCCCGGTACCAAAATGTTGGTTATCGTTAGTAATCGGCAAAAACTGCAGACTGCCCTTTACAAATTTTTTCAAAACAGTCAGACCGAATAGCGCTTCGTCATTAAAAGCATTGCGAAGCCGTTCAATGCACTGCTTGGGATAAAAATAATCCTGCGATAATCTTTGAATCCACTTTTGCGGGCACTGATCTAGTGACCCACGTATTACCAAACTATAGTCTGATCAAAAATTAATCTCATCTAGTATGGCTGTGGAAGTGCAAACCAACGCCTTTAAAATTGACTTACATACTCAAATTTAATTCAAACAATATTATATTGAAATAAATGAATTTGCACGTAAAAGCAACGTAATTGTCCAACAAATAAGCTTGCGCCGATCAAATATACACTTCATCTTAAATCTAACCTAAAAATAAAATATATTGGAGCTAGTTTTAAAGGCAGCTATTTGTGCTTTCATAGCCATACTAGATGAGATTAATTTTTGATCATACTTTATAACAGATTATCACAGACTGAAGATACAAATCTCAGAGTCCAAACGAGGTAAAACCAGAACTTCTAAACTAAATATTTGCAATATAAGAATGTCAAGCAATTGGTTAATATCAATACTTCTCAAAAAAGACTAATGCCACACAACCATTAGCCACAAGAGCCATATCGTGAAGACCTTCTTAAGTATGTACCTGCATATAATACTTATCTAGAAAAACCCATTTGTGAAACTCATTTTGGATTTTAAAATGGCTTGTAGACGAGAAAGGTACTATTCAGCACACATATGTTCATACAAACGGCCTAAGATGTATACCGTGATGTGCAACTCTGCTTTATGAACTTCGAAAAGCATTAGACCGAGTACAAAAAAGCAAGATATGTGCACCAGTAGCAATTGTACAGTCAGACTTCACAATATCGAGTTTGACGTTTGCAGAGGTATTTATCGTGTCCTTCTTACCACGTCTGGTTAAGACATATTAGGAGAAACCGTACGAATGTGATCATAGTTACTGGAGAAGTGATCGATAATTTCAGATACGTTGATGATATTATATTAATATATAATATAACCCAGGAAGGGTTACAGAAGCTGATGTGGCCCGAAGTTGACCACCGGAAAAAAAAGTGATGATAATTAGTAATAGTTTTATTGCTTTCTTATCTAATATACAGTCTCAATAAAAACTAGAATAATTTCAGAACAGAATGAAAAATTATTTATGCAACTTAGATGTAAGTCTTCAAATTGGGCTTCGTGTGCTTAGAGACACTGACTTTCAAATGATAAAACCGTCGAAAGAATAACTAAAGACGAGAGCTCCTAAATACAATTAAGAAAAGAAAATCCGCACACTTTGACCAGCTCAACGAGAGATGTTGCTTCCTATTGCAACTAATAATACAAGGGTAGCTACAAGACCGAAGGAAGACAAGCAGAATGTAACTTGAGCCATTGGACAAGCAAAACATCCATAGACAATAGTGCACTATAAGGAGGAAGATACTAAACCAAATAATCGTGATAACTATATACGAGGGCAGTCCGATTTTAAAGGTACAGGTGGCTGTGAAACAAACACAGCAAGCGAAATATTGCCATCATAATATGCATGTCTAGACAGGTTGAAGCGTGGTAGGTACAGCACGTGACAACTAGCTGAAGCTCTGAGAATTGGATGCGCAGTACTCTTAAACCGAGTTGGGGGGAGAATTCAGCTCTGACAAAATTGGGTTCGAGTGAAGATCAGTTGTTGTAACGATCTTCACTCGAACAGAATTTTGTCTGAACTGAATTGTCCCTGCTAACTCGGCTTAAGAGTACTGCGCATCCAATTCTCAGAGCTTCAGCTAGTTGTCACGCACTGTAGTAGAGTATGGAGCGTTGTTGTGTGTAAGACTCAATTTAGTAGCTTACGGGAAGCAAACAAACATGGCGTGTGTAATCGCAGAGTATTCCAAGTGTGAAGTGCGTGCGGTTATCCGATTTTTGCAAGCCGAAGGAGTTAACCAGAGCGAAATTCATCGCAGATTAGAAGGCGTTTATGGCCCGAAGGTCTTAAGCCAAAAAGAAGTCCGCGTTTGGTGCAAAAAGTTTAAAGATGGACGAACGGACTTGATTGATGATCCGGAGAAGAACAGAGGCAGACCAAGGACCTCACACACAGATGAAAACTGCTCAATTGTTGAAGGTTTGATTAGGGAGGATCGTCGCGTTAAAGTTCGTGAAATTGCGGAAATGACTGGCACTCCTAAGAGTTGTGTCCATGAAATCATATGCGACTACCATGAAGGGATGTTCAAACTACTGTCACGCTGGGATAAATGTCTCAATCTTTATGGAGAATATGTCGAGAAATAAACAAAAGTAGGCAGTTTTTGTAGAATGTATTAAATATTTTCTTAAAATATATATGTTAGTAAAATTTTGGCTTGTACCTTTAATATCAGACAGCCCTCGTATATATATATATATGCCCTAAAGTGTTCTCAAACTAACCTTTTTTAGCATTGATATTGCATATCTCAAAAGATATTCGAAATCATTTTAAATTTTGATTCAAAACATGATGTCTTCTAATAGATAGACCCTATGAGTTGACCTCACTGCCTAGAATAATCATTTTATAAAGACAAACAGATATCGAGTCAAGCAATTTGGCAGGGCAACTTACAGAACCTCATCTACCAATATATCATTCGGAAAGTTGTTTGTTTAAATATTTTATTAGTCTTTTATGATAATTTCCAATTAAAACACTTTATTATAGTAACAAACCATAATTTTTTATCCTAAAACAAGAAAAATCAACACTAGGTTTTATCTAATATGTTATTCCCACATCTAAAGGAAATTTGCCAAGCCGTCCATGATAAGAGTAATAAGACTTTAGCTTCTTGCTTCACTTAGACGTAAATTACATACCTACACACATACCGTGCGAATGTAAAGTCTGGAACTATCTAAATAAAACTTTTATCAAATGTTTTTGAAAGAAATCCTCTAACACATCAATTTTTATTTTAAATAAGACGTATTTTACTGTGATTGTCACTTTCAGATTGTCTTTTGTTTTCGAATGATAACGTTAACGATAATTTCTTTAAATGGAAATCCTAAATGTTTGTGATGAATTTGAACAAAAAGTATGATACTGTATTTTGAAATTTTCGAGAACCTAAAATTGTGACAGTTCTTCATAGTTTGTTTATCTGTTTTCGTTGTGTGCTCTTAATTAATTCGGAATTATTTGAACGAATTTTTTCCTCGTAGATGGATAGGCATAAGAGGAACTGTTGGCCTCCGCGATCACTCTCTGTCATCCGACTGGATTTTGGATTATGGAGCTATGTAAAAAGTAAAGTCTACATAAACCGTCCACAGACATTCGAAGAGTTAAAGAAAAGACTTCTCACGGAAATAAGATTAATTCAACCTGAAACTCTACGTAGAGTTCGTGAAGAATTTCAATACAGACTTGGAAACTGCCTTGCGTAAAATGACGGTCAATTCGAACGTATAATTTAATTGTTTTTGTTATATTTATTCTTTGTATGTATTTCAAAATGGTTGCAAAAGTTATCAAGTTATCTTACTTGATTTTTATTCGATTTTTGTTTTAATACTTTAAAAGCAATGTTCTCGAAAATTTCAAAATATGGTATCATACTTTTTATCATATTTGGTCTTAGATTTTATGCTCTGTCCAAATTCATCATCAAAATTTAGGGTTTCCATTAAAAAAAAAACTATCACACACGTCATAACAGAAAAACAAAAGACAACCTAAAGGTGAAAATTAGAGTAAAATATGTCTTATTTAAACATATCTGTAAAAGGCTTTACCCAGAACTTCCCTCGTCGACATTGTGATACTAAATAATTTTAAAAATCAAATTAAGTTAGGAGTAAAAATATCTTCACATTTCTAATAAATTTTCAATTTAAAAAAACGTTACCGGTGGTCGAATTCGAACATCAGGCGGACCGCGAATGCAGCCCCAACGTTTAGTGGTATATTGTAAGCGACTGGGCAATTTCTCCCTGCGCCACGGAGCACCGACCTTTCGATTTCCTGCGTCGCAGCTATATTTAGCACCGCGCTAATTTGTGCCTCCTTTTTGTATCGTAAAACATTTATTCTGTATCTATTGGCTCCCATTTTTGGTAAGAATAAAGCCTGCACTATGTACAAATTATTATTTGTATCTATTACTAAGTTACATGAAAAATAAACAAAATTGAATTTTTTAAGGTGCTCACCCTGTATATATTTGTCAGAAATTTTCACGGTTTCATTCCAGGTATATATATTATAATGTGCATGCAATATATCATCTTCCTCCGACAATAGGCAGACAGACAGACAGACAAACAGACAGACAGACAGACACAGACAGACAGACAAACAGACAGACAGACAGACAGACAGACGGAATTGAGAAAACCTGTTTTTCGTCATCTAGGGACCTCGAAACGTGAAGATCTAAAGAAATCTCGGAAGGTGATTTTTTCGTGATTACAATACTTATTTCCTTCGTCTTTCAGACGAGGGAAGTAATAAAAATTCACGTATTCCAGGATTTCTTTCAACATTTAATAAAAGTTCTATTTCGATAGTTCCAGACTTTACACTCGCACGGTATACATAATCATTAGCCTTTCTATCTTAAAGGTGTAAGGCTTGGTGTCGGCCAGCTGTCTTCTTCCATTCTTTCCTGTCTTGTGCTGTTTGTCTCACTGTGTTCCATTTTATTCCTCTTTCTTCCGCTGCTATTCTTACACCGTCAATCCATGTCTTTCTCAGTCTTTCTACGCGGTTTTTCCATTCTGATCTTGCTTCTAGTATTTGTTTTACCATTATGTTCTCACCGATTCTGTAAGTGTGCCCCAACCATCCTAACTGTCTTTCTGATACCACTTCTTCTACAGCTTTCACCGTCAATTGTTCCCTGTAAGTTGTATCCCTAATTCTATCCAGTTTGGTTTTTCCTTCTATTTTACTCGAAAATCTCATTTCAGTGCTTTCTCTTCTTCTGTTTGTCTGTAAACGCCGGGTTTACAACTTTCTGCACCACTTCCACTTTTATGTCTTTTGGTATTTCTTCTTTACCCAGAAAACTAGTTTTAATTGTGTGAAAGAATATATATTTAAACTTAGTGACTTGTTCTACTGTCCTTACTCTTATTGTTATTACATGTTTCCTCTCTGTTTCATAATAATTGTGTTTATCTTCTCTATATTAGTTCTTATGTTTACTTTCTGCATTTCCCTAACGGATACGTCCACATTATATTGAAGCTCTCTTTCTGACCCTGCTAAAATTACCAAGTCATGTGGGTATAGTAATTCTGATATTTGTACCATTCTTTTTACATTCTTTGACTACATCGTCCATAATTAGTGCGAATAATAACGGGCTCAACACACATCCTTGTCTTACCTCTTGTTACAAATTCCGTTTATTCCTCATTCCTGGTTCTTACTATATTTGCTGCTTTGTTGTACAAATTCTTAACCATGTCTCGGTTGTATTTATACCTCTATCCTCTAACGTATTTCATATGTCTTTTCTTCTAATCCTGTAATCCTTGCATAAGTCTATAAAACACAAATGGTCCTCTCTTCCCTTGTTTATTGCTTTCTTTGGAATTTGTGTCAGAATAAAAATGTTGTCCTGTATCCGCCTTCCTTTTCTTAATCCACACTGACTATCGTCTATCGTATCTTCTAGTTTATTTTGGAGTCGTGTTTCCCAGATTCTGGCTCATAATTTACTTACTATGCTTAATAACGTGACACCTCTATAATTGTTACATTCTCTCTATCGCCCTTTTTGTGTAACGGTACTATTACCCTCGTTTGCCATTCGTTTGGTGCTTTCGTCATCGCTCTGCACTATCCCTTACACGTACAGTAACAAAACTAATATAATATTTCAAACGTATACAAGTACAAATCGGTAGAGACAACCAACCATAACATTGCCAACGCAATTGCTGATAAATTGAGAAGAGAGCCCATCTTCGCATACCCTTTTATACAGTGGCTTTGTCTACTTCATCGGAATTTGGTAAGCGTTTAACTGTTTGCTTTCCTGGACTTACTACGAATTCCGTGAGTAGTTTGCAAAGCCTGATACAAGACGAATAAAATTTTCATTTTCAAAATACCACATTTCGAAAACGGTGTGTATCGTTTGCCTAATAACATCCCCAAGAATATGTTTTTCTAGTAGTGACATTACGTTTAAAAAAATACCAAGAAACCCTAACCACATATTTTCAGCTGTTTATCTCTATAGCAACTTTCCAATTACATGTGTAAAAGATCGGTTTCTTAAAAACCCCATGCGACGCTACTGTAACTCGTCATGATGTAAAACTCGCTAGTCTGCATTTGACTGCAGGAAAAATTTTAAAATTAAAAATTTATATCCACGCGCCCCTAGGATCTGCTGCTGAAAGCTCAAGAGGATGCACCGTGCCATCGGTTATTGTTAGAAACATGCAGAAGCAATTATTCCCATAACAGGGGTGTCGCGCTGAAGGGAGGACGCAGAATGGAAATTTTAGTTTAGTATTCTGGGCACGGCTAGTAAATATGTGAATTTTCGTAAAAAATGCAACTTAATTAAAAGCGTTTTCGGGGTCCGCATGGATTTTCCAAATTTTATCGGAAAGACGGAAATTGCTTTTTTAATTATGGAGCTCAATAGCTTGCCAAATAATTTAGGCAACCCGAAATTCACATTTGAGGAAGATGTATTTACCGCCACTAATTGTTTGTTTTGTGGCTCCACATGTTTACACACTTGTGTCAATAAACATTTCTTGAAAAGGATACATTCCGCTGAAACGTATTAAATATAATTAAATACAGCTCAAACAGGCAAATGCTCATGGGGGTTCACCGAAATAAATTAAAAAATACGGCTATTCTGTAAACAACACAACGTTCATTATACTCAAATCGAACTTGAGAATCAAATTAACCGTTTAGTTCTAAATTATTCTTATAAAAATAATGCCATGTTAGTTGTATTTGAAACGAACTTAGAATAGAAATTATTGTTATATAAATTATTACAAAAGATTCAATAAACCAATACTTATGCTAGCAAAAAGTAGTAATTGAAAAAGCATCACCTAGCATTAAAAAATCTACTGGGTAAAATAATTCGCGAGTTCCAACGTCCGACGAAGCCTCACAGAACAAACGCAATTATAAAAATGCGAATCCACCGGTCTACTTTTCTTGAAAATAGAAAATATAGCATAAATCCAAAAATACATAAAGCAAATAAAATTGCTTGTTTACTAATTATAAAATTAGAGTAACTTTAAAATATACAAATAACCTTTATAGCAAACGCAATTCGACAAGCTATGCTGTTCCAATCGCAGCGAGAAACGCAAGAGTGGTAGCTGCACCTAGAGGTATTTCAAAGGTGAAATAAAATAATACCCCTGACCTTCACTTGCGTCGAAAATGGTAGAAATCCGTCATAACGAATCCGTACTACCAGGTAGCATGGTTCTTCCCCGTATGTGACTTGTACACCAACAGGTGGGGGACATCAACGATCGTTGCCTTCAACAATAAAAGATTGGCGGCAGATAACTTGACGAATGTTGGGGTAGGAGAAGGTTACTCTAGGTTGACTATTATGGGCTACCATAGGCCATTTTACTTCCAAATATTATAAAATCCTGATTTATTCAGACATGTGCAGCAATTCACCAAACCATAACAACTAAATCTGCACCAGATTACCGACGAATAGACGTCACCAAAAGGAGCTGCAAGTAATGCGCCTTGCGGCATCGACAGAAATAATTATTTTGATCCCCTCTATCATTCCTGAGGATTTGTCGGTATTGTTCTAATTCACCATGTATATTGTATATACACTATGCCGTGAATTGGCTGAATGTACTGTAAAAATGGGAAACTAGGAAATAATATCTCTCCTTCTATAGTTTCTGAAATCACTATAAAAGCAAATAAAAAACTCGTTCTGTAAATTGCTGGTTCCGAAAAATTATTTCAAAATCATTTTTTAGAGCTCTTTAACGGCAGTTCTGTCATATTGCCTCAAAATATTATAAAATAAAATCTTAATTTTTCTATATTAACAGCAACACTCTTATAAAAAAAGATGTTTATAATATTTACCTGCATTCTACCAGTATAAACATGAGAATTATTCAAGATTAATTTACAAATTCACAACCACTGCAATGACTTTGAACATTTGAAATTGTTATATTTTAAATTTTATTTTTACATAGGTATCTTTCTTCCTAAAGTATCTAAAGCTTGAGGAAGCCAACAACTAAATTAATCAAAATCTACAGCTACTTCCCAAATCTCTTTCCTTTAAGTTATGAATAATTGTAGCAAAGATATAGTAAATTCCGCCGTACACAGCTTTATACAGGATATCCCAACCTTCTAGAAAAACTTTATTATACCTTTACTACTGAAGATGTACAAAAAAATACGTTGGTGAATTTATAGAGGTTATTTAGCTCGGCATTTTAAAACTATTTTGAACTACAATGGTCAACTCGTGTGGGAGGAACGAAACAAACTCATATTTTTTAAATGGCACACATTGTACTTTTTCACGGTATCATGGGAAAGAAGGATACTGTTTGACAGTTTAATAATAAACGTAGCAACGGTTTCCTCAACTATTGTTTTCCATAGCCCACTAAAGATCGCACATTATCTTCAAAACTAATCACTTCTGGCATAGTACATGCTTAATAAAAATTAAGAATAGCCGATGATACCCTGAAAGAAATATAAGGTGTCGGATTTTGGAAAATGTAAGTTTGTATCGCCCTTCTCACACGAGTTGCATGGCGGTTCAAAATATTTTTCAAATGTAGAATTAATACACCCCAAAAATTCACCATCGTATTTTTGTACATGTTTAGTAGTAAAGGCATAATAGCGCTTTTGCAGAAGGTTAGGACCAGCTGTATATTGGTTTTAAGTTTGTGGGTTATCGGCTCACACAGATGATTAGCTTTCTTTAACACTCTTCATAATATATATTTTTAGTCTTTTAAACGTTGAATTTAGAAAATATATATACTTTAAAATCTACCGCAATGTTTCGTTATAAATAAAACTCTTGGAACATGACTGAGTTTGTCAAGAGGTCATCTTGAAACAACTATCAAATTGGAGTGCAAGCTTAATCTTTACATTATGAACTGTGGTTTGTTTAAACTATTTCCAATTCTTTGTACATCACATAGAAATTCTTGAAGTTGCTTTTTTATCACCTCAAATAAAATCCATTAGTTTATAATATTTTGAGCTATGTAACACAGTAGTTGCGACTGTAACTACAGACAAAAAACGTTTGTATGTAGTGAAAATCAAGGTTTTTATTGTCCAAAGTAAACCATACAAAAATATTTGTTGTAATGATGCAAAAAAATTACTTACAACAAAGTACTCATTTTTACTGAGAAATATTTCAGGGTTGATAAATATACCTACCACTTCTGTTGCTCTGGTTAGACCACAGTTATAGTTTTTACTTTCCCATACCCATAGGTATAGGGAAGTCTTGGAATCATGAAAATTTTGGAAATCGAGATTTTCACAGAAATATCCGTTTTGGGCCTCTAGGAACCCAAAAAAGTGGTTTTTAAAAAATGTCTGTCTGTGTGTGGGTGTGTGTGTGGGTGTGTGGGTGGGTGACGCTCCTACAGCCGAAAGTATTGCTCCGATTTTGATGCGCTTTGGAATGCGGGGGTGTATCGAAAATTCATCGACAAAATAAGCTTTTCAAAAAAATCCGAAACCGGAAGCGGAAGTTACGCATGTTTTTTTGGTATCACTGTTTTCGTGATTAAAATTTTGGAAATTTTATCGCGGATAACGATAGAGGGTCATAAGACAAATCTGTTAGTTTTTTCCGAACTCGCTAGGTTTAAAATGAAGGGCGCTATGATTTTTTGAAAATTTTGAGTTTAACGCCCTATTACTCAAAAACGGATGAATCGATTCAATTGATTTTTGTTTTCTGAATAGTATATGAAGGCTAACATGAGGTGATATAAAAAGTGTTTTGAAAAATATTAAGGGGCCTAAATTACAAATTTTCAAAATTTTGGAAATTTTCTAAAAATCATTTCTCAAAAACTGCCCACAGGAATTTGTTTAAACTTCATACACTGATAGATCCCGAAAAGGGCTATCGATCTGTTTTTTAAAGAATCTCATGAATTATCTGTGGCGCCCTCTACGAAGCTTTGAAGTTTGAAAATTTAAACCCCTTTAATTAATAAACAAAACAAGATAGGTAGCTTGGGTTTTCACTGGATTGCTCAGTGCATAATGGAGCATATGAATATGCAAAAAAATATTACACTCGTGGATATATGTAAGCGCACCGGCCCCCTCCCCCCTCTATTTTTGAAAAATAATTTTTTTATTCTAACGGTTGTTATATTTTTGCGTCAAAGAATCTTTTTCCGCGAAAATAAAAAAATCGATTTTGTATGCCCTAGAAAATATAATTTCCAGGTACTTAGAAAATTTCACCTCGGTGCTACAGCCGTTTTGAGGAAAATAATACATAATAGCACAGTGGCGGCTTGTCCACTTGGCGCCATCTACAGAAGCTCGGTGGTCACGTTTTGAACTACACATCTTATAACATAAAATCGTAGCTTTCTTTGTTTGCGTGTAACTATGTTTGTTCGCTATCTCCTCCGAAGATACTGGACCGATTAAGTTGTACGATGGCTTAAAAGTTTGCTAATTTTCAGACTTATTTAATTAACTTCTCTAGGCAGCAGTATAATTTAATTAACTTCTCTAGGCAGCAGAGCGGAGCGCCTATCGCTGTCTACTATTAGCTCGGTGCGCGCATTATTCAAACAGGAGAATGTGGTTCTGCGGTAAGCGTGCTGGCCTATCACACGGGAGCCCCGGGTTCGATCCCGTCGATGCATCTTTTTTTTAAATTTATATTAATGAATCTCTCTTAATTTTGCGAACCGAAACGTAGTTCAGGTGACTCACTAGTTCTTTTATATTTACCCGCAATTTACGTGAAAGTGTAAACGCTTATCACGGTGAAGACGTGAGTCATCGAGTTGAAATTTTGATATGTTGTAAAGACTGTTGAATAAAGACGATATGAACAGTTTCCAGTATGGGAAAGTCCAGGGAGGTAGTCACATCCACTTTTTAGATCATAGAATACTGACAACAGGCTACATCAGCATTCGTAGCGTATCAAATATCAAGTTAGCTATTTACTGCATATTTACATATTTTAAATATTTCATCTTATATTCCGCATATCTTGTATATGCAAGCAAACTTTTTAATGAATTTTAAAGTTCCTGGTTTTAAATACCGACAATTCTTGAAATGAAAAAAACATCCTTAAATTTATTTTAACCGGTTTTGTAGGTAATTCCTTTAATCTTCTTTTCACGTAGTTGCTTATTTTTATTTACTTGAATGTTATCCCTTGGATTTCCTGTTATTTATAACTTATCCATTCTCTGAGGGATATTTTTAACTCAAATGTCATCTTTAATATGCAAAACTAAAATGTCTGCATTCAGTTTTAATCCCTCCAAGACTTACAATGGAAACAACATGATAGTTAAGTGTTTTAAAGTTAAAACTGTTTTTATAAAGCAAGCAGCAATGCGAAAATTGCATCATCAAAGCCCAGTCTTTTGCAAAACTAGATTAAATGATCTCATCATTTATTTACCGATGACAATATCGTTTATTTTACTTTGAACTGTGCCAGATTATATCTAAAGCAAACATTTCATGGAGCAAACTACAAATACCTAATCGTCACATTCTGAATGAAGCAACATTGGGCAAAATTATTTAAATATATGTTAGGTCCAATACCAAAATTCAAAAATCAAATTACTGGGACGGTCTTGAGTACACAAAACCAGTTTTATAGGTAACAAATTAAAAACTCGGAAGAATTTAAAAAAATGCTACTGAATATATTCATTAAACGTAGTATAGGTGCGGAACTTGGCTTGGAACTACTAGAGATCCTTTATATGTAAGAATTAGGGATGTTCCGAATATACAAAAATTCGTATTCGCGAATACAAATACCGAATACAAATACTCTTATGAATATTCGCGAATACGAATACGAATACGAATACATGACCTTGAGTGAAAAATATCAACATCAACATCGTTTTTGTACGCGCTGCAAATTTTAGAAATAGTATGGAAAATAGTTTTGTTTTTTATTTAATGTTATAGAATGATTAATATATTAAAAAATGTTTTATTTAATGTATGAATACCTGTTTTATATTTTTATTAAAATTTCGTGTTAATTTTGGCGAATACGATTACGAATACAAATATTGAAAATATAGCGAATACTCGCGAATACGAATACGAATACGAGTATTCAGAACATCCCTAGTAAGAATTGGGACATGTAGGTGATTTAGTTTGGATCCACAATACCTATGGAAGAGGGCTGTAAGTCCTACAACCATAACAAATCAGAATTAAAGTTTGTAACATTTATTTAAAGTGACTTGTCAAAATATGGACAGCAAAAAAGTTATTTCATGATTGATCCTTTATTTCCTAATATTTTTCTTGTAAATAGCTTCTCATTTCTGAATTAATTATTTCTTTTATATGACATATTAATTAATGTCACTTCTCTGTTTGTCAAATAAGACAAATGAAATATATGCTTGCTCGATGTTTGCTAATATGGCATCCTTTTTATTTGTGGATCCACATGGCTCATCTCTTGTCTAAGCAATAAATATAGGTATATAGGATCTCTAGACGCTGCTAGGTCCCTGCATTAATCGAAGCTACAATATTTTACTCTAAAAATTTCATCAAACTAAATGAAATATTCGAGAAAATTGATGACGACTCGAAAGCTATTCTAGCGTGTAAATAATGTGTTGCAGATAAATGCATCGTTCACCAGCTAGCGTTTATTAAATTATATTTTCTGCTATAAAAGTTGGAAAATGTTCAGGTGCTTCTAACCAAATCAGTGGAAACCATAAATGAGGTCGTTCAGTGTTTGCAAGGAATTCCAGGAGGCATCAGAAAAGGAATTCTTTGAAACTTAGAAGAAAAATGTTATGTTAACTAACAACATAATGTTCTTTATTAATTTATTGTCAATAATTTCTGATCGTTTTTAGAATTAAGATTGTCAGTATATAAATAATTTTTAAGAACAAATGTGAGCGGATGGTTCAGCGAGCAAATGTTCGCCTCTCAGGCGGCTGGCCCGGGTTTGAATCCCGGTGACTCTGGAGTTTAAAAATCGTATGCTCCCCGGCTACCACGCTAACACCTGTGGTAGTCGTTAACCCCTAACAAGGGAACTTTTCCTCACTTTCGATGGGCAAGGGTATCCACCTACCCGGCCTAAGGACAAAGAGGGCTCATAGAACCACCGTAGTTCAAACAGGCCACTGCCCTATAATAACAGGAAGAAGAAGAGTTTATTAGGGGAATTCTGTAGATAAGATTGCAATGTTTTTATTATATCTGCATATTAGAGTGCCCCTTATTTTTTCTTTTATAAATTAAAAAAACAAATATTGATTAGTGCTGGGCGAAATGTTGTTTTAATGGCTCTATCAAATCAGTGGAATATTATATTTTGGGAATATGTAAAATGCCGGCTTCTTATTACAATATTTGTTTGCAATTTTTGCAAGAGCAAGAAATTGCAGGTTCTGCAAAACCAAAGAAACGCACTTGAAAATATTTATTGTATGCACGGTTTGTTGTACCTTTAAATAAATTCAAAATTAGTGATCGAGTTTCTGTCCATTTGATAATGGCGTTATGGAAATTGACCAGCCCCTTACGTAATTAATCAAACTCCTAAACCAAGGTGATCAGTTTCCTAAAACATGGTAAACTAGTGGAAAGATTGGTTGTAATTTCTACCGGAACCAATATGAAATCCTGATATATCAAACAAATGCTTGGCGATGACACAAAAACTGTTTTAAAAATTATGAATTATGCTATTTGTAAAAAAATCCTAGAGAAGATAAGCTCTCGTACTAGTTTTCGTAGTCATATAGCCAGGTGGATGACGAAAGCCGTATATTCTTTGAATATGGTTTTATTTCGAACAGAATTCAATATAATATTTTTTTGCAATTAACATGCTTCATAAAATACTGAACTACCAGAAGCGCAATATCTGCTCCATTGATGAATAGAAAATGATTGCAAGAATTGAAGCACTAGGAACGAATTGATAAAAGTATCTCCGAAGTAGCTTCTGGTAATTTTGTAAACCATTTGACTGGCGAATTTATCATATTCACTATTTGACGAAATCACGATTCGATTACCGAAGATACAAAACTGAAGAACGCACAAAAAAATTTGCAACAACAGAAGTAAATCTAACAGATAAAACAACAACCAATTTTAAATGACGATTGCAAAAAGAAAATAGATTTTTGTACTTAAATCCATTCGAATGGATCGACTCTAATGTATACATATAAGCAAGGAAAGATTGTCATTGGAGAGTGAGAAGTAGTTAACGATTCAGCAGAGAGGAGCATAGAACTAATTCAAGATTTTAACGAAAATTATTACAAAAGGATGGTAGCTTTCTATTTTTAAACTTTTTAACAGATTTATTTGAATACTACGTTAGAGTTTTATCTATTTTTTCCCAGGCTGTTCAAGATTACCACTGTAAATATCCTCAATCAACCAGAGTAAAAACCTTTTAAGACTTACATTTCAACTTTAGACTAATAGCTAGTTGGGTTTTGAATTTTTCGATAACTTAAGAGCAAATTGAGATGGCATTTTTCCTCATAAAAACTGCACATATAACGACTTTTTAGCGCATATAAATCCGGACTTGACCTATGAAGAAAAGAGCGGCTAGCCGAGAGGTAAAGCGTTTGCGCTCACAATCGGCAGGTAGTGGATTCGAACCCCACACCCGAACATTAATTTCATCTACGCTCTCCAGCCACCATCCAACACCTTTGGTGGTCGTCATCCCTGTAGAAGGGCATTCTCTAATTCAAGGGGTTAGGCTAGCCACCTGCCTCGGCTACGACCGAATATGGCTTATAAAAACTATACTTCGAGCCTACATTGATAGGAAGAAGAAAACGTATGAAAGACAATATTGGTATACTTCTCTGTGAAATTATCACTCATATATGTATTAATCTTGATATTATAGTACGGATGGAGGATTGTCGTTTACAATCTTACCAGGTATGTTTTGTCAGCGGGGCTTCAACATTCAAATACAGTGCAGTAATTTTAGACTTCTCTTTTGAAAGTTGCACTTTCAATTGCAATACATAAGGAACTATTCAAAACTTTGCTGTCGTTCAACTGTTTAGATGTGGTAGATATTAGGTTTGCATTGACCTGCCTTTTTTGTACTGAATTACCACCGTGAGATGCAGCTTGGAACTCTCATATTCATTCTGTTGAGTCTGTTCTACTCCGAATGCTATAAAATATGTCAAAAATGGTCGGACGGTGCATGCTGTAGACAGTGGCGTAACTTCAAATTTTGGGCCCGGAGGCCGTGATCTTCACCGGGCCCCTTAATTGCCAAGTGTAAGTCCTATTCTTGCCAAAGCATTTTTGGTTATCATTTTTCAATCATTTTTTTTTTAAATTCATAAACAGAAACATCAAAGCTAAATGAACAATAGCGAGTGTTTTTCTCGAACTCATTGAAACTTTATACGGGACCGAGTTTGGACCTGCCGGGCTTTAAACTTCAGGAGGCCCGTTGGGCCCCCTGAAGTTCAGGGCCCGAGGGCCGCTGCCCCCTTTGCCCCCTCAGTAGTTACGCCACTGGCTGTAGACGCCACCGGAGTTTAGGACGACGCAATTAATTATTTAAAACGCATGAAAAGGTGAATAAAGAGTAAATAGTTAAGCCTTGTCCATAAAATATTATGAACGCATTTTATCCTAGAGATAAGTCTAACTCCAAAGCACTTGGCTGAAATATCCTTAGAAATTATGAGTTTCAGTTTCGAAGGTTTAAAATCTGCCAACTATGAAAACGCTTTATCATTTCATATAATTCCACTTAGTAGAATGAGCAAAAGCGATTTGAACAGGAAAGGTTCCAAACACACTACTCTAACTTACGTTTTTGCCGCAATAAACTAGAATTAAATAACCAGGAGCTTTCATGGAACAAATAAAATCTAGCTCGTGAAATTTAGTATGTACCTGGCCATCTCGCGACTACAACATCTGGAAACTTACTGTTTTTATTTTCAGGCAGTTATCCTGGACATGCAAACGCAGCGCCACAGTCAGGTCTATGAATACAGTGCGAGATCATCCCCATGTAATATGTATTTTGCTCGAATCTGAGTGTTTTTTTGTCAATAATTGTATATGGTCTACGCATTCGTTGTGCTTTTGTGGAGACTAAACAATTCAGATTGACAGAGTTTCGTTTGAATCCTAACATACATTATTCAATTTATGTCTAGCGAATGGTTTAGTGGAAAGGACAAGGCGCCAACGGCCACCCCAAGCCGTAGTTTACCCTCCCTCGACACCACGGATATGTACTACACGTTGGATTTCAGCGATAGTCAAAGCTCTCCCTTAATTCAGTGAAGTTCAGCTTCGGCTCATCGTTTACTACTATCTGCGAGGTTCTAGAAACCTACAAAGCTCATCCACTACTTTTTTCTACTTTTTTAGCAAATTTTTGTCAGATATGCCAGATCAAATGACGAAAGCCATTAGTGTTGTTGCCCGCACTAGTGATTTATTACGTTTGCCTTTTCGTTTTAGACTTCGTCACTAATTGCATTTTTCTACGCTGCAGCGGATTCATACATCGCCGATTTAGCGCTGTCAGCTCGAAAAGGGCGAAATCGGCGGCTAGGCTCATTTGTAAACGTTAGAAATTACGCTAACTTAGAATATTCCTATACGAGTGCACTCAAAGCTCAAACGCCGTTAACTTGTTAAAATATTTCAACTTCTGAGCCTTATTAACCCGAAACGACATGTCGACCGACCTTGGATAAATCGACCGGGGCCTCGAAAAAATCATTTGCATCCGTTTAATGTCGAACTTTTGCTTTGTCAAAATAATCAAATGTTTTGCCGAGCAAAAAATTAAAAGCGTCGAGGTCGCGCTGCCATATAATCCTTTTGTTTCAAGCGCCGCAGTCCATTTATTAAAGGTCAGTGGGCATTGTTTATATTGTACGTTTATCATCAGAAGGACGAGCAGCGTCAAAAGTGCTCCATAAACATTCAAAACTCGAAGCCAGTTTTCAAAAACTTATTTTAAGCGACTAGAAAGGGCACAGGACGTGTTATTATAAAATTTTCATTAGAAAAGCCTTCATGTTTGTTTTGCCCCCAACAGTGTAGAATTGTCCGAACGAGATCTGAATAACCAATTATTTTAAAACCTATTAATGCTCTTTCCAATCCTGCTACGCGACTACGTTAAATTCAAATTTCAGAACGTCGCAAAAATTACGCAAATAATGCCGACTGCTTCGGCCTGAAATTGAAAGAGGGCGCTTACCCGAATATGGCAAGCGTCGGGACGTACGCAAAGAACAACATTAGCGAGCTATAACGCGGATCACTCAAACACGGAACATAAATACTCGAAAAATATTGCTTGGGATCATGCAAATCCGAGAAAATCCAAGATTGACTACATTCAGGATTTGCTTCATTCCAAAAAAATGTTTCTTCGCAGGTGCTGCTAGGCCGTGTCATATTGTTCGGAATAACGTGGATTCTCGCGTGGGAAAAATTGGGCACTCGCCACCTCTTGCCGAGCTTCCTCCCCCGAATCGCCCTAAAACAAAGGAAATTTATTATCTATTGCTACCAATAATAGGTTTTTTGAAGAATGTCTCGTGTTAAGTATTTCTGCAACGAAAATAAGTCGGGTCCCATAGACATGATGGTTCACTATATTTCCAAGTCTAGTACGAATTGGCATAACGTAACTTATATACAGCAAGCAAAACAATTAAACAACGAATAAGAGATTTATCGCAAAATGATTTGGTTTGGTCAAGATGGTCGATGCAATTCTACGCTGTTAGACACTAAGGAAAATTTTGTTTGTAATGTACGAAGATTAAGGTTAAGACTTGTTTTAATTGTACGTTATGTAGAAAGTACCATCAGTTTAGTGAGCTCTAACAAATCGCAAGATTATGTGTAGTCATTGGGGTTAAGAATAGATCCGTGAGTCGGATTAAAAAATTGGTCGACGGCCGATTTTTTAATGCCACTACGTCATGAAGTCATATCCCTGCCATTCCTAATTGTTACGCGTTGTTGTATGTGATTGATTTATAACAAAATTTGTAAACTTGTTCTTTAGATGTTATGTCTCAGTTATAATAAATAAATGCTATTGTAAAATGTTGAAGCTACGGTCTGCTCCGTATGTACTTAAAGTAAGTCTATAAATTAATGTAAAAGTAAGAACTGATCAATGTAAATATATGTACCTTGCATAGATGCGATCACACCATTCCATCCAAATAATCAATCATAATCACCATTTAAAGTAAATATCCAATATTTTGGATGCATTTGTATTGTGTTAATTGCAGTGTACTAGACAATGCTATTTCTAATATAATCAATTATGTATTTGAACCCATTAATAAACACTCATCGAAACCAAACCGCTGTTTCTCTTATTTCTAATCTTAGCTAATAATCGAACCAAATTAATTAACTCCAAATTCCTGCTGCTGCTAGTTCAGCATTACAAATATAAGCGCCAGTGAGATAATGGCTAACGCGCCATCTTCCTAATGGATCAGGTGGTATTAAGGCGTCTGATACATGTTTTTCATCGAGTGTCTTAATTCCCACGATACTAGTTATTACGTCCCAGAAGATCCAAAAATATTATTAATAATAATAATAAGCATTTTCAACTCTAACAGCAGAGCCCTCTCTCGGGCAATAGGTAAAGTACCGCGTCAATGGATAGCACTACGAAAGAATTCTACCAGTCCTGATGGCACCACTGTGTCACTGCTACTTCACTACAGAAAAATGTAAATCTTGCTTGGGAATTCATTACGAACGCTACAAAAAGAGGGAATATATTGTATAAAATCCCAGTTTGAAAATATAACCAAAATGTAATTCTGAAATTTGAAATAAAATAAAGTGTCCAACAATTAATCAGCAATTCTCATTGAATAAAGTTTATCAAATTAGAGCATGGTAGATTAAAAAGGCTTGCATACTCAGTTCCTGTTTGGATAAAAATAATCTTGACACAAACTCTTCCACACTACGGTCACTACTTAATTATACTACTATGCTCCCGTGAGAAAATGATCAGTATTTGTTACAGTTAAAACCGAAATTCAGTCAAAACCCTAATTTACTAATCAAAACTAGTTCCAACAAAGGAACAAACACATTCGTCATTACTAATTTTAACTAATCAAAACTAGAATTACCTGCATATTGTCAGTGAAAACTAATACTAACTGGATAAAACTAGTTCAGACTTGATAATGTTTGTTAAAATTAGTTCAGCCTACTTGTTCCCTGCAGTTGCATCAGGTTATTGCAAACCTACTGTTGTTATTTACACGGGCTATTCAGTAATTAGTCGATTTTATTTTTTATAGTATTTGTTCATAGTACAATTCATAGGGACAAACTGGAAAATTAATTAGGTATCTGGGGAAATACTCAATTTTGAGACATATAAAGGCAGTTAATTTTTTTAACAAAAGATACGAAGACGACGAAAGACGATGAAATTAACCAAGCTTTAAAACATACAAAAACCCACTACACCCTAATAATCGGTGATTTTAATGCTAAAATAGGCATAAAACAGGAAGAAAATGAAACAGATGTAGGTCCTTTTGGACTAGGAGAACACAATGAAAGAGAACAAAGGTTAATAAACTTCGTACAAGAAAACAACTACCACATTACGAATACTTACTTCTATAAAAAAGATATCAGACGATGGACTTGGAGAAGTCTCAACGGAACCACCAAGAACGAGATAGATTACATTATCACAAACAACAAAAAACTCAATTAACATGGGAAGTGACAGAATGGTGAGAAATACAGCACGCTTTAATACAAGATGAGAAAGACAAAAGCTAATGCAACCTAAAAAGAGAACGTAGATGTCGATCAACTAAAGATCAAGGAAATAGAATATGAGCAGGAACTCAGAAAACTCAAAATCACAAAGAACTCTTCATTGAATGAAATAAATAAGCAAGTAACCCAACACATCTTGAAAACTGCAGAAAAACTTATGACAAGGAAACCTCAGAAGCAAAGAAAACTCACAGATGAAACTGTTAACTTGATACAGAAAAGGAAGAAGATGAGAAGTGAATCAACTAATAACCAAAACGTAGATCTTGCAGAAATCAGTAAAACGATAAGGAAGAAAATTAGGAATGACTTAAGAGATTACAAGAACCAACAAATCTTAAAAACATTAGAAAAAGGGAAAAGTTTAAAACATCTTACAAAAACAATAAGAGAAGGAGGAAGAACAAAAATAGTAAAAATAACGAAAATAATGAGACTATATCACACATAGATGAGATAAAGAGAACAACTGAGAACTATTATAAAAAACTGTATACAAGTGAAGAAACACCTCCTCCGGGAAAAACAGAGAAAGAGAGAAAACAAGTACAAAACGTAGGTTTATCCATAACCAAAGAAGAAATTACTAATTCCTTGAACAAATCGACAAAAGGACGAGCAGCAGGAGAAGATGGAATATTAGATGAAATGTTACAACTTAGGAGGAGAACCAGTTCTGGAAATGTTAGAATGCCTATTTAATAAATGTCTAGAGAATATAGATACGCCGGCAGACTGGGATAATGCAAATATGATTCTACTATACAGAGAAAGGAGACAAAACAAAATTAGATAATTACAGGCCAATAAGCCTGTTATCAACACTACATAAGTTATTCACCAAACTAATAGCAGAAAGACTAACAACAAAACTAGACAATTACCAGCCACGAGAACAGGCTGCTTTCAGGAAATGTTTCAGCACCCTAGACCATCTTCAAGTAGTAAGAACGTTAATAGAAAAATCTAACGAATATAACATTCTCCTATAACCCTAGTCGATTATGAAAAGGCTTTCGACTCGATCGAAACCAGGTCAGTCCTAAATGCTCTCACTAACTGCCGAATGGATAGTAGATACACAACCCTTATCCAAAACATTTACAAAATAGCGTCATTCCAAGTAACACTCCATGGAAAAACAAATAACATCCAAATCAATAGAGGTGTGAGACAAGGGGACACAATGTCTCCTAAACTGTTTACTTTGGCATTGCAGGACGTATTCAAAGGGCTAAGCTGGGAGAAAAAGGGAATCAAAATAGAAGGCGAATATCTAAGTCATCTGCGTTTTGCCGACGATGTAGTTCTGATAACGTCTAATAGAGAAGAACTACAAGAAATGCTGACAGAACTGTATCACGAATCCAAGAAAGTGGGACTTAAAATGAACACCTCAAAAACAAAGTTCATGACCAATGAAAATATTGCAGATGGGGATATAACAATACAAATTGACAATTTACAAATAAGAAAAACCGAATCATACGTATACTTACGCCAGAAAATTGCACTATCAAAAGATAACCTCAAGGCAGATCTCTCTAGAAGTATATCACTGGCATGGTCAGCTTTTGGCAGACTTCACGATATTCTACGTTCAGCGCGCCAAACACATTAAAAGCGAGAACATTTGACCAGTGTGTGCTGCCTGTGCTGACCTATGGCACAGAGACCTGGACTATAAATAAGAAAATAATATACAAATTGCGAGCAACCCAACGTGCCATAGAGAGACGTATGTTAGGTATACATTTTACAGATCGAATACCAAATGAGAAAATTCTCAGACGGTCCAGAGTGACAGAGGTAGTCGAAAGAGTTTGTAAAGTGAGCTGGAGCTGGGCCGGACACATCGCCAGACTAACTGGCAATCAATGGACTCGCCGAATTATCGAATAGCGGCCACGAAACTGCAATCATTTGAATTGTGGCTCTACAGAAGAATTCTGAAAGTTCCTTGGACAGAGAGGGAAACCAATGAGAACATCTTGAAAAAAATGGAAAAGCAACCTGAATTGATATTTACAATTAAAAAGAGAAAGCTTGAGTACCTAGGTCACATCATGAGAAGCAATAAATATCAATTACTCCAACTTATTATCCAAGGGAAGATAGAAGGGAAGCGCAGCGTGGGTAGAAGAAGAACATCATGGCTGCGTAACCTAAGAGAGTGGTATCACTGCAAGTCGAACCAACTTTTCAGAACTGCTGTGAATAAAATACAAATAGCCATAATGGTAGCCAACCTTCGGACGGAGATGGCACCCTAAGAAGGCCACAAAACAACAAAAGAAGCCGTGGACGTCCATTAACAAGATGAACAGACGACATCAAACGATTAGCTGGCACGAAATGGATGCAAAGAACTCAAAGCCGCAGTAAGTGGATAGAATTGCAACAGACATATCTACAAAGGTGGATGACAAGTTAGAGGAGGCATAAATCCGACGATGGATAACATTGCTGAATATGATGATGATGATGAAAGGCAGTCACTACAATGTAATGACAAAAGATGTTTACAATAAAATATTGGCTGAAGTAGAAGATGCAAAGTGTACCGAGAAGAAAACCCTTGCAATATAGAAGAGTGAAGAGATTTAAGTTCTTGAAATTAATGACATAAAAAAGTTGGTGACTAGAGATGCACCAATAAAGTACTGGTTATCAGCTGAAGAAATTTTTGAAATTATTAAAGCATCAGTAGGGCATGATTGTCGCGATGGAATAAGGGTAGAAACTTCTAGAAAATACGCTGACGTAACCACAGAAATAATTTACTTTTTCTTATCGATATGTGAAACGTTCCAGCAGAAGAAAGATAAGAAGAAAAGAGGCTTAGCTTCTTTCTACGGTGTGTCCAAATGCATTACCATGTATCAAGACCATTTGGCCAAGTTTATCTTATTATAAGCACAGCAAAGCAAAAGATTCGAAGAAGTTACGTAGCAGCTAACAAGCATATTTTTGACCTCTGGTACTCCTTGCATTCTACACTCCGATAAATGGCAGAGAATAACCGAGTTAACTTCGTTTTTGTCGGAGTTAAAGATAGTTCAAGGAAAACAAAAGTACAGGGTTAGGTAGAAGAAGCTAACCAAAATATTAAAAACATGTTAGGTAGTTGAATGAAAGACGATCACACGACGAGTTGCTTAAATGATCTTCACTTTTCTACAAGTCATGAAAAATTGAGTGCTCAATTTGAGAAAGAAACAATCGCCGTACAAAACGATGTTCGATGTTAAGCCGAAAGTTACGTTTGCGTCGTCTACACTGCCATGTGAAGAGATAAAAGATATCCAGAATGAAGATCACCTTCAAAATATGATCGAGGACATGACTCAGGCTCAACTAAAACAAATGATAGATGGTGCAAAATGTAAAATTTCTTCTATCTGGAAAAAAGCGCGTGAGCCTCTGTTAAAGCAAGCAAAGGGAAATAGAAGAATAGGAGAGGATAATAATACCACATAAAAAGAGAGAGAATTAAAACTAGACAAGAAGAAACCACAGAAAATAATAATGAAGGCGAAAGAGAAAACGTGAAGGGAGACGCAAGAAGAAGTAGAAAATGACCCATGGAGAATGGGGTATCAAAAAGTAATGGGGAAAATAAAAACCAAGAGACCACATATTAATCTCAAAACTAAGGAAGAAACAATAAACGAGGCATATCCACAACACGGCGAGATGGAATGGGAAACATCGCAAGAAGAAAATGAAGTCATAAGCGAAGTAACAATGCGAGAAGTTGTTGAAGCAGGTAAATAAATGGAATTGTAAAGCGCCCGCAAGGGACAATGTTCCTTCAGAAGTTATTAAAATAACCGTAAATGCAAATCCAAAGTACATTATAAGAGTAATAAATACAATAATAAATGACCGAAGATGCCCGAAAGAATGGAAGACAGCTATACTAATATTATTAGAGGAACCAAAGAAAAGACCGGACCAGCAAGTAGCTTACCGACCAACTTGTCTTTTAGACACACTAGGCAAGCTGGCAGAAAAAAACATAGTCAAAAGGTTGACACAAAATAGATTCAAAAGGTGGCTTATCGAGCAGTCAATTCGTGTTTAGACAAGGGACGAAAGAAGACCTGGCGGATAAAGAATTTATGTATTCTCATAATGGTAGACATTGAAACTAGGTACTTCATAAGAACAATAAAAAGCTACCTAAGTGATAGACACATAGAAGTAGCAGAGGGGAAATGTATAAAAATGTCAGTGGGTGTGCCACAGAATTCGGTCCAGGACCGGTTCTGTGGAATGTGACGTACGATGATGTGCTAAATACAGAGATACCAGACGGTGTCAAATTAATTGCGTACGTCGATGATTTGGCCGTCGTTGTGGTGGCAACAAGAGATAAGAAATAAAGCAAACGAAGCTTTGAGGAAGATGAATAGCTGGTTGGAAGACAGGAAATTGAAAATGATGCCTGAAAAGGCAGAGGTTGTTGCCCTGATTCGAAGAAAGAAATGCGAAACGATCAACATAACATTAAGTGGAATTGATATTGAAGCAAAGAATTAGATTAAATATTCAGGGTTTATAATGGATAAGAGAATAAGCATCGGGTTGCATATCGAATATATAAGCCAAAAGGCATCTAAAGTTGTTTCGGCTTTAAATAGAATTACGCCGTGAGTCGGAAGGGCACGAGAGGGAAGAAGAAGAGTCTTGGGGAGCCATGGCGGAGTCCATAATATTGTACGCCGCCCCAGTTCGGTACGAGGCCATAGAGAAGTAAACAAATAGACGTAAGCTGAATAAGGTTGCAGAGAAGGATGGCCATGAGAGTAATTATAGCCTATGACACGGTATCATTAGTACTTGCGAGAATGGTACCAATGGACATACTAATAGAAGAAGGAGCAAAAATGGCAAGCCCGAATAGCAGAGGTGAAAAGAAAAATGGGAAGAATCAATTAGGCTATGGCAAGAAACATGGAATCAATGTGAAAAAGGGGCTTGGACCAGAAAATGTATCCAAACGTAGAAAATTGAATCAATAGAAACCACGGCCAAATAAATTACCATCCGACCCAGGCAATGACTGGGCACGGATGTTTTCAAGAATACCTCAAGAGCAGAGCTGGAAAAATTACATTAAAAAGTAATTAATTATCAATTACAAATTATCGCCCATTGAAGTAATTGAATGCCTTCCAGAGATTTCAATTACTCAAATGAAATAGTAATTTAAATATCAATTACTTACAAAGAAATTAACATTAATAAATAAACCAATATTGTTTAATGAAGCTAGTTGTTTTCAATTATTATGAAAAAATTAAATTATAGTTTTACCGCACTACAGTCTATAATCTGTACTTACCGCAGACATATTTTTCGCTTCTTACACAATAATTATTAGCAAGCTGCAGTGCTACATCCTGCACAGCCTACATTGCAAAAGACAGAACACATGCATATCCCATTGACACACATACCCGTCTTCACCAAATATGTCTTTGCTCGTGCACAAAACAGATTGCCATCTGATTAGTCATAGGAAATCATAAATTATACTTATATTGCGCCAGGAATGCCCTATTGCGATTTGATTAACGTAGATTTAATACCCAGAAAGTAATGCAATCACCGCGAGTAACTACAATTACTACATATAATTCAAAATCTTTTAAATTAATTTAAATACTTTAAAGTAATTTAATTACTCAAAAGTGATAATTGAATTTAATAATTAATTACTTTCAAAAAGTAATTGTCAAGTTCATTTTAAAATAATGGAAATTACCAATTTTAGTCACCTTATTTTGAAAAGTAATTCAGTTCCAAGAAATATCAACAAAAAGGAATTTAATTTGTAATTTAATTTTAATTTACGTTCTTCACTGCCGATTTAAAAAATATATTTTTTTCGAATATGAAGAAATGTCGAATTTCATTTTGGCTACATTTTGTAATGATATTAGAAAAAATAACAAGCTGAATATGTTATAAAAGTTATTTTTCCATGTTCGTGATAAACTAATCCACTCGCTTGGCATCGCTCGCTCGTAAATTAAAAGTTGAAAAACTCTCACTCTCACTCTCACACAGAACAATCTACTATTACATAAGCCTAACATGAGGCTGAATGACGAAAATATGTAACTTACCTAAGTATACAGAGTGGAGCATTGGATTTTTTTATTGTTCGACAGAAAGTTTCTATTTATATTTTGTAGAAGAACACTATGTGGTAATCCAATTGGTGCAACTTGAGCATTTTTTGTTGGCTCAGTTCGAAAATACTTTTTTTGTCCCTTTATATGAAAGTGACATTTTCTGTAGCCTGTTAGAGGTTTCCCGAAAATATACGTTTAGTTCCCTGGTCGGTTTCCAATGTCAGTGGGAGGGAATATAATACATTCACTGCCGTTGCCATTAGAGACGGGAGCCAATGTGATTATTGATTAATAAAAAATCAACTAGCCTCCTGGTTTTCATATTTAAATATTTTTGAATACAGCTGAATACAAGAGATAGTTTCATCATAAAAGGTAAAAGTGTTGTATGTATAACTCTAGACTAAAACGTCATTTCCTCCCTTGCATGATTACAATTGATTAGCTACTGTTCTCGCTAACGCTGAAGAATTAAACTACATCCGCGAGAGGGAATGATACATTTTCCTCCCTAGCAATACAAATAGCTATAAAAAATGTGTTAGGTAACTTTTGAAATGTTAAAACAAAATATCAAATTGGTTTTGATCAGGGACTGTTGAAAGTTGACAGGTGACTGATAAACCTAGTCGAAAATGGCTGATTGAAATAAGAATTTATACATCAGATACAAAAACAAAAGACATTTGCTCAAGTACGTAACAATGAAGTCATTATTACATTCAAGAGACCTTTATACCATGTGTTCAAATATAAATTACATAAGGGTTGGCCATGGTAAATAAAACTAATGTCGACAGCAAGCTTTAGAGACAGCAATTTTTAGAATTTTTAATCACTATATGAGCGTATAACATAAACTTATGACAGCAACAACAGTGATGATAATTAATTCTAAAGCTTGCTGTTGACATTACTTTTATATTCCTTGGCCAACCCTTATGTAATTTGCTTTTGAACACACCGTATAAGAAAAGGGTAAAAATACGTATTTGATAAAACTACTGTAAACGCCCGACAATTAAATTGCTCAGATTGCTTTCATATTTTTACTTCAAATTACAAAATCTTATCAACATCTTTAGAATATCTATTGATTTTAAGTTTAGGACAATAAAATATCTGAAATTGCGTAAATTGGGTCACGATGCACCGTTCTTTTAAAAAACTAAATATTGTGTAAAATTATTAAGAAGCCAATTATTGAATGCCTTGTAATTAGCATGAGGGATTTCTATGTTTCGTCCGTCAACGCAGCAGCCTGTATAACGTAAGGAAGTAATGTTGGATGAGGTGAGCGGAATTATAAGGAAGTCACGATTTTTATAAGACACTATTCTAGATTCTTAATAATAAGCGAAGCTAACATGCTGCAGCAGTCCGTAAAAATTATGCACTAGGTGCCAGTATACAAAGCATCATATGAGCATTACGAGGCAAGAAAGCGACAGAGAATGGATAATTTACAAAATGTTCAATGCAAGAATGCGGTAAACTTATGCGGCGTTTCTAAATTGAATTAGGTACATTTTATTTATGTGTTTTATACTTTTTAAATTTTGTTATCGGCTTTTGGCCGTTTAGTTCAATTCCTCACTCAAAAATGTAATTTTCTGGACTTAATGCCTGTTACACTTGCACGGCAGTATAACCCTATGCTAGACATAGTTTAAAACAAGCAAATTGAAACGAATAACTAATTATTATGAACCAATATCATCTAATAAAGCTATTTTAAATTATATTTTTACGGTAGGTATAGTAATCTGTAATGTACTTACCGCAAATATAGTTTTAGCGTCTTGCACAATAAATATTAGTGTCACTATTACAAGCTACAGATCACATCTACATACAGGTACCAGAGCTCGTGCATGCGTCATACAAAATGCAAAAGTTGCTGTTATTCGACTCGTCAAAGGAAATCATAAATTAGGCTTATATTGACTGGGAAACCCTATTGCGATTTGCTTAATATGTAGCTTAATAAAACCTTATTTTATGTTTTGCGTTCTGGAGATTCTGGAGATCGAGGTCAGTAATTCAGTAATTGAAATACCACAAAGTAATTCAATTACCTCGAGTAATTTCAATTACCACAGGTAATTCAAATACTTGTAAAGTAATTTAAATACTTTAGAGTAATTTAATTACACAAAAGTAATTGAGTAATTGAATGTAGTAATTAATTACTTTCAAAAAGTAATTTTCAAGTACTTTCTAACAAAAATGGCAATTCCCAATTACAATTACCGCATTTTGAATAGTAATTCAATTCCAAGGCAAATAAGCAAAAAGGAATTGAATTAATAATTTAATTAAAAAGTAATTAATTACTGCCCAGCTCTGCCGTAGCTGTACTAACTATACCTTAGTTTCCAATAGCTTTTTGGGATTTTATTTTAAAAATTAATATAAGAAAAAAATATTATTTTAGTAAGGGAAATCAAGGAGAAGGCACGAATAGAGAATAGAATATATGCGCAGCCTATCAATACATATAGGTACATATTTGAAACACAAGGCTAACTTTTGTTCCTCTTCGTTTGCGAGTTCTACGAAACCGGTTTGCATGATCTTTTTTTATATTGAAGCTTTTAGTGTGTAAATTAGCCAACACTATTTACTATTAATTTTTTTAAGGGTTTTATATTTTTTAAACCATAAATTTCAAATATTTATTTACATGCGCTCGAGAACGTCATTTCACTTGCATGTTCATTCATGAAATTTTGAAACTATTTACTACTCGCGACCTGACAGCTGCTGTCATTAATAGTGTTTTACCAAGGAGTATGTAAGTTACATACTCTTTGGATTTACTTAACTATGATTTAGTGTTTGACGTTCAAAGTATGTGAATACGTAGACTAATGATACAGAAACATTTCATACTGTTTGCAGAAAACCCAGGAACGCCATCGTGATATACTTTTGCGAATTGTAGTACAAATTCTAAATGACCTAGACGATTATAACGCCTTCACTGTTAGCATTAATCTTATCGTTTTTCCATTAACACTCCATTAGATTACGAAAACCGTATGTCTCTCGATATCGATACTGAATACCACCGTCATATTGAACTTTATTTTATAGGTTAACTATTTACTAATTATAAGTTTAAAGCACTTACATAGAGAACATACTAATAATATTGATGATTATGGCACGAGAAAAGTTGTTTGTAATTACCTTTTTCTGGATGGTAGACATTCGGCAAATAATTTCCTTCTATAAATCGGCTCAAACAATTTTTACCGACTGGAACTCAACCCCCCCCCCCCCCCCCCCAATCCAACGGGGTTAAATAGGTTACATTTGTTTTTCTAAAGATCGCCATTACGCGGAAACTAGTGCAGGCAGCTATATAATAGTCCGGATTCCTACCACTTGTACGACAGGGGTAGACATTTTAAAATTATTACTAAAATATGTTCATATACAGTGTGTCCAAGATAAGGAGGACCAATATGGGGATCTGGTTAACAGTAAGAGATACAAATTAGATTAAATGGGAAAAAAGTTGAGTAATTAAAGGACTAAGAAAAAGACGCCTAGAAATCCTTGGTATGAGTTTTCGTTTTTCAGTTATCTTAAATACCCAATTTTTGGATTTTCAATTCTATTTTTTTCTGGCGTTAATATTAAAGTTAGAGCGAAACTAACAAAACTTCTTTATAACAACTTTTAATGGACTTGAAGACTGCGTTATCAATTATTTTATACGACATCTCGTTTCTGAGCAACCATCACCAACTTATTTTTTTTTAAAACGGTCCTTATTTTTTATATAAAATTTTAAAAGCCCTTTTTCTTGCGAATTCAACAATGTACTACACATTATGGTTTAATTAAGTTTCGAATTGTTTTGCCAACATCGAGAAAATTTTGGATACGAACCTGTGTCCTAGAGAATTTCATACATTGTTTTAGCTTTTGTAAGTTAAATAAAGAAGTAATGAACCACACTGGATGTTTTTTGTTTCTAATTTTAGTTATTGTTTATAAATAAGAAAAATAAACAGTAAATTAATTACTTACTATTGAAAATTATATGTATCCCAAAAGCATATCTGATTGTTAAGGATTAAAAACATCCAGTGCGGTTAATTACTTCTTTCTTTAAATTACAAAAGCTGAAACGACGTATGAAATGCTCTAGAACACAGGTCCGTATCCAAAAATATTCTGATTAATAGTAAAACTAGATAGCAATCTATTATGATACTTCCAGAGGCTGCAAAATTTTTGAAGAAGTGAAAAACTACTTACGTCAACATCGAACAGACTCAGCGTATATAGAAATGCTAAATGAATCAAAAGTCATTGCTGAAAAATTAGATTGTTTCCCAGCAATCAATACTGTGTAACCAAGGAAAAGGAGGCCCATGTTTGATTACGAAGGTAGAGACGATGCTATACAGAATCCAGAATTGCACTTTAAAGTCAATTTTTACTTTTTTCTATTAGACACCGTCATAACTAAATTAGATGAAAGGTTCGAATTTCTAAGCGATCACAACAGTTATTTCTCTTTTTTACACAGCTTTGACACTTTAGAAAACCTGTTGATCGAAAAAATATTGATTTGCTTATATTTTACACATGTTTCTTATTTTACTTTAATATCCAGGCCTAAAAATAGTAGTTTTAAGATTAAATTTAATATGTTTCCCTGGGGGGAGCGGGGAAGACCACCCATTCCGTTTCATGTGCGCATTTTCACTTTTAGGAAGGTGGCAACCCTGATGACAACATGCCTTGTTGTAATAAATGAACTTGATGTCTAATTGGGATGCTTTAAATAATATACTTTTTTGTGACAAAAGTTTTTCCACTTTGTTTCTCCGCCATGCTCTTTTCTGTTAAGTCCAAACTACGCAACTACAAAATTTACCACATAAACGTATACCTTGTTCAACCGACCTTAATAGAAGCACCTTTTGGACTAATT
Organism: Agriotes lineatus; assembly: GCA_940337035.1. Lineage (NCBI taxonomy): Eukaryota > Metazoa > Arthropoda > Insecta > Coleoptera > Elateridae > Agriotes > Agriotes lineatus. Next base: position 39,435,595 of record OW679202.1, read on the forward strand.
TTGCATAGATTCTTTTAAGTTATACTAATTTTAACTAATAATGTGCAGACAATTCTAGTTTTTATTAGTTAAATCTAGTACGACGAAAGTGAATTGATGGAACTAGTTTTGACTAAATTCGAGTGTTAATTGTAATATACATACAAAACATATTTTTCGCTGTGTCTAGGTGCACTCCAGTGTGAACGCAATTTTTAGTATTGGGTGCACTCCAAATCGTGATCATCATTGATTTGACATCAATGAATATTTTGTTTTAATGTATTGTCGGTATCGAGTATTACAACAAAACAACGACTGCAAATAACCTAACAAGTTTGACAGGCTTAAACTGCTTTGTAATTCACCGGTGCCAAAATTACGAATTGCCTCTACAGCGTTTCTATGGCTCTGAACTAGCTTTTCTGATATAAATTAGCAGGTAATTCGAAATCCGAGCCTAGATTTGTCCCTTTCGGGTGCATTCAATACTAAAAATTGTGTGCACTCTCGAGTGCACCCACACACCGTGTATACCTTTAGGGCTCAACAACGGTAGGAACACAACACTAATCCACAATTCTAATTTGTGAGAGCTTAAAATTTCCCATTAGCGTCCAGAGTTCGATTAGCAGACCGCTTGTTCTGGAACTCTGGAAGAGGTTGCGTAATTTAGGTGAAACCGTTAATTTGTTTCAAACGAGTTACAGGAACGGCTAAAGCGCAGGTGGTGGAAAATAGATTGATAGAAGCTTTACAGTTCATTGAATGCAAACGGCTGAGGCTTTTCTTGGGCGATAAGCCAGAGGGATGATTGGAAATGAGCTCAGTACAGCATCACCTCTGCTACGTAATGCAGAAAGCGGAGAAGCGCTTAAACGCCATCCTTCGCAAAACCAAAAACTCGGGAATTTCGTACGAGAATCTCGCAGCTCTCGATGTCGTGAAAACGATTTGTCACATGAACCTTTCGGGAAACCGCAAAAAAATTACAACTTTGCTCGTTTTATCTGGTTTCCTGTTTGCTTTCGCGATTACGTTCAGCGATTCCGAGGTGCGTTTGTTTGTATTTCCATGTTCGCAAAAATAAACCGTTGCTGGTTTCTAGTGTCTTCTAGAGATGCCGCTGGATGGGTCCAAGATATTTAGGGAACCGGAAAATTGCCAAATGTGCGAGGATACCCACAACGTTAATAAGGTGCAAAATATTTCGGCTTATGATTTTGAAAACCTTTATGTGGCAAAAGCCAAACCCCTGGTGATAACCGACGGAACTAAAGGGTGGTCAGCCGTGGACACGTTCAACTTCGACTTCTTCAAAGAGCTGTATCACTCCACTAATCGCGATAGCCTCACAAAGACGGAATGCCAGTTTTTCCCCTACAAAACCGAATTTAAATCTCTGCACGACGCCCTCAACATGAGCGTCGAAAGATCTAGGTTGCAACCGGGAACGCTACCATGGTACGTTGGCTGGAGCAACTGCAACGACGACGCAGGGAAAATTTTGAGACAACATTACGACCGTCCCTACTTTCTCCCGGAAAAATCGGAAAATATTGCTTTGAACTGGATATTTATGGGCGGCCCCGGCTTCGGGGCGCATATGCATGTAAGTAGTGAGGGACGAGGGCGACCAGTCGTAACTTCAGATTTTCATGAATTTACAGGTGGATAATGTGCAGTATCCGTCGTGGCAGGCACAGCTGCGAGGTCAGAAGATATGGATACTGGCACCTCCACCTGAATGTTTGTATAAATGTCGTGAACTGCAAGTGACCGTGAAACCGGGAGAAATAAGTCAGTCGCTTAGACTAAACAATTCGTGTAGGTGTTGAAATTTATATTTCATTTCAGTTGTTGTGGACACGAATCGTTGGTACCACCAGACATATGTTCTGCCCGGAGATATTAGTATCACCATTGGAGCGGAATTTGATTAGACATTCTGGGAATATTAATATTACACTTTTCCTGTATTCATTATCCACTTGGTTATAGTAAATACCCTAATAATAAAGCTATCAACAGCTCTTAAACATTATTTAAACAGGAATTCCACTATTTGGATTAGAATCCGCTATTTCCTAAAATGGTGTTATCGGCACCACGACCAGTTTTGCTAATCTCACATAGCCTTGATATCATATAATTGCCATGTCTAATCGAGTAAAATGATTACAAAATAGTATTAATAGCAAAGCCCTCCCGAATATCATCATTATCTGATCCGATAATTCGGACGGCGTGTTCTAGGAATCTTGCATCGTACAATACATAATTTTTCACTTAAATTATAAGACTTCCATAAAAGGAAACTGAACTGGGATTTAAAAGTGGCGGAAACTGATCGCGGAGATTACAAGCTTGTTTCCATGAAGCACTTTTGAAACTGACATTCGAAAAATATAATTATTTGTTCCTTGATCAAAATGAAAATTTGTTTTTATTACAGTATGTTGTATGTATTAGTACAAATGGATGTAGCAAGAGCTTTACACATTGTTTTCAATTCCACAGACAATTAAAAAAAAATAATTTAGACCGTAGTGTTAAAAAGTAGCCATCGCCGATTAACAATTATGGAATAATGCATTATTTACAATTTTAGGTCATGGCTTATTAAAATATCTACTTTTACGAGATATAAAACTAGAATAGCATTTGCTAAGAAAAAGTGTAATTGAATGATTAAGCCGCAATGGCCTGAAACTTGCATTTATTAATTTATCAGAATGTAATATACAGGGAATATAGTATTCACTGCAAAAAGAGAGAATCGACGCATTTTTTTTCCAGACTTGGCTTATCGGTAAAGCACGAGATATAAGCTAATATTCAAATTAAACTACTGGAAGAATTCCATAGATAACCCCCATATAGGTAAGTAATGGCAAACATTTCTATTACGGTATTTTATTGTTGTAATTACTTTTGGGGCGTACTCGTAGTCAAACCAAGTCTTTCAATTCATATTTTTTAGTTTTTTTAAAATAGAGGTAACGGTAAATTTTACAAAAAAAAATAATTTGAGTTACGCTAACATTCCTTTCACAGCGAAAAAGAAACTTTATGTCAAGCTCATATAAAAATGTGTTATGTTAGGTAGAAAATATTACATTAGTAACAATCAGGGTGACCAGATTTCAATTTATACAAACCCTGAGATTTACCTTTTGTACAAAAAATAAAATACATTATGGATTGCTAATTTCAATCCTTTACAGCCATATAAAAATAAAAAAGAATCATAAATAAGACTTCCATTGGTAGTAAAGATCTGCCAATATTCAGTTGAATATACTTTTCGAATTTTCAGTAAAATGACAAAAATACAATTTTAACCTTCTTCTAATATCTTCGCAAAGGTTAAGAAATGTCAATTTGTGACGTAAAATCCGCGATTAAAATATGGTCAAGCATTTCAGTATATATGTATACAGGGTCTGGCAACGATGCGAGAGTGGAAGATATTTCTAAAACTATGAGAGTTACATAAAATGCGCTTATATAAAAGTAGTAAAATGGTGCACATTAGGAAAATGTTGTTATTGTACATGGCGGCTCACAAAAGTGTGGCGAACCAAACTTACTCTTTTTTTAATGAGTGAATGCCTGTAGTTAGGTATAATATAAAGTTGTATGGGTCTAAAGGTAACGGTTTTGGAGATAATAACGATTTAATTTAAAAAATACTTAATTTCAGGCGGCTGCTCTTAGTAACAGGAAAGAATTTAATAGAAAAAAACGTTACCAAACAATTATGTTTTTAGCGAATTACTTTAATAGTTAGAAATAGTGCCTATGACTATTGATGTTGTACAAAAATTTGCAAATTTAGTAATTTGGATTTTTTAACGGAACAACCTGTATATCTCTGTTTTTTAAAACACTTTCTAATGAGCTTTCTTCTAATATCTTATTGCAGATCTGTCAATTCTACCGTTTATTTTATTATATGCGATTTAAAACATAAACAAACAATTTTAGCTTCTTTTAAGATACTTTATTTAAAGGGATAACAAATAAACACTTTAAAAATAATAATTAAACATGTTCTCCGAACATAACAAGAAAAGAGGCTTAAAAATAAAACCATTATTGACTCAAGAGATAAGAATCACGGAAAAAAGCAGAAATACAGAAGCAAATTATATCTATTTAATATCAATGAAATTATATTAAATTACCAAATATTTCTCCTTGTTTTTTAAGTATTTACGGGCTGCATGAGAAATAAAATCCTAATATAATTTACGAAAAAGGCAAATATAAAACTTATTTTATTTCCACTGATTTACGGTCAAGTTAATATTAGACATGATTACAAAATTAGTGTTACCCAGAGAAATTATAACAAAACCCGGAGCACGGAGACGAGATGTAGAAACCCTGAGACTCCGGGTGAAAACCTGAGAGGTGGTCACCCTAGTTGTATATATGTATATGAGCATCAAAATAGGCCGCCACTTTTTTATTAACTCATGTACACAAGTACACATAGGACATCGCACAATAAAATTTTGTGATGTATTTTTTTCTATTAATTGGTCAAAATTAATTACCTACAAACACAAATAATATGAATTACAATAATAGCAACATAAATCAATAATCATTATTGTAGAGAAACATTAAAGTACTATTGGGCAAAAATGAAACACTAACGTTAATATAGTGCTCGTTTTCTCTTGATTTACGCGTTGCAGTTATGTCATCCATGTCTTACTGACTTAACAGAATGTCAGATGGACAATTAATTATTACAACAAAACCGTAAAGTGAGGACTTTGATTCGATGATGAAAATTAGTGTTGCCATTTTTTGGCCACAATTGTAAGTATGTACATAACAATGGCGATACATAAATATTTGTCACATTAAGAAACATTTATTTTATTTTTATAAATACTATTAAAATGTATAGAATCAAACGAACAATGCCTGAAAACGATATTTTCTAAATTATTTTTTAGTATACATATTTACTTTCAATTGAAATCAGTGCCAAAGCAGCTAATCGTTCCTGGCTGTTAGTAGAGTTACTAATAATTTTGATCAACCTTAATTTGGGACACGAACGTTCTACTGAAGCTACAGCTACAACAGTGGCGACAAAAAACTGTTTCACGGTTCTAATAAAACCTACTGGAAATTACAACCGCAAATAATTTCTGGATTTTTCTAATACAAGTAAAATATGGACGGAACATTTTAAGGGACTTCTGGCGGTAACCATGTTTACTATGCCACTGAGCTACAGCTTTATTTGTAGTAACCATTAAGAAACTTGGCGGTTGAATATGTGTAATACCTGATACGAATATCTTAAGTTCTTTTCTTACCATAATAGACTAATGGAGATATTATAATTTCGTAATTCGTAATCTATAGCCTCTTTTACCTTTCGGTGTAGAGGACCATTCATACCTCGCGGGAAGTGCAACGGAGGTAATGCGCCGCACGCGACTTACACTACGCTCCCCCGCATGAAAACATACCACACACACAACAACTTACATCTAACTTAACTAATGAGTTCAAATCCCGCGCCGCTCCGAGAAAATTCTCGGCTACGGCCAGATTTGAACCCATGTCCACCTGGTTGCTAAGCAGACAACAAGCCCACTCAGCCACCGAGGTGGCCGGAGATATTATAATTATGATTCTAAAATCGGCAATATCCATAACTCGAGTACCTGCATTTTTAAAGGTTGTATTACTTTTCTCATTTTTTTTAATAGTTGCGAGCCCCCGGACACACCACACACACTGGTAGTTACGCCACTGGACATAATCTATGGTCGTTTACCATTAAAAAATTTCCTTCCGTATATGGCAAAATTAAGTTTATTGTTTATAGTAAAATGGTTTTAAGGTCGCATTAATTCTAATTTGTCCAAGAACACGCATGTGAGCAGCAGCTATGCTACTATTTCAGTGCAATTTACTCTCAAGTGAATTAAAAAATTAATGCTTTGTGTTTATTATCGAAACTAATCTAATGCAATAACTACGTAATCGAACGACTGTTTGTTTTTATCAATAAACTTTACAGATTTATTCCATTACAATTAAATCTTAAGAGAGAGATAATGAAATAGTTTTACTGCACTAATAAGTTTTTTATTCCCTTAGTAAGAATACACAGCTGTTAAAAACGTGTTTCCATATTTTATCTCAGATCAAGCAATGTATAACTGCATTGTATAGTATGATCAAAAATTATTTTCATCTAGTATGGCTATAGAATAGTTCTTAATTTATGAATGCAAATATAAATCACTTAAAAATAGAATGCCATGTTTGACATTTAGGTAAGTATAAACATAGTTGCATTCATAAATCAGGAAATATTCCATGGCCATACTAGATGAAAATCATTTTTGATCATACTTTATATAGCGGGCAGAGCTGGGAAAATTACTTTTAAAAAGTAATTAATTACTAATTACCAATTACCGCCCAATGAAGTAATTGAATTACCAGAGATTTCAATTACTCAAATGAAATAGTAATTCAATTATCAATTACTTTCAATATAAATTGTGGCATATTTGCATTTAGTAGTATTTAGACACCTCTGTGCTAGTAGATCGTTTGAAACAAGCAAATTTAAATGAGTAAATAATTATAATGTATTGTATTGTTATAGTAAAGAATAAATTACGCAGGCATATTTTTTGCTTCTTGCACAATATTTATTAGCAAGCTACACTGCTACACAAAACAGAACATATGCACATCTCATCTAAAATCAAGCGTCTGCACCAAATATTTTCCTCTTTACTCGCGCACACACCCCTAGAGTTGCAAATGCTGCACAAAATTAGCTGTTATCCCACTAGTCATAGAAAAACAGAAATTATACTTATATTGTTCCAGCATTACCTAACTGGGATTTGCTTGGCATATAACGTAATACTAATACAATTTTTTGCGCTCTGGAAATTTAATACCAATCGAGGGCAGTAAGTTAGTAATTCAATTACCGCTAGTAATTTCAATTACCACAAGTAATTCAAATGCTTTTAAAGTAATTTAAATACTTTAGTTTAGGGTAATACCCAAAAGTAATTGAGTAACTAAATGTAGTAATTAATTACTTTGAGAAAGTAATTGTCAAGTACTTTTAAACAAAAATGGCAATTGCCAATTACAATTATCGTATTTTGAAAAGTATTTCAATTCCAAGACAAATTGTCAAAAGGAATTTATTTAGTAATTTAATTATAAAGTAATTAATCACTGCTCAGCTCCAATAGCCGGTGTAACAAGATGTCGAGTATCAGTTAAAGTTATCAATTTATCTCAATAATATGTAAAGCAATTGTTGTACACATACAGAGCATTTCAAAAAGAGGATACTAACTTAAGGAGGTTGTAAAAAACGTTGAAACAAATTCTGCATACAAACTTTTTCTTTTAAATTGCTTTTAAAGTGGGAGGTTATATTAGAACTTTGTAGCAGATAAGAATTTGAGTATACTATTATGTACTATACTACGTTTAACCAACAGAGACTAGAAGCCCCTCCCGCAAATAGGCGCAAAATTTGAATAGAATATTGCTATTGATAAGCCGCTTATACACAGCGCAATGTATATGGTTGAAATTAAACATTTTTTGATTTTTTCTCAGTTTTTAATGTGTAACTTGTAAAACAGGTTTATGCAATCTAGGTTCCGCCCAGTAATTTATTTTTTTAATCTGTTCGTCAAACGAAGTATAGAAAACACGATTTATTTAAAAAACTTGTTTAGCTATTTTAATTTTGTGGTAGAGTTAATAGTTTTATATTAAAAAGATAAAATACATTATGATGCACGGCACATATATTCAGTAAAGTTCCTTGCATCATAATGTATTTACGACCACCACTAAAAGTAGGCCTTTTAGCGCTAGCTTTTTTCACAAAAAGTAACGTTTTATAATTTAGCGTGTTTAAAGATATCAGCTGTTTACTTTTAGCCCATGTGCTAAAAGTGAAGCGAGGTTATAAAACTACAATTTCAAACTGGAAGTGAAGTTCTAAAGTTATGCTAGTTACTTCTTGCGTTACAGGTAAAGTGTTGTTGAAATAATTAAAGCGTTATGTAATGAATACAGTGAGATGTGTAGTATTAATAATTACCTTTGATAACTGACTTTGACAGTACTGGCTTCGCAAACATTCGTCCGCGCTACAAGGCCTACTGTTTATCTATATATATAAAACTGAAAGTCCTGACTCACTCATCAATGCCCAGCCCAAACCCTTGGACCTAAAAAGCTGAAATTTTGCACAGAGGTTCCCTTTATGATGTATACAAGGAATAAGGAAGGATATTTCGAAATTCAACCCCTAAAGGGGTAAAATGGGGATTCCAATTTTGTATGGAGAAATAATATTAAATAGACATTTCGACTTGAAACTTCGTAGGAGTACTCCTAAAAACAAATAAGCAAACACATATTTTCTGATTTTCCGAAAATCAACCCCTTATGGGGTGAAATGGGGAAAATAATAATACGATATGGGTGTCGTTATTGAGGTTTTTTGGGACGTTGATTGTGAAAATGGCATTTATTTTTAAGTCCAAGACGGTGGATGTCATATAAGGGAAGGGACGGAACGGGACGGGACGGGACGGGGCGGGGCGGGACGGGACGTTGCGGGACGGGACGGTACGGAAAGAGAAGGGAAGGGTTGGGATGGAAGGGGACGGGACGCGACGGAACTACACGAAAGGGGACGAGACTGGACGGGACGGGACTGGACGAGAAAGGAAGGGACGGGACGGGACGGGATGGGACGGAAAGGAAAGGGAAGGGATGGGATGGAAGGGGAGGGGACGGAACGGGACTGGACTAGCGGGACTGGACTGGAAGGGAAGGGACGGGACGGGAAGGAACGAGACGGGACGGGGCTGGACGGGACGGAAAGGAAAGGGAAGGAATCGGATGGAAGGGGTGGTGACGGGACGGGACGGGACGGGATGGGACGGTACGGAAACGGGGACGGAGAAAGGGACGGGGACGGGGACGGGGATAGGTTGGGATGGGATGGGATGGGATGACAGAAAATAATTATTCATTATTTAATACACAGATAATGAACCTCGCGCGAACGAAGTCGCGGGTAACAGCTAGTTATGGCATAAATTAGAAGTGTCGTAGATGCAAATCTTTATTAAATCGATATTTATGGATTAATAACGGTAAAATTAAGGTCGTAGATAACATGTTGTATGCAACGCGTGCTAAGCGTCGTTTATGCACGAGACATGTTATGAAACTCAGTCTTCGGCTGCGTTTCATAATTTTTATGTCTCGTGCATAAACGTCGACTTTTAGCACTTGTTACATAAATAGCTATTATTGTTATTAGCTTTAGGAATAAAATGAGAAAGTTAAAAAAGTTTTTAAATAAGTCCTGTTTCTCAATAGATATTTTTGTACAATCAAATTCTTCTTCATTAAAAAGTTCTAATAAAAGTATTTATATGCGTTGTTAACTTCAAGCCCTTAAGCAGGGGTGTCCCGCTGCCCTTCTCATTAATTAATGCGGTCAGCCAAGAGTTCACTTAAAGCCGACTTAAATTCGAAACTTAGGCGTTTTCTCGAAAATCACTCACTAATAATGACAAACTCTAACGAACTAATTATTAATGTATAACAATTTGTAAGAATTATTTGTATTTAAACTACTTTACTTTTCTTGCGCGAGTTTTTAATGAATAGAATTATTAATGAGATAACGATTAGATAACTAATTTGTAATTTTGGTGCGCCAAATTTAATCGAAAATTTTTTCCAACCTTTTATTTTAAGACGCGTTTTGCCAATTGTGCCCCACGCTCACTTTGGTAGTAGAAGTTTTGGCTCCTTCATGTGAAAAATTGGACACTCCTGCCTTAAAATCATACGTAAAAATTTAAAAATCTTTCACAAATAAGTCTGCTATTGGTAGAACATATCTGCTAATTTTCACTTTTTAGTAAAATGGCAAAAACCTAGTTGTAATTTCACTCTTTGGGAGAGTTTAGCTCAGCGGGGAGGGATTTTACAATTTTACAATTTTCATGTTTCAACCTCTTTAAGTTTGGCACCATGTTTTTTCAACACTTTGTATAACCATGGCATTGTTTACGTAAAAGTCATATTATTACAATTTCAATTTCTTTTAAACTGCTACATTGAATGTACCACACTTTTAATTAAAAAATAATGATCTGGTATAGTTGCAAAAAAGCACAGCATCCTTATCTTGTGTGATGCATTTGCGTTGACAGAGAATAATAAAATTTTAATATTTAAAAAAGAATACCGCACAGCAACTGTATTTCTTTAAACGTTACTCCACTGAAAAACTTGGATAAACAGATATGAAGATATGATACACTTCATTGATAGAAGTGAAAATATTGATTTTTCATTATTATCTTGCGACAAATAGAATTGAGCCACTCTGTAAACTTTCGTACCTAGGATTCAACTATTTGCTGTTAAACTATCATAGTGTGAAGCTACAGAAAATTATCTACATTTTCTTATATTTTAAAAGCGTTACGTGGTGATACTTTAAATTGATATCTAATCTGCTGCAACACGATAAAGGTTCTATACAGATGTCAGACTACCTGTAAGAGATAGTTTCTAAAGATGTGAAAAGATAAATATTGTTTTGAACAACGAAACACTATATAACACATTTTATAGCGCCAGCTAAAGGTGAAACAATTACAGTATTAAAGTAAGAAAAACCCTGTAGCAATTTAGAAAATCAGTGACGATTAGTTTTCCAGGATAAAATGTATTGTGCGCTCGCAAATAAGGTTTATTTCCCTCTTACGAGTAACTAAAGCATTATCCGAAAGTCAATTTTTAAAAATTTAGGAAGAAAACCATTGAACAAAATGCCAATAACATACTAAAGACTACTCCCTGCCGCAATTTGTCAAATCTGTTTAATAGAAACAACGATTACATATTTCGACAGTGATTCACGTACATTCGTACTCCAACAAATGTGCTAATGAATGCCATTTACCACTTGCGTATGACTGTTTAGAATGAGTGTATCGACATTTGCTTTTGTAAACAAATGTGTTTCCTGTATAGACAGACCACATTTAAACATCTGAATGGGCTAGACTGACAAACTAATAGTAGTTTGTATGCCAAGGCACCAGAGGCGTAGCTACTACTATATCTGCCGTATCAATGACACAGGGTCCACGAGCCTGGGGGGCCCACAGCACTCAAACTCTAAAAAAAAAATATATATAAATTTAATTCGGAAACTTTTTCTCAGGTCACATTTAAGAAGTTAGGTTTATATAGGCGGAAAGTGTTATTGAATTTAGCCATATCATCTATCGAACAGGAAGAGCTTAAAAAAATCAAATCATCTTCAAATAGGGAACGTCTTATAAACATTTTCGCGGAGAAAAAAGTTCGGAGAGTAGCTCTGTAAATAATTATTATTTACGTCAACCATTTTTCTTAATATTTGCCATTTACTTGTTCCTTACTTATGTAAATTGTACACTATGATTTACTCCTCTTTTTACGTGCTATGTCCGTTAGTAAAAATATATAATTAAATTTGACTTTTTTTATTATGTATTTTTATTAGTTTTTATAATTATATTTCGTTTTGTTAAAAAATAGAAATTGAGTTCGTATCTTTATACGTTTATTTAATAATACCCTGATGGGGTGGGGGTGGGGGGCCCACTTGGCAGTTTATGATAGAAGGCCCGTTGATCTCTAGCTACGCCTCTGAAAGGCACTAAAGTTTAGCTTATTATCACGATTGTGGATTCAGTTGCCGCGGCCCGAAGGGCCAAGGCAAATAAGAAACATGATTGATAAAAAGAAGATTCAGTGCTGAGGGGTACATTATGTTTGGTTAAAATCGAGAAATCGTGTAATTACAACATTTTAACCAACTTTTGTAGGTTATGTTGATGTCGATTGACGTTTACCTGTTGCCCCGCCACCTACAAAAAGTCGTAAAACAATGGATTACTAAGATTACTTCATTGCCGATTTCTCGTATTTTAATCACAATTTCGACGTTCTTCACCGCCGATTTAAAATATATATTTTATTGACTTTTAAAGGAGAATTCATTAACAAAAAATTTTTATTAACATATGTCCTTAAAATGGAAATTAATTCAACAGTTTATATTTCTGACGAGTTAAAAACAAGGTCATCAAAAATAATATTATTCCTCTTCAAAGAAACAAAACAAGACGAGACGAAATTGTACGCGTTCTCGAACTCCATTTTAAACTCGAAAATTCTGGCATGCGACCGTAACGCTCAAAATGTGCCACGTATTAACGTTTTGGGATTCCCTTGATGATATTTATTTATGTCACTATATTTTAAAGGAAAAAGCAATGAAGGTGGATCAGTGGTAGAGCCTCTGTTTCCAGACTAGAGAATGTGGGTTAAATTTCCACGGTCTCCATCGGCCTAAACCACCTCTGCTTCGTTTTCATACGGGTTTAAAAATACTATTGCAAAACTGTCGACATGGAGAAACCGAAAACCTCGATAAAATTTGAAGAATTTGGTTAATCTCGTCTCGAATATTTCAGATAGAAAATAGTCAATCACGTTCTGGAATTTCGGGACGAGGCGAGATCGAGGATTATCCTGTTTTAGCATCACGAGTTTCAGCTATATTTTACTGATTTTTTGAGTCAATTCATGTGTATCTTTTGAAATAACAAGCTGCATTTTGAATACTGCCTTACCAAATTTATTTTTTAATTTTTTGGGGGGATTGCGACTAGTATGCCGATGTTTTTCACATTTATTTTATAGAATTGAATGACAAAGCAACATTTGGTGTTCATTTAAAAAACATTTCTCCACATTACATTTCCTACGATTTTTCTAGATGTCTATCCAACGCCAATATCGCTTGATTGATCAGAAAGGTTTTAATTTGGAAAAATGTCATAACCTTGAAAAATAGCTCGGTACATTGTTTTATTTATAAAATTATGAGTATTTAAAATAAATAGTTACAGATATTATTTTCCTTTTTCACGTTATGCAATAATCTATTTCAATTAATTGTATTCAACAAATCAGAATTGGAAAAATCAAAATTTGTATTATCCAATCAGCAGCTTTTGTTCCTTTTAATTCTTCTTGTAGCCGTTAAACCCATTTGATGAACCATCTAGTTTTTCTCAACTAGAATTTGATACGAGAGTGACAAAAACTCACAAACTCCAAAATATATGACTGATAGCTGTATAATCTGAAACAAATTCACTTAACCGCCAGGTCATAAAAGGTTTGCACTAACTAAAACATAAACTTTAATATACTGCGTTTAAAAAATTTACACCCATTTAAAATGCAGGAATTTCTTTGATTTTTTAATATATTGTGTAAGAAGACAAACAAGATAATTGATTAACCTTTGGTTAAAAAACACGAATAAGAGTTATAAATTGTAATAATCTGTTGCACTACTCCAGCATCTAACACATTCACTTACCCTTATAGACATACTGCGAATAAGATCATCAAGTGAGTCTTGCGATAGTTCATTCCAGGCAACTTAGAAATGATGTAGCTCTGCAACTGTTCCTGGTGGTTGTGGTAAAGTAGACATCTTCCGTTCCATCACGTCCCAGACAGGATCAATAGGCGACCAATCTGGTAAATTTAGCGGCCACGGGAGAAGGTTGATGTTTCTAACTCCTATTTGTCTTGTTGGAATCAAAACTTAATCAATTATCTTATTTGACTTCCTAAACAATATATTAAAAAATCAAAGCAATTCCTGCATTTTAAATAGGAAGCATTTTTTAACTTAGTACTATATATTCAGTAACCGCAAAAAGTCGGGATCAATAGGAAAAAAAATAATTTTTGATTTCTAGAAAAACTTTTGACGGCAATAGTGTGTGCTTGTCTGAAAACCTATATAGCCCCTATCAGATTTCTACTTAGTTAGAAAATGACGTTTTCCGAATTTGTCAAAATCCAAAACGGCTTATTTTTCGGAAATTAAGTACGATTTCAATGAGTTTTTCTTAGCATGTACAACTTTTTTTCGAATTTTTTTCTATATCTTGGCTATAAATGCATTTTTCGCAATTATTTCAAACATTTTTTAATTTGACAGATAACTGATATCACGTGACAACTTTTGTTTGGTCCAATTGTAATGTTTTTTAACCACCTCCGGTCGCCAGGTCTCTACATAAACAGTGTGTCCCAGATCGATTGGGATTGCATGGGTAACTTTCTTATCATTCAAGATGGAGATTTGGTTAAATAGGTAATGTTTGGCAGTTTCATATGCTGATTTAAAATCTGTTTGAAAAACTTCAAAATGTCGAACCAGTCAAAAGTTATTAAAAAAAACTAAAACCGTCATTTTCTTGTATGTCAAATATCTTTGTAAATATAAGAGATACGAAAAAAAGTTTTATATAAAAGTCGCTGTTTTCGATGAGACCAATTTAAAATTGGTGTCGAACAAAAATTCAAGATGGCTGCTTTTAAGGTACTCGTATCAACTTCCTTAGGTTAAATGGGCGCCATATTGGATTTTTAGGTTACTGTATATAATTTTGTATTCTCTTTTCAACGATGTGAGATAACGTATGATTGAGTAAAAAGTTCCAGTAAAATTAATTGTTTTTACATTTTAACCAAGTATGTTTACATGGATCCAAACAAAATTAGGTGAAATTTATTTTAGAAAACCTTTGTATGTGATTCCTATAATACTTAGTAACATGTTAATTCAGTACTAAGTACTTGAACCACAAAAAACATCGTGATATTACTTTTTAAATGTATAATCAAGTAGGTAAGCAGCTATGATGAAAAACAATAAGGAAGGTTGCGTAAAGTAACCCGTCGTGTCTTCAAATGGCTAGCATTTTGATCATTTCATGTGATTATCAGGATTATGTTTTCTTTTTAAATAAATGTTGTTTGGTTTTCTTTGAATCCATGTAAGCCTACTCGATTAAAATGTAAAAACAATTAATTTTACTGTAATTTTTTATTATTCAATCATACGTTATCTTACATCGTTGAAAAGAGGATATAAAATTATATTTAGTAACCTACAAATCCAATATGGCGCCCATTTAACTTAAGGAAGTTGATACGAGTACCTCAAAAGCAGCAAATTTTGAATTTTTGTTCGACACCAATTTTAAATTGATCTCATCGAAAACAGCGACTTTTATATAAAACTTTTTTTCGTATCTCTTATACTTACATATTTGACATACAAGAAAATGACAGTTTTTAGTTTTTTTTAAATAACTTTTGACTGGTTCGACATTTTGATTTTTCTCAAGCAGAATTTAAATCAGCATATGAAACTGCAAAACATTGCCCATTTAACCAAATCTCCATCTTGAATGATAAGAAAGTTACCCATGCAAATCCCACTCGATCTGGGACACACTGTATATTGCCGTGAATATTACTCCTTTACTTTTTACTTACTAACCACCCAATGACTAACTGAACGCTTTTCTACTAATAGTGACTGCACAAAAAATATAAATGCTGGAGAGCTTGCTGCTATAGATATAATATGGACTATACTTGCCTTATTTAACTGTGAATGCTTCTTAAAGGAAGTCACTAACAAATTTTGCAACAAACACTTCACAATTCTGCGAGCTAATTTGAATGACATAAAGATAACATGTTTAGCCTACCGTGTGCTATGCCACTGCCCAAGCGCACGTCACTGCTGTGGGATGGTAAACCGTTATGTTGTCTGAAATCTGCAATTAATATAGCTTGCCCTAGTGATATTGTGTTGTATTTGCTGGTTCATCTGCCTGCTGTGCCTATCTCCAGTGTCTAGAAATCCTTAGGACTGGCTTACAATTCGTGTCAACTATCTAACTTTCGCTGTGTTTGACTTGCGCACACACACACACACACACTCCAATTTTTGAAATAAAAGATATTGCTGCTTTATAACTAGTATATTTGACAGGCCAAACTTTTGCTGTAGTGGTACACAAATGTATGCAAGGTTTAATTCTAATGATGTTTACATTTTATCACTAGTCCCTTCGGAATTTTGTATAATTTCAAGACTCAAACCGATACAGTTTTTACGTTGTTGTTTTCGAAGTGTTCAAACCGACGCAGTTTTTACGCTAATGTGTTTCGAAGTGAAGCTACGATGCCGTGATTCGTTTATATACACCAATTTAACCGCTTTCAAAAACGTTATTTATTTTTTTAAGTGGCTGTGATTCGCGATACATTTATCACATTAACTTCAAAGACGTTATAAACAATTGCACATCGGTCACGCCAAACGATTCGACCGAAAAAGTAAATATATTTACGCGGAGAATTATACATGAAAAAGGCCCAAAACCTACAACTTAATTAATACTAATTATCCACGTATCTTAAATGTTATGTTTTACCTGAGTCGCCAAACGACGGCCTGCGATCCAATTTTCACCCAAATATTTCGGGTGGTTATATTGGAAATTGAGCTAGTTTCAGCGATGCAAGGCACAATTAGTAATCACCTCATCTTACTTCTGATGGGTTTATTTGTTTAGAGGGTTAAATCCACACCTTCACCATGGCTGTGTCTGTGTTAGCTGCTCCTTTAACCACTTTTCCTTTGTAACGATGCCATCGTAATCTCCAAATGTTCTGTAATCTGTTCGTGCTGCACCAAATGTTCCTGCTGCTCGATGCATATGCGTGGCACTACACTATTGTTTATGGTCACAAAATGTAATTTCATGTCGTTCGAGCACATATAAAATTTCCTATTATGAGTGTTTGTTGTACGTATTCTCCATTTAAGTGTACAGGTTACATTACTGCTTTATTTCAAATATTTTTGTATCGCTGTTAACTAAGTTGCAAGTTTTTACCCTGTGAATTTAGTTGTAAATGCATAATTGTTATATTTTTTATAATAAGAAACATTTCATTTTATATACGAATTTTTAATATCGATCTTTCTGCTATTTGTTTTAAATCGTTCGTTAATGGCTTTTATGAATTGCTATAAATGTTTTCTCAACATCGTTTCTATTTTTCCAAAAATATGAACTTATTTAATTTTAAAGGCATTCTTACCCAGTCTTCCATATTGTAAATATAGCAACATATTGTTATGATACACTTAGGGTAGTTTTAAAATAAAAATATAAAAATTATAAATTTGGAAGATTAATACAATCAAATTTTGAAGGGTTTAAATAAGATTGAGTGTTAATTTCAAAATGAATGATGAAAATTAAAATTGAGACAATTAGTACTGTAATTTAAAAATTTTAAATAGCAATTGAATATTCATTTTGATGGTAGAGTTCAATATTAAAAAAGTTAAAGCCAATGTTATATTTGACAAATGTGCTTGCTATAATAATAAGGAATTGTAGCTACCAGAGATATAACATTTTGTTTAGACAGAGAATAACAAACTCAAAAAAAATGTATACAGATTTTGAAAAAACTCATTTTGATAATAAAAAGTTTGAAATTATGCCTTTATTTGTATGATTGTTTGGTAAAATACAAATAATGGGGCGATTAACAAATCTACGTGGTGCAAATATGAAAATGTAATATTGAATTCATAAAACCATACAATCGGTGAAGAGATTGTGCAATACAGTTAATTGGATACAAATAACAAGATGACTACAATATTTGAATAGATTTGGATTTATTGGTGCATGTAAGATATAATTGGTGTTCGTTGGTGACGTTGGTGGTTGCATGGAAGACGGGTCAATCATTTAGAAGGAAGTTGTTAGGAGTTGCTGTTTGAGTTGGACAGTTTCTATGGGTGTTGCTGGATACAGAGTACTAGCTGAGGAATAAAGAAGATTAGATTGGGATCATGTAGAATACTGAAACTTGCCAGGAATCTATTGGAGTGACGGTGACATTGATGAAAGGAGCAGGACTGGATTCTACGGACAGTTGGGGTTTTTGACAGCTGTAGGCGTTGCAGACTGTGAACATCAGGAGATGTGGACATTGGGAGCTGTAGTATTTGGATACTTGCAGTGAAAGCTTGAGAAGTGTTCAGGTTTGTTTTAATTATTCATATAAAAGCATTTTGAATAACAAACAATAAAAGAAAGAGCGAAATAAACATAATACAGTACTTACTTTAGTGAATTGATTAATGGATATGTCAGTATAAAGGATATTTGTCAATTATTGGTTTAATTGATTTTAGAAGTCAAGCTGACAGTTAATGTCAATCAGCAATCAAAAAAGCACAATAAAATTTGAATTTCAATTAACAGACAATTAGATTGGCGAACCCACCTGAGAGTCTCAATTGTAATATTTAGTTAAAAAGTAAAATTGATTTGAAAAAAAATAATAGGGCTAATACTAAATAAAATATGCATCTCAAGCATTGAGTCATTACAATATATATCGTGTCTTAAAAAAACTCATTCGCAGCATGTCATGATCAAATTGAAGTTTGCTATAACTTGATACATCCATTGAAGCAAATGAACTACGCAAAGAGAAGTAAACATCTTGATCTTGAACTATTATCCTTCAAATATACAAAACACTTAATAAAAACAATTTTTATTGACCATTATGATTAATACATTCGCTGTTGTTGAGTAAATGCCCTCTTAATTTCCTTTTTGCTTGATACAAGTGCACTTGATGCAGTGTAAACTATAACCTGTCACAGTAACAGATGTTCATAGACAAAATGCAATCTGACACTCACCTACAGACTTAAGTTAAGACATGACTAGATTATCTAACTTTCTTTCCAAGGCCTACCATAATGAGTGTTTTTTTGACACACGATATAATAAGCATTAATATATCACCAAATACAATACAGCTTAAATATTAATACACCCGGTATAAAAACACTAACTCTAGTTAACACTACTGTAAACCAGCAATGATTAGCTAGCAAACCAATAAACATAGGTAACAAATAATTTTAAATAACAAAACCATATAATTAAATGTACAAAATTAATAAATAACGGTAGCTGACGTAATTAACAGGATTAATAAAAGCTCCGGGGGGCTTGAGGAGCCCCTGTCGAGAGCAAACCTGCTTGTTAGGTAAAACGATTCGGTAACGCTACTTAAGTCGCCAATATCTAGCGAAGCCCCATTATGATCACAAGATAAAACTAGATGTTGTTTACAACTAACAGCAACAGAACTTGGCTCGAACGCTGAAAGGTTATATTACCTCAGGTAAATGGTCGTAAAGCACCCACAGTGGCTCGATGCACAATAATGGCTGCGAAACAGGATCTTCCATGGGGTCATGCAATAAATTATTCTAAAACCTGTCCTTTTGCTTTGATTAAGTTCCGAGGTCCAGTTAGATTGCCTTCTGTAGGGTAGAAATAAGGCTGATGAATGAAATTTTAGCTTCGAGATACGCAGTTAAACTAGTTCGTCATAACGAGGTGGAACTAAATTTTCAATAAAGTAGTGTTTAAGCCATTTCCACATGATAATGAGTGTATAAAAATTCCACACTTCAATGTGAGCGAGGCAAATGAGCTGTCACTGCGCGGTAAACATAAAAATACCTAAGCGACTAGGCGTAATATTTGGTCCGAAACAAGTTATTATTTTCTATAGCTAGCATAAACGGCGTGTAAATCGGTTACATCTCGTGGGGAATCTTAACAATGGTATGGAAGCGATAGTCTTGCAGCAGCTTACGAACCATCGTAATCTCAAAAAATGCCAACGTCCGGGATCTAGGGCCTTGCGAACAGCTCACGAGATCTTTCAACTACTATGTACCTTTGACCTAAGCACAGAATTTAAATGGAGCGAACATAAATGAACCATAAACGACTACTATATTTGATTTTATAAACTTTAGTTTCAATGTAGATGCAGACAACGAACAACGGTGAGGAAACATCTATCCAACGCCGTTTAATTTTGAAAAAGACTAGGCAATAACTCATCAAGTATGACGAATTGCAGTTCACAGAGATAACATTTTCAAAAAGGACGACGTCAATAACTTATGATTCTTTGCAAAGGACAGCAAGGTTGGTCTCAAATTTTAAAATCGAATGTGTGTCTATTGGAATTATTAATTAAATCATATTTGGGAAATGTGATTTGAGAAAATGGTGATAGCGAATATAGGATTCAAGCTGCTATTGAAAAATTTAGATAAAAAATCTAATTCTTATGGCAAAATGGTCACAGCTGATTACATTGTGTATAGTGCATGCATGCACTTGAAAATCTACAACTTGTCCAAATATTTTTATGATCACACTGTACTTTCCACATTCCAGCAGGAAAAGTGAGTTTTCTTGGATAATGTTGTTTAGAGACCGAGAACCTTAAGGCGTTCATGTAAATTGAAAACAGAGCTTTTCAGTGTGCAAACTATTTGAGTATTTCTCACGATTCTCCGATTCATCTCTCTAGACGTCTGCAGTTTCCGCTAGATACAAAATCAAAGTTGATATTCTTTGAACATCTATTACTTTATTATTAATTTTTCTGCCCAGTTCCATCACACCGTTTGTGCATATGAAATAAACTCGATATCAATCGAAAATTAATCCTTTCCATATAAATACTATGGCAAACTCCCTACGTGACATTAATTATTTATTAGAACCACGGTTCAGCACACGAAAATTGCATAAAAACTAGCAATTAACTCGAAGCTTGTAATTATGATTCGTGTACTGATTAAATTAAAATAAATTAAGAAATGTGTTGTGGTGTCTTAATGTTTACGTCTTAATAAACATTAAAAGTTGCTCAATGATACTGCTCTTTCAGTGAGCTCATAAATTCTGTTTGTATTATAAACCGCATACATAACCAAGAGTTAAACTGCGAGTAGAGAAATACATTTTCCGCCACAAAATATCTTCTAAAGAAGGAAATACTCAGATAATCCAGTAATACTAACTCATTACATACACACTTTATTTATGTATAGAAGTATTAATATTGCTATAGTTGCAAGACAATACCCACCTTAAAATTATTGTTTATTCGATATCTATACCCCATGGGGCTGAAAAAAAGTCCAAAAGTTCATATCGATTAATTCGAAGCCAATAAAACTAAAGGTAGAACGTAATCGGTTAATAATTTAATTATCCCATGATTGTGTTCCGCGACAAATGGCTGGTCACGATCTAGTTGTACGCAATGTAAAGATAAGAAAGAATTAATGCAATATCGCCTGCCAATTTACAACCACTGATAACTGCATTCATCGTGCAAAAATAATGAGACTTAAAACATACAGAAAACAATCTACTTGGATCGATTGCACACTGATAAACGTATTTGCGCCATTGCTTGTTCGCCGCAATTTCCTTTATACGATTTTTCCTGATTCGAGAATGCAGTCATCGCTTTTATTTATATTTTTTATGCAGTAAAACAGAAAATTGGTATTTTTTAAAACGTGATTTCTGACTGACTGTATTCAAAAGAAGTTCATAATATGTATAACCTACACTCCGCATGCAATTTGTAAACTTTAACATAATGCATCTATTAAAGATTCGGTTTTATTGACCTCGGTCTCATGTATGTTATTGTTAAGTGCAATTACGTCACAACCGTAATGAGAATGACACAAAAACAGAAGCTCTGATACTGTGCTTGCCGTGGGTGCCAAGATAACGAAGTTAGCCCAAATAAATTGTCTTCTCACTTGTAACAACTTGAAAGTGTGGTTTCAAACACTTGGACAATCGGCAAAACTAAATACACACGTGCTAATTTCCGAAAAATTATAATAATTAATTTAAACTAAAAGTTCGGGTAAATTTGGCTTAATCCAATATCGGATGTTGACCCGAAACTTGTCGATAGTTACACAGCGCAAATGTTAATAGTGAAAAGCCAAATATTGACAGTTCTAGTTCATGCTCATGACATCCAACGTAGTAGTGTAAGTTGAGAGTTCTGTAGTAAGATCCAGTGGGGTTTCTATTTGAACTGCAGGGAAACTTTAATGGTCGGAACTCAATTTTAATCTAAAACTCTAATTTAAATGTAGGTATAGCTAGTTTATTTGAAAATGCTCTTTAAATCGCACCAACGGACACCGAATTGAAAATACTAGACATTTTTGTCGTATCTACAGAATATTTCTGAAATATGCGAATACGGCTTAACCGCAGATATCGGGACCCAAAATATCACAGTTTAACTTAACTTATTTATATCCAACTGCGTTTCGTTAAGCCAGTATGCTGATTCAAAGTAAGAAAAGTACTGATTACAATAAAACGCTCAGATTTTGATGATCTTGGATTCCACTTCATGCAGATGTAAGTCATTTTTAAATGATATTGATTATTATTAGTGGACATATTTTAGAGATTTGTGACAAGTTAGACCGAAAAAAAAGGCTTTACCCAGAACTTCCCTCATCAATATTGTCACAATAAATATTTTTAAAAATCAAATTAAGTTAGGAGTAAAAATATCTTCACGTTTCTAATAAATTCAGTACATTTTCAAATAAAAAACGTTACCGGTGGTCGAATTCGAACGGTAGGCGGACCGCGTGTGCAGCCCACAACGTTTTGTGAGATTTGTAAGGGAACGGGTAATTTCTACATGCGCCACGAAGAACCGACCTCTCGTATTCGCATCGCAGCTATATTTAGTAACACGCTAATTTGTGCCTCGTTTTTGTATCGTCAAACAGATATTCTGTATCTATTGGCTCTCATTTTTGGTAAGAATAAAGCCTGCACTATGTACAAATTATTACTTGTATCTACTACTAAGTTGAATGAAAAATAAACAACATTCTATTTTTTTGAGGTGATCACCCTGTATATATTTATCTGAAATTTTCCCGGTTTCATTCCAGGTACATATATAATGTGTATGCAAAATATCGTCTTCCTCGGACAAATACTTTTTAAGTTATACCGCCAACAGATAGACAGACAGCCAGACAGACAGACGGAATTGAGAAAACCTGTTTTTCGTCATCTAGGGGCCCTGAAAAGTAAAGATCTGAAAAAATCTCGGAAGGTGATTTGTTCGTGATTACAATGTTTCCTTCGTCTGTCAGACGAGGAAAGTAAAAATTATGTCCGAGTAACTGCACCGTGTCTTTTTAAAAACAGGTGTAATCCAATAGTAGTAATCAGTGCATTGACTGCAAATAATGTAAGAAATAATATGTGTACCTCGTATCAATTGTTCCTCAGCATCTTGGACAACTAGATTACTCATGTTTCTAAAAAACAGCGCAGTAACTCAGATTTTATCAGTCAAAGTCGTCACAGATACAAAAATAACAGATACAAAACTATTTATTAAGGAAAATCTCTTTATGAAAAATCAGAAGTCATCAGCCCTCCCGTTAACCCTGCAATGGTGGAGCCCTCTAGCATAACACGAGTGGTGGCACCAAGCTGCCGGACCCAATATTTTAAAAAAAATTATATTCAAAAACTGTTAGTAACTCCAGTATTTTGCAAGTGCTTAAGGTTTATTTAGTACATTTCCTATAACTATTCGTCGTTTGGAAAGTTTTTAAATTCTTTTAAACATGAATATACCGAAAATTACAATGTTGCTGACAATTGAAGAAAATAAAACAAATTTTATTACTTAAAAAATGCAAAACAAAAATGTTTCCTAAATACACATTATATAGAACATTATTGCTAATTTCCACAACAAATGAAGACATTTAGGGTAGGGATGGGCACGTAACGTGAAAACAGTCAGGTCGCGCTGGGTCACAACGGGTCCCGTCATGAACGGGAGTAATAGCTGAAAATCGGGCAGTGAACGTGAGTGAAAATTTACAAGGCGTAATTCACGTTTCACGTTAAATATTTAGTAACGAATAAAAGACTGCAGGGTGCCCCGCTCCCCCGCTGCCCACCCATGTAGAAGATCTAGAGCTGGAGTACAATGACCTCCCGTACTTCTGTGTGGCAGCCTGCAGCGACGGAGCTTCGCACCTGTGTTGCATTGTGCATGTTATGTCAACAGTCAATGGCGTGTCTGCACCTATAGGCGACTAAGTAGAACTAACTTTTGGTTCCTCGGACGTAAAAGTACTTTCAAATCTAGGAATTAAAAGTGTTATCAGTAGAAAACGGTAATTCCAATAACAGTTTTTGGTATTAAAAGTAATGTGTTTGAAGACGGTTGCAAGAAATGTTTAAGTGAGAAATCAGTATTTATCACTTGTAAGCTATTGTAGTAAATTTTCATATATTTCTTTTTATGTCTACTATTCTGATAGCAACATATCACGTAAATTATATATTTTAGAGTTTTTAGTACTGTTGCGGGCCCCTTATTGGTTTTAAACTGAAATTCTGCGTGAGATAAGCAAAGAACCTTTTTGCAGTTTTTACAAAACTAATGCGTCTTACGGTCTTTTATGCAAAAATTACAACGTTTTTTAATTGTTAGTGCTTTTGGGTCAGCCTTGGGAACATCAGCCGAAGTTCCAGCCACTTCTTGCCGTCTTTGGCGGACTCTTGGTGGAAGATTTTCCATCGCGGAACAACGCTTCAAGTGCTGGTTTCATAGTTCAGCTGCCAATTATTTTATGTTCTCCGAACCACATTATTATTTTGGTTAGTCGCCACAAAAATAAGTTGGAAATTTATGCCCGCCACATTTATAAGAGCTGAAAAAAGTACCATGAACCACCTTCTGCTGTTCCGGGCCACATTGTGGGTAGCGCAAAGTTCATCAATAATGTACACGCGTCCTTTGGTGGAACCGTAGAAAGTGATGATTTTGGGCTTCTTTTGATCTCCCGTTGATTCATCTATTTGATCATCGTTGTGCATACTTATATATAGTACAGTATAACATTTTTGCCCTTTTTTGGGAACGTAGGATACCATTGTTGTGTGTTCCTGGAATCCAATGACACTAGAACTTACAGGGTGTGGTTTTGTAGTTATGAACTCTAAAGGAAGTTGCCTTTTGTTTTTTCTTACCGTGCCGACGTATATTATATAATGATTTTGACGTAATGAGGTTAAAGCTTGTGAACCAATTATTATCACATGTGATTTTTCGGCCTGTACCAGATATGGGGCTGATTAATCGTAATACAACACTAGCTGGATCATTATTCACACGATAAGGCCCCTCAGGCTATAAACCTACATAGGGTTCTAAATTTAAAGTATATCTTGTTTTCGCATCAACAAGTACAAAAACTTCCAGGCCGTACTCTTTTGGCTTGAAGGGGATATATTGTTTGAATCCGCCTCTACCCCAAAACGCCTCCAGTTTCTCATCGACAGTTCTATATTCACTGATTGTATAGTAGTCATTTTTACAATTATTTACAAAAATTGTGAACAGATCTATTATGAGCGCTAATTTATCAGACAACTTGCTCTCATATCTAGTATCTAAATCATCAAACCGAAGATGCCTCAGTAAAAAGAAGAAACGTTGCTGGGACATTGGTAACCAGAACATCTCAATTCCGCTTTCGTTTCTTTTCCACAATTCGTCTGTGTTCAGTCGTTATTTTTCAAACAACCCGCTAAATAAAGTAAGCACAAAAGGGTCCTTATTGCAATTAAACCTGTGTCTCTTACAGAACGTTCTCTGGTGTACTTAACCCTAATTTTATTTATATATTTGTTTCTATTTACAATTATATACAAAACATTTCTCTGAAAAAAAAGTTCCAACAATCGATTATCGAATTCGCATTTTTTCCATATGCATTCACACCTGGTAGCCGAAGAATTATATTAGATTGACGAGTTCTTACATTGTGTCGTGGGCGATTCTTCTTCCAGACCAATTCAACTTTTCCAGTAAAACTGGGAAGTGGGAACTCGTAGAATTTCTGCTGCCTGTATCTCTTCATCATCGGTATCGTCTTCTCCCTCTTGTCATTTTCTGTGCAAACGAAGTAACTGAGCTTGTTCGCTTTCGTAATTCATTTTTCTAAAATTAATATTTATTAGTGCTTGAATTTGCCACTAAAAACCGTTATACTACTTACCAGCACAAATTAACGAACTGCAAAACTGATATTTTTGTGACGCTTATTCTAGTAGACCCAAAAGGTTCAATATGTTTTTGTGAAATGTGTACTGGAAGGCTTGAGTTCATAGTTTCAACACCACCGTTTTTATGGCGAATATTATGACGCTCGGGCCTGAGAGACTAGGCGCCACCGCTGTAGGGTTAAAACAATTGCTTACTTCGCTATTCATCCACCAATAATAACCAATATCACCTTCAAAGAAGAATTAATCGTGTATAGACTGTCACACCAAACACCATCCATTCGATCAATCGATTCAAGCATTGTTATCAGTTTTTAAGAACTTTTAAACAAAATCGAGACGCTTTTGCTTAAATAGTCTTATATTTTAGAGTACTTAAGTATTGAAATTCTAAAGTATTTTTACTCCCATATTTTAAACAAAAATCCCAGAGTTAGATTTGAAATACCTGAGTCAACCAATAAAACCCGTTTACCCAGTTCCTAACATTTCCCTTGATAAACCGTCAACGACAGCCGTCAGGAAATATTTTAGAAGTTGAACGCCAGTAAATAATATATACATATATTAATGCATGACGCACATGCAACGAATTAATCCCAATCAAATCGCTTCAGCGAATTTACTAGGCTTATTAAACGGCAAAAAATAAACTGCTGAATCATAGCGTGCTTATTATGCATTGTTCATAGCAGGTGGTAACTTGGAAAATGCATCACAAGGATTTCATTGATAAATCTTTACTGTTGAGTTATTAATGTTCTCAGTAATTTTAGACAAATATACTTTGCAGAGAAATGCCACTGTATCACTTGACGCTACCTTTGATCGTAGAAGGACAGTATAGTCAATTACGCTATTGTCGATAGTTAACGGCTTCCGGAGACAAAAACAAAAAATCTGTAAAAGGCTTTACCCAGAACTTCCCTTGCCCGAATTAGATCTGCAAATTAAAACAAATGTATCCCGCTGGGGTTTGAACCCGCCGCACCTACATAGCGATCGTAACCGCATATCCGCAGCGGATATAACTGCATCGAAATTCCAACTGCGCCATCAAGCGTTATAAAAATAGGTGCGGCGCGCCTCTCTTGAACAGAGGAGTCTTATTGTTGTTTTTACTCTTTTTTGGCATTATCCTGTATCCGTTGAGTCTTATTTAAAGCCTTATATAAAGCCTGACCTATGTGAAAGTTTCAAAATTAACCCAAAAATAAACAAAATTTTATTTTTTTAAGGTGCTCACTCTGTATATATTGGTATGAAATTGTACAGGTTTCATGCCAGGTAGATATATAATATGTATTCAAAATATCGTCTTCCTCCGACAAATGGTTTTTGAGCTATACTGCCAACAGACAGACAGACAGAAGGAATTAAGAAAACCTTATTTTCGTCATCTAGGGACCTTGAAATGTGAAGATCTGAAGAAATCTCGGAAGGTGAGTTTTTCGTGATTGCAATACTTCCTTCGTCTTTCAGACGACTGACCACACCAATGATAATAACCACAAATTTAACTTTAATACACCTAGAATCTTACACAAAGAGAATAATTAAAAAAAACTGTGCTTGGAAATGATGAACACAAAAAAAATCCCTACAACAATTATTTATAAAACAGATATTGATAACCTAAGTTCAGTTTATCCTAATTTATTTAAATACATTTCACGAAAGTATTATATTCCTCATAGTTTACGTTTCTGCTATCATGTTTCAAATTTATCTTTTATTAAAAATCACAATTTAAGTGAATACTACCCTGCCTACATTAAATGCAAGCTTCAAATATTCTGCAGTCTGCGCATTGTTGATACCATAAATATGAGAATAGCCTTGCATTCGCTTATCTATAATTATTTTACAGTTCTGCTTCCATCATACGGAAACCACCTTTATATGTTTTAATTATAGATTTTACTAAAATTCCTGATTAAAATAAATCATCATGCTAATTATTCATTTTATTAATTAAAAAATGTTAACTACTACATAAAAATTAAACTTCTACAATACTATTTTTAAATGTAAGTATACAAGTTCAAGAAGATAATGTGTTTCGCTAATTTAATTTTCTCTTTTTCAGACATGTAAATTACTTTTTTAATAATGTATCTGCAAATAATAATTTTTAGTTTACAAAAGAATGTTTACACAATTCAGCATAGAATACACACAAAAATGTTCATTTGGAAATTCAAAAACAGTCACAAATAACGTTGGCATTCCATTACATTATTGATGATGGATCTTTACCGTAAGCATTTGAATATTAAAAGTAAGAAAAAACTTTGTGAGGTGTTTGTAGCTATGTACTCTCACCAGTGCCGTAACTAGGTATAGACCGAGTAGGCACCCGCCTACAGGCGCAAGCGGCAAGGGGCGCCAAAATGGCACTGAAAAAATTCTTTCGTACTAATAAAAAATAAATAAGCAAGTGGCCAATTTTACAAATAAATTAATAAATATTAACGATTTAAGTTCAAATAATGCTAATTACAGATATAATAATACGAATTACAAACTAGATATTATATGTCTACCAGATTTATTTTATAGTTCGTACCAATATCAATCAAAACATTAGTATTATTAGCTTGTTAGCCTACCGCATAGATGGCCTTATTCTAATTAACAATGTAATACAACAGTGGCGACAAACTAACTTCAATTTTTAACAACTGTTGGAGCAATTCCACTGATATTACATATACAGAGTGATTTTTTAAAAACTTAATTGCAGCAGGGTCTGGATAGTCTGAATCAGTTGGCAATACTGAAATGTATTGTTGGTGACACTGTAAGTCTATGTCAAATTCGAGGTTAGTTAGGTTTTGCGTCAGTTTTGACACAGACTGACGCAAAACCTAACCTGCTAACCTCGAATTTGACATATACATACAATACATTTTAGTATTGCCAACTGATTCAGGTTATCCAGGGTCAGCTGCAATTGAGTTTTTTTAAAAATCACTCGGTACATTCACTGCTTTGGGCTCATTGCTGATACATTTATTCATTGCAACAATCAGCAGAATACCACAGAAGGATTTTGAGAGCTTACCTGTTCCACCACTATGGTATTTTTCGCTACAATCTCTTTCCCGGTATAATTTCTTCAAATTAAATACTTCTGCGACCCTACCCGAGGGTAGCTTTTATTAAAAAAAAGGAATTATCGAAATTGGCCTGATGCAAGGATTATACTACGAGCTGACAAAAAAAGCTTCGCGTTTTAAATATATTGATTTTTACAAAACAGCGTGGCTGTGAATAGATAACCGTATTCTACGTTCACATGTTACTACGCATAATAATATGTAATTATTTGTTTATATTGTATTATTTTAACATATTGATATGTCTTTACTAGTTTTTGAACGCACCACATGGGTGGTCTTGTTCTAATTAAAATAATTTTTGCATTTTTAAAATAAAAAAGTTACAAAAAAAATGTTTTCAACGTCTTTAATACAGAAAGCGCGCTGCAAGAAAAACAACTTTTGCTAGATAGAATTAGAAGTCTTCAAAATTCTCTACAAAATAAGTAAAAATACCTTAACGCTGCTAATAATACAGAAACACTTAGTAAAGCGAATTACATGAATTTGGAAATTCAAAAAAAAACATTGCAGCCAGTGGGATTTGAACCCGTGTTCACTGATAAATGCATATGCGTATCGTTGCGCTATAAATGACGCAGTGGCGTTCGTATTTTGGGTACTCCATATGTTTATATATACGGATTTGCAAAATGTTCTGCTGACTACATAATAATATGTACTTTTTTTAAATTAGAATTGTGTTTTCTAATCTTGTTTTCTGTTCTCATTTTATTTGTATTGTATTTTTGAATACCTACCTGTTTGTTTGAATACATTACATCATATATCCGGAGATAAATGCAGAAGTCATACAGTAGCATTAGTATTTTTTGTCACATATATCGTTTTTCTACCGAGGGGCGCAAAAATCTTGGCTTGCCTACAATAAACGTTTGCTTAGTTACGGCCCTGACTCTCACAATATAACTATGTGTCCTATGTATCCTGCTTCCATAGATGTGTTGACAGTCGAAAGAATTCAGGCAGTCTACAATGTCTGTATGAGATACATATTTACATGGTAAGATGTGATATTTCTCATAAACTTTCGGGTATTGGTTGGTTGAATATGAATAGGTATACTAGATATACATGGCAATTCTTATACCTTGATCAAATTATTAGTGATAGAAGTATTACCATACTAATACATTAATTTAATATTCATAACAATCATAACTGATGTTTATACAGACAGATCAATAAAAAAACCAATTAGGGCAGGCTGTGATATGTGTTATACGTTTGGCAGTACTGAAGTGTATTGTCAGTCTATGTCAAATTCGAGATTAGTAGGTTAGGTTTTGTTTGTTGTTTGACACAGACTGACGTAAAACTTAACCTGCAAATCTCGAATTTGACATAGACTGACAATACATTTCAGTACTGCCAAACATATACTGTGAAATCTCCCATAAGCGGATACGCACGGTGCCAACGTTTTTGTCCGGTTATTAGAGGCGTCCGCTTAGGAGAAAAATCCATTTTTATGTTTAAACAACTTGTATTTTGCAAAGGTATACGCGCTAACAATACAGACAAGAATATAAAATAATTGAAACAAAGTTATGGAATAGTTGTTACAAAATCGAAAATACTCATTTGACGTAAGGGTTTTTCTGACTGTTTATTATACTTTCCGCATGTATTTCTAAATATTTTGACAGTTTGAATACTTTTTTTTTTTTTTTTTTTTAATTTAATATCCCATTAATTTGCAACTGTACAAGTACATTCAGCAAATTCGTGTGATAATATAATAGACATGCAGAAGCATGCTCAATAGCATACTTCTATTACAAATAGGCTCATACGCCTTATGTGACAATGGGAAAAGCCTTACAAACTACAACTTACAACTAAACTTAAAATAACTAGATATTTAAAATCTGGTTGGCAGATCGTTTGGCACATGTCGGTGTAGCCGTCTGTTATTATTGGGTTGATCCATAAGATCTGTTGCGAGAGTGTTAGGATGGGCTCTAAGTCGAGTACTGTATTGGGAGCTGAAGCGGCGAATTTCTTCTTTGACTGTGGGGATACGAAGATGCCTTAGGATGATCGTATTTGGCACAAACCAGGGCGCATTCGCTATCATGCGCAGCACCTTACTTTGGAAGCGTTCTAGAATTTCAATATTGGAGGTGGACGCCGTCCCCCATAGCTGGACACCATAAGACCAGATTGGCTTGATTATCGTTTTGTAGACCAGGAGCTTGTTGTCTACGGAGAGTTTAGATTTGTATCCAAGTAACCAATACATCTTAGTGAGGGTTAATCCTAGTTGTTTCCGTTTTGCGAAGATATGTTTGCGCCATGTAAGTCTTCTGTCGATATATAAGCCAAGGTATTTAACTTCGTCTAGTTGAGGAAGTTGATTGTTATTTAAATAAACTGGAGGGCAGGTGGCTCTACGAGTGGTGAAGGTTATATGGACAGATTTGCTGTCATTGGCTTTTATTCTCCACTTTTTCAGCCAGTTTTGGACTGCAGTGAGGTTAGTTTGTAGTTTGTGTGAGGCAATGTTGGGATCTCTATCGGACGCTAGGACCGCAGTGTCGTCGGCAAAGGTTGCTGTCAGAGTGTCTGGTGTAGTTGGTAGGTCAGCAGTGTAGATGAGATATAATAGTGGCCCGAGGACACTTCCTTGAGGTACACCGGCGGTGATTGGAAACAGTTCCGTATACTCAGTTACAAACTTTACCAGGAAGGATCGATTATTTAGGTAGGATTTGAGAATAAGGAAATAATTAAAAGCTGGGAAAGCCGCAACTTGTAGAGAAGTCCTGTGTGCCAGACTTTGTCGAAGGCCTGTGTGATATCCAAGAATGCTGCGGAGCAGTATTCTTTGTCTTCGAATGTGTCGTTGATCTTTTGGACAACACGGTGTATTTGTTCTACAGTAGAGTGCATCCACCTGAATCCAAACTGGTGATTGGGTATCAGCTCGTTATTTTCTAAGATTTGTAGGAGCTGAATACTTTAAAGTCATTACTTTCTTTAGCAAAGCATTTAAAAATGTTCACTGTTAATGCTTGCGTGTGGGTCTGATTTCCTTGTCAATGTTTATAAATTCGTCAGGGTCGACGTCTTCGATTTCTGAGATACTCGTATACAGTTCAGCCATTACTGATAAGGGTAAATCGTCTTCTGGTTCGAATTGATTACACTGGCGTAACTTGATACCCGCAGACTCCGCGGTCGCGGGGGCCCTGAGCCTAGTTTTCTTATTCTTTCATTCAATAAAACAAGTAGGAAAAATTCTTGCTATTTTTATTTTTATCATAATAGGCTGCCCACACAAAAGGCAAAGTAGTTTCGAATTGCAGGCCTCTAAAATCAAGCGACATGGATTGTTTTGTAATAATATCGTGCATAGGGTAATGAAAGTGTCGAATTTCCTGCAGTCATAACGCTGATTTGAGTTGAATTAATACCTCCCGTATTGCAAAAGAATTCTATATTTTAACATGATCATTAAATGTTGGATTTATGGATTGTTTTGACGCCTCACGACATTAGCTGGGCCTGCATTTTGAAGTGTCCGTACAAGAGAGATTTGCAGTCTAAAAATTGTCGAAAAATGGTGTCCGTGTCCGTTTAAGAGAGTGTCCGTTTAATAGAGAAAATTTTATTAGTAAAGTTAACGCAAGCAAGTTATTCCCAACAAAATGTCCGTGTAAGAGAGGTGTCCGCTTATTAGAGGTGTCCGGTAAGAAAGAGTTTTCACTGTAACACATATCACAGCCTGCCCTAATTGGTTTTTTTATTGATCTGTCTGTACTAGTACAACTAGTTTTGCGGGGGTTTGATTGCGCCTCCATATCATACTACAGCCTTATTCAAGAGATCGTTTTCGTTTCAGATTTATTTTATATATAAAAATTTTCCAGGGATGTATATAAAATAATCTAAATTCAGATTAGTTCGTCGATGTGAATTAATTTTTGTGAAATAAAAACATGGTTATTAGCTAACACCAATTTTGGCCAGTTTTACTATTATTGAGCTACACATAGTGGTTATTCTATACACTTTGATCATCACCAGCAAAATTAAGACATTTGAGCAGATTTTCCCTGCAATTTTTTTACGTACTATATATCGTCGGTGGCTTCTAATATTGATGTATCTTAAATCAAGGTTAGATAAAAGAGCCGTCTATATAACTGATGAAGCTAGCCAAACTAACGAAACATTTTAATTAATTAAAAAAATATATTAAAGTATGTTAACGACAAAATTTTTATTTATTAACAAAAATCATGCTTATTCATCAATTTTTTGGCTAAAAATCTCCTATTTAATAGTCAAATGATGTAACCATTTAATAGTCAAATGATGTAATTATTTAATCAGATTAATGTAAGTTAAGTTCATCGAAAAAATACGATTTCAAATTTTCACGACGCCTTGTGACGACTTCTTCTGTGTTGGAAGCGTCGCAAACATCTTCAAGCTGGAGTAAATAACTCAATGGCACCTGACAAATAGTAATAATCGAAATCATCTGTGCATGCAGATTAAGACCGCGCCCATTTTCCACTGTAACAAGCCGCGTGCATCCTTTATTCTGTTACATATCGTAAATGAGTTTTCAGGTGTAACCTTTTATAACAAAGAACACAACTCCATTTTAGTATGACAGTATCTAACCCTCACTTTTAGCACTAAGTGGAACTCATGTTCCTATACCAAGGCGTTGGGTTATTTAAAAGATGATATTTACAAGGAACAATATAAAAATGCCCAAAATATTACGAAACAAAATTAACAGAACAAAATTTACACCAGCAAACACTATAGAATAATTATATTCAGTAAATATATTGCTGACTCGTAACTATTTTTACCATAGCGGATCTATTAATAATTACTTATTTTCTATATTTAGTTTAAACATAGTATAAACCGATCAAAATAAGATCATGGCCAAAGAGTTTTATTATTGCATAAAATAAATTATCCCTTTTATTAAAGGAAGGTTGTTAAATGTGCGGCGACCAGTAACGGCCCGTGGAGAATTTTGATGGTAGAGCCAATCACAGATTCTAATATATAGAGATTTAAATATTTCGCATATGGACTAGCACGTTAGCATGCATGAAACAATTTACTAAACTTTACAGGCTAGTAATAAATATTATTTCAAGATGTGAGACAATTTAACAGTAAATTACAAGTATAGTAAAAATAAATCAAAGCTCGATACGTGGGCATTATCGCAGGGGTCAAGTCAAGCTGATGCTGCTAAGATTTGAGCCTTCGCTGTGAGGCTCCCTCGAATATTACAATATTCTTATCTTTTGACCTACTTCTTGCCACTTTGTGGAAAAGCTGAGAAGCCGCTTCGATCGGACACCAATGCGCCGGTGGAAGCAAGCAGCGCTTATCGTACCTACAGTTCATATTTATGAAATAAAAATTACTCGTGCTTTGTTTAAGCTTTAATATGAGAATAATGATGAAAAATAAGTACAAAAAATGTTTCTTTTACAATAAAAAAATTTTTAATGGCTGGTTTTAGATGGTAGGTAGAGCCATGGCTCCTTGGCTCCTTATAGGGAGCTACCGCTGCTTTAAACCCATTTTGGATTTGCCAAATTGCATATGAAAGATACTTCATTCTTAGTTAATGTCACCTAATCTAACATGCTTTATTTGCACATACATTATTGTTAACAAAATAAATAATTGTAAGTAAATCCATTCTTAACAGACTCCAAACAATAATCGAATTAAATAGTTACAGAACAATTACGAGTTCTGTCGCATATGTATTGGACCATGCCAATAAATTATTATTATTTCGTCATTATAAACTTTTTATTTTATAATCAAGTATACCAAGGTATATATTTCTAAGTAGCTCTTTGTGCTTAGTGTTATTTACAATTTAGCTTTTTTTTAATTTATCAAAAACCTTAAAATATAAACTAAACATAGAATGCTATTGTGTGATGAAAATGGATGAAAGAGAACAATTGTTAGAGCGGCACTTAAGGAAATCTGACAGAAAATTTTACTAGTTTCAATAAAATGATGCGTAGAAAGATTCTTTCAAATGAAGTTCTATCGTTGCTTCATTTAAAAATTGCCATCATATTGCCAAAAATTTTCGTATTTCGTAAGGAATAGTTGTAAACATAACTGAACAATTTAAAGAAACTCATTATATCAGTGTTCACTTTTATGTACTATCAAAAATTATTTACCTAGTAAAATACGGTGAAATGATTTTTGAGCGTGGTCCAATTCATTTGCAGCAGAGCTCGCATAAAACTGCAGGCCTTTTTGGGAATATGTTTGAATGCTCGCGGGCCATCTATCTTTTGCATAAAGCGATTATTACGTTAATTATAAAAAATCGAAGAGGTATTTTTCGCGCCATTTAAAAAAAATATTAAAAACATATTCAAAATATGGTTAAAATTTACCAAATAAGTAACGTAATTTAAAAACCACCAAAAATATTAATATCACGTCATTATTTACCATAGCACATACAGTGACACCATAAACATGTTTGGATTTTCAGCTGTTCGTTGCACCATGACCACAAATAATTAGAATTTTTGGTCAAAATTCGTTACCTACTGCAGACCTGAATGCTGTATTTTCATTCAAATTGACAAAATAATTAATTGTGCGTATGTAAACACATCGTTCCTAATTTATTAATGCAACTATAAATTACATAAAAATTAAAAGTCAATTATGACATTTAAGTATAAACATTTGATTGCGTTTATAAATTAGGAACAATACCATAGCCACCCAGGACTGAAAGACTGTTTGATCACCCATTATATCATACAATCAAAAACACTGCTTCTGTTTTCTGTGGCCGCCCTTGAACATAAAGCTGTATGATTGCAAATTTCACGCTATGTAAACCTATTTTTGTAGTAACCTCACGTGCCATTCAGAAATTATTATACAAAGAAACAATCAGTGGTGTATTATATAATTATTCATTTTATATTAAATTCTAAGAGAAAAATATCCAGTAATACGAATTTTGGGGTTTAAAAATGTCAAAATAAGTATTTATAAATAATGTTGGTCTGTACCTATGGTTGGACGCAGTGATGCTTGTATATACAAGGTGTATTTTAATAAAAACAAACGAAAACTGGAGTTTCTATATTCAAAAATAAGACAAAAATTATGTAATTGTTTTTCTGAAAATGCTTGCTTATAGATATACGGGTTGTTGATAAAATCTATTACGCAGTTTTTTTTAGATTTTTCAAACACTGGAACACTGGAGCAGATTAGCTTGAAATTTGATGCACTCAAATTCTACACAAATAGAATTAATCAGGCTAGTTTGAGTCACCCGACAAAATCCAAACAAATGAGTAATTACTACCTTCCTTACGAAATTAACGGCGAATCTAAGAACATCGCCTCGAATAACAAAAGCAGGGGCATACATTTTTATTTTGCTTATGTGATTTTTTTTAAAGATCTACGCCACTGTATCGGGCGGGTTAACTCAAAATTAGAGTATAATTGTATTGGATAAGACATTTGGGTACACCAAATTGTCAATTTAATATCTGTTCCACTTTTTGACAAATCTGAAAAAAAACAATTTTAAACCACTTATATCTCGCTAAGAAGCATTTTCTGAAAAATATTTATAAGATTTTTTGTCTTATTTTTAACAAAGAATCTTCAGTTTTCGGTTTTCGGTGATATTTAAATGTACCCTGTATACATAAAGGTTATAACCTGTGATTACTTCAGAATATGTTAGAATTACCCCATCTAAACATTTTCATTCTCCACATTAGGTAAATTGTGGTAGAAAATACATTTTATTTGGTCGCAATTTTCTTCCGGGATGTTTTAAAACTTAATTAACCTTTACCCACGTGACATCAGTGAACGAAAATTAATGCCCCCGTAACTTTTTTTTTATAATTTTGTAGATATTACAGGTCCATATTATTCTTGAATATGTTGTTCCTTTTCTCACTTTTTTCAATTTTATAGTAACGAAAACGGATATGTCATTTTTGGAGAGTGCGACTAAAAACATTTGGCCACAATTGTAACTTTTCAATATTTTTGAATCATACACCCTAAAATTTGAACTTAAGTTTTATTATTACAGCCACAAAGATTATTTTCTTGCAGTTTCAATCTAAGTTTCGGCCTTTCGGTTTTAGACCAAGTTAGAAATGCAAACAGTATAGTCCCAGCAGGAACAAGAACGTTTAAAATATATCGAAAATACGTTACATAGTTAAAAAGACGTCATTCGTTGAAAATTAGCCCAATAGTTAACGTCATTTTTGCAACGTGAATTAGACGGTGATTTTTAGTAATCCTTTTTACTGTTTAAAAAAGTATTCCGTTTATTAAACCTGTTGGATATGACGTTTATTGAGCGTGTTTATATGATGCCAATATGTTGTTGGTATTAAGAGCTTTTTACACCAGCAGTTAAAGTAAAACATAGATTTTACGTTTATAGAAACACGAAAATGTTATATTATCCATATTGCGTTGAAATAACATTAATATTGTAACGACCTTCGAGTCGGATCGCGTGCAGACATATGAGTCAGCCTTCCAGATCATTCGAGAACGACCTCGGTGATTAATGTGCGCGATACGTCAGCATTGCTAGAATAGTCGAGAATATCTCGAAGGTTCCGGAAGGAATCCCTGGCGATATATATAAGCGAGCGCAGCGGGAGAGCGGGCAGTCCGAATATAGCTTTGAAGTGCGCGAAGCTTGCCATATAAATCATTCGTGTTTAAGTCGTGTGTAAATAAATAAAGTGTATTTGTTGTTAGAAATAGTTCCTGTTAGTGTATAGATAATTGGTGTTCCGTATTAATAGTTCTTGTGTCTTTGTTAAATCGTTAAGTTAAATTGCTGTAAATAAATGCTTAAAACAAGAAACGGCGTATAATTTTTAATAGCCCAGAAGATAAATCGTAACAATATAACCCATTTTTTGAATAGTAATCGTCTTTTAACGTCTTTTTATCTACGTGATAACGTTTTTGCATTACGTTTTTATGTCGTTGATTTGAAGTGCATTTTCGACCAGCAGTTCATGTTAAGCGTCGAAATGACGTTCATAGCAACATGTAAGTTGTACCCTTTTTCAATACGTGTGCTCAGCGCACATGATAGTGCCGACCAATTGAACGCGTTATGCTACCACACACAGTGGAATATACAGTATGCTGTTTCGGTCGCCATTTTGTCGCTGATAAAATCGGAAAATCTGTGTCAAAACGTGTGTTTGTTATTCCAGTTTAACATAAGGATAGCATAATTGCCTTAGAAGAATTCATGGTAGGTAGTAAATCTCATGTTCCATTATACTTAATTCTTTTCCCATTTAAGATTTACCGGCTGTCGACTTTGGGTGGAACTACATAGTGTTGAAGCAGTTACTCGATCTGTTTTCAGATTTCGTTTATCAAATGAATTCACCATTTTATTCAGTTGGGCTGGGCAGAATAAAGATTCAGAAAAGACTTAACTTGACCTAAATAAAATATCAATTTTGTATCCATTAAAACGTCGTTTTAACGTAAAAATGACTTCAAGGTGTGGTTGAAACGTAACGTGCTTAACTAAACGTTAATAAAACATCGTTTTAACGTATAAAGCACGTAGATCGTCTGTTGGAAAGGCAACGACGTTATGATGTTAACACATCGATGAAAATTGTGCAATTATATAACAATGAACTGACGTCGGCTTGGCAAACAAACGTAAAAAACACGTTAAATAGTCAGCAACAATGTTGAAATCTTACGTGTTTGGGATCGCGATTATAACGTCCACACATAACGGTGTTGTTTGGTCATGCCTTTAACGTTAAAAGACCGTCTTAGGCTGACGTAAAATCGACCACGTAACGACGTAACGTTGAAAAACTGGTTGATTATCGAGACACTTCGACGTTAATATAAGGATTGGTTCATGTTATGTTTCAACGTTAGTTCAACGTATCTGTGCACACTGGGGTTGGTTGCACTAGCGATTTTGTGTTCATTGGAACTGGCTAGTTCCTTCGAGAATTCTGGTCCAAGTGCATGTGACACGTCGAAAGCAAGTCCCAGTGGTCCCGTTGGGAATCTAAGTGTCCACTAACGCAAAAGAATTAGACAAATTTTGGATAGTGATTCTAATAATCAACGGCAACAAACAAGTGAAGACAATGCTACTGAGGATTACATAAAAATATAATGTCCATAAACAGAGGCAGAGGTAGATGAATATTCCTAACACCAGGAATCCACCGGTAGTAAAGATAAAGTTTTTTATCTAAAAAATAAACTTCAAAAATGGAAAAAGTTATTTCCACCTACAGCAAAAACCTCCAAACACAACATTGTTTTTATGACTTTGTTTTTAATCTTATTTTAAAACATACTAATAGATACATTAATGCAACTGTAAGATCACATTTTCAAAGAATGGAAGATGTCCGTTTAGTAACAGTAAACGAATTAAAAGGATTTTTCTTCACATCTACATTTTCACGATATGTTCTTATTGACGATTTAGGAAATATATTTTTTTATACAATCATGACAAAGAAACCAGAAAACGACAGGAAATAGATAAGTTAGAGCCAATTTTAATATTTATTCTGTGCTACTACCTAGTTGATAAGTGTGCTTAATTGTTTACACCAAGTACATTTTCATCAATGTATACCTTCAAAACACAAAGTATAGAACAAAAATATTTGCATTGGCAGATGTTAGCAATTTTTACAGCTTGAAGATAGAAGTTTACGTCGGAACCTAACCGGAGGGTTCGTTTAGTAAATCAGAAAAAAACATTACCGCACACAATTGGTATACTAGTATACACTTGGCAATTATTTGTTAGAAAAACACTTAACGCTTGTTGAGACACAAACTCAAAACGGATATTTCCTTAGAATTTCAACCTAACAAATCACGCTGTTTGGATTTACCAAGACCTATTAAAGTCTTTTATGTGCCAAAAAGACTTAATCGGCAATCCTGATTTTTTACCTTTATACAGGGTGTACCTAACACAACGTACGGAAGAGACTAAAAGAGTAGCTAGAGGGGATCAAAATAAAGTGCAGCATGACTAAAATGTGAAGGATAGCCCTCATGCATAAACCACATGGTACGGCCCACATCCAAAGGATCATCTCCGAGGAGCTCTAGCAGAACTTCTTATAAAACTGCAAATAAGAATGACCATTAAAAAGTGCTTGTAATTCGTAAGGCCCTATTAAGGCGTTGATCAAAATATCAGCCCACAGATTCAAACTAAAACGCTGCTAACAGCTACTCTGGCGAATCGCGTGCGGATTTTAATCAGCCCATATGTGAGAATTGTGGAAATACATGCGCTGGTATCGGATCCAAATTAAGAAATGCTGTCACATCTGGCTTAGATCAGAAAGTCAATTAAGCAGAAGAAATGTCTCATTTGTAGTAACCAATATTGCGAAGATCAACAACAACTCTGTGGTCTGATTGTTATACCACAGCATAGTTTGAAAAAATGTAAACACCAAAAAGCATTTCTACCACAAATAGCTCATTTAAAAAATAAATAATTAAATTCTCACTGACAATTTTCCCATGATTAACTAAACTAAAAATTCTAATTCCGCTTAAAGGTTAAAGCATTCTAAAGCGAAGTAGAGTATTGTTCTTAGAAGTAGAATCAAGTGACATAAAATGTTTCACTGATACATAATCACATATTGCGTTTCTGTATTTTGTTGCCATTGTGATGTTTATTGAAAAACTTGTAATTTTTAAATTATTATCTTCGATTCCCTGGGGGCTAATATTAATTTGTACCAGCCGAAAACACCTTTTCGTTTCATATTCAGTTCGTTGTAAAATTCGGCTTGAACGCCTTAAATAAATATAAATTGTTACATTTAGAAAGTCGAAAATACTGAAAATAAAAATAGATCTATGCAACTGTAAACAAATTATTAGCTTCCCAATCCTTTTATTTTTTAAAGTACAATTTTAGGACTATTCCAAATTGATACTACTTTTGAATGAAACGATCTGTTTTACTGTGAAGCATTTAAAAAGTTTGCGGGTACTCCGCATCGTATAAGGACTGAAAGTTCCTGAACACATTTCGATAACCTGCGACCTATTTCATTTGTGATTTTGACTCTTTCAAAAAGTGGCACGGCCGCTGAGCGCGGTCCTGCACTTTTCAACCTGCGAAAACTAGTTTATTTAATTTATATTGTCATTTTAACAATAAATTCGTATTTGATGTCATATTATTCAGTCCCGGTAAGGAATTTAATGGCAAAATCAGAACAGCAGTTCCTTGATATATAACCAATAACATCAGTTTACATTTTTCAAAAATCAAATATTTCATCCGCAATGGCCATTGAACGCTTTCAAAATATTACAGTGTGACTGTATTCAAGCACTTTCATCAAATAAAGCTGTTAAGCTCTAAGCGAATTGACAAAAGTACAGTCAACGTTTCTTCATTAGTACAAAAGTGAAAATGCCATGTTTTATAGTTACGTAAGGGTCACCAACTTCTATCTCACCCACTTAAAAATGATGCTAAGGCCAACACTGCGCTCGCGCACTGTGCAAGATTATTATTCTTTAATACAGCTTTTGTCTAGTTCATGTGGCATTATAATAAAACTGTAAATAAATGTCATTTACGGAAAATTTGCATTTATATTGAAATTTTGCTCAATCCAGCCATAACTTACATATAATCTAGGCGCGATATAAGTAGAATACTTTCACTACTAAAAAGTGAAATTATCGCATTCACAGTCACAGTGCTCCCGTGTCTACTCCAAAGAATGTTAAAAACTTTTGTTAAATCTAATACAAAGAGAATAGACATTGGTCGAATAAGCATTATTAAACATCGGGAAATAAAATTAACACCAAACTAACTATTTTTGTGTTTATTTATCATTAATTGATTTTTGATTTTCTTGAAATGTTTGTGTTTCACACAAAACAAGCAGAACGAATTTGGAAGAAGCAATTAAATCAACATCGTCGTATCCTTCACGTTTGGTTCTTGACCTGATTCGATTCGCCATATCTTCCTGTACTTCGTCTTTCTTTTGGTTTGTATTTATACACAGTTTTTGGCATTTTTATAACTTCCATTCCGTTTCCATCCATTTGTTTCTGTATTTTGTTACTGTAACTGTCGTCTCAAAGCTCTACTTTCAGTTCGACCCTGTGTCCTGGTTTCGAATTCTGCCGTTTTTCGTTACTTCGTTTATGCTTCTCAAAAACTTCATTTCAGTAGTTCTTATTCTTCTTTGTTTTACTTCTGATGCCACTCACTTCACTTTCATGTAGACTTATTGGTATCGCTAAGTAGAGGAAAATTGTGAACACAAGTTAACCTTTACGTGAATTACAATCGCGACACCTAAGACATGAGGTCATGTGACTTAAGGGATATATTTCAAGAACAAGAAATATGCCGACGGTAAACAGGACAAACAGTAATGCAAAGGAAAAAGTGAAAAGGTAAGCATTTGACTATGAACATATTTGTGTTTAATATAGATGGGTTCTGAACGAAACAATTCTATAGTAAGGCGTACTGCATGTGCAATTTTCAAGTAAAATTTCGAGCTTTAGAAACAAGTGCTTCTTATTCTGCACAAACGTTTTTGCTTTTTTTCCTCTTTCACTTTATTCGTAATGCTTTCTGCATCTCCATTAAATTGTGCTTTTCATACCGTGAATCTTATGTCTTCAGTAAGCCCAACTATTTCTAAAAGTTTTTTGAAAACGTAAAATAAAGACAAGTTATCCTCTTCGACACACTATCGCCGTTTAGGATAATTTGGGACATAATGCAGAAGAAGAAAAGGAGGGGGCAGCAGAAGAAGAAGAGGTAAGGGCAACAGAAGAAGAAGAGGAAAATATTAATATTGATATAACAATGTTAGATGTAGGTCACTTTGTTGTAGTAAAGTTCATTTACAATGAAGGCATAAAAAAAGAAACAGAAAAGCTGTTTGTGTCTCAGATTATAAGATGCAATAAAAAAACTAATGATATGAGTTGTTTAAGACCTCTTCAGGGTAAAAATAGTATTTATGTTTTTCCTCAAATGTTGGATTTCAATAAAACGGTAAAAGAACAAATTATAAAGGTTCTTGCTAATCCACTTAACCAAAGAGGAAGGTATTATTTTAAAACAAATCCCTATAAATTTTTTGCAAATTATTTCAAACTTGTATTTCGTTGAAATTTAAATATTTTTATTTCCTGCCTGCCCGCCTACCTATAAATTAGGCGTGTCGATTTTTTTATGAAAATTGTCCCAATTTGCCCTAGCATTTGCTAATTTGAGGCAACAGTCTCAATAGCACTAGTTTTCTTAACAAAATAACTAGTTGTCCCAAATATGACAACCATTTTGATTAAATTAAAATCAATAATTTTAGAAATATTCCTCAAGTTTATAAAAATAACAATTATTTTGTCCCAAGTTCCCCCATTCTACGGTACGCTTTCTTATTACCCAAGTACAAAGAAGTGAACGACTGAAATACGTCATTTGTGTGTATTTAAGACGTTTACAATCGAAAAAAATGAAGTATTCAAATTGTAAGATATGATTTAAAGAAAGCAATTTTGAAGTTATTTAAATCGTTTTCTTTATAATTAACTATTTGCTTTCTTACTTGATTTACTTGACTTTTAAATACAAAACTGACAATGGCTTTTGGTTGAGTTTTATCGAGTTTTGGTAACAATATTTTAATGTCAGTCGTTGATGTTGGGTTGGCTCAAAAGTTTTCATGAGTTTTATGATATAAATTCAGTGTATTTACACTGCTTGTTAGGTTATTTGCAGTTTTCATATTATGTTTTTATAACCACCCTTAATGACATAAACACATCCTCTTAGAGCTTTTCAACCTAATCAAAATCGATTTAGTC
Organism: Agriotes lineatus; assembly: GCA_940337035.1. NCBI lineage: Eukaryota > Metazoa > Arthropoda > Insecta > Coleoptera > Elateridae > Agriotes > Agriotes lineatus. Next base: position 39,479,666 of record OW679202.1, read on the forward strand.
GCCCGTACCTAGCATATACTGGGATGATTCAAGTCACAGCAAAGAATTACACAAGAATTGCAACGACAAACGGTGTCACCACATTTATTAAATTTGAGATTTCTATCACTAAAGCGAGGAAAAGTCCATTATGTTTCGGGTTTTTGCAAATCCCACATCGCCAAAAGTTGAAACTTCCCAAAAAACTTTATCGTTCTAATTTTTACGAGTATAGCAGAACACGAAGTACCTAGCTAATAGTTCTATACCATTTTGAAAACCAAAAGCACGTAAGCTATATTGCAATGGTTTGATCTGTGTTGTAATATTATAATGAAGATGATAAAATAAATAGCAATTACCGCTACCTGCAAATATTCTTTTATTTAAGTCAAATTTCGACTGGCTAAAAATACGCACTGGGTTCGTTAATTATTTATAAAGTGAACAGTATTTTGCCCTTTATTATACTTCATCCATCTGCAATTTAATCTGACAGAGGCTAGCTCGGTAGGCAAGATGACTCATATCTCAAAGCTGGGTTCCCTGATACGTTAATATTAAACTCGTGTGATACGCCACTGGAATATAAATTTAACTCGAGCGCGCAGACGCTATTTCTGTCAAACTCCTAGAACAAATCGGTTTATTTTGGTTAGTGTTTCGTTTTTTGTGATTTAAACTAATAAAAGGTGTTTTATGAGCGATTTATCAGGTAAATATTGAATTATTACCCTCTTAGGGTCACTGATTCTCATTTGTTTGCAGGCAAAAACCTCCACTTCGTTGTTACAACATTAAATTGTTTTTTTGGAGCGTCGCTATGGGATCAACATAACCTCAAACTTGATTATGGCAATTATTGGATATTTGATTTTTGATGGATGCTAAACTCTGTCTGGGTCTCGTTCATGAAGGTTTGCTCTAGTAGTCATGCAAATTTCTGGTTGCTAACACCGTTACTTTTAGTAAAATTTGGTACCTTGTCGATGAAAGCTGTGGCAGCTCATTCGGACTGCAGCTCCTGGTGATATCTGCCGGACACGGGGTCCTGCGGTGCTGCTAGCGTTGTAGGGGCGTTCTATAGGCTGTGCTGGTATGCTGCTGCTAAAATCTTGGGCTCCGGAATTCAAAATGTGCCCTGGCTGATGTTCGGGAACTGCGTTGGCTTCCCCGATGTCCTCGGGATGTGATCACGATGAAAAATTATTTTTGGTGAGGGAAAATGTTCCCCACATTCTCACAGGTGCACTGACAAATTCTTGACACACTGGTGTACTTTTTATCGATAAAATTAATGATTTTCTAGGTAAAATATGTAAATTTCAAAGAGCACAAAAACTGGTTGTCATTCCATAATTTTATTCAATTGTCTCTCCATGCTGGTCGTTAATAACAATTGCCTATCTAAGTTATGCAAAACCGAAATTGACCAAATACAATACAATAACTTCTTACTCTAATAGTTCTTATAATTAAAATTTTGTACAAAAATTCTTATTTCTAAAATATTGTTCTTTTAATTTTGGTTTTAAACTGTGTCATAGCGCCACTCACTTTGTGTTATTTAAATTGTCTTTCACCCGCGTAATTACACTGGCTTATTTGTTTAATCACCAATTTTATTTCACATCCTGCTGTGTCCATCTCTTGCAATTTTCTGAACTGTTCGCTTTTCTCCAAATTTTCGCATATTGCTGTCCCATAATTATAATTGCCCTGTTCTGTTTGGTTTATGCTCGTTGCAACGTATTATCATAATTCTGCTTCTATTACCTTTATTTAAAATGCTCATAAACATATCCTATTTAATTATTCTGACATCTACTCTTCAATTAACACGCACATATTTTAAACCTTTCTGTGACAGTTCTATTTATTTTGGCTCGGCTTTAATTTTGCACAAACCTCTTATTTTTGGCTAATTTAGAATTATCGATTCCAATCTATGAAAAACGAGCTCTGCCCTTTGCCTTTTCTATTCAATTCAATTCGTTACTATCAGCATTTCTTTGCAAATGTAATTACGGATTGAAATTTTACGTTCAATCTTGCAGTTGCATGAACTACCCCAACTCTGTGCTATCTGACTTGTTTTACTTATTTGTTGTGCTGCAAGCAAGGTTGAGTAGCGGGCTCAATACCATCTCAATATATACTCGATCTATATAATTCAATGGACCCATACATTTTTTTCAGCAGGAATTTATATGCACGCAAACGATATTCCAGTTTCTAGCTACATGAAAAGAACATGATGCAAATAATATCAGTGTGTATGTACAGGGTGAGCAAATTTCGATGTTTTCATAGGGAATCTCGGTAACTATAAGAGATATGAACAATCTGGTGTGATACATGCACAAAACTTTTTTTACAGTAATCGTATAATTAGTAAACATTTTATTTTTTAATTTTTAAGCAGTTGTCAAAATTTAAAGAAAATTACAAATACTAGAGAAACCGTACACAATAGTTACTTGAAAAAACAAATTTTCTGTAAAATTTCAAGCCGAATTTAAAAATGTAATAATATACCAGGTGTTCTATTTAGTCACTCTGACACATAAATTATAATCCAAAGTTTCAGATTTTCAATTTTATTAGTTCTCTATAATGCTCTATAAAATAGGAACTAATAAAAGAAAAGAAAAAAAAAGGAAAAAGAAAAAAGAAGAAAAAGAAAAAAGAAACCCATTTTAGCGGTATTCAACTGGAAAATCTATCCCACATCAATACACATTAAAAATGTAATAGAAATGTAACGTTTGAAAAAAATCGTTAGAGCCGTTTTGAGAAAAGCGAAAAAATCTGAAAAATCACAAGAATAAGCACCATACTTCCGGTTATGTGATTTTCTTCAAAAGCTAGCTGTAGCATCTAGAGGGATAAATGCTTGTCAGCCATATTGAATCACATCACAAAAGCGGCAAATTCAAAAAATTAGTTACTTTTCAGAAAATGAAAATATGTTAATGTGTATACATTTGATGCAAAGCATAAAAGGCAAAAAACACAGGAAAACGAAGACAGCTGGCAACTCAAACACGAGGTTAGAAGCTAGAACAGCGAGAATAGATAATATAATAACCCACAGCGACTGAAATGTTTGACATTGTAGGGTTATGTTTTGGTTGCATCATGGCCACCAACATGTAAACGCGAAAGTACTGTGATGCAGGATTTTATGCAACTTGTGCGACATGCGTCTGCTTGTATTATAAAAAGCTCTAAACTCTATTTAAAATATTCCTACAACAAACATTGGAACCATGGAAAAAAAGAAGGATTGGGTGTCTCAATCAGAGACGACTATACACTCTTAGTTTCGCTGACGATCAGGCAGTAATCGCCCAAGACGATAAAGATCTCAGTTTTATGCTAAGAAAATTAGATGACGTATGCACCGAAAATGGTTTAGAGATAAGCTTGGACAAAACAGAGTATCTAACAACAGCACAAGAACCGGTTACCAACTTAGAAATAGAAGAAGGAAGCCAAATAAGGGGAACAGACAAATTCAGATACTTAGGATTTATTATCTCAAAAAAAATACAACTGAATCAGAAATTAAAAGTAGATTGGTACAAATACAATACAATAAAACCACTTAACCCAGTGCTTTGGGATAGACACCTCACAAAAACGACAAAGACTAGAATTTACAACACTCTAGTACGCAGTATAATAACATACGGAGCAGAAATCTGGGTATTAAATAAAAAGGAAAAAAATAAAATTCATTCAACAGAAATGGATTTCTGGAGAAAAGCTGCGGAGTTAAAAGAACTGACAGAGTTACCAACGAGGAAATTAAAAGACGAATGAAAGTAGAAAAAGATACGCTAGAATACACCGAACAGAAAATATTGATTTGGTACGGACATGTATAAAGGTCAGAACCCAACCGATGGATAACAAAGATCACAGAATGGAGCCCGAAGGAAATAAGAAAGCGAGAAGACCCAGAAGATCTTGGAGGAATAAAGTCGACGACGTGATGGACAATAAACAACTGTGGAAGATGGAGACTGGGAAAATAGACATGAATGGAAAATATATATTTCGTATGAATTTTATACAATGGTAATACAATAATAATACATTTACAATATATGTTCTTAATTACAATACAAGATTTATTTCATGCAGCCATGATAGTGCCATTGGTGTTAGTTCATGGATTTCCATCAGGGCACCATTAAACGCGGTGGTGGGACATTCCTGGGTGATATGTTCCACTGTCTGTATTCTTAAGTCGCAGTTCGTACAGGCGGGGGAGTCGATGAAACCCCATCGGTACATCATCTGTCCGCTTCTGCCGTGGCCAGTTCTAATCCGGTTTAGCAGAGTCCATTGCCTTCTGGGAAGATTGAAGCCAGCTATTTTCTTTGTCGGATCGTCTACGAGGTGGGAGTTGTGCACATCTCGTTCTATCCATTTGGTTCTCCATAGCTCTTCATACAGTCGCTTTATATACACTAACGTTAACAGTCTGGCCATATATGGTCACGATTCCCATTGGTGCCGCCATTTTATGTCTTGCGTCATTTTGACAATATGATTTAAATTTCAAAAATGTCAAAGTCACATTTATTCAAATAAAATAAGTTGACATTCAATCAACAAAAATCGTTCAAAATGCGAGTACAGAGTTAAAACTGATTATAATTTTTAGAAACAACTAGAACTATAATTTATTAACGGTAAGCTGACAAGGTTTAAAGAAATTTATCAATTTCAAAAATTTTCTTCAGATATGAGGTATTGCTGTGCAGTCGCATGCAAGAGCAAATCTGAAAAATGTGTGCTAACGGAAACTTAGGAATAGAGACAGACGAACTTATGGACACAATAATTAATAAAGAAAATTGAAGAATTTGTGAAAAGCATTTTGCAGATTGTATGTGTGAAAAAGCACGAGTTGGTGGCAACAAAGACTTAAGGATAATGCTGTTCTAACATTATTTACTTTCTCATCGTCTGCTTCGGAGCCTACAGCTATTGAAAATACCAATAACATTAGCCGTCCAAAAACTGATTTTATCGACGTTTAAATTTTAGGTATGGAGTCTTGTGCATTTTAATGCAAAAATAGGTCTCAACATGGGATTAAGATGAAAAGCTTTCCTAGAAATAAAAATCTGGTGTGATACACTCACACAACTTCCTTTTACAGTGATCTTATAATTAGTCAAAAATTTCATTTTTAATTTTAACCATTTGTTAAAAATTTTCTAAAATTACAAATTCTACAAAAACGGTACAAAATCGAGTGTTAGTTGAAGAGACAAATTTTCTCTAGAATTTTAAGGTGAATTCAAAAATGTAATAATATACCGGGTGTTTTATTTAAAATAGGAGTTAATAAAAAAATAGAAAAAAAAACAAAAGAAACCCACTTTAGAAGTATTCAACTGGAAAATCACCTATCTCACATCAATACACATTAAAAATGTAAGAAAAATGTAAAATTTAAAAAAAATCGTTAGAGCCGTTTTTGAAAAAATCGAAAAAAACTGAAAAATCACAAGAGTAAACACCTACTTCCGGTTATGCGATTTTCTTCAAAAGCTTGCTGTCTCATCTACATAGTACACAAAACTTATATATGAAGTTTCAATGCCATACTTCTTTTCGTTTTTGAGATATTCTGTTCACAGACACACAGACAGACAGACACACAGACACACAGACCAATGAAAAAAAAATATGTTTTTTGGGTTCAGGGGAGTCTAAAACGTGAAGATCTGTTAAAAACTCAATTTTGAATTTTTGGGGTGAATCCAATACTTCCTTTATAGTAGTAAAAGGAAGTAAAAAGCGGGGCTTTTGGTCAAACAGGTTAATCGGGCATATTAGAATAACATAAATGGTCAGAATAGAATCTAAATATAAAAGCATTTTATATAAATAATATGCATAGTGTTGATGTAAAGCATATTGCAACTTTTAATCAATTAGAAAAGTTTATTATATCCAAAGTTATCGGTGTTTGTTTAAGAATAGCTGAAACGAAAACGAAACAGCAAAATACACAACGAAGCAAATACAGTTGTACTTCTGTGGCAATGCACAATGTAGGCTATATAAATTAAGTGGGAAGTTATGAAAAGTAATTTTAAGCGTATTAGACTGTATACTCACTGTTTTATTAGTTTTGGGATGACTTTAAGTTCTGTAGATTTATTATTATTTATGTGAGCACTAACTGTAAATAAAATTTATAATATCTCATTGATACGACATTGTTTGTTTTACTATTTAATCATATATTTACTTATACTGAGCATTTATTTAATTAAACTATTTTCCAACACCAACCCCGCCATTGCTTTTGACCCGCCACTGGAGGCGGCCATATTCTGTCTTATGTCATAAGTGACATTTCATATGGCCAGACTGTTCTATATAAAGGGACTGTAGCTCTTCATACAGTGACTATATACAAGACAGTGTGGCCATACGATTGTTGGCCGCCATTAACAGGCAAATTTGAGCGTAGAGATATACAGTGCCTTTCGAAATAATCGAACGTTTTTGAGTGGTCATTATTTTGGCGCTAGTTATTTTAACTAGTTGATGTTAGCTACACGTGCAGTGTTATTTTTGGACATTGACATTTCTCATTGGCATTCGTTCGTAGTGCTTTAATGTGTTACATGAAGTTTACAACCGGTTTCAGTTGCTAGTTTACAATACAGCTAAATGCCGTCTTCCTGTTTCATGTCTCCAAACCTCCCTGTTCTGTGCTTGGTCTTCTTCCAGGTTCCTCCATGGCTCTCCGAATACCCTCATTCCACGGTTTGCGTGGTCTACCTCTTTTTTTCTTAACAGGTGGCGACCATTTAAAGATCTTCATAAGCCACGTCGTCTCCTCCATTCTCCAATTCTGTCCACAACTGATTTTGGTGCCTCCATTCTGCGTCTTATTTCCTCGTTCGTCACTCTATCTCCTCTCGATACGTTTGAGCTTTTTCGTCCATTTGAACTGTGGTTAGTCTTCGTTTCATGTCCGCTGTTACAGTCCATACCTCACTGCCATAACATAGCACCGACTCTACCATTACTTTACCTATTCTTTTTTTGTTTTTGTTAGAGATAGTATTGTCCCATCAAATTGATTTTAATTACTTTGTACTATTCGAGTTCTGATCTCTTCTGTTCCCAAACCTTTTTCATCGATTGTATTGTAGCACCGAGGTATTTAAACCTTTCTACTTGTCTTACTGCGACATCTTCATTTATTAAGACTTCATATTGTGCTTTCGAGTTGACTACTAAATACTCCGTTTCCTCTAAACTTATGCTAAGGCCCTATTTATCGTAGCACCGATGTAATCTCTTTATCATATATTGCAAGTCGAACGCATCTTGTGCTATTACAGCAATAGCATAATTATAAATTGTCACATTTAAATACTGTGCAGAATATTAGTTTTTCAGGGCAATAGATGATAAAATTTGACCCGCTTGCGACGCTAATGAATTATTTGACAATGACAATTTACAATTGTCAGATTTGAAAGGTTTTATTTTCTTCCATAACCAAATGAACAGATTCTACCAACCTCTTTGAGAACAACTTAAAAGTAACTAAATATTTTGCCTGTTAATGGCGGATATTCGCGTCGACCAATAGCGGCGAAGACATCCCTATGGCCACACTGTCTTGTATATAGCCACTGTAGCCATAGATATATAAGTACAAGATACGGCGTGTCGTTGATATAGTGTAACAAGACGTACCATCTATTTCTGTCACTCTCAATGCGTGAATTACGTATAGCGCTATCCTTTAGAGAGGTACTTGGACTCGCCATTGAGAGAAATTCTGATAAAATACATTTAACTCGTGTTACATGGTGCCAGAAATACTCTTTTTGGTCTCAAGATGCTACAAAATGTAGAAAAGAAGTAATCGTATAAATAAACACAAATTAGAAAACATAACCTCAACAGGTAACACTTGATAACCTCACTCGATGAGGTGTGGGGGTGTGCAAGATATTCACTCGCTAACGCCTTTGAGTTTTACGGTTGATAATAATAGCCAAAGAGGATATATCCTCTTTGATAATAGCAATCAAAACCATTGCTAAAGTTCAATTTTCGAAGAATAAACTGTGAAATTGTATGACACTTCTGACGTTTTCATTTCAAAACTTCAAAATTAAGCGTACGAAACATTGTATGAAATACGTCTAAAGGGAGAGAGAAATAAAGTGATATAGGTTAGAATGAAATGGGGGAAGGTACCGAACTCCGTGATATGTTATTTTAAGATTCGACGTACGTTTACATGTAGTGAACGTATCCTGTACTAATATATCCATGACTGTAGCTCTTCATAGAGTCCCTGTATATAAAAGAGTTGGGACATGTAGGGTTACTTGTTTTGGATCCACAAACCATGGAGTATCTGATTTTTGCCGATTTTAAACTTTATGCATATTTCTTTCAACTAAAATAAATGAAAGATATCTGTGCTACATCACATGGTCCTTGATTTGTGGATCCAATGGCTCAACTCTTAGTACATATAGGAACTCTAGCTCTTCAGTGCTGAGGCCGCCATCTCTTAGGATGTTGAGTAAAGGAAAACAGCGTCATCAATATTTTTTTGTCTGTACCTGTGTGGTAGTAAAGCGTACCATAGCTCACTTCCGTATATTATG